>OZ038387.1:59968603-60568603 GCA_964036045.1 Eutreptiella sp. 'Long Island Sound 2002'
GACGAGGCCGGCAACACCGTCCTGCACTACGTCGTGCGCAACTTCCTGGACTACCCCGAGGACGACCTCGAAGTTCTCCGGTCGCTGTGCGCCGTCCCCGGCCTTCGGTGTGACATTCCTAACAAGTGTGGCATCCCGGCCGCAGCGCTGGCGATGCACAGCCCGGCGCTGCTGGCGGAGCTCGTGGGGCGGTTCGGAGCAGAATTCGCGAACTCCCGACGCGGCGACGTCCCGCTGCTGGTGGACGCGGTGCAGGGCGGACAGCGGGAAGCGTTGAAGATATTGTGCGGCGTCCCCGGAGTGCAAGTCAATGCGGTTGGACCTGCCGGCACTGCCCTGCACACCGCGATCCGCCAGGGTAACGCGGAGGACGTCACGCTGCTGCTCGGGGTGCCGGGTTTGGACGTGAACTGCGGTGACGCGGCCGGGGCCACTGCGTTGCACGTGGCAATTGAGATGTGTAACAGCCCCGACCGCCTGGACCTTCTCCGGCTCCTCCTCAATACCCCCGGCATTGATATCAACCGCGCGGACGCCGCGGGGCAGACCCCAATTTTCCGACTACCGGCCGGGGTCCGCGCCTCCTCTGGGCAGTGGGCCCTCCAGGTACTGAGGCTCCTGAGAGATATGGGCGCAGACGTCGCTGTGAGGGACCGCGCGGGTGGCACAGTCCTCCACGAGACCTGCGCGCGCGCGACCACCGCCATCGCCACGCGGCCGGAGGGCTGGGCGTATGCGCTTGTGGACTGCCTCGCGGGCGACATCGACCCCAACGCCTGCCGGCAGCCGCCGGCGCCGGGGTCGGGGCGGGCGCCGACCAAGCCAGTGCCGGGGCAGTCGCCCGCGCACTGCATCCCTCCCCCAGCGGACCGGACGGGGCCGACAGAGGGCGTGCACGTCTCGTTCGTGTCGCTGCTGCTCGACCGCGGGGCGGACTTCAGCGTCGCGGACCACGATGGCAACGTCCCATGGCACACGGTGCTCATTAGCGAGTACGACGCTGCGCCGGAGCAGCTCGACGCGGTGCTGTTCGCCATGACCCCCGCTCTCGGGATCCGCAACCTCAAGAAGCAGACGCCCATGCACACGCAGCAGCTGCACCTGCTGCCGCGCATGGCCAAGGCCGGCGGGGGGCAATACATCAATGTGCAGGACGCTGCCGGGGACACGCCCACGCACCGCATCCTCACGGACTGGCTGCGGGAGGACCCGCACTGCAACAATTGGCTGCGGGTGTTGAAGGTGCTGAAGCGGCTGCCGGACAATCTGAGCCGCAAGATCCGCAACAAACAGAACCGCAGCGTCGCGGACATCCTCCTGGGCACGTGTGAACGCCGCCGGTTTGAGGAGTGGCTGGACTCGGGGATTGCGGGGCCGCTCAACAAGAAGCCGAGGCTGGAGTAACCTCCAGAAACACGACGCCTCGCTCTGGCGCGGGGGGCTCGGTGTTCGGGACGGTTAAGGTGGCTAACTCACCTGCACCTACCCCCACGTCAGGAGACCTCATGGCAACCGCCCGACGTGATGTAATAGTACCATAGCAGATTATTCGCTCACAAGCTCCTGTGAGATCAAGCTCACGAAAAAAGCAGGGCAGCTTATAACAATGCACGGCGAGCAGCCCTCATCCTGCAGCGCTCAGCAACAACCACCAACGGCGAGCAGCCGTGGTTCTGCATCCTCAGCTTCCACAACCAACAATTTTGGTGATTCTTTTTATCGGAAACGGACAAGTGTGTTCACCGGGTGTATTCGCCGGTACGTTTCGCCTGTTGGGTTCGGCCCGACCGCCCTGGACAGCAACCAAGTGCATACGGGGCAAAGTGGCTTGGCCCTGCAGCGCACTACGGACGGGTATCACCTGGTGATCCGGAACCCCTGGCCTTATGTTACACTTCAGCGATGGAAAGCTCCCTCCAAAATTCAGAGCCTCCAGAAAGGCAGCATGTGCAGCCTGCTGGCACAGGCCCGGAGTGAACGCTGTGGGGACAGAGCAATGGTACACACTACTTTCCTTTCTGGCTTTCACCCCTACTCCTATTGTACATTGGTTGAACACCGGAGGTGACCGCGCGAATTCGAGCCCCAACCGCTTTCCAACAGCCAGCAACCACCACTGTTAGCCATCCTGCAAGTTCACGCCTGTCCCACGTTCCCTGGAGCGTCGTGTCGCGCCGTTACAGCTCCGCCCCTGTTGAGCGCAGCATGCTCTGCACCGCAATCTGGCCCATCAGAGTGGTGCTTATCTGCACAGTCCGTGACCAATCTGTTGCTTGGTGATTTACAGAAGGGGTGGGAGGGTTGGCCAGAGTCTCAAATGAAGAGGGGGCGGGGAGGTTCATTCGGCACTGGCCCGTACGCAACGGCTGTTGTACACTGTCTGGAAGGCAAGGTGGTTGCAAGTCCATCAAGCACATGGCATTTCCTCACCTGAACGCAGCTCAGGCAAGGAAGCTCGCAGTCCTGCTATCGTGTGCCTGTATCTGCATAGCACAAGTATGTTTCTGATCCCCATGGGTCTTCTTTGGATGGAAAGGCGTCCCTGCCGTCGAAATTTGCATTTTGCCGAGACAGGATGTCCCCAGTCCATCATGAGTGGTGCGTGCGGACCTGTGCGGTTTGCATCATTTTACGACGACCCCCCCTGCCTCGGCCTTTGCAGGGCATATTTGTGCATTGTGTACTCCAACGACTAGCGCGCCATGTCCGTGTCCAAAGCTATGTGGACCTGTCTGCGCACTTGTCTGCGCACTGCAGCGCGCAGACAATTTCTACATAAACATGTAGGCGTCGTTTCTGCGAAATTCTGGGCTCCGCACATTGTGTAGAAACAAGGGGGAGTGTAACAAAGTCTCGTACCAAGGGTTGGGGATGCAACCGAGCGTCTGCTCTGGGCCCTATCGCAAGTCATTGGGCCGCGCTGTTATTTCGGGGGTTTTATAAGTTGGAGGGCTGAAGCTCTGGGGCACGTGCCTGTGGGCCCAGCAGCTACCCTTGTGCGCTCTGTGCCCCCGGCGCTGTGAACTCTGAATGCTTTCTTTACGGCCCCAGTTTCAAGGCTTTGGTGAAGGGGATTTTCGTTTTGTACTTGTTTCAGACACTTCAGTCCAGATGCCTTCGGTCTGCCCACGAACGCCCCCAAGCGGACCCCTTTAAAATGCGACTGTGTTCTGGTCTTGTGCCTCATGTTGAGGTGATGTCTGGACGGCCCCAGTGCTTTCTGTCTTTGATCTGAACAGTTTCTTGCAGAAAGATCATTGTATTATACGTCAAAGGGCGGATGCTTTCCTGAGAAGGTGCGGGATTGGGGTGAGATGCATTTCTGCATCCCATCCTCTTGATGCACGCGCACTGCGACTTATTGCCTGCTCGGAGTTGTGGGCGAGGCAGTGTGTTCATTTCTTAACAGAGGGGTTTACTACATGGGTTTTCCCAGTCCGGCCTGAGTGCCCCGGACTGGCGGTACCAACTCCCTCCCGCTTTGGGGTCCATGATTCGGCAAGGATTCTGGAGCCAACCCGGATATCGTGGGAAACCCAACCCAACCCCACCCTGGGTACCCCAGTATGATATGGCCCGTGTCTGTCATACAAGGGCTGGGGGCATGTCATTGTGCCCTTCATTGGGAGCAGCAAGGGTGCTGTCACCTCCCGCCAACAGCCCCACAGTGGTGTACGTTGCTGGTATCCCCCCCATTCCCCCTTTGCGAGAACAACACCCTTGTTACACAGTGGGCATGTGGTCGACGCCAGCGAGCTGCAAAACGCCACACTCTACACTCGCGCCGACGTAAGCTCTTCCGGGAGTAGGCCCTCCCGTTGGAGCCTTGCGCACTGCTTTGGAGGTCCTGGGCCGTGCGCCACCCTGGGGCCCAGGTGCGGTGGGCTCAGAACTGTGCAGTGCAGCCCTTTGGAATGCAAGGGGCGACAGGATTTTGCTCTCCCCTCGGGAGGGCTGATCCAGTACTATGGCTGGGGCTAAGCCTGGGTCTCCGGCTGAGGGCCTCTGACTGCTGCCAGGGCTTGCAGTGGTTGTTATCTGTCTATCAAGAGATGGCCGGAGGAATGCCTCTGCTATTGCCCCCTGAAGTTGTACAATCATCACCTGCGGTGGAGGAACAGTAAGGGGTGGGGGCACGGGAACCACGTTTGCGCCGTGAGACTGAGTTCGCCAGTATTTGTTCACAGGAGTTGGATCCGAGACGTTCCCCAGAGCTTGCATTGACATGGGGGTATAGTTACACCACAAGTCGTGACGTTTCTGAGGAATCCAGCACTGACTCCGCCCCCACCCACCCCACCCCATCGTTGTCCAAGCAGGGTGACTGGGTGACTGGTGTAAGCCCGGGGGCTGCCCACTGGCAACCTGACAACCAGTGTACCGGCGATCCGGCTGGAGTGATTTCAGAGGGTGACGGCCATCGTCGTTCTTGTCGCTAAGCAGCATCGCCCCCGTCTGAGCATTGCTTTTCTGACCTGGGCTTAAATCAGATCAGTGTTGAGTGTGGGGCTGGGCTGTGATTGGGGCTGCTGCTGGGGCTTGCAATGACCTTGATCTGTGTATCAAGGGACAATGGTGGGCAAGGCCTGGCTGTGTGCCTGTTGTCCATTCCTTCTGTGTACACGATTTAGATTTTCCCATCATAATGTGGGTCACCACCCTCCATAAGCCCTCAACCCAATACCGCTGCAATAAGGCGCGGACAGGGCCGCTGTTGGGCACACATATAAAGATTTGCGACGGGATGGCCCCTCCCCGCATGCGCAGGCAAGTTGACGATTCTCAACCCCAGAAACTTTTATTCTCCAGAGGATGCTGGTTCCTATTCCCAACGTGAGGGCGCCTGGCACACCCATGCGAGTGATTGTCTATTCCATAGAGGGAAACCAATTGCAAGGGACCTATGAACAGTGGCAGTTTCCGTTGCATAACCTGGTATCAGAGTCAGCTCATCCTCACTGCAAGTAAAGTTCGCTACCACAGTTATTGGTGGGGCAATTTCAGAACTGGACAGCTCTGAACCTTGATACCAGGAATTATCTCGCATCCCATGCGGTGAGCGGGCTCTGCCAGCTTATGGTAATACAATTTGCACCCCCTCCAGCCAAAAAGGCCGGTGAACCTTTTCAAGTTCAAGGCCACCCAGGGTTTCTCAAAGATGGGGACATGTTTGTAGTGCGCGGTCCAGTCCCAATCCGCACGCGTCGTCAGACGGCAAGGGCAGCAGCTTAGCCAGGTTAACCTAACTCTCTAACTTCCGATGGACCTTTGGGGATGAACTTGACTGGCCCAGTAAATGGCCCATGCCCTCGAGCATATGGTAGTCCCCTGGACTGGGTCGTTGCCACGGCGACGGTACCGTCCCCCAGGGGGGTGGGGGGTTGTGAGGCAACGTTACACCAGAGGGTGGAGATGGGGGCGCAGGGTTGTGGATACTAAAGGGGGAGAGGGTACCTATCCTGTGCACAGTGTGTGTTGCACATGGTGATGCATAATTGTACAGAGTACTCCATAATTGTGCAGCAATGGGCGCATGCACATGTCATCTTGCGCTTTGAAAACTACCTGACCTTCCTAGCTTAATGGGGGAGTATCAGATGTGGTGCGCGTGCGGTGCACATGCGGTGCGTTTCCTGGGGTTGTTGCATGGACTGTTTCAGCTGATTTAGAGGCTACGTGCTGTTCGCGCCAATGCTTTTGCCCAAGACTGTACTTGACACTGCAGAAGGAGCTAGGGCAGTGTGACCACATGCAAGAATGGGGTTGGTGTGCAATAATTTGTCATCTTGACATTTTTCAACATGGAATGTGCATGTGAGCTCGCCTAGGGGGCCCTCACACCCATAACTCTTGTCCCAGCAAGTTCCACCAAGGGACAGTAAGTACAAGGGCTTCAAAGATAGACCTAGAGAAGTTGTAAGAGAAGGTAGAAGAGTTGTTCAAATACCTGACGCTTTGCGCAAACTCCGTGAATGCCAACCGCCAGGGGTCTGGTATGGAGATCAGACAAACAGCAGGCTGCTGGGCCAGAACGAGGAGGGAACATTAGTGCGCTGGGCACGCGCTGGGCACGCTGGGCAAAGTTTCAACGGCCACCGTCCCACCTCCTACCATATGGGGGCATGTGTTTGTATGAATCAACACATCGTTGCCCCATGGTTTGGAAACAGCCCGTCATGTGACCGTTCTGCACGCCTTGCGTGCTCCTTGTACACTGATGTAATGATTCCCTGTGCATTATGTGATGTAGTTCTGCAACAGACATTTCTCGACGGGCGAAGGGTATTTCGCCAGTGTTGTTGTTCTCAAAAAGCTTGATCTGGGGTTATGCTGTAGACCTGGGGTTTGAAAGGCATTTATCTGGGTGTATTCTGTGTGACGCTTGGGTGTTTGAACTGTGTTATGATGTGAGCAGGCCATTGCTTT
Organism: Eutreptiella sp. 'Long Island Sound 2002'; assembly: GCA_964036045.1. Taxonomy (NCBI): domain Eukaryota; phylum Euglenozoa; class Euglenophyceae; order Eutreptiales; family Eutreptiaceae; genus Eutreptiella; species Eutreptiella sp. 'Long Island Sound 2002'. Next base: position 59,975,030 of record OZ038387.1, read on the forward strand.
GTGGGCAAAACATGGGAAATGTGGCAAAAAAAAGGGGCGGGGCTAACGGAGATGGATGGGTGCATTGGCCCCAAATTCTCGCAATTTGGGCCACCATGCAGCTCCCCGTGTGGGGGCTGGGAGTGCGCTTTTTCTGGGTCTCAGGTTTGCAAAGGGTTCTGAGATGTGTCATGCGTAAACCATACTTTTTTGGGGACGTAAGTCATGCGTGGAAAAAAAATAAAATGCTACGGCACGTGACCTAGGCCAAAAAAAAATCACGAAAAAATACGCGTCTTAACCTTTTTAAAAGGGTCGGAGGGATGATGTAGCTATTCTGCCCACATGTGGGCTGGGTAGCCATTCCTGATTTTTGCACCCCCAATCCGCCAGCTGAGCATTGGGGTCTAAGAGATCATTTCTGATTTTGTCCTTGTGTTGAGCGTTGGGCACCCCTGAGATGGCAGGGTTGAGGTAGCCATTTTGCGGGCATGTTGGCTAGGTAGCCATTTCTGATTTTTTGTCCTTTTGTTGGCGTTGGGAAATTGCGAGACCGCAAGGGTGATGTAGCCATTTTACCAACATGTGGGCCAGGTAGCCATTTGGGGTTTTTGTTCCCGTGCTGAGCTTTGGGCACCCCCAAGACGGCAAGGGTGATGTAGCTACTTTGTCCACATGTGGGCCGGGTAGGCGTTTCTGATTTTCGCCACCGTGCTGAGTGTTGGGGACCCCCGGATGACAAGGCTGATGTAGCCATTTTACCCACATGTGGGCTGGGTAGGCATTTCTGATTTTTGTCCGCGCGCTGAGTGTTGGGGACCCGCAATTGGGAATCTAAGATGGCAGGAGTGATGCAGCCATTTTGCCCACATGTGGGCCACATAGCCATTTCTGATTTTTGTCCCCGCACTGAGCGTTGGGGACGACCGAGACAGCAGGGATGATGTAGCCACTTTGCCCACACGTGAGGTCACGAAGGCATTTCTGATTTTTGTCTCCCTGCTGAGCATTGGGGACTCTTGAGACGGCAAGGGTGATATAGCCATTTTGCCCACATGTGGGCCACATAGCCATTTCTTTCTTTTGTCCGCACGCTGAGTGAGTCACTTTCTGCCCTACTTCTTGACCCGGGCAGGCAGCAGCCTGGGAGCTCATACTGTACTCATTGGAACTGTTGAACCTCCTCATTGGAACTGCTGAACCTCGTTTTGAGCCAAAAGAAAAAAACTGTCCAAACTTGATCTGCGGCACCTCCTGAATCAACTCCTGCCGTGGTTTGACGTGGGGATGTTGAAACGGAGGGTGCCAGAGTCTGTGGCAGCGCCCGCGGACCCGAAGGAAGAAAAGTGGGGGCGAGATGGGGTGATTAAAAGATTGTTGGTTTTGGAGGAAGAGGGGTGGACCCTGATATGCACGGACGGGTCTGCGAAACAAGGGAAAGGGTGGTGGCAGGCAGGCTGTGGGGCATGGTTTGGCGAGGATGGGAACGAAGGGTCCCTAGTCCCGACAGGAGAGAGACAAAAAAACGACTGAGGGTAGGTGAGAGAATGGTGGTAGTGCTAGACTTGGAGTGTGTATTTAAGGGGATCACGGAGTGGTCCATCAAGTGGCATCGGCATGCTTGGAGGGTAAAGCCGAAGGGGGAACGTTAGCGCGCTGGGCGCGCGCAGGGCACGCGCCGGGCATCTTTTGTGACCCGTACCCCACCGGTGGACTGTTGCTGTTGATATGTTGGGCAACATTATATGGATTTGCCCCTTAGCCCCCGGGACATCAGCAGATGTTTTGATTTGGGATGGGTATGGACCTTCTCGTACCCGAGGTGATTTCTTCGATTTTGAAGTTGGGGGCCATGATGGTGCTTATAAAGGCTGGATTCATGTCATTGTGCGTTTCATTGGAAGAAAGAATGACACTTTGACAGTCCACCAACAATGTTACAATGACGTGCACAGGTGGTATAGGGCACGCATTGAGCAGCCGTTTGCTCGGTTGTGGCACGCAAGATGAGGCAGAGGATGAGGCAGAAGTGTGTGTGTTGTGTTGCCGGTAGCGCACCACCGTCGCAGTTTGTGATGAGTGTAAGGAGCACTATTGTACTGAATGTATTGACACCCACACTTGTGGGACCAATGTTGTTTGTTAAGTACAATACAGATGACAGTTGGAGTTGCTGAATTCACAGATATTGCTTTATTATGCAACATGCTTTGTAGGGAAGGTGTGCAGTGCAACGTGGTCTACTTGGGGGGCTTCTCCATGAGAGGGTAAATCTGGGGCTGAAGTCGGGATAGTTGATAGAAAAGTAGCGCGCCGGGCGCGCGCAGGGCGTGCGCCGGGCAAACATTCCCCCGAAGGAAAATGGCCACAGAGACTTGTGGGAAGCAATTTTTTCATTGAGACGGGAGGTGGGGTCGTTGCTGCAGTTTGTCTGGACATCCTCACACATGAAAGTACGAGGAAATGATGAAATGGATGTGTTGGCAGAGTCCGGCAAGCAAAGACACCCCAAGAATAAAACGAAGGTGGTCAGAGGAACCGTACCCGGTGGCACAGCTGTGGGTGGATGTGGGGCTGTGTCCGATGCGCTCTGATGTCTCGTGATCAGCAAGTTCGAGCGTCCAGTGGGACTCTGGGTATGTGACAGCAATCTAGTGTGTGTGGGGGGGTGTTGATATCCAGCGGTACGTTGAGCACGACAACACAACAGTTTCATCAGTCTCGGAGTGGACCACGGACTCCAGCAGGGGGCGGTTTTGGGGGCGGTTGGGGTCAGGATCAGAGCCTGAGTGTCCCCCATGGCAAAATGCATGAGGGAGGACATTCCACACGGTAATTCATCTGCATGCCGCCACACAAACACAGAGTTGTTCCACATGCACCAGTAGCCGCTGCCTGCGTGAAGAGCAGCTGAGTTTCAATGGGAGGTGGCGAGTCCAAGCCGCGGTCGGCACCGCTGGTGATGGTCGCCTCTAACAACAGCCCTGCGCAGCTGCGAAAGCTGTCCACTCATGCGCAGCTGGTGGCCGATGCCCATTCTGCTGCCGCCCCTTTGGAGCAGCGCATGCGACAGACAGCCGCAGGCGAGGCCATTGATCCCAGGCCGCCCAAGCACGCCAACCCGAGAGCCTTGCGGAGGCAGCTGGCGCCCATCAAGACCATCACGTCCACGCATATGCAGGACCAGAAGCCATTGTCGCCACCGGTGTGTTCAATTGCTGGGTGTCACTGGAGACCTACCCATCCTGTGCCTCACTCTTTTTCGCCCATTGCGGGCTTGCGCTTGAATAGACCCCCTCACCCCTTTGCGAGAGCAACGCCCTTGACAGAGCAACAGCAGGTGTTGTTTCTGCAATTTTGGGACCATTTCTTCTGATGGTCCATGAAGATCAAGTTTTTCCTGTGATTTGAGGCTGGGAATGGTATTCTAGGGATATTGGTTTCCGTCCTGCCATCCACTTTGGCCCTTTCTTGTCCTTTGGGGTTGGAGATGACGGAATCACCTGAGGACGAGTACATTGTTATGATGCAATGGTCACCGCCTGTGTCTTCTCAGGGCGTGCGCAAACAACACCCTTGTCAGAGCAACATTACATGTTGTTTCTGTTAAAATTTTGGAACTTTAGTGTTGCTCTCGCAACGGGGGGGTGGGGGTATTTGAAGGAAGAGGGACCCCTGCCCCCCCCTTTCCATTCCACCCCGTCCCCCGTCCAGTCCTCCGGGGAGAAAGTGACACAAGATGTGGGGAAGCATGTGGATGCGGGAGAGCAGTGAGGACTCCGCGGGGACATCGCGGACGTGAGTGCTGAGGTGGACGGGGGAAAGGCGGCAAAAGGCAACTCAAGAGCGGGCGGATGGCGCCTGCCGGCGCCTTGGGCGACCCATCGTCACTCAATTTCCGTATACCTGGCACCGGGTGCCTGCTTCACAATTGACAACAGATCCCAAGATTCACATTGCTCAGTCACACAAGTGCATGTACACACACTGGGGCTGACTTCCTCATGATCTTCTGGGCCACGGACAATCCGTGTGGCGGCTTTGCCGCCGTGCTGGCGTTCATGATCGTTCATGGGGAATGCTTTGCCCGCAGTGCATCCGCAGTGCACCCGCAGTGCAATTTTTGTTTTGTATGTCGGCAAATACTCAAATCCTAGTTTTCGCCCTTTTCCACAAGTTTGTTGTTCCATAACTGGGTTTTCAAAGCTTCTTGTGCATTTGGGATGTGCCATATTTTACTTGTCACCCATTTTCACCCATTTTCCGCCATTTTAAGCCCCTTGTGTTGGGGATACGGACTCTCAACCCACGCTCTGTTGCATGGCCCCTTGAGTTGGGGATATGGACTCAAACCATCCACAGTTTCTTCTTCCCGCGTTGGGGACCCCTACTCGGTAGGGGTGATCTGGCCGCCCGGACTTTCTTTCTTTCTTTCTTTTTAAATGTCAGGGTCATCGGAAGTAAGGTATGTCTGTTTGTTGGCAACTATGTGCTCATATGTCATTTGAACATGTGCCCCTCTTGTATGCCTTTGCATTGTTGCAGTTTGGATTTGTAATTGTGAAAACAAGGAATTTCAGACATCTCAGAATCAGATTGTTATGTTGTGTTGCTGCATCTGCATGCTTGATGTTTCCTCCCTCCTTCTCCGTGGGTGGTCTTTGATACATGCCCGCAGTGAGCAAGCAGTGCAAAGTTTGGCCCATGGATGTGGCACCGACAGCCACTGACCCCCACTGGAGTCCCGAAGCCCCCCCCCCCCCCAAGAAGGCGATGACAGCTGTGGGGCAGGCGCAGCCAGAGCCTAATGCGGACAATGCAACCTGACCATTTGAAGCCCCCAAAAGAAGCCCTGGCCATGGCTTTGACACCCCCCCCCCCCTCGTGGATGTACTGAAAGTATGGCAGCTGACCCCCCCCCCCCTGCCCCTCGCACCACCATTTTAGTGCGCAACGTGACCGTGTGTGAGATGGCCGAGGATTGCACCTCTTACCCCCCCTTGCACCACCAGAAAAAAGGATTTATATGGGGCCGCCATGGCAGCTGCCCACCAGAAAGTCATCGACGAGCATTCGTAGGAGGGGTGGGAAATGATTTACATGGGTGGCTCCTCGGTGACCCACCCGGAAGCAGGAATGGTGGGAGGGTATGGGGTGTTCTTTGGGGACCATAGGGACACGGCTCGCTATATCCCCACCGAAGACAAGCAGACCAACCACAGCGGGGAGCTCTTGGCAGCTTTGCACGCCATCCGCCACCGCACCCCGCAGCAACGCACCCTAATTTGCTCAGACTCCAAGCTGGTGATAATGGGTGCCATAGGGAAAGCTAGCAAATGGAAGAGACATGATGGGGAGGGCTCACGGGGACCAGTCGGCCACACTGATCTGTGGGAACAAATACTCCAGGAGATAGCATCCGCGGGACCTCATGTGAAGTGGATGTATGTCCGCTCACACGTGGGCATACCGGGGAACACGAAGGCAGACACACTGGCAGACATGGGACGCAGAAGGTCGCCACTCCTCAAGGGGTATGTGACCGCCAGCCACCAAACACAAAATGGGGAGGAACCAGAGCCAGAGTCGGACTTTGATGAGCCCCCCCTATGGTCCCTAGAGGAGCGGGGGGGGGGTCCAGACCGGAGAGACCGGCGCCCTGCCATAGGGTGCACGCCAACCACACCCCCCAGGGGCCAAATCCAACTACCCTGCTGATAGGAATGCACCCCGGCCTCCAAGGGGCCGTGCTCTTCGACGGGCGTTGGCTCTCGCTCCAGGGCGGTTTCGCGCTCGCCAAGAACGGGAACCCCCAGATGCACCACACGACAAGTGCTTTTCCCAGGATCCATCTCCCCCATTGGCCTGGACGAAGAGGTGCCACTACTGCGTTCACCGGCCACAGCTCCACTGTCTCTTGTAGCACAAAAGGGTCCAGGTGCGTCACTCCGGATGCCCAGCGACAACTCTTCTGCACACCTTGACACACACACACTGCACGCACGCCCCAACTCTCTGTATGGTTGTATGTTGACCTCCAACACGCCTGTACCCACGGGAGTTTTTCAATCCTCAGGACCCCTAGATTGCCTGGGTCGGTGACAGCGAACAGTGTGGCTGACCTCTGACCGCCCCGTACCCTCCACGAGCCGGCATAACAGAAGCCGCGGTGTGTGGCCGAATGGGGCCAGCAACAGCAAACGCGCCAGCAGTGAGGTGAAAACCGAAGTGGCGCACTCTCAAACTGCCACGCCCAAACACAGTCCAGGCGATAATGCCTAGAGCCCAATAGACCACCGCCGACCCTAGCCCTATTCAGGGAGGTGAGGGAATGGCACTGGATGGAACTTTCCAAGAGACACGAACAATGGAACTGTGAAGGCGATGAAGGCCGTGAGGCAGGCGCGGCTGGAGCTAAGGGGCGGGTCCACACCTGACCATTGAGGCCCCTCGCACCACCACCTCAACCCCCTCCCTTCCAGCTCCCTGTGCCCTCACTCTGCCCCGGACGCCGCCCTATGCGCCCCCTTTCCCCACGCAGATCGTCACCCCGCGCACTGGAGAGTCGCTCGCGCAGCTGCAGGGCCGGCAGCGGTCGCAGCAGGGCACGATCATGTTCCCCCCCGACGGCTCACACACCCCCGACACGTTTGCCGGCGCTTCTCCGCTGCGGAGGCTCTCGACGCAGGGCACCGTCATGACGGAGCGCCAGAGCGTGGGGCTGTCCTTCTCTCCGCGGACCGGCCCCGCCGCCCCCCACAACCCCAAGAGCCCCAAGAGCCCCCGGCCGACGGATTCCATCGCCTCCATGCGGTCGCTGGGGCGGAAGCGGTCCACACAGGCCACGCTGCCCTTCCCCAATGAGCGCGAGACCATGGTCCTGGACGGAGGTGTGTCGTCAACGGGGTTGCTATGGGCAGAAAGGAAAATGAATTCACCGCTTCTGATGTTCCCGCGGCACAGTGCTTGCTTGTTCTTTTCATGTGCTTTAGATTCGAATGGACGAGAAAAAATCCACGAAATTCAAGACCCTGTACCCGTGGTTGATGACTCTTTGTGTTTCTTATTCAAACAGAGATTCAGAATCCAGTGGTCGTAGTTGCCGCTCCAAGTAAAGTTCTCTTTGTTTTCGTTCCAATTTTTTGTGTTCAAGGTATGCCATCGACCCCCAGCAGCGTCCCCGCGCGGCCCAGTTTGATGCCCTGGATGCCGAAGCAGGTCGCGCCCGAGAGCAGCGGCCCCATCGTGGAGGTGCAGGCCGAGGGGTACGACGGGTTCGCGGACGGGCCCATGACGCTGTTCGACTGCCTGGCCACGGTCTTTGGGCTGGTGGAGCGGCTGTACAAGGACTTCGATCAGGACGGCACGGGGGACATCCCCTTCAGTCAGATGCTGTTCCAGTTCAAATTCAAGGGGTTGAAGGTGTGGAGCAGCAGGACGCAGAGAGGCCCCGGCATCCCCTGCACAACCCTGCACAACAGTGTATCCACCTCCCAGAACCTGCCACCTGGGGGGAGTATCAGGCGCGGTGCGTGCGCCGTGCATATACTGGGGCTGTTCCGTAGACCGTTTCAGCTAATTTAGAGGCTACCACGTCCAGTTGGGAGCCCCAAAACGTTCACGATATGCATGCGCGCCTTTTTTTTTTGTGCTTGTGTCATGTACTTTGTGATGTTCCCTTGTTGGCAGGCCTGTAATTTGTCTTTTTTCAGCCTGTTGCAGCACTGTTTGCATGTGAGCTCGCACCCTGCCATACCTCTTGGTGGGGGACAATATATACAAGGGCTTCAAAGGTTCAACCATTTCCTAGAGATTTTGTTCAAATACCTGACGCGGTGCGCGAACTTCCCCCCAGACCACACATCTTCCCCATATCCCCATCACAGCCATCGGCAGGATCATGCAAAGTCCAAGTCATATGTCTTGTTCATACTTTTGTACGTAGAGGGAACAGCCACACGGCGTGCGGCAACGGGGCCAACCCAACAGCCGCCATTGTGCCGCTGTGGAATCCAAAGTCCCGAAGTGATCACCCGAAATTGCGGAACTGAGACATCGAGCGGCACGTCGGGACACGGCTGTCGCCTACATTTCACGATGCGCAATCCCTCCGTCACCGTGCGCACCGCGCGCGCACCGTGCAGTCGCCCCCGCCTCTGCAGTGATGCGGCACGCGCTTTGTCGGGGCAGCGGGGCCGCAAAGCGCCAAAGTCGACGTGTCGTCCTCCCCCTCCCCGCGGGCAAGCCCCACCCCCCCGCTTGGCAGGACCCCGGCGAAATGAAGCGGCTGTTCGAGCGGCACATCGACGAGCGGCACCACAACGCCACGATCCGCTTCCTGGAGTTCCTGCAGCTGATTTACCTCTGGCGGGACCTCGTGGGGCCGTACGACGTGGTGCTGTCGGACCGCGTGCTGGTGCAGGCCATGGGCGCCGGGATGCAGGAGCTGATCAAGGCCTGCAAGACGTACGGCATCACCGCCGACTCCCGCATCAAAATGAGCGAGCTCCAGTTCATGATCGGGGACATGCTGCCGGACGCGGACCCCGCGGCGCAGATCGTGGCGCGCCTGGGCCTCGCGGAGCCCTTCACCTTCGTGCAGATCCTCGGGGTCGTGTACGTGGCGGTGCGCGGCACCGCGTTCCTGTCGTCCGGCCTCCGGACGAAGTCGCTGCGCAACGCGCTGCCGGACGACCACACCGGAACCGTGGGCCATATCGCCACGGGGCAGGTCTCCCCTGCGCAGTGTTGTGAGGCCACGCCTCGGCCGCCGGGGGCAGGGCGGTCCAGGGAAGTAGTAGAATGGCCGTGCACCGTAGGAGGAGGGGGGGTTACTCCCCCCCCCCCCCCCGGACGCCCCCCCCCCCCAGTCAGCGGTCATGCACGTGACACCTGAACTAGAGGTGCTTGATTCGAATCCCGGTGGGGTCGGAACGCAGTGTCTTAGGCGCTAGGGTGTCTGCGACCTCGCGGGCCGGAAGGGATGCTGCGAGGGACAGGTAGGGATCACGGTTACGCTGGAGTTCGGAGAGCGCCTGAGCACTTTACCCCCAGAAGTTGCATTCTGGATTCCCACACAGGCATGTGGATGCCCGCAGTAGTGCGGATGCCTGCTTGTCATAGCAGAAGGTTCAAGGGCGAGAGGCCAATAGGCGCTGCTACAGGCTAACAGAGGCAACCACCAAGGCCTTGCGCCAAACCCCCCCGGGAGCCCCCCCCCCCCCTCCAGACCGAATTGACCATCGTGGGAAAAAACAAAGTTTACAAGAGGGAAAATCTGGTGGGGCCATTTTTGGTACACAATTTTTTGGGTCCCCACTCCCCCCCCCCCCCCCCCTTTCTAATACTTCCCTGGGGCGGTCCTTTGGGAGGCCTTTGTTGTTTGCTCCGCACCCGAAGCCCCCTCTCCCAAGTTGTCACTTGTAGAATGGCGCAGTGGTCCGGAGGGCAGGACTTGGGAGGTACCCGACGACGGTTGGCGGTCAGCCGACGGTCGTTGATCGTCAACCGACAGCCGTTTCTGGTCGGTCAACGCTCTGCTGATGTTCACGCGTCCGGGACCGCGGCGCGTCTTTTTAGCTTTTCGTTCATCGAAGGACCGCCGTGCGCGGGGGTTTAGAAAGAAACGCGGATCTCCGTCCCTCAGCCGGGCCCCTTGCCACAGCCCGAGCCCGAGTGGAAGACTCTGTGTGCAGGGGGTCATGGCCAAGCGGTGGCAGTGGGCAGTTGAATAGGAGCCCCGTTTGTTCACTGGCGGCGGTTGGGAGTGTTTCTGGGAGTGGACGTGCACGCGATGGACTGCCGGCGCAGAGAACAGCCAGAGGCAACTCATGGCCTGGCCCGTTTTCAGACCACCCCCCCCCAAAAAAAAAGAACCAGAATTGCTCCGCAGTGATATCGTGGTAGTACACCACGGGTCACATATGCAGGCCACGGAGTTTTGCCGCCCATGTTTCTGCGTTGGTTCATTTTAATGAGAACGCTGAACGCGGGGGTGAGAACACGTGGGTGCACAGCACAGCCGGTTCTCTGGGTTACGAAAAGCAACAACCATTTTGTCGAGGAAACCTGCGAAACCTGCGCATCTTTTTTGTCATATTTGTCATCACCGGCTGATGGCATACCCCCCCCCCCCCTCCAGCAACACAGCCCTGGGGGCGTCGGGTTTTCAAAAGGGGGGGGGGGGGGGGGGCAATAGAAGCCCCCAAAACTGGGGGTTCGGGAAAAGGACTCAGTTGACAGGACCATGAATCAGCTGTTATGAACCCTGGAAAAAAAACCTTTTTGGGCATTGAAATGGTCACATTTTTTTAACCAAACACAGGCAAATGATGGCTTTTCTGAACCCCCTCGACGTGTTGTTCAGGAGTGCCAGGACTTCATGTTCTACGTGAGGGAGGGGCTGAAGATCATGGAGGAGGACTTCGACAGCCTGTCCGCCAACTCGAAGTTCGTGAGCCTCGAGGACCTGCTGCGGGAGTGCACGCACCAGCTGCGCACCCGCACGCGGCCCGTGGAGCGGGGCTGCGACAACTGCGGCCGCCTGGGGTGCGAGTTCGTGTGCCCGCACCCCGGCTGCCGATTCGACGTGTGCGGGCACTGCTGGCAGGAGGGGCTGCAGGCCCACATCGTGCCTCCTGGGGGGCTGGGGCCCAAGCGAAAGCGTGAAGTATCCCGCCTGATCCCTCTGCACAGCCCCCTTGTCCGAGGCCCTACCCCTGCTAAAAGCCCAACCGGGGCATCTTCATCTGCTTCCCGGCCACGGAGGGCGAGGGCGCGCAGCATATGCCGGCGCAATGATGTGGCGTGGTGCTTTGCAGCATGGCCTCAATGTGTCATCTGCCATTTGAAATGGCGGTCGGGCCGTTGCAAGCCCATGCGCGTAGCCACTGTTTTTGTGGCGGCCTCAGAACAGTGAGCCCTTGCAATGGCCTGGTAGCAAGAACGCAGATGGTACACATGAAGTGCCGGCCCCTGCCAAAAGCCAAAACCTTCAACTTTTGGCGTGTAGTCTGAAGACATCAGTTGTAACGACTGATTGACAGTGATGGGACTGGCATTGGGAGATCTCCAGCTTTCCTGTGCTCTTTGTCTGGTGGGGAGATGAGAGCACCCTGAATGTACCCAGAATGATGATTTTCATTTGATTGCTCTTGGCAGCATGCCAACAGTGTCAGACAGCGAGGGCAAATTTGTCCTCCAGCGGTTTCGCCTGCCACAACCAGCATTACGCAATGCACATTGCGCGTGTGTGGTCTTGCTGTTGCTGCATGCCCACATTCCTCACCTGATAACCATCAACCTCCTTCAGCTCTCATTGCCTCAGTCTCTTTTGTCAGAACATTACATCTCAATGGTCATTGTCCAACAAGTTTGCATGTTCTCGGAAATTGGGTACATTTTGGGGAATAGACGCCCCTCCTCCGCTCCAGCAAGTCCCTGGTCCCATTCCCCCAATACCAAACTGACCCTAATCAAGCCTACCCATTTGGCAGGCTGTCCGGGAGCTCATACGAGATGCATTCACAAAACTGGACCTGGAGGACGTTGGGTACCTGCATTACTTTGAGTACATTGCCCTGGCCTTTGTGGTGTGCCGATTCACGCACTACGCAGACGTGGCGCATGATTGCAAAGCACCAGCTGTGGCCAAAATGGCCCTCATGAGCATCAGCAGGTGCGCTCTGACCCTGAATGTGTGCTACGCCAGTCAGTTCACAATCCTCTGCAAGGGGAGCCCTTCTCCCAGCTGCCTGTCAGTAGAGAACAACAGTTCCAGCCCTAACCACGATTGAATATTGGGACCGAGCTGGTGGGGGAAGGAACATCGTCTAGGAGACTTCAACAACAAATGAGGTACACATTGGAAAGTGGATGAGAGCAGCTCAAAAAAGGGGCTCAGAATGAGCTGTATTCATCCGTTTGTGCAACACAACTGGACTAGGATCAGTTTTGGAAAACCATGGTTTTGACCCGGTTTTTGAGCCATTTGTCGTCCCAAATTGGCCCATTTTCAAGGCCCTTTCGGCCTTGAGAGGGGCCAAAATTGCTTAACATGGGCTCAAAATGGGCTCATTCCACTTGTTTGTGCACCCCAAATAATCCAAAAGTATCTTTGGAAAAACACATTTTTGATCCGTTTTTGATTGATTTTTGGTCCCAAAACAGCCCATGTTCAAGGCATTTTGTGATTTTAGGAGGGCCAAAACGGGCCACCACGAGCTCAAAACACGCCAAAAACAGTTGTTTTGGCATTCCATGTAGTCCACGATCATTTTTTTGAAAAAAAAAACTCATTTTTTTTTGCACCCGGTGGACCTTGTTGACCCATTTTGGCACCCACCTCTTTGGGCTACCTCTTGCAGCTTGCCGCAGCCCACTGGGCCTAGGTACGGGGGTCTAGGCGTCGGTTAGGGCAATTTTGAGGGGTGGAGGCCCCCAAAAGTGGGTGGTTGCGGGTGGATTAGGTGCGCTCGAAATCGCGTTTTGAGCCATGTAGCCCAAGATATGGTCTGTTTTTGGCTTGGGGCTGTCGGCGGCCAATGTGCACAAATTCTGGGCCTCTTGGGGGCCTTTTGGGGGCGGTTCGCGGACATATTGTGGAGTTAGAGGGCCCTAGTGGGCCCTTCAGCACGGGGAAGTCTAGCTGCATGTGTAGAGTAGCCACTATTTCCCTTCATTTTGGCCGTTTTCAGCAGGTTCTAGGGCGGTTTTGGGGAAAAAAAGGCGGATTTTGACCCTAAATTGCAGAATTTGAAGATGCGGCACTTGCGACGCCCGTTCCCGGCCATCACCGTTGAGTTTCTGGCTCATACTTTGTGTGGTTGTCCCTCACACCCATAGGTAGCATCCACCAAAAGTTTGGCCGAATCCGAAGCACCACGACGGAGCTGTGATTGTTGCGATTTCGCGCATGCTTGCTTGCTTGCTTGCTGCTTGCTCAACCTGTTCCGTCCACCCTAGACACTAAAGAGGGTTATAAAACCAAGACTGGTTCCACCACCTCGGTGACTCTAACCCTAGGGCTAACCCTACCTTGGGGTTAGGGTTAGGGCTAGGGTCACCGAGCTGGTGGAACCAGTCTTGGTTTTATAACCCTTTTTAGTGTCTAGGGTGGACCTACCAGGTTTAGCAGCAGCAGCAAGCAGCAAGCAGCAGCACGCGCGCAATGGGCAAAAATCAGAACTCCGTCGTGGTGCTTCAGATTCGGGTGAAATTTTGGTGGATGATACCGATGGGTGTGAAGTACAATCACACAAAGTTTGAGCAAGAAACTCAACGGTGGCGGCCGGGAACGGGATTCGCAAGTGGTGGACCTCAGTTTCAAAAACTGCAGTTTAGGGCCAAAAACAGCCATTTCAGGGCCAAAAAAGCCCCGGAACACATTCAAAACGGCCAAACGAAGGGAAACGGCGGGTACACTCCACGTGCGGCTTGACTTCCCCGTGTCAACGAGCTCTTTGCGGCCCTCTAACTCCATGATATGTCCCGGAAACGGCCCAAAAAGGCCCCCAGAAGCTCCAAATGCCGACAGCCACAAACCAAGAATAGGCCCTATCTTTGGCTACATGGCTCAAAATGCGATTCCGAGGGCACCTACTCCACCCGCAACCCCGCACTTTATGTGGTTTCCACCCCTCAGAACTGCCCAAACGGACGCCTAGACCCCAATACCTAGGCCCACTAGGCTGCGGCAAGCTGCAAGCTCAAGCCCAAACAGGTGGGTGCCCAAATGGGTCAACAGGGTCCAGTAGGGGCAAAAAGATGACTTTTCTCAAAAATGATCCTCGACCATGTGCGATGCTAAAACAAGAGTTTTTGGACTGTTTTGAGCTTGGGGTGGCCCATTTTGGTCCTCCGAAAATCCCAAAATGCCTTGAAAATGGGCTGTTTTGGGACCAAAAATGGGTCAAAAATGGGTCAAAAACGCATTTTTCCAAACCTCATTTTAGACCATTTGGGGTGCACAAACGGGTCAAATGAGCCCATTTTGAGCCCATTTTGAGCCCATTTTGGGGCATTTTGGGGCATTTTGGGGCATTTTGGCCCCTCAGAAGTCCAACAAGCCTTGAAATTGGGCCTCGTGGTAATGGGCTTCACTTGCAAGCTGATTTTACTTTGTCAAGAGCCATCAATGCGTGAATCATTCTTGATGTCCCTCACCAGTCATAGCTGATGTTCCCTCCCCCACCAGCTCGGTCCCAATATTCAGTCTTGATTAGGATTAGGGTCACCGAGCTCGTGGAACCAATCTTCGTTTTATAACCCTCTTTAGTGTCTAGGGTGGACCTAACAGGTTTGGCAAGCAAGCAGCAAGCAGCAAGCAGCAAGCAGCAAGCAAGCAAGCACGCGCGAAAGTGGAGAACCATGATGTGCCCAAAGGCAGCCATGAACAAAATTCTGAAGGTGTTGTTCAGCCTAATCAACATGGCTTGTGTGGCCGAACCAACTAGCCGCAAAGGTTAGGATTAGGTTCAGGGTGATGAGTTGGGTTGGAGTGCACAGATCATGGTTAGAGGGAGGGCAAGGGGAGGTTAGGGGTGCCTATGATCGGCCAACGCGTGGCCTTGGATCCCCCCCCCCCCCTTGCCCCCCCTCCCAGCCCCACCCCCCAAAGATGGTCTTCCGGCAGTTGGGGTGGGAGTTGGTGTCCAAACCCAGGGTTCGCCCCCCCCCCACCCGTGGCGCGCCTTTTCTGTTTTTAAGACAGCCAACAACATTGAAACTCGTGGCTTCCCCCTTGATACTTCCGCCCCAATGGACACCTCCCCTTCTTGGAGTTGGTGTCCAAACCCAGGGTTCCCCCCCCCCCCCGTGGCGCGCCTTTTCTGTTTTTAAGACAGCCAACAACATTGAAACTCGTGGCTTCCCCCTTGATACTTCCGCCCCAATGGACACCCCCCCTTCTTCGTTCACAGGCAGTTGATCCAACACGATTCCAACAAAAAGGGTGGCCTGGACTGGGAGGAGCTGACCCGTTTCCTGGTGCTCACCTTCAACAATGTCCCCCCGGCCACGCGGGTTCACTTCCAAAAGCTGGCGCCGCACGGGGCTCTACGGCTCAAAGGGTTCGTGCAGCTGCTGTACCTCCTGATGCACCCCAACGGCAAGTACGCGACGGTGCCCATGATTAAGCCCCGTGTCCAGGTCCAAGACATCGTCGTCCGTGGGGCGGAGCACCCAACCCCAGTGACTTGGCGCATCGCCGTTTTTGACATCCGGTTCCTCCAGAAGCATGTGAAGTTGGAAGAGGGCACACAGTGGACAACCTGGTCTGCCCTGCAGTGCCCCAGCGCCCCCCGCAAACCGCTGATGCGCACCTGCGCCTCTGCACACCGCAGCACACTCCTGCATCCTGCACAACAGACAAGCGTTGAGTCTGTGTGTGTCTGGGTGAAAGAGAGAGAAACACAAACAGACGGGCAGACACAGAGGGGGAGGGAGGAGAAGCGGACAGACAGACAGACAGACAGACAGACAGACAGACAGACAGACAGACAGACAGACAGACAGACAGACAGACAGACAGACAGACGGGCAGACAGACGGTCCGTTCGTGGGCGCAGACATTGCAGTTCTCTCACCACACCTCAAACGGAGCGCTCGAGCCCAAACTGACCCTTGGCCGGTGATTCGCTTAGAAATGGCGGTTTGCAGGGTTTTGCAGAGGACTGTGGCATGTCCTGGGCGACGACACGTCTGTCTGTCTGTCTGTCTGTCCGTCTGTCTGTCTGTCCGTCCGTCAGTCCCGCCCCTTTGCAGGATCGTGTGTGCGCTGTCCGTTGTATGGCCTGTTTGCACGGCTTTGCATGCATAGGACAGGCAGCGAACCAGGTTCTGATTGGCGTGTGTGTCCGCATGTGTGTCTCTGATCTAAACGGCCAGGGTGTCCCCATGGAGTGGCGTTTGGATAATGGAACAGGGGGATGCCACAGCTTTGCGCCCTCCCTCTCCATCTGCTTCACGTCTACGTAAGGACCACAACGCCCCTGGTCCCCCAACCCCGACCCCACCACGGGTAACACTTGGTGATCCGGAATCCCCTGGCCCTGTGTCACCCACATCAGCAGGGGTGAGCACCAGGGGTGGATATGATAGTGACAACATTACCAAGGTGGGGGTGGGGGGGGGGGGGGCTGTTGAGCCAGGAGGCAGTGATGACGGAATGACGATTACGATTACAATTAGCTGAGGCAGTACAGGCAAAGATGATTCGGGATTGCAAGCCATTTTGGCAAAATGTATCAAGAAATGATTGCACTGTGTGGACTGTCTTCATGGGATATACCAACCGCTGTGCAATGTATTGTCTTGTGTTCAGGGCTGGCAGGTTGGCTCAGTAGTACAACGGTATATGCACAGGCTCATAGATTGATTGTCCTGGGATGAAATCCAGGGTATCACCTGCTTTGGTGCCTTTTTGGGCCATCAGTCCTCTTGTAAAACTGCTGGCAAAATTGCTAGGTCAGTCAAACGGGTAAATCGTAATCGTAATCGTCATCGGGGGGGGGGGAGGGGGGGGGGGGCTGGGGGGGGGGCACCCCCCCCACTATATCCACCCCTGGTGAGCACCCTCCAACAAAACAGTCTTGGGAAAGAAAGAAAGACTTTGTGGAATACGCCGGTGCCCAGGGGCAGAAGCAGCACTTCTGAGGAGAGGGACAACTGTCCCAATTTCAAAGGGCAAAAATACTTTTCCTGTTGGGGTTAGCCCTACAGGCCCCCCACCTCTCGCATTTTTTTGAACCTGCCCCCTTCACCTCCAACCCAACGGGTGGACAGCCCACCCACCGATCCACGAGTGGAGGAGTCCCTGCTCAAAAGGTGAACACATACGTACACCCCAGAAGTACCAACCGGCATCCTCGCACAGCCGTTCTGGCACACACCCCTCCCAAGGTACACATGAACCGGTCCCCACCGACACACCCACTCCGCCTGAATGGCACACCTCCCCAGTCCGCCTTCCCCTGTGCCTTTCCCTAGGAAAGCGACGTACGAGGGGCAGCTGTGCATCGCCAAGATACCCGTGGTCACGTTGTCGGACCGTGAGAAGCAGTTGCTGCTGCGCAGCGCTGCCATTCACGCCCGCGTCCATCACCCTTGCGTAGAGACCGTCCTCACGGTGTCGACAGAGCCGGGCTCGGAAGTCGTCCTTACTGAGTACATTCCCGGTGGCAATCTGCAGGTGCATGAGGGGCGGTGGCATCGAGAAACCAATCCGCCGTGCATGCTAGGCGGTTGGAAACTTGCTCAAGGAGGGGAGGGAGCCCCTTGGACTAAACCCTAACCGGGGAGAGGGGGTCTTGAAAAGGGAGCTCTTCTATCAGAAACCTAGGCTTGTGCCAGCTCTGGGGGGAAAAAATCACCTGGAAGAGAGGTTTTTAGATCAAGCGCTGGCGTGGGTGTCATAAGCCCTCCATTTTTGGAGTCATTCGCAAGATCATCATTTCGGAGACAAAATTATCCCCCAACGAATTTTTCGATTTGACCCCTCTACCCCCGCCGTACCTGGGTACCACTTTTTTGGGGGGAGGCTGGGGGGTCAAAATTTGGTTGGACTATGCGTCGATTCGGACCTAGGTCCATTCCACTCCTTTCTTCTGTATGGACCCCCTAACCAATGACGGGTCCCAGGTGCTATCTTCAGGTTTCCAAGATCGCCCCCCGATGGGGCCCGTTTTCAGGATGTTATGGCGTATAGCTGCTTCCAGGTGGAACGTGGGCATCTCTGTGTTGCAGGTTCTCTATCGCAAGTACACGGCCCCAATCCTCACGCGGAGCAACCCGTTCCCGCGGAAGTTGCAGTGGCGCCTCGCGCGGGAGTTGGCCGACGCCCTGCTTGCGTGCCACGAGAAGGGGGTCATGCACCGTGACATCTGCTGCAGCAACATCTCTCTGACGGAGGAGAGGCACGTGAAGCTCATGCTCTCGGATTACTGCACCGACGAGCCCAAAAGCACTGCTCGGTGTGTGCGTCTTGTCGTCCGCCCTGTGCAATCGGTTGGTGCGGCCAAACGCTGCGGTTTTGGGGCCTCACCTGTCGGGGCTGTGTGCATACCAGCCACACCCCCCAGTGCTGTGCGTCATTGTTTTTTCTAGGAGTTTGATCCTTTATGCTCACAGGGCGGTCCTTAATCAAT
Organism: Eutreptiella sp. 'Long Island Sound 2002'; assembly: GCA_964036045.1. NCBI lineage: Eukaryota > Euglenozoa > Euglenophyceae > Eutreptiales > Eutreptiaceae > Eutreptiella > Eutreptiella sp. 'Long Island Sound 2002'. Next base: position 59,993,152 of record OZ038387.1, read on the forward strand.
TAACAATAGTCTTTTTGTGAGCACTAGAGACCTCTAAGCCGGCGATTAACCGCCAACCGCCAGCAGTTAACCGCCAGAATTTTGTCTATCAAGCCCCGACTGCGGCTGAACGTACATATGTCATGGGTGTCTAGGGTGTAGTTCGGATCCATGATCTTGGGTTTCACAGGTCAGGGTGCTGGTTAGGCGCCACCCAGGGCAGTACAGCCCATGCAGCATGCCCTGTGTGCCTTCGGTACAGGTGTGCTGGAGGAGGAAAAATTTCATTGCTGAAGAATCGACTCACAGGGGGAGAATCTACGGCAGCGCAGAGATTTGGTAGTCTGGCCCGACCAAGCAGCCGTAGATTAATCGGTGGCTAGGCCAGAAGAGCTATAGTTTCCTCTTATGTCTTTTCACCTTGGGAGGCGCCAGATAGGGCAAGACGGAGGGATGTTTGCACAGGTCTTGTACCCAGGGTTTGTTCTCCTTAGCGGCATTTTTGTGAGCGGGTAAAAGCCTACCCGTTCCGCGTAAACCCGCCGTACGTGGTGCGTGCGCGGCGTGCGTGCGGCGCAGATACTCCCCCATATGCTGCGCCCCTTCTATTTTCCAGCAACAGATTCAGATGGATGGTGATTGAAAACTCTGCTGCATGTCGTGGTTGCATTCTCTGTTGGGTCGGGCATAAATCAACGAGACTGTTTTTTGTTTCTGCTGAAGTACACCCCCATTCCTGAGTGAGGGCGTGAAGGGCTGCATTGTGTGCTCGCCAAACCATGCCCACTGGAATCGAGGCTGGTGCTCTGGTCCCTTCGGGGGGGGGGGGGGGCAAATGCAGTGCACGCCGAGCGAGCCATCAGCAAACACCCCCCCTCCCTCTACAAGGTGCCCACGTACTCCACAAGGGCGGGGGCTGCGCCCCGCGCTCCGGGAGGTGCCCGCCACGGGGATGGCAACAGGGCCGTGAACAGCCAACCGGGCACGGGGCAGTCCACGTGGTGTGGAGATGTGAAATCCTCGTATGGGGGGGCAGGCGGGTGGGACAGGAGGGGGTGCGCGACATGGGCACCCAGGAGCGCCACCAGACAGGGTGAGGAGCAACACAGACACACAGAACGCGGGAGCCACACCAGGAGGGACAAGGGCGGGCACAGCAGACAAGGAGGAGGGGCACAGCAAGGCGGGAGAGGCAACTGGAACAGCGGGAACAGAGAACCAGAATGGAGCGGATGGCAGAGCGTGCGCATGGGAGGCAGCGACAATAAAGGGGATGGCCTGGCCAGCCAACCCCGTCGCTACCGGGTGCCAGGGCAACCCCTGCTCAACCGGCATCAGGTGGGGGGTGTCTCCCGCAGCCCAGATGGGCTGTTTGCACAACAGGAGTGGGAGCCCATCAGGGGCAGACGAACCGTGAGGGGGAAAAGAACATATGGTGGACGGCCCGGACAGCGCGTGGAGGAACAGGGCACCTGGGCCGCACAGAAACACAGCGAGGCAGGCGATGGACGGCCTGTGGACAGAGGTATGTGGACAGCAAAAACAGTCAAACGACCCCGGCAACAACCAGCACATCCTCAATACGCCAACTATTGGGCGCCGCTGACACGCAAACGGCACACCATGCCACATTCAGCACAGTCCCACCACGCCAACTACTGGGCTCCGCGAACGCGGAAACGACACCAGCAGGAGCACCGGCCGCAGCGGCCGACAGAAAGTAGCGACCCGACGCAACATCCATTGGACTTCGCGATTGTGCCCACATCTAACTGCACATGTTAGGTTCCCTGTTGCGGTCCTTCCAACGCTCTTTTGTTCGTGCCTGTGTGCCATGGTATGCCAAGCCGGCATAAGTTTTTTCTGATGGCCAATGAAACAGCACGTACCCCTCACTGACCACGCCAGCTTGCTCGCCTTCATCCCACCGTGGTATGCGCTCATTTTGTCCAGATTTCCTCCACTCACTGTGCTGCTTTTGTATGGTGTTCCACACTTCTCTCAGCCGCCGTTTGCGTGGACCTTCCTCCAGTGGGTTGCTTGGCCGGTCGAACGCTTCCCAGGCCCTAGACGGGGGCACGTTGCGTTCCACAAGGCGCAGGCCCACCGTGAACGGTGGTGGGCGCATTCCGTCAAAGGCGTATGGCCATATGGACTCAACACGGGTGGAATGGACAGACACCACCATAGGGGAACACGGGACACTTGGAAGAAGCACCGGCAACAATTTGGTGCTCATTGGGAGGAGGACCTGACACGGCGCAGCAAGGAAGCCGTGGCAGATGTGAAGCACATAGAAAGGTTGCTACACACTGAGGGTGAAAGGGCATGGAAGGAGGTAAAAAGGACCGCAGTGGAAAGGTGCAGGGCCATGCTGCAAGCGCTAGAGCAGCACAGGAAGTTAGGAGGGGAATGGAGAGGGCGGATCCAAGCAGCATTACAAAGGGAGGTTATGGCACACAAGAAGAAGAAGAGTATGCCGGACGGAGATTTCATCAAGCTCTTGATCTCACACCCGGAATGGAGCAGGGCGCGGGTGAGAGACATCTTGAGAGAACCAGCGGTGGTAAGACTTCACCCCATCCCGAAGGAAGGGGAACGCCTTTGGGTGTGTGAGCGGAACGTGCCGCCGGTGGGGGCGGCCATGCTGAATTATGTTGCCCTTGAGGACGAAGACTGGACGGACCAACAAAAGGCAGAAATAGAGGAGTGGCAAGCCCAACATGGCCACAAGCCAGAGGGCGAACAACCGTGGGCCACAAGTTGTGAATGCTTCAAGCACTTCGTCAACTTGACGAATGAGGATGTATGGAGGGGGCACGTGTGTGTGTGGAACCCAGAGAAGTTCCGGGACCCAGCGGTCAGGGAACTTTGGAAGAAGGGACACAAGTTCAAGTTGCCCATGGCAGATGAGACACTACACGCAGAAATCGCAGAAGGCTTGGAAGGATACATCGACTACATGAGAAGGAAACACGAAATACCGGGGGATGCGTTTGCAGCATGGTTCGGTGCCATCACAAGACGAGTACAGGAGGAGCTAGCCTTGCAACCAGGAGAACTGAAACCGCAAGGGGGGTATGGTATGGACGCGGTCAAGAGGGTGCACAAGGACCTTGCAGTGGTCAAAGAAGACAGGGGACCACACAACATAGTGGCGATGTGCAAGAAGACGTACTTTGGAGCCCGGCATCAGTACATGGAGGCACAAGGCACGTTTCAAGACGCACAAGAGACAACCGATCAAGTGCTCCAGCGACACGAACAATGGCACTTGGAGAGGGGGCTCCCATCCCACAATAGGTTGTGCTACATATATGGTACACGCAAGTCAGCAAAGCGTAGCCTACGGTGGATCAGTGGGGTGCGCAAAACAGTGGCAGAAAAGGAGGAAGCGCGCGCCGCAAAGGAAACAGGAAAATCCCAGGGACCCACAGAAAAGCCAAAAGGGTCAGTGGCTGGTGCAGGGGACGAATTGGTGGGTGTTCTGTCTACAGTAATGCACACACTACAAGCAAAAGACGCAGTGCGACGGAGGCGGGGGCATGCAAAGCGGTGCTGGTTTGTGGAATCAGTAGAAGAGGTGGCACAACCGTTGCGGTTCGCAGCACGAAAGGTGGCCACCCAACGGAGTACGGCGCGCACAGTAGACTTCACCACCATGTACCCATGTTTCGACTAGAAGCTATTGTTGGAGAGAGTGAAGAAAGCAATCGCGGAGGCATGGACCTGGGAGGAGCAGGAAGGGAGGGACGGGGGAGTACAGGAAAGGGCACCCACAGAAACGGTGCGCCTCACAAACGACGGGTGGAAGTGGTTCGACGCAGAAGCCACAGCGGCAGACTTACTCGGAGCATGGACACTGGACCAAGTGATGGAGTTGGTGGAGTTTGTAGTCACCAACGGGTACATTAGCCGTGGCGGCAGATTGCGGCGCCAAGTCAGGGGGTTTGGAATGGGCTTACCGTGCGCCCCACAGTTGGCGAACTTGGCATGTTACACCGTGGAAGCCGAGTTTTCAGAAAAATGCCAGCCAGAAGACGTGGAAATGAACTTCAGGTTTATTGATGACATCTTGACCCTCACAGGGATCATTTCCACGGAGAAGGAGTATGGCATGCAGTACAAAACCACACGGCCGACAACAGTAAGGGAGGAGGACACCGGACAGGATCACGACACCGAGTGGACAAAAGAGCAGATGGTCTTCTTGGGGATGGAACTCGAATGGGCAACAAAGGGGGAAGACACCAGGTTTTCTACGGGGTTGCATTTCCGTGACATGCACTACCCGGTGCGTATCCAGCGGTACCCCGACGCAAACAGCATGGTCACGGATGGTCAACGGTTGGGAGTGCTCACAGGGCAGTTCATCAGAGCGCAAAGACTGTGCTCTACCATGAGACAGTTTAAAGCCGGGGTACAGAAAATTGCATGGGCGGCACTACAGCGGGGGTATGGCACTCGTGAAATGGACCGGGTGTGGGGGAAATTCTTGGTGCGGTGGTGGACAGCTAGAGAATTGAGACGTGGGGAGCTGCGCGCGTGGTTCCGCCGGATGTTGCGGAACACCAAAAGAACGGGCGAGGGGGCCCGTGAGAAGCCCCAGAAGCGAAGATGCTGGTATGGGAGAACGTGCCTTCGTAAAGCAACATGCCCGTTCCGGCACCCAGACGACCCAGGGGACCATGCTGAGGAGGAAGGGGGGAATCACGCAACGGAAACCAGCGGCTTTCAGCGCCCGGCGCACACAAAACAAGGACACGCACGAAAACCAGGCGCCCCAGCAGGACGGCATGGTGAATCACAGCGGGTAGAGGACACAGGATATGAAAGGGTCGCATCACAGCCAAGAAGGATGCCGCCAGCAACAGGGTGCGGGGCCGGGAGGAGAGCACGAGAGGCAAAACCAAGACCCAAGGGAAGATCAGTTGAGGGAAACACAAAGAGAGGAGCACCTTGTGCATTCACAAGGGAACGGGGCTCCGGCTCACCACCTGAGCAGGTACCGACCCAAGAGCACCTTGGGAGGGGCCAAGGGCCTTTGGACCACATGCGCACCGGCAAGGAAACGGAAATGGGACCGAGTGGTGACCCAAGTATAGACCCAGAGACGGCTAGTCTATCCATGGAAAGCACAATAGACGACTTACTATCATGTAGGGGATTTGGGGAAGCAGTGGAGGAATGGGACTTGCGATCCCAACAATCGGATGGCCCGCCAGCCAACAAGGACGGGGCCCACAATACGAAGGAACAGGACGATCAGAAGGACCAAGGCAGCAAGCCCGCGGGGCAACAAAGGCCGCAAGAGCAGCTGCCGGCACGACATCAGCACCATCAGCAAGCACAAGAGCCACAACATGAAATCGTGCAGGACAACAAAAAACACCTTGAGAGCGCTCTGCAGGATAGCGATCGGGGCCACACCGCAAGCGCAGAGACAGGGCAGGGGTCAAAAGAGACACCCACTGCAGGCACGGTAACCCGGGCTTGGTTGCGTAGGGCCCACCTCCAGGTCGATCAACAGGGGAAACAAAACCCCCATAGTGAACAGCCGCAGAGGACCCCGGACCAACAAGGAGTTCCCCAACACTTGCACACGGGGTGGCAGGCGTTGGGAGTGGTGGCTGGAACCGTGGTGGCCGCGGTGATAGGAGTCGTGTCCCGCATGGGACGGAACGCACAGGGGTTTCTATGGGGCATGAGTGACGCAACGTGGAATGGGTGCAGAGTGCAAGTTTTAGACACGACAAAGGAGGGGTTGCTGGTCCACGTGGTGGAGGGCACGCTAAGTCAAGGGGATGAACAAGCAGGCCGCATGCTGGAAGTACCACGAGGGGCGTTTTGGGGGTTGGGCCTTGAAGAGACAGCGCCAGCACACACAGAGCAGACAGTGCCCCGCCACAAGCCGGAGTAGTCAAGGGAAGACAGCGAAGTGGTGCGCAGGTATGTCCAGCAAATGAGACAAGGGACGGGACCACAATCGTACGGAGGTTGGCCCGAAATTGTGATCTTTGCGCAATTGGAAGGGGTACATATTGGTGTGTACACAAGGGACAAAATGGCACGGAGAAGCCCATTGTACAAGGCGCGGGAGGCGGGGTTGCCCACGGCCACCAAGAAAGTGATGCTACAATGGGGTGAGACAGGAAGTGGAGCACCCCATTTTTGGAACATCCTACCGCCGGGGGTGGCATCGCAGTTGCGCCAGGCACCAGGCCGGCGTAAAGTGGTGAGACAGGGCGCAGGGCAGTTAGAGGATGAGCTCCCGGAGACGACGACAGTCTTTGAGACGCCACCAGATGGGCTGTGCCTATTCCACGCTCTGGCGAGAGTCTGGAACGAAATGCACCCACAAGAGACGCGACAGACCGGCCAGGGGATGAAGCGCAATCTGCTTGACAAGATGGAGGACACCACAGGCCGGACAGTGGAGGGACATACACTTGCGCAGATTATCAAAGAGGATGGGTGGGCAGAAGCACAGGAGGAGGACCACAGGCAAGGGACACAACAAACCCAGCAAACACCAGAGACAAGGCAAAAAGACGGCAACACAAGGCGATGTGATGCAGAAGTATGCATTACACCGGGGGCAGAACCACGATGCACATGCTATGGGTGTGGCACATGGAACCACAGGCAGTGTGCGCCGCCGGGCGGAGATGGAGGACAATTAGGAGTGTGGTTGTGTGTGCAATGCTGCATGTGGAAGGCGGACTTTATGTCAGTAGGGACAGTGCCGGGAAAAGGACGTGTGGAGTGCCTGGTGTGTGGAGAAGACGTGAAGACCACCGGGAAGTACGTGCGCAACGCCAAACAATGTATTTGTGGGGGCATAGTGCACCAGAAGTGCATCAATCAAAACACAGGGGCATTGTGTGAGTGCAACCTCCCACAGGTGCTCGTACACAGGTTCAAAAAGTGGCAGAAGAGCCACAACCAAGCCATCTGACAACGAAGGGCAGCAAGAGTCAAACAAAAACGGGAGCAAGTGGCGGCCCAGGACACGTGGCGGCCAGGAACAAAAGTATGGCTCACAGGGTTGCGGAGGGCAGAACTAAATGGAGCACAAGGGATCGTCCAAGGGGAGGAGAATGGCCGGATTCTGGTGAAACTGGACCACCAAAAGGGAGGCAGAACAGTGGCAGTCACCCACGACCACTTGAGCGGCCTGCCCCCAGGTGATGTCAGTAGAAGGGGCAGTCAGGAGCAAGCCAGTAGCCTGCAAACAAGGAGAGTAGGAGCACAAAGGCATGACAGCGCACCGGTGACGCCACTTGGCCACACGGCAGCCCGCCACGTGGAGGCGGCCGTGTTAGCATTGGTAGCAGGCGCAGCAGTAATGGTGGTGAGTAGCGCAGGGCACTTTGTGACAGGATCAGCAGTGCGTCTGCAAGGGCTGCGGCAGATGGAATTCAACGCATGTGAGGCCATAGTGGTGGGGCACGACGGCTTCAGAGCGCAGGTGCGCATAACAAAGGGGCCACAGCAAACACAAGGACGGGAAATTCGCGTGAAGAGAGCGAATGTCATCCGATTGGAGAGGCCAACAACAAACATGGCCCCCAGCCCCAGCCTCAGCACAAGCCCCAGCCGGTGGGGGCCAATCAACCAACGGTCCCACACACCAGAGGACGGGACCCGGTCGCAGACATGCCAGACACACTACCAGGGAACTGGTACCAGGTGCTAGGAGTGCGGTACCCTGGGGCCACAACAGAGGAAATAAAGCGGGCATACAAGCAGCTCAGTGTCAAGCTACACCCAGACAAAAATGCGCACCACAAGGAGAAGGCTGAGGGACTATTCAAACAAATAGGGAAGGCAAAGGACGGATTGCTAGACACAGAGGCCCGAAGACGGCATGATGCCGACATACAAAGAGGGGACAGACGCCAACAACGGGAGGTACGCCATTGCAATAGGGGATCGGCAACGCACGACCCCGGACAAGAGGGCAGAAGGCCAAGGGAACCAAACACGTTGACAATGCAACGACCCTTTGCATACGCAACCGTGGACTTCATGGAAGCACAGTACAAAAGTTTAGTGCGGGCCCACGAGTGGCAGCTGGCCCGCACACCGATGCCGAACATGACCAGGGGTGAGGTGTGGTACCTCATATGCCTAGGACTCATGATGCCGGTGGTCCGGGTACGCATCGTGGCCGTGGGTGTGTATACCCCGCAGTGTAGCTGCCACCCACATGGGGTGTGCTACACACATGGAGAGTGGCAACCGGTTGTGCACATAGACGGGGACCTACCAGGAGAGCACGTCCTGGTCTCGCAACCGGGCAGATTGCTGCCCACGGATCGCCTAGCACAGCTAATCGCGGCAGCCTCCCGGAGGCGTTAAGGAGTTCAGCACAACGCCCAGGCATGCAGATCCAACAGAATGCAGCACAGTGCAGCGCAACGCAAATGAGAATAACATAGGGCAACACGACGCCCAAGCACATGGAGCGGACGGAGGCGCACAAAGGAGAGCAGTGCACAAACCTCGTAGGCAGGCCCCGGAGGCTCGGATTCGGCCCCGCCAATGGTTGGGCGGCCCTGTCCAAGCACTTCGGAGGTTACCTGGGCTCGGCCCCGACGGGAAGAGTGGCCCTACCCGGGTAGCCGCGGCCGCCACACCTCATGGAGGCAGCGTAGCGCACAAGGCAGCGCAGCACCGAAGAGCAGGCAGAGACACATGGCGAAATTTGCCAGCACACGAAAGCACGCAGCACACCGTACAGCAAAACAAAGCAAAGCAGTGTACCACAATGATGGCGGCAGACAGCCACACCACCCGCCGCAAGCACCAGTGCCAGCCCAACACCCCACGCCCAGTGTGGGGGGCAGACCCACCACACGGGCACTGCACCCACGCACAGCCACCGCCGCCCACAAACGGGGCGCGCGCGCGCAAGTATCACAGGCAGGCCCCGGGGGCTCGGACTCGGCCCCGCCAATGGGTGGGCGGCCCTGTCCAAGCGCTTCGGAGGTTACCCGAACTCGGCCCCCACGGGAGGAGCGGACCTGCCCGGGTAGCCGCGGCCGCTGCGCCTCATGGAGGCAGCGTAGCGCACAACGCGGAGGCAGCATAGCACATAACGCAGCAATGCAGGCCAAAGCCGGCAGAGGCACACAATGCAACTCGCCAGCACACAACAGCACGCAGCAGCACACAACTACAGAAGAGCAAAGCAAAGTAGTATACCACAACAACAGTGGCGGACAGCCACACCACCTGCCGCGAACACCAACACCAGCCAAACACCCAACACCCAGGGTGGGAGCCAAACCCACCACACGGGCACTTCACCCACACCCAGCCACCGCCACCCACAAACAAGGCACACACAGGAGCACCACCAAGAGCCCAAGACCCCACACCCCAACGCCAACACAGCGCCCACCACACACGCAACAACCAAGGCCACACTTACACACAACATAGAAGGGATGCTTCACTGATGCACTCCCGGGAGCCATCACCATCCCGACCACACCGGGAGGGGAAGGCAACCCAAACCTAAGTAAGGGGGTCGCCCCTGCGGGGGGTTGGCAGCCGGCTACGCGGTTGTCCATTGGGCAGCGACCTAAAACATGTACTGCCCGCGAGTAGCTAAGTTCTGTCACCAAGGCCTAGTGCAGGGGCCTTGGGCACGCTTATGAGACGCAACGTCCAAACCATTGGTGGTCACTGCACACGACCAACCAGGGGGTGGACTCACACGAGTCCCTAGCTCCGAGGCGTGGACAGCCCGGAGTGAAGTCCTCAAACGGGGAGCCCCTCAGCAGCCCAGAAAGCAAAAGAGCAACAACGCAACACATTCACCCCAGAACAACCCCAACAAACACCAGTGACAGATCAGTTTGTAGATTTGGAGACATGTGCAAAAGTGCCTGGTGCCCCTTGCACCACCCAACTGCGAGTGGGACAACCCAACAGCCACAATGGGATGCGGGGGGCGACATGCTACCCCCCTGGCGCCGCACACCAGAAGCAGTGAGCAGGCCAGCAGAAAAAGAAAGAGCCCGAAACTGGGAGGAACGCAAGCAGCAAAACAGCTGGGCACAAGGCCGCCCTACACACGGCAGGGAGACGAGCCCCAACAGGACACACAACAAGACACAAGGGAACCATGAGGTGCGAGCACTGCAGCAACCACCAAATGCAGCGCACGCCGAGCGAGCCATCAGCAAACACCCCCCCTCCCTCTACAAGGTGCCCACGTACTCCACAAGGGCGGGGGCTGCGCCCCGCGCTCCGGGAGGTGCCCGCCACGGGGATGGCAACAGGGCCGTGAACAGCCAACCGGGCACGGGGCAGTCCACGTGGTGTGGAGATGTGAAATCCTCGTATGGGGGGGCAGGCGGGTGGGACAGGAGGGGGTGCGCGACATGGGCACCCAGGAGCGCCACCAGACAGGGTGAGGAGCAACACAGACACACAGAACGCGGGAGCCACACCAGGAGGGACAAGGGCGGGCACAGCAGACAAGGAGGAGGGGCACAGCAAGGCGGGAGAGGCAACTGGAACAGCGGGAACAGAGAACCAGAATGGAGCGGATGGCAGAGCGTGCGCATGGGAGGCAGCGACAATAAAGGGGATGGCCTGGCCAGCCCGTCGCTACCGGGTGCCAGGGCAACCCCTCTCAACCGGCATCAGGTGGGGGGTGTCTCCCGCAGCCCAGATGGGCTGTTTGCACAACAGGAGTGGGAGCCCATCAGGGGCAGACGAACCGTGAGGGGGAAAAGAACATATGGTGGACGGCCCGGACAGCGCGTGGAGGAACAGGGCACCTGGGCCGCACAGAAACACAGCGAGGCAGGCGATGGACGGCCTGTGGACAGAGGTATGTGGACAGCAAAAACAGTCAAACGACCCCGGCAACAACCAGCACATCCTCAATACGCCAACTATTGGGCGCCGCTGACACGCAAACGGCACACCATGCCACATTCAGCACAGTCCCACCACGCCAACTACTGGGCTCCGCGAACGCGGAAACGACACCAGCAGGAGCACCGGCCGCAGCGGCCGACAGAAAGTAGCGACCCGACGCAACATGCGAAGGGAAGAACGGGTGACCGTCCAGGGCCCCGTAAAGGAGCAACAACCAGACGGAATGTCACACAGGGGGGGGGCTGCCCTAGGGTGGCCTCATTGCTGGCCGCCCGCCATGTTGCCTCGCTGGAGAAAGGCCCCCACAGCCTTCATGAGCATGTCCTGCTGAATGGATGATGATGATGATGATGGATGGTGTAGACTTCCCTGTCTGCTGGGCCGTGTTTTCCGTGTAGCAGCACTGACACCGTGCCCTGGGGTCCGCAAGGAAACATTTCCCAGTGCATGCCTCCACAGCGCCTGCAGCTCGATGGCGGTGGCCCATTCAGGCCAAATGACCACCCTTTGTTGCTTGTCATGATGGTCTGGTCCCCCACTTGCGATATTTTGGCTTGGACGTGGGGCTGATGGAGCGTCCCCATCACCGCCGCCTGTGGGCAGTTGCGTGCCCAATGGCCCACCCCACCGCATGCAAAGCACTGGATGGTGGCGTGTGGCAGCCCCACTAGCCTCTCGCCCCTTGGAGCTCGGAACACCTGTCGAATGCATCGGCAAGCCTGGGCCCGCCATTGGCCCTCCCTGCTGGGGCACTAGTATCGCAGAGGGGCGGCCCTGTCGCTTTTTGCGGAGCTGTTCTTGGACCACCGTCCAAATAGCCCTGGTGTTGGTGGCAGTGGCTCGCACGGGTAGTGGAGAGCCCTCCAGTGTGGGCACCGTGGCTTTGCGCACGAAATTTTCCCGCTTCTGTGCTCACACTGCCACAGCGAAAAAGGGGGTGTGGGATTGTGCGGCCATGGTGGTGGGACTGGGGGGTTGTGGACTTGGGGACCGGGGATCGTGGGACCTCGGGAAGTAGGGCTCCCGGACTGTGATGCGCTGGGAAGCGGACCGGGGACGTCGATGGCGGTCTTGTTTGGTGTGGGGCTTGGGGCCTGTGGCACTTCGGCGGTCGATCTGTGGGCTGTGGGGCTATGGGGCTGTGGTGCTCCGGCACGTTGGGGCTTGAGGGCACTGTGGGGCTGTGGGAACATAATTCCGTCCACGGTCCACACCCTGACCTGTTGTTTTGGCAATTTTTCGGACTGTGGACTTTGGTTTCTTCTGTTTTCTGGTCGTCTTTGAAGACCACGTCTTTCTGATATGGTATTTTGTGGATGCTGATGACGATTCTGCTGTTTGTTGCCACACATCCGGTTGTCCAGGTCATCGTATGTGGACCGAGCGCTGAGTTAGAGCCACTGCCAGTGCTTCTTCTTTCCGTCTTGTTTCTTGCAAAGGGGGGGGGGTTGATAATGGCCTTAGCCTGGAGGGGTCCCAAGGCGCAGAGCACTTGCCTGCCATGGGGACATGCGAGGGAAGACTCCTGGTTCGCGGCACTACAGCGCCGTAGGGTTTGAAGGGCTTGCAGGGTGCACCACCAAGCTAGCCCCTCCCTGGTTTCAAGGGGAAGGGTTGTTGCATCCTCTCTGCCGCTGGTGGGCTCTCCGTGTATACTCTTTCCGCACGCCTGTTTGCGAAAGGTGCCGCGGGGCGTTTGTTGGCCTAGCTTTCTTGTGGCTCTGCATGTCCCGTTGCTTGTTGTGCTGACAGTGCCACCACCACCACAAACGTGATGGACCACATGTCACCATCCCAGGGGGTCTCTTACAAAATGGTGATGGGAAACTTGGGTGCGTTCGGCTGCTTGGGCACCACGTGTTTTTTGGCAGAGGTATGGGCCCCTGAGGTGCGGGAGAATCGCCCCGCATGCAGCGCCACGAGGGGGCGGTTCGGGCATCCTCCGTGTGGCTTCATGAACGGACTCCGCAACTCTCACATACCCACCCCCCTGCCCTCCCTCCCACGACGTCCACAACAGCCTACCTCAGGGGGGGGGGGGGGGGCGGCGGCGGGGGGTTCGGGATCAGAGTGTCTGATTTGGAGACCACAAGGTCAAGTGCACTGATCGCGGGGGATCCAAATGGCAGGGCTCGGCCAGACGCTCCACCCTTCATCAGCGATGGGCGAGATCCGCCTTTGTCGAAAGGATGTCAAACAGATTCACACTCAAAGCGGAGGCCATAATGAAGGCAGCACAGGATTGATCGGCGGTGAACTCAACCGGGACCGCGGTAGTAGACCGATGCATCGCCTAACCAAACAAGTACCCGTGTTACCATTCAGAGCTTTGCCGTAGTACAGTCCGCGGGGGTTTCCGTGGGATTGAGCGTAAGGCAGGACATTTGTTAGTGGACAATTTTTGTTGTAAAAAAACATTGATTCCGACCGCCGTTGATCGGTCGGTACCGCCGTCGGGTACGCCGTCGTCGTTTAGGGCCCTGTCTTCCTGGTTACCAGACGGTCCGAGTTTTTGCCTTTTAGAGCAAAAGACGTCCTGGCGCGAGTCTGTGCAGTGCGGCTGTATGCCTAAGACCTCCGTGCGCCAATGTCTTCCACGGCGTGACGGTGACGCTCAATATCCCACAGTGCGGAGGTTGAGGGTCAGGGTGTGCAGCGAGGGGGGGTCCTGCAGTGCAGCAAGCGCCTGCACACCGCTGTCCCCTGGGCAGTCGCCAGTCTCAAGGTCGACCCGGCACTGCAGCCTACGGGAATGTCGTAGGCGCAAGCGGGGCGCTGGCGCTCACAGGGCTGAAGGGTGTGCCCACACTTCGCACCCTGACCCTGACTCCCCTCTTTATGTAGCTTTTATGGCGAGCTCCCCTGCCAAAGGGCAGAAGGGACGCCCAGGGACAGAAGCAGCACTTGTGAGCAGAGGGAAACTGTCCCACTCTCACCGACTGAAAAAACCTTTCCCAGTGGCTTGGGGCAAGCGATGTAAACACTTCAATTTCAAAAACAGACCAGTGCGTACACCCGGTAGTAGCACCCGGCACTCTTGCTCAGGCTTAATAAGCCCCCCCCCCCCCTGTATGAGGGTGTGTCGGTGGCAGTGCATGGGTAGGTGGGTGGGTGGATACCCCATCCGCTCTTGCTTCCTGCAGCCTGACATCCGTCTCTCTGTCGGTCTGCCCTCTTTACCCTCCCCGCCCCCCAACCCCCCTATTCTTCCGGTTCACAGCTGCGGCACAATGGGCTTCATGGCCCCAGAAATGCTGCGGGACAACGGAGTTCCGTACGACTCCGCCTGCGACGTGTTCAGCTACGGCTGTACCTTGTACGAGATCACGCATAATGCTGTGCCGTTTGTCGAGTATGACCCCAAGCAGCCGGATAACCAAGAGTTCCAGCATTTCCGAAGCCTCGTGCTGTCGGGCCAGCGGCCCCAGATAGACCCCCACCGGGTCACGGAGGGCATGAAGCAGCTGATCTTGTGGTGTTGGGGGGATGCGCCGTACAGCCGGCCTAATATGATCCAGTGCGTTAAGAGACTGGAGATGCTGCGGACCGAGTATCAGATTTGGTAGAGATGGGGGTCGTTCGGTGCTTCAGCAGGGCCATTCTTTGTGTGTGTGTGTGTGTGTGTCTGATGAAGGGATGTGCCTGCATTGTGATCCCATTACATTGCGCACTCTTTGGCAGACCGAAAGACGTCTAGGGCTGCTCTGCAGCTCCCAACCGCTTTTCTTGCTTTGTTCTTGTTTCGCGGTTCTCAACGCGTGCGCGCGTATGTGTATGTGGTTGGGTGGTCACATGCAACACAGTAAATGATTGATGGCCATGACACGGTTTCCCGCAGATACTTTGTCCTGCATGCTGTGAGTGGGCGGGTCCTGCCAACAGTGAGGGAGTTCGTTTCCTTTGTGGGGCCTCTGTGGCCAACCGCACTGCCGTCTAGTGGACTTCTTCCACATGTTCTGCTTCTTCATGCAGAACGAAAGAAGTCTAGCGCTGCTGTGCAGCTCCTGGGGAGTCTTCCCGACTTGCTGCTTGTTGTTGTAGTTTGTTGCGGTCCCCATACTGTGTGTGTGTGTGTGATGACCAACTGACGAGGATTTTCACTCAGCCAACAACGCTTTGTGCTGTGCATTCGCAAATTGTGTGTGTGTGTGTGTGTGTGACATCATGACACGATCAATGCTTTTTGATGTTGTCTTTTTTCGATTGCTCTTTGCCCTGACGAGGTGTTCCTGGTGCTGACGGACCCGCTGTGCCCGTGGCGTGTCCCCACTAACCAACAGTGGTCGTTTGTTGGTTCCCGCGCAAGTGTGTGCGTGTGTGCGTGTGTGTGCGTGTGTGTTGACGGTCCTGAGGGATGGTCTCCTGGGCCGGCGCTGCTGCCGGTTATCCGCCAACGGTTAACGGTCACTTCAGCGACGGTTGGAGGCCAACCGCGTTGGTGATTGACCACGTGGTCAGCGGCCGTCCGGTGCTGTGGGTTTTGCTGCAGCGCAGGTTTGTATTTTCGGGTCCCGCTCAGGACAGAGGTTTGTGCACGGGGACGGCTGCTGTCCCATGGAAACTGGCGTCCATTCAGCCACGGGATGCTGGATGGTGCTGAGCGGTGTCGTGTGCTGTGGGGCCGACCGGAGTGACATGCGGTCGCTTCCTGATGAGCAGTGGTCTGGAGGTGGTAGAGAAATGAGTCACGGACGGCACGTGGGTATGACACGTGGACTCCGCCCCCCCCCCCCGGTCTTCTTCGAAGCGCATGCGACGGACGGTGGCACGAGCCGTATGTGCCGGTCACAGACAATGCACAGACACACTTCACCACTGATACTCAAGGCTGGGGCTCCACCGCAGTAAAGCAAGGCACACCACCACCCACCGAGACAGGACACTAGACATTCTCCCATCAAGGCCAGGGGTCAACTCCGAGGGGTCGGGGCTTGAAGCTCTCCTGCCGGGGCCTCGTTCGCCCTTGCGTTCCCAGGAGCAGGGGGCCGGCGATACCACCCAACATCTTTCCTCCCTCTACAACCTGCCTCTCCTCCTTTTACACAACCCCCCATCCCCCCCCCCTACAAACAGCCCTGAGCCACGCCTCCCCAAAACCAAGTGCCTGATACCCCAAGTACCAGCCGGCACGTCTACTCTACCTTTATGCCCCCCCCTCACCATCACCAAGAAGGAGCACCCCACTCAAGAAGGGGGCACGCTGTTGATGACCATGTGGAACAATTCGAACTGATGGCTGAACGTGTCTGCGGCGGGGATATTCAGTCTGTCAGGACCAACCATTGAGGCCCCCCACCACCAGCACGTTCCTGACAACCTCCCGAACCCCCCTTCCTTTGTCTCTACACAATTGCCCCCCTCCTCGATTCGCCCCCCACCCCCCATTCCCTCAGAACCCCCTTGTGCCTCCGTTCAGTTCGGACCTCGTCCCGTTCTCCCATCACCCCTTCTGCCCTCCTCCTCCGGAGAACAGAGTTGCTCAACGCAGAAACTCTGCATAGCACTGAGCTGAGAGGCACAGACCACACATTTACGCACACTGCAGCCCTGAGGCCACGGTGACCCTGGCCCACGGACCAACACTAACGGGGATTGGTCGGGCTTGCAACGCACAGACCACAACTCTTACCGCGTCGCCAACGCCCAACTCGTTCCGTGATTGTTCGGGCCCTGCAGAAGACTTAAAAACCACTGGGGGGGGGGGGCTTCCCCCAAAACCCCTCTCCACCCCCAGACCACAGTGACCATCGTGGGAAAAAAGCGAAATTTACAATCGGGAAAAAATCTGGTCGGGCCATTTTTGGTACACAACCTTTCGGATCCGAAACCCCCTCCCCCCCTCCCCCCCACCGCTCATAAGACGCCCTGGCCGTGCATCTAGTCGCCCCAGTCATGGCTGAGTCCTGCTCCATCGCGCTAATACCGTTGCTAATTTAATGTTCCCTTGATTGGGTCCGTGGGGGAGGACATCGGTGCGCGTGCGTCGTTCGGGCGTCGGTGTAATTTGTTGGTCAGTTGTCTTTTTTGCTTGTGCAGTCACCCCCTTGTGCTCGATCTTCGTTTTGCTGAATGTCTCCCCCGCGTCGTATCACGTATGTCTCTGTGTCTCGGTGTTTGCCCATCTGTATTCTAATTTCTAACAGTGTCTATTTTCCACATTGCAACAGGCCCTTCGCGGCATCTTTTGGGGCTCGCTCCGAAGCGCAACGCTTTGCACGGCCCCTGCAGCCATGTTCAGTAATATGCCCCCCGTGTTCGCTCGTCTACAGATGGCCTGAAGCCACTTGACGTGGCTGGTCGCACGCCGAGCAGGATTCCGGCGCCTTTGCATGTCCTCCTACAGCAGGTCCCCTCGCCAGCATGTCATCTCTGCTTTTGGGCGCCGTGTGTTGTGAAGTCTGTGGGCCGCAAGTTGGGCGTCTGCTGGGCTCCATGCCATGAGCATCAGTGCCAGTGCGCTGTCGCACACGCAGAACTGCACTGTGTGGCGTCGCGGATTCTGCTGTACGCTATCAGGAGCATGCGCAAGGCGCTGTCAGATTGCGTCAAGTGCCAGATGGGGCACCTTTTTTGTTGTCGTTCGGAGCCCTGTTGTTCCCACCGAATTGTTTCGAGGTGTCAATATGGTCCATTCGAGGGACTCACTGCCCATCAAGTTATGGTATCGGTCTACGGGTGGTGGTTCACAGAGACCACAATCGTTTTGAGTGCTGCACGTTCCACGTCAGTCCCGCCCCCCCCCCCCCCCGGTTTGTAAGACCACATGAATGCGCGTCAATCCATATCAAAGTGTGTCAGTTCTTGCGTTTGTGTGAACAGTGCGTCTGTCTGCGTCAGTGTACCTGCATTTCAGTCGGGCCATTCTGAGGTGGAGCGGCTCTCCCAAAGGGTGTAATGGAACGCGGTCGTTGTGACATTGTTTCATGTTCATATCCGCGGCAGCCTGTCCATTTCCAGAGGAGGGGACAGGCGCAGGCGCAGGGACCTGGCTCTGCTGGGGGCCGGAGATACGGACAGAGCCCTCGTCATGCACACCTCACCCTGCTGACCCAGGCTGCTGTCCCTCCCAAATCTCCATCCCCCCCCCCCCCCCCCGGGTGGTGTCAGGCCTGGGCCCGCGCTTGTTGTTCCGTCTGGGAAATTGGTGCCAAAAAATTTCCACTGGCATTTGATCATTGGTCCCAAAGTTTCCTCACCCCAAATCCTGGCCATCCATTTGCTCCCCCGGCAGAACACGGGTGGGGCAGGCATTGCGGCCATTATGTCTGCTGCCGGCAGCCTCCCGAGCATCTGGATTCGGCGCATATGTTTCGTTGGGTTCGAATTGCCTGGAGTGCTGGTGGAGCATCCTTGAGCTTGTTGCGTGGCTGGGGGGTGCTCACGCTGCCAACCACCCCATCGATGCGATCTTGCAGTTTTGGAGGTCGTTGATGTGCCGTGCCATGGGTTTCGTGTGCGTGTTGTGTGCAAGCCCGCCCTTTCCCTAGCACATCCCCGTGGCATTGCAGTACATGCTTGCGCAGCGAGGAGGGTAACTGTGCCCCGTGCGCAAGCCCACACCCGGCGTCCATCCAAAGGCCGGCCAAAGGTTGGAAAACGTTCAACTGCCGTTACCCGGACTGAAACGGCCCATTGACCTTTTTTTTCTCCGCCCCTCGTCCCAAATCAGTCATTGCAGTCGGCCTGAATGCGGTTTTGTGCCGGTCGTGTACCAGCCGTGTACATCGGACATGGTAATGGGTTGCGCTTCCTGCTTTCTCCGCACATTTTGGACATGCGCCGGTGGAAAGCGTATGCCCGTATCAATGATGTCCCGTAGTGTCGAGCCGCGTCAGTGATTTTGAAGCATTCCCCCCCCCAAATTTTCCTGCCTTTTGGAGCGCTACGTGAAGGCGGGTGCGTATAGTGACGCCCCGGGCAATTCGGAGTCGTGTTCTGCATCTCCTCAGGGTTTGGGTGGGTCTGGCAGGCTCCGTTGCAGGAGTTTCTCTCATCTCGTTTGTCCCGATTTCCTAAGCCTCACCCCATCTCCATGTTTTGTCCTCCATGTCTTTTGTTAATACTGTTCGATGGCGAGGTAGACCATAATGCTGCTGCCGCTGCCGCTGCTGCTGCTGCTGACGATGACGATGGCGATGGTGCTGCTGCTGCTGTTGTTGTTGATGGGGATGATTTGTCTGGTAAACCACTTGGTCTCCATCGACCATTCATTTTTGGAACCGAAACACATACTAAATGCACCCTAAGCTTTTAGTCGCTAACATGTCTAATAATGAAAAGACTGGATTTTACCGAATCCCTCACTCTTCTTCTTCTCTTTTTCCGCCCGTCCTCGGCTTATGCACACATACAGCCATGTTCAGATATTCCGGCATTACTGCAAGCACTGCTTTTGTGCATGCTCCGCTCCGCGATTAAACCGTGTTTCTGTGCCCGCGGCTGTGCTTGCGAACAGGAGCAAGCCTAATGAGTTGCAGGACGCTTGTCTTGCACAAAGTGTCGGTCACAAGAGCCTGCTGCCGACGGCTATGAATGAAATTCAGCGGTGCGACTTGAGGTTTGCTGATGGCGCGTATCAGCCTTTTTGTTCTGCCATTGCATCTTGACCAGACAGCCTGACCATTCCTCGTGATTCCTTCCTGCAAAGCGGGAGTCTGCGAATGCTTTCCCTCTGGTATCAGCAAAGTGGCACACGATGTGCAGCACGTATCACCTGAATCCGCCGCCGCCTCTATGGCACCCCCCGCTATTGAATCTGCCCCTTCGGGTGAGGATTTCGCAGGTCGATAAGATGCTGTTCCTGTCTCCTGCACACTGCACCCGCTTTCAATCCGCCTGAGTCTGGGAGGGGGTCACTGTGGGGGCTGCTGCTGCGCAACTGCAAACGTAACGCATGCTTTTGGTGCTACCTCTGAGGGACACAAAGCACGCCATCGACCAGCAACGGGCGGCAGAGGCACAGTTCCCGAGCCCTGGTGTTGTCAGGACCATACAGAACCCGTGAGAAAATGCATGGAACGCCCCCCCCCCCCCCGCCATGGTGGTTGTTAGAAGCCCCTGTCGGGAAAATTATCCTGCAGATGCACACACCGGCGCACACATGTCAGTGCTGGAGTCGGCAAACCCAGCATGGACTCGGAGTGTGCATCTGGATGCACCTGGTCAACGGCACAGGCAACAGCCCATCTCTGGGACAGCCGACCCCCGTCAAACAGGACAAGTCATCCAGGGGCTCCGTTGACACCAAATTGAAACCAAAACACGTTCGGACCCACAGAGGGTCAGAATGTGCAAGGGCGAGAGGCCAATAGGCGCCGCCAAAGGCAAACAAACTAACACCATGGCCTTGTGCCAACCCCCCCCCCCCCCACCAAGGGCGTGCTGTAATGCTTTGGGATCGTTTGTGTGTGGCCAGTAGAAGGAAAAGCGTGGCAGCGCCATTGTGGAAGTCTTGGCGGACTCCCTTTGCACACCGGGCTCTGGGACCGCCATCCTCTCGCACATCTAACCACAGCCTTGTCCGTAGATCGTGACCCCTGCTGCACCATTGTTGTTTGGTCGTACAGCAATGATATGTCATATGTCTCCTTTGATTGTTGCTTTGTGTCCGGGGGGCGCGGGTGACGAGGTGCATGTGCAGCATGACGTTTGGCGTCATTCACCCCATAACAGACCCATATTTTGTACATTTTGGTTTCACTGGCACAAGACAGGAGCGTTGTGCCTTGGCACGCGGGATTATCACATGAGGACGTACTTCGGAGCGCTTCGGACAAGATTTAAGGTACGGGGGACGAAATGTGTGGTATGTAGGCCAGATGTGAACACACATGGGACGGCAGTGCCGTGCACATAGGGGGATACTCTAGCGCGGTACACGCGAGGTGCAATACGCATTGTATCGGGTCTTGCATTGGTGCCTTTTGCACAGCGCTTTGCGTGCGCAGTGCATTATGCGGGATTATGCTGTGTGCAGTGTCCCCCGTAGTTTAGAACACATCCCTGTTGAGTATTTTAAATCCTTGCTGCTATTTGTCTGACCATTGACAGGGGTGGGGGTGGGGTGGGTGCCATAAAGGCTGTGTAGGGGGGGGGGGGGGGCTTGGAGGGGGCAACAAACTGTCACAGAATGGGAGGTGGGTGGGGTAACGGCTGGTGAATGACAACCTGCAGTTGTCAAGGCCAGAAGGCCTATCTGATGGTCTGTTGGAAGCTGATCCTGGTCATTGAATCTTGCCTCATGTCCTGCCTTTTATCTGTTTACTCTTCTTTGCTGGATATTGACCAATAAAACCTTGCGGCAAATGGTCTGTGCAGAAACTGACCATAGTTTTGTGTTCTGCCGGAATGGCTGTGCACGTGTTGTGGTGTGGCAGAAGTTGGCACCAATGAATGTTGAGGCAATATTAAATTAGACTGATTGGTTAATATAATTTTCAACTGCAATTCTGGTCCTGTCACGCGGTGCCCGCGTGCACACTGACAGCAGCGTAGCATGGTTTCCAAGTCTGTGTCCAGATCTAATTTTGATACGAAAGTGTCATGCATCGTTGCACATTTTGCGTGGATGCGACCCTGTTGTTCAGAACAGGCATTTTTCAAAGGAACACGTTCACATTGGGAAGTTACCAAAAGAAACGAGAGATAGAGCAAGAAATTTCACACATTGCAGCACGTCTTTTGCGGATATGAATTGTGTGGCACCAACAGGGGTTGCCAGAATTGGTGCAAAGGTGTGAATGGCGATGTGAGCTATGGGTCAGTGCCTTTGTGCCCCCCGCGCCGCCCCACGGCAGCCACCCCGTCCCCTTTCGCCTGTTTGTTGCCCTTCGCTGCAATCGCTGGGACCCAACTTAGTTGTGACGAAACGAAACTGGATTGATGCACCCCCTCCGTGCTTGTCTCGCACCCTGCTGCTGTGTTCCTTCCTGGTTGCTCGCCTCCCAGGGAGTGCTATGGTGCTTCATGCCATTTCCTGCCTTTGTCACCCATACAGCAGGCTCCCGGTGGATGTGCCCCTCTTGTTGGTGGAGTGGCTTTCGCGTTGATTGCAAAGTGGCAGGGCAACGAGGCGATTGGTGTAATCGACCGGCGCTTTCTAGAGGGCCACCTCTCAGTACCACGATTGGCGACACTGAATTGATTTTGTAAGATGGCCAGACCTTGTGTAAGGGAAGGTGATCTAGGTATCATGGCATCTATAGCATATTTTGTCCCTGAATAGTGCACCATATCTTGTCAGTGGACCATGTGCACATTTCAGAACACTTGTCTAAACACCACTTAATGCCGGAGGGTGACGACCATCCTCGAATGATGGCTAAACACCACTTGGATTTCTCGCTGTAAATACGTTTGGGCGCCTGACGGTGCAATGGGGAAGCGATTGGGGTGGGTGTGGAACGGACACGCTCGTTGCTATGGGCACCTGACGACGCCATCAGGCCATTGGCCATAGCTTAGTGGGCAAAATGCCCTACCCCCCAGGGGGTGGGGGATGGGTGGGTGGGTGGGAGGCCAAAAAAAGTTTGTACCTAAATTGGCCTCAAAGTACCGGCCCCTTTTATAAAATTTCTCTCCCGAGGAAAAGTTTTCTGATGTGGGTGGGGGGGGGTCGGCCGGGGTTGTCCAGCCCCCCCTCCCCCCTCCGGGGTCAGTAAGCAATGGCCTGGGCGCCATGCTTTGGACATCATTGGACAGTGGTGGACGATTTGTGCACGTGGCTGGGCCGTGCGTATGACGATGTACTGGAGCGATTCCCCGATGTGATGCCGGAGGGTGACGACCATCGTCGAATTCTGGCCAAACATCACTTGGGGTTGTTGCCATCGATATTGGGGCTCCAGCCGTTGTTTAGACAAATGGGGAGGGGAGGGGGCGATCCGGCCTCTTGTCTCGCCATCGAGCACAGCCCCCACCCCCTCTTCCACAGACACCCACATCCCGTGCGCGGCCGTGCACAATGGGCCCAACGGCCCGGCGCGCGCCAGCTGGCCCCTGACGCCCGACGATGGCCACGTCCCATCTGATGCCGCGCCGGTGCTGCCTCTGCGGCGAGCAGCTGCCGACGGAGAATCGGGGCGCGCACGTGTGCCGTCGGCTGATGCGCAGCAAAGGCCGGCGCCCACTGGGCCTCTTGCGCCCCGCGCAGAGCCCCCACCGCAAGGCCAGCGAGGACCTCATGCCCAGCCCCGCCGTGAAGGGCCTCCTCGGGGCCCGGGCCAAGGGGGCGCTGCTGCGGAAGCCCAGCGTCGCGACGGGGGCCGCGTTCCGGCAGCTGCCCACCGTCGACCCCCGGCCGATCTCCAGCTTCTCGGCGGACGACGGCCCAATGCGCCCGATCCACGAGATCGAGAAGTGGTGGTCCTTCGCCGGGCCGCCCCCGGGGTCGGCGCAGGCGTCGCGCGAGCGCGACACGCTGGGCTTTGAGTCGCTCCTCAGCGCCAGTCGCAACTCGTGGCAGTCGGAGCAGCAGAGCCCGGGCTGGAGGCAGACCAAGCTGCCGCCCGGGTACCAGGACAAGGCGGGGGGCAGTGCTAGCCCCAAGGCGACCGGCAGCCCCAACGCCAGCGGCAGCCCCAATGCGACCGGCAGCTTCCTGGCGGCCTCCAAGCCACACAAACTGCAGCGGATGCTGCCGTACTTCGACGTCCTGTGGCGCCAGCACGAGGGCTGCATGCAGCAGTTCCACGTGGACCCGCCCAGCAGCATCAGCTACGCCTCGATCCCGTGGCCGGACGTGGACGAACCCAACGACCTGCTGCGGATGCGGCTGGAGGGCGGCCCGGGGGGCAAGATGGATGTGGCGTCCATTTTGCGGCCCCTGACGCTGCAGTGGCACCCCGACAAGTTCCAGCAGCGCTTCGGCCAGGCCATACAGTCGAAGGACCGGGACCGCATCATGAACCGGGTCACCGCCATCTTTCAGCTCGTGTTGTCCAAGAAGAGCGCCATGAATGCAGAGTAGAAGAGTGACATGAATGTAGAGCTCACGACTGAACGTTAGGTCCACTTTCGTCACCAACTGTCATCAACTCCCTGATGCTTCCGACCACCCGATTTTCTTGTTCGTGGGATTTGGTTTGTGTCACTCCCCCTATGGGCACTTCTGGGGGCCTCACAGGAGACGGCCCTCTGAATGGGCCGAAGCATTGAGGTGGCAAGCCAACCTGGGCTTGTTTGAAAGGTGAAGTAACCCTCTTCAAATGTATAGGAAGTTTTTGTCGTGGCTGCCTTAGTGGCGCTATCAAACAGTGCCATTTTGACATCATTTCTCAGCCACATTTTCACATGATTTTGGCCGTGTTTTTCAATGTTTTTGTGCGAATTTTGATACAAGGAGCGATGTAGGCTTGGTGGGATTGAGCGTAGCGACATTCCACCAAAGCATTGCAAACCACAACTCACAGGGGAATCTTTGGGTTATTGTTTGCTGTTACATGTTGCTTGCGCAATCGTTGAATGAACTTAAATATTACTGCACAACTGAGGCTTTCTTCGGGGCTCTTGCGTCCATCTTAACAATGAGCCACGTCTGTAGGCGATTGTTACTCCACGTGCAGCATTATATGAGCGCGTAACGGTCTTTCTTGTGAAACATAGTTGGTGCGCCAGTGTCCATCCCTTCCCCCATCTTTTAACACCGCCTTGCTCCCTCCGCAATTACGATTAGTAACCATGCACCCGGGTCTTGTCACAGGTGGGCGGTTTGGGTCATCCCCGGGACCTTCAGTTCCTGTTTTCCCGATTCCTCCGACAGTCCCCCACTGTAAGATTATGCTTTTGTTCTCGGTGACGTTTGGATATTTGTAAGTTTCAGTGCTAGTTCCTGAGTTTTGGTGCTGTTTTGCGCTTGCGGTTGGCTTTGAGGGGGCAGTTGCCATTGCTATGGAGGTGATATGGCAAAATGGTGCAGTCAATGCAGAATGCATATCCCCGCAATTGGGAATCCTGCAGTCTATTGGATTCTGCTATGCCTGGTGGGACAAACCAGAAAAGGCCAGACATGATATTTAGGCATCGCTGAGAAACCATGCACAAGATTGGGGGCAGCACAATTTTTCTGCACAGGCCCAGGTTTGTGAACCAAAGCTCTACCGCCCAAAACTACTTGAACAACTCAGGATAAAGTATTGGAGCTGCACACTGAGACATTGCCAAGATGGATTCTATAGGCGTGCGTGTATGTCGTGTTGTGTCATCCCTGTCAACGTCATTCTTGTCCTAGCCTTCACTTGAGTGTCAGCTTGACACAAGGTCCACCCCAACAGAGAAAAGCTCGCCGTATGATGATCCCCATCTGAGGGTGATGGCATATGCACCGCTGATGGCACACTGCCAACGGTGTGATGCTAAAAGGGGATACATGGCTGCCTACGTGTTGCACAGCACGTGTGCTGCATCCAGACATGGTGCATGGCATTGAGCAATTTGGGCGTGCCACTCAGACATCATTCAGAAGTGGTCGCAAAAATATTGGGACGCCTCTGCACGCGACCAGTTGTAAGCATCATCCAACACAACATGAAACTGCTGCAGCAAACAGTGGTTCCAAAATGTAGTATTGTATGTTTCCATGGAGGCGTCTTGCGCGCTGTGCACAAAGTTTGCATAGGACCATACCCAAGCTCCATAGCAGTGCCGAGTACCGATAGTAATGAGCCTTGTTATGCATTTATATCAGTTGTTTGCATGCCTTGCCCTCATTTCTGGTGCATTTGTGTGTGTTGTTGTGAGGTCACGAGATCACGCCACCCACATCCGCGTCCTGGTACCCCTCCCGAGGCACAATGAGGAAGAAGGTGAGCCAACTCCTCAGGCGAGGGCGTGGGTGCAGTTGTGGAGCATGCGCAAAGAGGGTTCTTTGCTACGCACAGTTTTGTACTCCAATCCGCTCACAGCCATCAAGGCACCAAGGGCAATCCTCTTGGAGCAACGGCCTGCCCTGTGGACCACAGTGGTGGCAACCCATGCGGTTGACCATGATGGCAAAAGTTTTGTTGCGAATTGTTGCGATTTGTCCCAGAAGGTGGATTCAACGTGGACCGTTCGGGCTTCGGGCTGGGGGTGGGGTGAAACATGAGGTTGTCCAACATTGTTCGGGGTGTAGTATGGTCTGTATAGGCAAGAATATTGCGAATTGTAGCAAGAACCCCCAATTTCTTCCTGTCATATGCGCGTTGTGCGTGCTGTGCGCGTTCTGTGCCCAGACGCCCCCATGAAAAAATGTCGGCACACTGTTCTTTTTTGATTTGGAAACCCCAGAACGGCAGGGGCAATGTAGTCACGTCCTTCCTCTCTGCCTTTGGAAAAACGGATACGGCAGGGCCCCATAAGCCATGGTTGGGATTCCTAATCATAACCGAACAGGATATATTAGGTTGTTGTGCCTCTAGTTGTCAGACCAGTATCATGGGTCAGAAGATGATGACAGTGATGGATTTTCCTGGGTATGCAATATGGGTTCCGGCATCAAACATGCATGCAGTGCACACGCACTGCATAGTTTTCCCCGTAGCACATTCAGCGCCAGGACGAAGACGCAAAGGGCTGAACTGGGTTGGGGCGTGCACATGCACCATGTCCTCAATGGATCCCTGTGGTGCACTTTCACAACGTCCAGTCTGGATGCCCCATAACCTGCCCTCCCCCCCTCCACCTTGCGCAATAACCAGCTTGTCTGACGATCGCCTGCATGGTCAGACCCTAACCCGCCTCCATGGTCAGACAGCGACACACTGCTGGTTGTTGCGCAAGGGGGTAGCATTGTTGGCCTGCACTCATACCATTGCCTTCTTTTCCCCAGTTAAACCCCTCTGCCTTGTCTGGCCACCATAACCAGAATGCGGAACATGGGCAGGTGCCTCTCTCATGATCCATCCCCATCTGCATCCCCTCTACATCGCTATCCCCACACCACGCCCCTTCAGACGGACCATACAACACCGACAAAGGCACCCACCGTGTGCATGTCAAGCCGGAGGGGCCCACCACTAACCAACAAAGGCACCCATCGTACGCATGTGGAGCCGGAGGGGCCCACTACTGGACACAACACGAACACACCACAGCGCCCCACCTGAACCCACATGACAAAGAACCACCGAGCCACACCCAGCTATCCAAAGGCCCCTTGCCTTGGTCGATGTCCCTTTGTGCTAGATACTGATCGGTGTCTCGTTGTTGCTCGTTTTTAAACTCCTGCATTTTGACCATCAAATCAACGAACTGAGTGTCCCAAGTATACGAATGTAACAGTGCCAGAAGACTTGGAGAAGTGCCACACTTGGGTGTGCCGTGGATAATCAGTGCCAATTTTCCAGAGGAATAAACTGAGGGTAATTGATGCAGCGCATGTGCCCTGTGTGCCGCATAGTGCAGGGGACGATTGATGGTGTCCTGGGCTGGCAAGTTCTGGCAGCTTGCACTCTTCATGACTTGTACGTTTTGCACATTGATGGCGATGTAAGGATGCCCATGCTACCCCCCTTTCCCCGGCGGGGAAGGTGCTGGGATGGGAGTTTCACTTTTTTTTGCGTTGTGCTTTTCAGATTGATCATCTTTGCCCTTGGTCATACCGTTTTTTTTTGTGTGTTTTAGGGATACTGATTGCTGTCCTGCCACCCAGTCTCACCCCTTCTTGTCCTTTGGAAGTGGGATCACCTGACGACTGATACAGTCACGACGCAACGGTCACTGCTTGTGTCCACAGCAGGTGTTGGTGTAGTCAAATTTAGTGCTTTTACCATTGTTCTGGCAAGAGGGGTGGGGGTGGGGGCTGCGTGTTGCTGCCAATTTACCGGATGTGCAGGGTTTTCATCTGGGTATGTATGTCTGCGGCGTGCCACAACCGATGCATTCATGTTGCATTCGTGTGGGTGGGTGCCGCATGCCCCCCTCCTAAGCACGGGCTTGTTTCAAAATGGACACCGGTCTGACCGCGCTTTTCGTGTACTTTGCCCGTCGTTGGACAAGCGGGCTAGGGCAGTAACATGTGAAAGTTTCCCACCACTGCTTGGGCAGAAGGAGGGAGGTTGGGTTGGGGAGAGGGAGGGTGGGATATCTTGCTTGCCCGTAGTGCAATACATGCGCAATTAGCTTCATTTCCCAGCAGGGTCCTGACTCACAGTCTACTACCCGTAACGAGGCTCATGCCTCTATTTCACTAACCTCCAGTAACCATCAGCCATCTGCTGTGCAGCCGGAAATACAACCTTGAAAAACCCAGCCGGATTCTCCTTTTATTGTACTTGTCTAGGCTACTGTAGTAGCTAACATATGGGGCCATGATCCTTTACTTCAGTCACATTGATTCGGCGCAAGGTGCAATACGAAGCCTACGGCCTTCTCCATGGTACTTTAAGCGCATCAATTAAGTCTGTACTCGAATGCCATACTATGAGTGTATGCTGAGGCTTTGGTTTCCAAGCTTTTTTCAAAACTACACATTGCCTTGTCGAAGCCACACAGCTTATGAATTTACAAGTTGCTCGGAACCAAGACTGAGGAGACGGTGGGTGAGGTGTTTCTTTACACCCCTTGAGCGAGTGAATGCTGGTTCTGTCGCATATCTTTCTTTCCTTGTCGCATCGTCTTTCCCGGTTGTGATCAAACCTGTTCTCTTGTCATTTCATGGTCCGAAGATATTTTTTTTTCAACTGTCGAGCCCTGTCCATGTTCTGTCCGTATTCTTTTTGCAAGACTTCGTGTGGCCTTTGTACCCCCCCCCCCCCCTTCGCCCTTGCGCAACGACCAGGGGTGTACAAACGACTGCATCTTTTGCCATCTAGGTTGCATAATGTGCCGGCTATTCCATTTTTGCCCCCCAGCCTCCATCCGCTCCGCTGGACAGGGCCCAGGATCACAGCCACGTCATCGCAGCCACCCGCGAGCCCTTGCCCACAAATGTACTCGTTACCCCCGACCCATTCACTGTATACCACGGGGAATGTGAGCTGTGCAGTGCGTGGTGTGTTGGGCCGCCCATCTCAAAAGGTGCAAAAGGCGCAGTGTGGTACCAGGCACGGTAACTTTTGGAGTAGTGAGGAAAAGGCACGAGAGGGAGGGCGGACACCCAGTCCGTGTAAATGAATCCCCCACACATGCACGACGGGCGATACGCTGCTCTTGCCCAGGACATCTTTCGCCTTTTTTTTGTTTTAATTTAGGTTTGATTCAGGATTTCCATTTGTTGTGGAGTGGCAGCAAGCACTCGGTGTGTTATGACACTGCTTGCCCGGGGCGTGCATTGCTTTATACTCATCGAATACGGCATTCCGATGTCTTCTCGTGGACGGCGTTTGCAAGGCCCACACCAACAAAAATGTTTTTGGCTGTAACAATCAATGGTTGCACCAAATGGTGTGGCACGGAGGGTACGTTTGCCCGGTGCGCGCTCGGCGCGTGCCCAGCGCACCCGGTGCACCAGGCATCCAAATGAATGTTCCGGCCATCGATCACAATGCTTTACCCCCAAACATCACTCCCTCCTCTAGCCCAGGAACCCTAAGCACAAGTACATTGTATGACTTTTGGCGATCAATTAAATTCCCATGTTTTCGCCCAACAAATGGGACGATCATATGCACCCTACCTTTGTAGGCCCCATCATGGCCACCCACCTCAAAATCAAAGAATCCCCCTCTTGTGCGTGATGGACCACTCAAGTGGCCACACCGAAGTGTGGGAGTCCTTAACCCCAACTTGAGGGGCCACACCAAAGCGTGGGAAAACTTTGCCTGGCACGCCCGGCGCGCTAACGTACTCATGGCATAGGACTATGCAGATGCTCCAGCTACACCAGCTTCCCCTGAGACCCTTGTGGCATACCCCCTCTGCCACCTCCCATTTTTGTTGGTTAATTGCGCAGTGCAGCAGCCCCCTGTGAGGACCGTGGGGTTCAGTGACGATGGTGGCCTCGTGTAGAAGGTGTTTGCACTGAGGCACCCTCCTGCTCATTTGTGGCAGGGCACAACTTATTGCTCCCCATTTTGTCGAACCCTGTGCTTTGCCGCATGCCCTGTTGTACGTAGTTACCACACCACGTCCAGCAGCCCCGAATCACCCTCAAATGCCTTGAAGTGCCAATTGTAGCCAATTTGGATCCCGCAGGCCTACTGCCTGTCGACTTCGGCTGTTTGCCTTGCCCAAATCTAAAGTTAAGCAATGAAGTTTAGTCTTGCCACAGCAGAAACGGGTCTGGCGCAGTTGTTTGTTCCAGGAGTCGTGTCACAGGTCAGGGGTGAGGGACTGGGTCAGGATGGGACTGCATGCCTCCATCTTGTACATAGCTTTGATTTGAAGCCGCCAGACAGCTGCGAACTCGCACGCATAACCCACACACCATGCACTATTCCGGCGCCAACCAATAAGCACCAGTTCCCATGCGCTGAGCAATAGTCTAACGCTCCACCATCCTCGTTCCGAGCAGAACCAGACCCCATATGCAGAGGGTCCAATATCATTTGTTGGGCCAGTGCTGTGCTGTACGAACTGTTTGCGTTTGTCCCATTGAGTGCAGAGGCAGGCCGAGGGGGATCTCCTTGGACAACCAGAAAACGGCACTGCCAAATGCCATGGTACCAAAAGTTCAGGGGTCAGCGCAGAAGCAGGACGTGGCAGAGCCACTGTGCCGCCCCCCAAGCCTCACCCTTAGTGTACACGGCGCGAGAGAAGAACCCGCGCCAAGGGCTCAGGTGTCTTCGCTGTGGGCCCTCCCGTGCCCCTTACCTTGGGTCTCCGATCCTCTTGGAGGTGCCGACGCTCTCCCCTGCCCCTCATCCCGTGGTGACATCACAGTAGCCGCACTGGTGAAGCCCAGAGCGAAGAGGCCGCGTGCTGCGGCTGGGCAGTGACGTCCTTGGCCTGGCGCCCTGCTCGCCATGTTGGCCCCTGCCACCCCACGACCCCGCTTGGGCTTGCTCGGGCTGGATTTCAATTGTGTCCCACAGCCCTCTTGGAAGCAGCGAGATTGCCTATCCCAGGAATCCAAAAGTTGCGAGATTGCCTATCCCAGGAATCCAAAAGTTGCGGAAACAACACCTGCTGTTGTTCTGGCACGAGGTTGTTCTCGCAAGGGGAGGGGGGGGATGCCCGGTGTCTGCCGGGCACTAACATCCCCTCACAGTTGTCCAATATGCCCTGGTGACACTAGCATTTAGCAGCACAACCAAAATTCCACTGCGTGTTCAATCCTGCTCACAACACAATGCCCTGTTTTTTCGCATCAAAGCCTGCAATTCATCCGAAAGAGTGTGCTTAAATGTAATTGTCTTATCTCCAAACTACACCAATCCAAGGCCCGACATACCCTATCAAACACGAATGGTGAAAAGAAGCAATGTCTCAAAACATGCTCATGGTTCTCCACGTGTCCATCAAAAAGACACACCTTCCCAACCAGCTGCTTCTGCCAGACACCACCCACTGGCATTGTAGGCCACAAGGCTTGCCTAACAAAGTATGGGCCCCACCTCAGCAAAAACAAATTGTGGAAAACTCTGGTGGCTGTTGCACCCCGGGGCATGATCGATGCTCCATGAAGAGCAGCATCAGTTGCCAAGGCCACTGTACTACCCACTACTAGGGCACACCGCACCGTCTTCTCTTGGAGATACATCTTTAATACCTTCCAAATGGGCACCAGCTTTTCGCACCACTAGTCTGGTATTTGAACCAAGTCACACCAGTGCCATAGGGCAGGGACTGGCAAAGGGCTGGGGGGAGGTGTTGGCACATGGTGCCATCAAAGGAATGCATGTCTGAGAGCCCAACTCAGTAGCTTTGTGCACCGTCAGTGAATGGTGAAAAACTTCCACAATTGCTCCAGCTCAGCCTGCCACAGAGCCGGTTACCAGGGTGATTTTCCTTGCAGAAGAGTTGTCACGAAACAGCCTTTTCCCATCACTGCACTGCAGGGAGCCCAGCTGCTCGGTGTTGTTCGAGTCAGATGGGAAAGAATAGATGCTAGCAACACGGGTTCAGCGCAGATTTGAACGATTATGTAATAGTATTACTGTAGAAGGAGGGAAGGTGGATATTGGAGCGAGGTGGATATTAGGATATTAGGAGGTTGATATTACAGCAAGGCATTTGCCAAATCCGCCTTTTCCATGCCGAAGAGGGTTACACAACGGGCCGAAGGGCTCCCACATTGTAGCCGCATACCGGCATCCCAGCATACTGGCATAGCGGCCCAAACAAACCACGCCAGACAACTGGGGGCCCTTGTTGGTCATGCCGTAGAGGCCACGCAAACACAACACAACTACACGGAATTGGAAGATCAACACACCCCTTCCTTTCCTTCCTCCCCCCTCTCTAATTCGGATTTGGCGAATGCCTCGCTCTACCCCTTAACCCTGCCCTGTACCTTTCTCCTTTGTATGTCCTGTATGTGCCATGCCCCATTTCCTATGTGCCATGCCCTCTCCGCACTGGTCTACCACCGTACCACACACAACACAACACTACACAGCTGTAACATAACAACAGGTGTGGTGCTCACGCTTTTGTGCCTACAAGGATTTTCATTGGACAGCATACCACAACGCAACACAACACCATCAAACACGACACACCATAGCAGAACATGATACCAAAACAGACAAATAGGAGATTCAACCCAAGAAGAAGGCCGAACGTTGGGAGCAGTGGCAGAAGCAGAAGCAGAAGCAGAAGCAAAAAGTCTGAGTGCCTATTTTTTTTCGCCCATTAGTGCATCTATGAGCTGTTCTTGTGTCTTTGCACTGTCTCTCCTGTGTGGGCATTTTCAGACCGTTTGGGGTATGTAGGTTGCCTGCAGTGTGTACCCCACGTGCACCAACACACACGATAGCAATTCCTTCACTAGAACCTGCTGACTTCATTGGCACCGTTGGTGCCCTCTTTTGGGCAAAACAAAACGCTGCCTCAATGCCCTGAAAATGACAGCTACTCCTTCACTATTCAAATTTTTTCACTCTTTTTGGGTGCTGCGTATTGCCCATAGGACCCACACAGCCCCCCCCCCCCCCCACCCAGCCATCCTGTTGGCCCTGCCGCTGCCCTTTACTTCCAAGTGGGACGGTACCCGGCGCACTTGCACCAAGTTCCCCGCACCCCCTCCTCCTGTTGCCGTAAAATCTATTCCTACTATAAGTCTGAATGCCCCACAGCAGACATTTTCTGTGCACGTCGCTTCAATTTGGGTCAACATTTGACAATTATTTGGTAGACGTACTCTAAGTCCATTATTACGATCAGTGGTTCGATTGGGTGTGCGCTCATCCATGCATGACACCTCTGAGCTCACCTCTGCCGATGCTCTGTCTTCCACATACCGGCACGTGCACTCATTGCACTCATACCTCTACCGCCCAAACCCCACAAATGTGCCCAAGCAGAAGGATCGCGAACAGTACCATGCGCAATACACACTCCCTGCCAGCGGCCTCTCCCTCTCCTGTCTGCCTACCCCCCCCCCCTACCCCCCCGCACTGCAGCCTCCTACCTCCGTCCAGGTCTGGAATAAGTTCACTCTGCCTTGTTTGCGTTCAGTTCATGATATTTTAGGAGGTCATCCCCCGACAAAGGGATCCATGGCAACCACGTTCGCTGACACTCGGGTCGAAAACTTCAATTTCGAGTCCACTTGGCGAAAGGTCCGAAAGTCGAAGTCAAACGAGACCCAAACAGAACAGCGGGAGTACGAAGAGGAGGCTGTGCAGACGGTTGTCAGCCTGTTCCAGACCACAGAGACCAGTGACAATGAGGCGCAGACACAGCATTTCACGCCCAGCATTGAGATGGCCTTCAAGATTGGCGACCAGTGGATCTACGGGGATCCCAAGAAGGTGCTGCAGCCCCCGGCCCCAGTGGACCGCAACGACAGCAACGAGGACTCTATTCAAGAGGATATGCCGGTGATTGACCAAGAGATGCTGGATTTTCTGGACAAGGTGCTTTCAGTGCCCCCGTCACAAGCACCCTCCTGTCTTTGTTGTGTGCCGTGCATTGGAAAATCTCAAGGGCCAATGTGGTCTGGACATTTAGTCCCATCCCATCCTGTCATGTCCCACACCGTTTCGGTCCGGTCCATTCAGAACCATTCATGTTGAAACTCCATTGCTGGAGATGATACCAGCTGTTTAGCACTATCTAGCATTTGTTCGTGAGCGGTGCATGTACTGGGTTGATCCCAGGGGCCCAGCCCCTCACTTTAAGAAGCCGACCCCCCCCCCCCGAACCATATTTGGCGCTAACACCTGCCGCAACTTTTTATGACACCTGCCGACACCTGCCAAAACTGCTAGTGACACCTGCCAACACCTGCCAAAACTTTTAGTGACACCTGCCCACACCTGCCGGACCTGTGTGTGTGTTTCCATGTGCCTCTACCAAATTGCCTGACACCTGCCGACACCTGCCAGGAAAATTTGCGACACCTGCCGACATTTGCCAAAATTTTTTGTGACACCTACCGACACCTGCCATGGCAGGTGTTAGCGCCAAGTATGCCCCGAACCCCCATGGGAAGGGGGACACTTGAAGATTCCCCCCAAACAACAGGCGCCCAAAATCCTCACGGAAATAGCCAGAAGTACGGCGCAGGTACAAGTGCATAGTCCCCCTGGGGGGTGGTACTGCCATCTGTTGACAGTTCCCCCCGAGGGTCCGTCCCGCATTGTGGGGGGATCAAGGGGGCGGGGGGAGTGGGGAGGGGTTGAGCCCATCGCCCCCGAGGAGTTCAGCTGAAGGCTCCGAGGTTGCAGAGTGCACACAAAGTGATCTCGATATGCACACACGATGCCCGCACCGTGCTCTGTTTGGGGTTTGGCCTTGCGTCTGGCTACTCATCCTAACGGTAGGACTCCGAGTTCTAATCATAGTAATCGCTGCACACCCATAAGCATGCTCACAATGACTGGCAAAGGGGGTAGATGCACAAACACACAATCCTGCTGACTCTCGAGAATATGAGACAATAAAGTCTAGACGGAAAGAGATTTCATGTCCTTGACAAGGTACATTCATCTGTGACAAGTAGATTGTGATCTGTGGTCAACCTTGATTTGCAACCTGGCACAAGGAGTGTGACTGCGTTGCACCCATCAAATGCAGTGAATGCAACGGGAAAATTACTCCCCGGAAGTGGGGGTGGGATTGTACGAGACCCCTGAACCTGCTGGAAGGGGGTTTGGAAAAGGGGGCTCTTCTATCAGGTGGCTTTGGGACGCCTGTTTGGGGAGGTGAGGGTACTTCGGGGCACACTTCGGGGTACACACTGCTTTCAGTTTCAGTCTTTTCCAGGAAATTGTCTACCTTGCTTGTCCCAGCCACTGGAGAAAAGTATTTTTGGTATGCGGTAGGGCAGTGGGACAGGGTCTGCTTGCAAGAGCTCCCTCTGGCGTCCGTCCCACACGGGCGCCGGCATGCTTCACTCCCAGCCAATCCAATCCCATGACTGTGAGGTTTGGAGGGACAACAAGGGCAATGAATTGGCAGGGGAGAGGTCGAAGTGGAAGGGAGCAAAGAAGGAAAAGAGATGAAGGAGGCAAGGTCAATGAAGTAGCACAGAAGTACAGAGGATATATAGCTCATGCCGGGTTCAAGGCACAGGCAGATGTAGATGGCGGGCCCAGGCAGCAGAAATAGAGAGAAGCGAGCGAGGCGGAGGCAGCAGCGCCCATGTCTGATCTTTGATCCCACAATCGGCCATTACATCAGAATCCTTTTTCGCTGAGATGATCTTTTCTTGAAGACTCTCGCCAATGTGGCGGGGCAATAAGTACTGCATTACCATGCATCAGAGTTCAGGGAACCCTGCAATCTCATGGTCTCTCAAGGGAGACAATGGACGCACTAGTCCATCTGTATTGAGCTTTCAAGGCGACGCTGCTGATGTAGAGTATGGGAACGTACCCCCCCTCCCCCTTTGATTAGACCCATGGGGCGGGGTAACTGTCACTTTGAGTTCAGAATTCAGAGTGGGATACAATTAGAAGGTTGGATATTGAGTGTTTCCTGTGTGTTTGCTAGTTTGACAAGGAAGTATTATCGGTGCATTGCTGTGTATTTGAAATTTCTTGCATGCAAGGCATTACATTGTACCCTGGATCATGCAGAACACTTAGTTTTCCGCGATTGCAGCCATGGATGTTGATCATATTGACACATACCCCCGGGCGAACACCCCCACAGCCCACCCCAGCCCCCTCAACTGCCAACCGGTCGAAGAGAAGGCAGCCTGTGAAGAAGGTGAAGTTAGACACCTTTCTGAGCCCCCCCATCACCCCCCCCCCCCTGCTGATGAGCCAGAGGCTGTGCAGCTCACTGGTGAATCTAGCCCCCCAAGATGGGCGCGGTCCCCCACTGTGGCTGACAATGTGCTTGTCTCTCAGTAGAGCTGAACATGCATCCCGACAGGCAGTTTCCCCGTCATTTTGAGGATCATATGCCCGCGTGTAGGCATGCCTTGCTTCGTGTCACGGGTCCATTGTGCCCCCCCATGCAGGCAGGGGAGCTGTCATTTTGGCTATATTCCCCTGGGGGGGTGGGGATACCATCACGCACAGGTGGGTATTGATCAAAGGGGGTACTCTGAGAGCCTGATGTCACAACCCCTTGGTTGTGCACAGGCCAGAGGAAAAAAACAGACTTAAAGATAGGCGAGCGAGGCGGAGAGTGTGAAAGTTTTTGGGAGGGTGGCAGGCCTTTTCTTCCTTTCTTTGTGCCAAAATTTGTGGAAATTTGAAGAAAAAATCCTGCCAATGGGCTGTCAAGCCCTGGGCCCAAGGCAAGGTTGTCCAGTGCATCCATAATTGAAGTCACATTGGCCTCTGCTTCGTTTTAGGTGGGACCGGACTTAATCTCGCAGTTGGACCTCAACTTCAAGTCCTCTGCCTTTGATGACTACAATGTGAACTGGGAGGACGAGGCCACTTCAGTCTCCACGGTGCACACCCTCATGCCATCCAAGCCCTGCGATGCCGGGCTTCAGGTCACCGCCATCTCTTGGAACTCCAACGGCTCCGTTGTCGGTGTGGCCTACGGACGCATCGACATCGTGGGCTGGTGCTACCAGAAGGGGTATGTCTGCACGTGGAATATCCTGCGTGGGGAATGCAATCCTGCGAAGCCTGACGTGTGCATCGAGGTGGACAACTTCGTGATGAGCCTGGCGTTCCATCCAGACGAGCCTGCGCTGCTGTGCGGGGGTACTTACAACGGGGAGGTCTGTGTGTGGAACACGGCCCTGGAGGAGGACAACTTGGTGGCCGAGTCGCACGCCAGCCTAAACTCCAATGTCATCCAGCACAGCGACCCCATCCACAAGGTCCTCATTCGTTGTGCAAGGCCGCCTCTGCATAACCACATCTTGCCATTTCCCTGAGCCCAACCGTCTGTATCCTCTGCAAGTTGCCACACCCACCCACGAGGCTTTATTTATAAGGACCCCCCCCCTCCCCGTTCTTGCGAGACCCTGGACCCCTACCCCGAGAGAGCCCTAGAAGAGATAGGGTGGGAAATGGTGGATGCGATGAGACGCCCGTGCGAAGAAGGGGGAGCCCAAGTCATGCCGCTGCCGTGGGGAGAGTGGGCCGGGCTGGCCAGAGGCGCTGAAGTGGCTGTCTACACCGACGCCGGTGCTACACAAGACCCACCCAGGGCTGCAACACCACCCAGACCCCCCACACCCCACTTCCCTGACGGTTTAGTTCCTTCCCCCCCCCCCCGCTGCGCGTACCAGGGCATGTGCGTTTGGCTGCATCCGCGAACCCTGATCCGCATGTGCACCCCAAGTCACCACGGTGCTCCATTTTGAAGTCTTGGGGCTGTGCTCTGCAGCATGGCGTAAAACCCAGGATACTTCAATGATGCAGTGTGCGCGGTGCGTGCGGCGCGCGGGCGGCACCCTCAGTACCTAAGCATGTTCCATCTAGATCACCTTTCTGGGCAGTTTACAAATGTGGTGTGGGGGTGAACCTCAGGAGGGGCAATCAACACGCGCTGAAATACCCCTGAAAAAGATGCAGAGCAATGTCCACCCTGGATGCCAAGGGTGCTTGCAGCACTTCAAGCAAACATAAACTCCAAACCATGCAACCGCAAGGCTGCGACGCGACACCACCCCTTTCGGTGCTACAGTAAAAGCACTGACTTTGACAGAAACAACATCTGCTGTTGCTCTGACAATGGAAGAAGACACAAGCAAAAGCCGTTGCGTCGTGAATGCACCAGTCGTCAGGTGACTCCCATCTCCACCTCCAAAAGACAAGAAGGGGTGACATTGGGTGGCAGGACAGCAATCAGTAGCCCCAGAATGTCATCCCCAGCCCGAAATAAGAGAAATTGGTCTTCATGCACATCCACGAAAGAGAACCGCCACATCCTGTGGTTCCAAAAGTTGCGTAACAACACTGACAGGGGGCCCTGTACTGTTCTTCTGACAACGGCGTTGACGGGGGCGTGGTTCTCGGGGAGCCGCGCGACTGGGTGGAGGACGGGGAATGGGGTGCGGAGGCTGGGGGATGGGGATGGCGGGTGGTGTGTGCGTGATGGGGATGGGGGTGGAGCACCAGAGAGTGTGAGTGGGGGATGGGGTGGGAGGGATGGAGGCCAAGGCATAGGGACCAGGCTGTGTTGCAGTGAGGGGGCGGGATCCAGCCCTCATTTGCGTCATGCTGCGGCCCGCTGTCAGAGCCACGCTGCACTCGCGGTTTTTCTGGCGGCCGCTGTTGCGCTCGAAATGCCCTGTCCTCTCCACGCGCGCTTCTATTTTATTTGATTTCACCGCATACAGTGACGCTCTCTGTGCCTGTGTGCAGACCCGCTCTAATCACTACTGTAGTCCCCCATGTGCCCTGCTGTAGCCCGCCCTCTATGCCCTGTCCAAGTCCCCTTGCTGCGAACGCTTCTTGCACCACAAGGTCATGTGGGCAGCCAACAAGCGGGAGCAGAAGGTGCGATATGTCATTATCAGTGTAAGCGGCGACGGCAAGATCCTTCTGTGGAACCTGAACAACAGCTTGAGCTCCCCTGTCGGGGGGTATGAGGTCAGCAACCAGAAAGGCGGCTCTATGGGGGTCACGTGCGTGAACATCCTGCACAGTATTCAGGGGGGGATGAGCGTGAAGAAGGAGCCGCCGTCGCTGGAGAGCACGGTGTTGGTTGGTACGGAGGCGGGGCAGGTCTACAAGACCCGCATCAAGCCGGCGCAGATCATGGAAGGAGCCAGCGCGAAGAGCACGCAGGTACGCCTCGGCTGTGGTGACGGGGGCTCCCGGTTGGTCCGCAGGGCCCGTGGCGTTTTTCTTGCAGCGTGGGGGAAGGCTGTGGTGGAGTCGCTGGTGGGAATCTTTCTGCGAATACTTTGGATAGTGAGCAGAAGTGGGTGCTCCTGTCAGCCCGTAGCAATGGCAGCAAGAAGGCCTGCGAATCCCTCCTCCCACTCCCAACTGTCCAACTCTCACTTGACTGCATTCCTTGGAGACCTCAGGAGTGATGAGAAGGGCAAACAAGGTCGACGTGCGGTTGCAAGTCAGTTTTGGCATTTCGATTCTTGAATCGCTCGAACTGCCGGAAGCGAGGTAGGGCCCGGGTGTTGCTTCGTGTGTGGCCTACCCGACAGGGTGCGGGGGTCTGAGGGCAAAAACAGGTTTGTATACGATGGGCCTCTCATTTTGATCTCTCTATTCGAATTTTCATTTTTTCGGTATTGGATGGATGGGTGGGTGGGTGGTTTGGCCTGGGTGGGTGGGTCCGCAAGATCAGCACCCCCCCCTCCCCCCAACTCCCGTGGTTAAGGGAAACCCTGGCCAGGGCACAGAAAGGGTCATTCCGGGGCGTGTGATTGATGACCGCTGAGGCCGCCCCGTGTGTCGCATGGCTCCCTTTTCGGCACCGAGCCTTGCAACAGGCTCATGCCCATCGATATGATAGCAAATGTGCCGCCGCCCAGCATTCGCGTTAGAACTCCGGCCGCGAGCCTCGAGGCGTCAGGTGGCCCGCTGGATATCGCTGGGCCGGGCAACAGTCGGTTGGCCGGCAAAGACTTGCGTGCGAGGCGCCGTTTTTTTTTTTTCAAGGGAGGTCAAGCTCCTGTCATCTCTGCGGAGGGCACATGGAGTGTGGGAAGGAGGCATGGCGTGGGTGGCATGTGGGGGGCACAAGGGGACGGCGCATGAGGGGCCCACGTGGAGGGTACGGCGGGGCACACGCGGAGGATCATAGGGCCACCTGCGGGTTCCACCAGAAGTCCCAAAGACCTCGGGAAGTCCTGCGTTCACCGCGGCGCACACGGCGTCCGCCGCCGTCGGGCACGGCCGGCGCGTCCGAAGTGCGGCGGTTCAAGAGCTGCAACGGTCGGAGGTGGACTCCGGGGAGGCCAAAGTCCTCGCAGGGCATTAGCGGGAGGGGGGGGGATGTATTGGAAGGCGAGGGGCTCCTAGAGCGGGGGGGACGTCAGCGGTCAATCACAGAAAACGGCGGTTGGAGGGAATGGCCGAAAAGGGTCGGAGCGGTTGCAATCGGTTGCAAAATGCCGTTGGGGAGCGGCTGGGCGAACGAGAGAGTGCGGCTGGGTCTCGCGCTCGGCCCATTGAAGGGGAGGGGCCAGGCCTGCGCCTGAAGGAAAGCGGGGCCATGGGGTCCTGCGGCGGGCGCCTGGAGGACCGGGAGGCCACGGTTCGCGAAGCGGTTGGGGAGCGGGAGGCGGCGGGCACAACACCGTGGCAGGCGCAGTTGGAGTTGGAAGGGTACGGTCCGAGCGTGACGGACGGTCACGGGGGGTGGGGGGGACCCCTTCCCCCCCCTTCACGCGCAGGGGGTGCGGACTCCCTTTCTTCCGACGCATGTCCGCGAGGGTCTCAGTGAGCAGTCAGGGATGGGCACATGCGGTGCATCTCGCTGAGTTGCGCACAATGTGCAGTGGTCAGTTCATGGCACTCTGCACAGGAGGGCTATGCGGTGATTCGCGTGCACCCGTTGTCCAAGCCCCCCCCCTCCCCTTTGCCCGGCCGATCTGGTTGTCTGAGTGATGAGACCCCTATACTTGCATGCCAAGAGTCGTTGGATCAAACCCAGCTACGCACAGTAAACTACCCGATGACCACAGGGTCAGAGCGGTGGCGACGCGTGCAATACTGTGGTAGGGGGCAGCATAAGGCCAGTCTACCGGCTACACACATCACCATGCTGGGGGATAGTGCGCTCGCTTCCCGGATACGTACAATCCACAGCTCGTGAGCAGCTGAGGGGGGTATCTGACGACGGGAAGTGGGGGTACCCTTGGCCCAGAAAACCGCTCCATCCGATATGGAGATGATAGCGTGGCTGAGGACCAGGTCCTAAGGGGGACGCACCGTGCGCTGTGCGCGTGCTGTGCGAAAAGCCAGCTGTTTTTCACCACCGGTAGCCACGGGTCCCGGGGTCCTGAATTCTGTACCCCTGATGCTGTTTTGAATGGATCATGCATGCTTCTGTAGGTGGGTGATTTTCAGGGGTGTTCCCGGGATAAACAACATAATAATTGGCGCTGTGCCCGCACTGTGCCCGCGCTGTGCGAAAAGCCCCCCCAAAAACCTGCACCTCAAGCCCCTCTGGTGAGAGACCCATGGCACCTCCTCCTCCCTACCCCCCCCCCCCCCCCCGCCGTCGTAGGTGCGCATCAGCCTCGCGGACCCCGTCACCTTCAAGTACGAGCCGCACCATGGGCCCGTGCAGGAGCTGCACTGCTCGCCGTTCCACCGCAACCTGTTCCTGACCTGCAGCTCCGACGGCAGCGTCAAGATCTTCAACGCCAACGAGTACGGCGCCACGCACTCCGTC
Organism: Eutreptiella sp. 'Long Island Sound 2002'; assembly: GCA_964036045.1. NCBI lineage: Eukaryota > Euglenozoa > Euglenophyceae > Eutreptiales > Eutreptiaceae > Eutreptiella > Eutreptiella sp. 'Long Island Sound 2002'. The sequence continues at coordinate 60,034,840 of OZ038387.1, forward strand.
ATCCCCTCCGCCTCCGTCGACTCGTACTTGTACGACGCCGAGTGGTCCCCCGTGCGGCCGTTCGTGTTTGCGGCGGTGTCCAAGGTCCGGCTGCCTTGCCCCGCCCCCCCCCCCCCTTTGTGTATCGTCAGACTCGCCGGGGGGGGGGGAGGGGAGGGGAGGGGGGGGGGACGCTGGAAGAGTACATATGCGTGTTCAGCACATTCCGCTGATCCATTTGATGGGCCTCATGACATTTTTTGAAAAAAAATGTTTCGACATTCTGAACCACTTCCGGCCAAGTTGAAAAAATTTCGGCGGCTTCGGCGCCAAATTTTACCCTTTGCGATGGGAGGGATAAAAGATTTTGGTAATCGTCATTTCGTCATCTTCGGCCCCTCAGAGCCCCCCCTGTGTGACATTTCGTCAGGTTGCAGTTTCTTTACGGGGCCCTGGACAGTCACCCGTTCTTCCCTTCGCGTGCTGCGTCGGGTCAATCCCCCCCCCCCCTCCACCAAAATACATCGGTCACTATGAGATCCATCCCTGACACCGACTCCTCGGATCCCAAGGCCACTCCGTATGTGTGTGGTGGGGTCCAAAAAACACTTTGTCTTCAACAGTCAAAAGTGGTGAAAATTGGCCAAACTGGCGGGCCGAATTTCGTCATCGTCATTTCATCCTTGGGGGTGGGTCCCCCCCCCCCCCCCCAACGAATCCATCCCTGGTCCGCGTTCGGCGGGGACCCGTAGAGGACAATGATCAGTGCTTGGACGTGTGTGGGCGCGGCGTGACATCTGCAACGATGGTTGGACGGATCTTGGAGTCCGTGACGCCTGGAAACCAAGAGACCGTTGGTCGGTTGGCCGCCGTAGCCCTCCCCTACCCCAAATAGAAGCCAGGGGGAAGTCTCAGCCGGCACCCAAATAAAAGCGGCCCCCGGGAGAGGGCGGCCAACACGACACAACAGCAACACGGAACACAACGAACGGGGACGGAGCATCACGGCCACAGGCACCAACACTTTTGCATGGGTTGCCGCCAAGAAGGGCAGAGAATGCAATACCAGAGGAGGGGCGGATTAAACTGTGCCAGGAAAGTTCTGTAGCAGCTGTTCTGACGCCACAAGTTCGGTCCAATTCTCTAAAAAAACGGTGAACAGACTAAGCACAGTGGCCAAAGTATTGTGAGGCAGCCTGTGACTGGGCCTTTGTACACATGTCAAACTGCACGTGGCATTGTGCTTTGCCCCGGGGTGATGTCCGGCTTTTTGGGGTCCATTTCAGGGTTTTGACGTCTCACTATGCCTCACAAATCCTTGAAAAAGCGGAACAAATTGTGTACAAAACTTTCGCATGGCATTTGTTGAACAGAGTTTGTGCTTTGCAGACGGGGCGGCGGGTGGGCGGGTCGGCTGGGGTTCGCCAGGACCCCGAAGACCCCCCCCCCCCACCCAGGGACTTGCTTTAATTTTCATTCCGGTGGCGGGGGGGGGGGTCCCCCCTGGACCCCCTACCCCCCTCCCCTGGACCCCCTACCCCCCTCCCTCCTCAGCTCAAGTGCACCTGAAAACCTGGGTTTTGGGAGCATTTTTTAGTCATGGGAAAAAAATTTTCGGCGCCTTCGGCGCATGCCATACACTGTGTACATATTGCTCCATGTGTACTCCATACACCTTGTTTTCCAGGCTACCATGCCCCAACGCTCATTGTCAGTGTATTTTAGCTCCCCAGTCCCACCGTTGCCACGCGCAAAACACGAAGACTTAATTGACGCGCTGCTCTATTTTAGGTTTAAAGATAGGATCACCGGTCAACAAAGACAAAAAGCCTACAACGAGGCACAAAAGGCACGTGCCACGCTTTTTTTAAGCATACCAATGGCCACACTGTGCGAGTTCGTCGCTGTGGCACAAAAAATTGCCACACGCAACCGCAAAGTGCGTTGCCTGCCGCACGAATTTCATGCGATGCAGGCAACTGTTTGCGCACAATGGGCAGCACAGGCGAGTCTAATTCTGCCTGACAAGAAAGATCACTGTCATTTGGCATGAGATGGTGAATGTTCTGCGTTGTTGTAGTTGTTGTGTATTGGTGAGATGTGGGAACCCTGAATTGACATTCAATGATGAATTTCCTTTGTTTACGGCTGACAACATGACATTTCCATGTGCTGAGTTGCTCATTTTCCAATAATTTTTCTGTTCCCTGTGGATTGGGTATGTTCCGGCAGGGGGGGGGGGGGGGGCTCCCCCCCTCTGCCCCCGCTCAAGTCAAAGTCCCTGCCCCCCCCCCCCCCCCTCCGCGGGTGGTGGCGGTCATCCGCCCTGGAAATGCATCGTGATTGGTATGCCCAACCCCTCGTGCACCCCTTTGCTCGCCGCAGCATCCGTCGTCATGTGGCCCTCAGGACTCCAACCTCTACATCTACGATCTTGACGACCAGCCGTCGGGCCGCATCAAACCGGTCTGCACTATGCAGGCGGGCACTGAGGGCTGCCCCGTGCTGACCCTTGCCTTCAACCCCATCCAACAGGAGTTCCTTGCCACCGGCGACGCCATGGGGCAGGTGCGCATTTGGCGGCTCAGCCATGCGCTCAGCACCGTGTCCAAGCACGAGGCGCCGGTGCTGAGCGCCAAGAAGCCCGAGACCAAGAACAAGATGTGGCTCAAGTACACGGGGCTGGTGCTGTAGCCAAGTGCCGAGAGCCGGCGCTGTCGCTTTGTTGAAGTGCAGCTCGAGCGCGGGAGGAGTGGCGGGCCGAGGCTGAGGCAGCCGCTGCATCTCCGTTGGCTTCGGCTCCAGCATGTCTGCTCGGGAGAAGGCGGGCACACTACAAAAAGGCAGTGCGTTTGACCCTCGCCCTCTGCCCCCCCCTCCCCCGACCGCCGTCTTTGGGGCCATCTTGGCCCAAAAGCAGAACGAGGCAGAGCGGAACGGAACCCCGAACGAGCGCCTCACCCTCTGTGCCCTGACGTTTGAGGCTCCAGCCACATGTTTGTGCAGAAGCAACCGCGGGGACCCCGCCCCCCCCCCCCCTCCCCCTCATCGGGTGGTGAAGAAGGACCAGGCGCTCGCCCCCTCCTTCGGGGGCATGCCCACGCCCCCAGGCTGCCCCCCCCCCCCCCCCCTCCCTCTCGTGACCCTCTGGGGGCCGGGCTCTTTTCAATCATCACAGACCCGGTCCGGCTGCGAGGGGCCTGTTACATAAGACGACGTGTGATGCGATGTTCCGAGGCGCATGTAGCGTGACTGCGGGGGGGATGTCTGGGGGGGGGCATTGGAACGGTTCAAGTCCATCGGAGCAACACCCCCCCCCCCCCCCCCCCCACACCCCCCCCCCGACGGTGCCACGGTGATGTGAGGGGACCGGGTCCTGAAGCCGTTGGTGGACGGCTTTGCGACACAGGGGCAGTGCTCCGGAGGTTCGGTCGGCAGCGGTTGTCTGCCAGCGAGACATGTGCTCGCTGAAGTAAAGATGGTGCCTGTTGTACCGGGCGTAAGTGCCCGCTGCCCCTTTGTGCTCGTTCGGAACCCCCGAGCACACCCGCCCACCCACATCTCGTTTGCCAATGCCCCTGGCGCCCGACCGGCGACGCACAGTTCTGACCCCCCCCCCCCCCCGAACATGTCATTCTGGCTTGAGACACTTGCTTCGTCGGTCCATGAAGGCCGCTGATCGCCACCACCAAAGCCCGCACAGCAACGCCACACAACAGGCAGCACCATGTGCCGCTGGCGATGAGTTTCATCATCCCAGGAATTCCGCGGCGGCGGCGGCGCAGCAGCCCGTGTTTGTTGTGGACATTCCACAGCAGTCGCCAATGATCAGACAGCATGCGTCTGTTTGTGTGAACTTGGGGGGGGATGGGGGTTGGTTTGGTGGCTAACGGCTGACTCGGGTGACTGCTGAGGTACTAGCCACCAATGCCCACACATCTGCTGGTGATGATCTCCTCCTCGGCAGCTTTCTCGGCAGCAGCCGCCTGCAGACTGCTATTTCAGACAGTGATTTCTTACCCCTACAATTTCGGTGCTTCTCTGAGTCCAGTTTCATGCCAAATCTACTTCACCTCCGCGTCGGGGGCGCTGCAACGCCAATCAAACTCGCACAAGGGAGCGATGGCGCAGGAAGGTTCAGATCATGTCAGTGGAGGTATTCGGTGCATGTCCGAGGTCGCATTTTAGTCGGCTCATCCTAGAGATTATCTACTCCTACGAGGGCGGTGTCAGGTACGAAAGAGCCCCGCGTTGTAAAGGCCCAAAGCCCCAGATTTTTTCTTGTCAGTGCATTGAATCGGGTGCCTCCAGTTCCGCGTGTTGTTGACTGTCATGCACTGAGAAAAGATTAATACGTTGCAAAAGCCCTCTAACCGCTGTGACGGGCTCTTCAATGACTGTGGTTACCCCCCCCCCCCCCCCATGCGCACGCACGGCCTTGTCCAAGCATAGCGACCTGTCTAACCGCTATTCTTCTGACTGCATTTTTTTGTGGTTGAGAACGTAAGATGACACGGGTGTGAACCCATTTTCGTGTGAAACAGGAATTGTGTCATGTATGTATGAGCCCTAGCTGCTCAGGACAATTTTATGTTTTAAAGTGCCCCCACCTGTTTTTGGTCGTTGGGTACGTCGGGCGGGGGGGGGGGGTACTTTTGGGAGGTGACTGAGCGGACATTGCCGTTTTGGTCCACTGATCGTGTTCATTCAGCACATGGCATGATATTGCAGAACCCCAATGACCTGATCCCGTTTTATGACAGTAACAGCATTTGCACATGCAAGTCTGTCCATTGGGGTAATCACCGTAGTCCCGTGCATCAGGCTTGTATCGGGGATAACATTTTGGAGGTTGATGAGGTGCCCCATATCGGTGGCTTTTCAGTCGGTCATTTTACTAGACTCGGTGGTGAGGTCAGGTCACCACACGTCAAGGTACGTTTGGCAGCAGGTTTCTTTTCCAACTCCTCGTCCTGCATTCTGTGGTATCTTCTTCATGTCGTTTGTCTTGGTGCTGTCGACGTTCGTGCCCAAATTCAGTAATTCGCGCTTAGAAGTGCAGGGCTCAGAATGAGGCGAGCTCGTCGTTGCTCGGTGTGGCAAATATTCCGCCATTGTGTTTTGTACATTGGGGCTGACACCCTGTTGTTTCTGTATGTCTCTGACCACGCTATGCATGATCGTGTCCTTGTTGCAACCGAAGGCTGCAATGCTGAACTCCTGGAGGACCCTGGTCTCATTTTTGTGACTCTAACCATCGCCACGACGGACTGGACTTAGACAAAGCACCGGCACCCTGCACCAGGTTGTGGCTCTGTGAGCTTTGTTATGGGTGCATGTGGTGGGCGAGGGCAGGATGCATGTGGGAGGGCTGCGGCAGCCCCCCGGTTGGAAGCATGGAGAGCTGGTGGACAGAGGCCCGGGTTACAGCAATGCACGTTCTTTGCAGAGTCATAGAGGGACCAGACAAACTGCACTATGAGGGATAGGAGGGGAATCCAAGCCTGCCAGAACCGGGGGGGCATAGAGGTCAAGAGGAACAGCCCGATCAATACTGTTTTGTTTTGGCAGGTTTCATGAAAGGCAAGCAAGTGATGAATCTCAGCCACCCCCCCATTTTTTGTGATTTCGCAATCATTTTGCGAAAATACAATTCAAAACACCCAATGCATAACTTAGTATTCCTCAAAACGATAATATTGGCACGGAATCATGGGCCAAGGGAAGGGATACTGCAGTCCAGCATGGTGCCAGCACCAGTGCTGATCCCTGCTGGGCTGTGTAGCACTCATCAGTGACCCCCCATTGAAGACCAGCACAAACCCGGTTTGCAAGGTGACCGGGGAAAATGAGTACACCACGCTCAGTCTGTGCCAGTTGACGCTACGGTGAGTGATGCTGTGCTGGCACACTATTCCCATCTGCTTTGTATGGCGTCTGTGCAGTGACGAGTACCCCCCCCCCCCCTTTATAAGCTACGCCCTTGTCCAAGCTACAGTAGGTGTAGGGACCGTATTAATTTGGGACCTAATTTTAATTCGGTACCAAACGTAGTGCAGCCACATAAGACACGGGTTTGGTGACGGATTTGCGAGTCGCATAGAGTCATGGACACATTTGTTATGAGTGTTTGCCCACTTGACCCAGATAGCTCTGATTTTGGGGATGTTTGTGCATTATATGCCCCTTTCTTGCACCAGCTCACCATGCAATCCTTTCTTTTTGAACGTGGGTGCCCGACGTTGGTAGTTGTATGTGTCGCGCGCAAGCTACGCCCGTGTCCAAGCTACAGTAGGCGTAGGGACCGTATTAATTTGGGACTTTGGCGTAGCTTATACAAGGGGGGGGCGGGGTACCATTTTCCAGACCATGTTGGGTATCACAGTGGACATGCCAGCCACCATGTGAATGAGAACCCTCAAATCTGTGACAATCCTGACAATGTATGTATGTATGTGACATCAGCATGGTGCAATAGGTGGTGCAGCCCTGTGCTGAAGCACGGGTACTCCTATGTGCAGCTATGCATTCATGGCCATGACACCTCCACAGCAGCACATGTCCCCACCCTCTGCAGGTAGGGGAGGGCAGAACACGAGCCCAGGGTCAGGCCACAGGAGGGCATGCTACAGAAGACTGATTATTTAATAATCAAAAACCAAAGCAAAATCACTCACAGCGAATCACCAAAACATCTTTACTCTGACTACTGCGTGCTGAGCTCACGTCTACAATGCGCTCGCTGCACGTGCAATCAATGTACTGTACTGCACAAAGACATGAATCAGTCCTCATTGAAAATAAGCCGGACGGGAGTACTGCCCAATTACACCCCCCTCACAAGTTTAGAAGTCTGCTGGGCTTCGCTGCCCAAATTGTTTTTGTGTCAGCCCAATCATGGCCCCCCGCATGCCACACCACGCCACGCCACGCCACACCACGCCACACCACACCACACCACACTACACCACATACCCCTGTAAAATTGGATGCTAGTTAGATTAAAGAATTTTCAGGCACAGCTGTGTGGGTTTCAACCGAAATGGCACGCAATTGATCTTGGAATCCAAACCCTTTTATTACTACTGCCCAAGACTTTTATCCATCACTTATTATCAAATACGGGTTGGACTCCACGTTTCACCCACAAAACACCCCACAGCCACCACACAAAGACTTCAGATCAAAATTGCAACACCAATCTCCATCAGCCAGATCTTCATCGTCATATTTATCAAAAATTCAACCTAGTTCATGAGACAACTGATTTTTGATCCTTGGTACCAGTTTTTATATTTTCTCTTTCTTACCCCCCCCCCCCTTGTGTAAGCTACGCCCTTGTCCAAGCTACAGTAGGCGTAGGGACCGTAATAGTTTTGTACGTAATTTAATAACGTACGAAATGTAGTGTGGCCACATAAGACATGGGTTTGTCGTCACATTGGCCAATTTCAGCACATGTGGCCCCCTGCGTCGTACCACACCAGGTCATGGGCGGTGAAATCTCTCGACCAGTGCCTCTGCTCCACTGCCGCAGACCCAGGGACACAGCGAGTAGCCTCAGTGATGCAGTATCTGGCCCAGCCTTGGTTTCTACATCAACGTGCCGTTCTCGGGGCCTCATTGATGGATTCATACCGCGACGTGCTAGATGATCTGGTGCGGCAATCACGGCACTGGCACTCCCTTCTGCGACGTGCTAGAGTGTGGACCACCTCCACAGACAGGCACTACCAGCGGCATAACCGAAGGGTTGAGCTCTTTTCGGTGATGAGCTAGTTGTGGGCATCTGAGGGCGCCGCCCACCGGGTGGAGTCGCCTCTGCCTAAACGCCATTGCCGCAAAAGGCCCGGCATCCTGAGCCAACGCCCGCCACCGGACATGGCCCGTGCAAAGCGACGAAAGCTTGTCACCCTTGAGGACCCGTGGGGAATGGCACACACGTGATCCAGCATGTCTTTTCTCCCCCCTTAACTCTTACGCATTATAGGCTTGCCATATGGCGTGGCAGTTTTGCCTACCGCATCAGAGAGCCCTCTGGTATACGCATGTGAACCCTGGGTCTTTGCCATGTGCCCCGCGTTGCGGGGATCCACTGTATCATATGGCGGAGTCGCCCATTTTTCCCAAGCACAGTCTTGAGTACTCTTTGAACTTCTGGAGTCAGTCAAAAAAAAATTCAGCACATGTGGCCCGGTGTTGGTGCACCAAGAATCTTTTTTTTTTTTCAGTCTGATGCATCCCATAGGTCCTAAATTGTCAATTTCAGCACATGTAGCCTGCAGTTGTATGTGTTGCGCACAAGCCACGCCCTTGTCCAAGCTACAGTAGGCGTAGGGACCGCAATAATTGTGTACATTGGCGCAGCTTATACAACGGGGGGTAGGTCCTCCCAAAGAAGTGCTGCTCGTGCGCAAAGAAGTACTACCACTGCGCAAAGAAGTGCTAGCCGTGGGCAAAGAAGTGCTGCCTGTTAGCAACGAAGTGCTGCCCGTGCACAACAAAGTGCTACTCGTGTGCAAAGTGCTGCCCGTGCGCAAATAAGTGCTGCCCGTGCGCAAATAACTGCTGCCCGTGCGCAAAGAAGTGCTGTCCGTGCACAAATAAGTGCTGCTCGTGCGCAAAGAAGAGCTGCCCGTGCACAAATAAGTGCTGCCCGTGCGCAACGAGGTGCTGCCTGTGCGCAACGAAGTGCTGCCTGTGTGCAACGAAGTGCTGCCCATGCGCAAAAAATTGCTGCCCGTGCGCAAAAAATTTCTGCCCGTGCGCACGCACCTACTAAGGCAGACACAGAGTGAATGAAAAAAGTAAGAGGGGATCATAGTTTTTGGGGTTCCTGAGCCACCGGGCTGAGCTCAACACTGTTGTTGCTCAAGGTCGTAAGGTCGTAAATGCTTAGTTTTTGTATTTGTTAGATGTCATGCACATCAAATTCATGAAGGTTCTCAACCTCTGTTGTACTTACCTCCCCTTGAACAGTCCCCCCACAATGTGGGACGTCCCTTCCCGTGGTAGTGGACTATGCACCAGTACCTGCACCGTACATTGTGCGGTGCCGTTGCTCTTTGTTCTTCGAAATCAAGGTCCCTTTGTCCAGTTTTTCTATCTGTCCTAGTCCGTTTGGCCAATGCGATGAGCCACAATTTGTGCAACCAGAGAAGGGGTGTCCCATAAAGGGCGGTTGGTTACATGTTGCCCAGAAGGTTCCCAGTGCTCTTCTTTTCTGTGAATTACTTGTTGATCAGGGCTGTCCTGAACGCCAAAGAAAAAAAACCTACCGGCCTCCGATATGCTCGGACCTCGGTACAGCGCCAACGGGTGAGTAATTGCAGTCAGTGGGCCATGAAATGCACGTTTTGAAAACCGGGTGGGCACGTCACAAGATGAAGGCTGCCATCGGAACAGTCGGCATGTGCAGGTCTGAGGCTCATGTGGGTCATGCTCAGGTCGGATGTCTCGCTGAGCAGGTTTGGCGGAACTGGGTGATGAGATGGTGGACAAGTCATGGAGCACACAGCAGCTTGCAGGCAGTGCAATGCAACCAGCCAGCAGCAGACGGATGCAGTGCAGGCAGCAAGCAGCAGGCAGCAGGTGGGAACTGATTTGCCCTGCTGTGCATACTCTGGTCTTGAAGTTTTCTCAAGCCGACCAGCAACAGCACTTTGCAAGGGATCCTCTGCATCGTCGTTGCATGTCAACAGGTGCCATCAAGTGTCCCGCAAGCTTTGTGACATGGGCCCTACAAACTACTACTCTGTCCCTGAGGCGCCCCTCACACACACGCAGCGCCCGCCCCTCCAGTCGTGCGCTGTGGTCGCATGGGCTGCACTGTGCGGACTGCTGGCGCTCCTGTGGGCCACGCACAGTGACGCGGCAGCCTCTCAGCACTACGCGGCCACCGCTGCCCCACAGAGCGCCGCCGCACGCCCTCTGGCCGCGGCAGCCCGGCACATCCCCGCAGTGCCCCGGCCCTACGCCGCGCGCGACCGCCCGTTGACGAGCGCGCGGCGCGCCAGCGCCCCAGAGGCTGCGGCTGAAGCGGCCGACCCGGCGCCGCACCACGCGGCGCTGCTGGAACCCAGCGTCGTGGTCCCGATGACGGTGTACGTGGTCGAGATGGCTGCGGCCCTGTGGCAGGGCGTGGCCTCCCTCTCCCTGTCGCTGCCGGCCCTGCTCTGTGTCACGTGCCTCGCGCCCACGCTCTTGGGCTACTGGAAGTCCGACCTCACCGTCTCCTACGGCTACGGCACCGGCGTTGCCGCCTCCGCCGCCCTGATCTACACGCTGCTCGGCGCCGGGGTGGCCCCGTGGATCACGGCGCACTGCGCGCTGCTGGTGTTGTATGGCACCCGCCTCAATGTCTTCCTCGCGTACCGCGAGACGTTCATCCAGTTCTTCCGCGACATGAGCGCCCGCATCGAGGCCAACGCCCAAACGCGGGGCCCCCGCCTCAGCCGCACCCCCTTTATCACGGGCTGCGCATTCCTCTACTTCTGCCTCGTGTCCCCGTTGGTGCTCTCCACCGCGTGGACTGGCTTCGCCAGCAGCACCCTGGCACCCCTCTTCAAGGCCCTAGTGGCCGTGGGGTATGCCGGCTGGGCCCTGGCCGCCTACGGCGACCTCGCAAAGAGCTACGCGAAGGCCCGGGGGCAGACCATCGTGAGCGGCGGTATCTTCAGCGTTGTGCGGCACCCGAACTACACCGGGGAGCAGATCATGTGGAGCTGCAACTTCCTTGCGGCCATCGTCAGCTTTGCAGGCATGGGGGTGGTCTCGGCGCCACAGGTCGCTTGGCTGGTGCTGAGTGCCCTGGGCTGGGCCGGGATCATGTTTGTGCTGGTGGGCGCCACCACGAACCTTGAGAAGCGCCAGCGGGAGAAGTATGGCTTCAGCGACGAGTACCAAGCCTGGGTCTCCTCGTCCTGGGCCGGGCTGACGCTCCCCAAGAAGGCGTAGGCGATGGCGACTGCGGGGACCGGCGCAAGGAACATGTGCCAGAGCAGGGATGGCAACGTACCGATGGCTGTCACAGCGGTGGCCGACACCCTTGCGTTGAGGCATGGGGTAGCTGCTGGTGATTGTGCCCCTGTTGCTGTCCTGTGTTCATCGGTTATGGATGAAAGACACACATGCGCTGTTCTTGCATGAGTCAGTCTGTTGTTTTTTTTGTTTGCAGGTCATGAGTGGCGGTTGGCGATCAACTGACTGCAGTGGGCAATTGGAACACTGTTCACGGAGTGTGCACGCAGTGCAAAGTTTTGTGTGTGTGCAACTACTGGACCCTATTTTGCCCTTTTCCCATAAGTTGCGGCATTCTTTAGGGTCTAAAATGAATTTAATTCTCTTGATGACATTTCATTGGAATTAGTGAGAAAAGGGGTTTAGAAAGGGTGTTTGGTCAAGATTGAGGGGTCTGGCCCACACTTCTGCTGTGCAACCATCCCCCTTTTATCATACCCATTCAGCCTTTATGGCACCCCCCTTCCTCACTATTAGAATTGATTTTTGAGACAAATAAGGGCACCCCCTCCTTTTATTTTTGGTGTTTCTGATGAACTGCCAAACATTGCTGTACAAACATACCAGGAGGTGCATGTGTGGAGGGCTTTGTGACCTGTTTGCGCCCCTTATTTTGGGGGTGGCGAACTCAAAAAAGTATGCTGCACATCATTATATTCTTGCTGGGCTGTTGTCGGTGTACTTGGGATCAAGTAGTACATCAGACAAGCATCCACCAACTGAGCATATGAGCATGCTGTCAGTGCAGTGTGTCACCAAATAGGGAAAAGTAAGGTGACAATCTTTCGGAGCACCAACTCCCAAGCGAAAATAAATGAATCCCTTCGTCATGGGTGATTCCTGATCATCATAGTCCAATCTTTACGTACAAAGGAGTAGAAGGAGTGAAGAAGTGGAGAGTAGTAACAGGGGGCCAGAGTATGGCTAAAAATTTAATCAATTACAGTCCTCTTGACAAACTAATTATAATTTGGTGGGCAGGCAAGCAGGCAGCGATGAAATTCGTCACCATACCAACAATGTTGCATGGGGATGTAAGAACTTTGCTATAGCCAAATCAATTGTGTATCCGGAGGTCAACAAGGTATCAGCCCTTTGGAGCTTGGCCCTTATGTACCTAAGTCCATGTGGGCACAGGAGGAAACGTGCACAGAGGAAGAAGAAAACAATAACGGTGCTTGTTGCCAATTGTGTGTGCACTGTTTAGGCGATGTATCTGAGTGTGGCACTTGCCACTGGAACATGTGTTCATCCTGCATGCCATTGCATAGCTGTACGTTGGCTGCCTAATTTGATTGTTCATAGGTACATGGAGGTAGAAGGTTGGATATCACAGAATATTTCACCTGTTTTGGTTGCTGCTTGCCCTGTTGTACAGCGCTGGTTGGGGTTTTGGGTGGGTTTCCATTCTGGTGGGATTTGCCACATATACACGCAGTGCGCACGCAGTGCACAAACACTCCCAATCAACCTACAGCAGTTGGTGCTCGTTGTTGGGGCCGGGGTCTTGGGGTTTGATTGTAACGTCGTGCTGACATGTCGCACAGACTGTGAAGGGCATAATTACAGTATCCAGGCTGCCTGCTTTTCTAGGCTCCTGTGCCGATGTACCCCTGTTTGATTTGCTCCACACATTGTGAACCGCCAGAAGAAAAAAAACCTCTCATTTGAGTTAACAATAATTTTGCACACTAGAGCCACGCTTCAGTATACAAGTTGAGACAGCTACAGCCCCCGTCAGAGCACGGGGCACAGGCACGCAACCAATGGGTGTTCTGAGCCTAGAGGATGGGCAGTGCTCTTTTGGTGTCCCAAGTCTCGGGCTCTTCTTCACATGCCACCACATGGGGGCAGTGTGCGGCACGGAGCACACCCCGACCCAGGGTGCACGACAGAACCCAACTCAGCAAACGGCTCGCCACGGAGCACAGCGATACACTTGGGGAGGCGACTGGGGACATTATCTTTCTTTAAAGCACCTTTGTGTCGCTTCTCCTGAAAGTCAGAAGTGCCCTTTAGGGGTGCACCTTTTGTCCCACTGGACAGCCTGACGTTTTAGATGGCAGGATTGCGCTCCACGGACGCAGGTTGTTGAGGTGTCAGGCGTACCGGAGTCCGAACCGTTGTTGTTTTTTGTGTTTTTCGGGGAGTGAGGGGGGCATGAAGGACAATTCTGATTCGAACGCAACGCATTCTGACAATTAATGTGGGTTTCAAGCGGTTGCTGAGGATCTGTCAATCCTTCACCAATTCCTTTTCAAGGGCGTACAGGACGGAGTATTGAGACGTGGTTTTGCGGCGGGTTTGCGGCGGCACATTTTTTGTCATTTTCCACCTGCCCTTCCTCATGCAGTGGCCCCGCACCCCGTTGCCGAGCACCGGCGTCCCTCGTCGGGGGACGGCGGCCGCTCGGGGGGTTGCCATTTTGGTTCGGGCGCTGCGCAGTACTTATAGACCGTTTTGAGTCCAGCATGCGGAATGGGATGGGCGCCCATGGGCCGTGTGTTCCGGGGACATCAGTGTGATCTGGAGGGTGCTCACGAGGAAGCAGAGGTGCAGGGCAAGGCTGACAAGGCCCTCTGGCTGTGCACCTGGAAGGCCTGTGACAGATTTGCGGCCTCAGCAGATCGAAAGAGACGTTTGGGGGCGTGTGCCAGTGCACGTTTTGGGCAGCGCTCATGAAGTGGGTGGGTTGCGGCTAGTGCCCCACTGTGCCCGCCCTTCTCCCCACCTCACTCCCCATCCCCATCCCGACGCCCCTCCCAGTGCAGATCCCAATCGCATTCCCACTCCGCCACCCAATCCCAATTCTACTCCGGACAATAGTCCCAGCCCCAACCCCTCGAAACAAAGGCGGAGGTTTTGCTGCGAAGCAAGCCAGCCTGATTGCATGCATCGGGCAAGTTGCGCGTAGCATGCCTCGTCAAGGAGGGCCCCTTCCCATGTTTACTCGGCTCGCTGTAGCCTTTACCCACACTTCGGATTGTCGATTTTCGGGTGTTTCGGTGCAATCCATGGCTGACAACGAAGTCTCATATATTGACCCACGTCCGACCGCTCCAATTGAAAGCCTTTGCCCATTGTCCCTCTCCAGATGGTGTTCCGTTGCAACGCCATTTCTGATGCTGTTTCAGTTCAACGCCATTTCTGATAGTGTTCCAGTGCAATGCTATTTTCTGATGGTCTTCTCATGCAACGCCATTTCTGGTGGTGTTCCAGCGCAACGCCACTTCCGTATAGCAGTCAGTCGCCCATGGGGACTGCGCTTGTATTGGTCAGTCCCGATTGGGCATGCCCAGAACTCCGCTGCGCTTGTTGGGAAAGGGAATGGGGTGATTGGGGAAGTGTTAGCCTGCGGCGCTCACCATAACAATGAGCGCTGAATCGGGCCAGTTGTTTGCTCAGGACGAAGGTGCAAGCACTGCGCCGATGCTCGGGGGACGATGTTCACCTACGTGTCTTTGTGGGTGCTCTGCAAATCTTGTGCTCTCGGCTGCTTTGGTGACTGTTCGCCATTGGAGGTTGTGGCGGGTGTGGGGTTTGGTGGAGGCATTTGGCCGCTTGTGCTGTGATTTGGGCAGCCACTTAGCAAGCACTTGTGTCGTCACTTGGATAATCACTTGGATATTGACTTATGATGTCATTTGGGTGGTTACATGTGTTATCACTGGAAGCCATTTGTGTGGTCACTTGGAGAGGGATTTAGGTAGTTATTGGGTAGCCAGTTGTGTAGTCACCTGAGTGTTGACTCAGGTAGTGATTTTGGTAGTCACCTGAGTGTTGACTCAGATAGTGAATTTGGTAGTCACCTGAGTAGTGTCCCGACGGGGTGTAATGTTCCCCCCCCCTGTCCAGCGAACGGCTTGTCCAATGAACACTTGCTGTTATGATGTGTCTTGCAATGATGCTTGTAACAATGGTGTGCAAGGTGCTGGTAACCCTCAACTGTAGGCCTCTATTGCTCACCATGCTTGATTCTCTATTTGCACGCACCAAACGGCTTGTCCAACGAACACTTGGTGTCAGGCCCCAGTGCAATGCAGGTAGCAATCAAGGATAGGATCCCCCCCCCCCCCCCAAGAGTGACAAGTGACACCTGACACGAGTGCTGCATGGGTCTAGCACTGTCACTGTCGCCCTCAAAAAAGCCAAGTGCCACTCTGTGTCACTGAGTGACATGAAGCCGCACCCCCCACCCCCCCACCCCCACCAGAAATTTGTCAGAACTTTGTCAGCTAAGCAGCGCAGCAGCGTTGTGGTGGCATCGTCAGAGGTCTTTTTTAAGAAGTAGGGGTTGGTGAAGGGCGGCAATGGGCCTCTAGAGCCCCCCCCCCCCCCCACACACACACTATGCACGAAGATCCAACACAACCACCCTGAAAGCAATAGGGCACTGCACTGGACCGCTTCAACTTCTCGTCAGGCCGCAGAACATGGAGTGAAAGAACAGACCATGGGTGGCTACATGCCTTTTTGAGTGACAGTGCAACCCTGAGGACATCCCTATTCAGGCCCACACTGCCACCACACAAGGGGAAGGAGAAGCGAGTTCATGAACCAGTCCCGACGTATACTCCATTCTCTTTTTGCAGGTCATCCATAGCGAAGCATGTGTACAGCATGGTCAGCGGAGCCCGCCTGCGCGGTTTGTGCGCACCTAGCACCCTGTACGGCACCGTAAGCCAGTACAAGCAACCTCGGGGGCAAGTTAAACTTCCCTTACACCCCTCTTGTATTCTCCCCGCCCAATTTCGTGACGGTCCCCCCCACCCCCCCTAGGGGAAGGGAAATAGCAGCTGTGCATGGTCCACAACCTTGTCCCCAGTACCCTGGTGTCGAATGTGCAGGAACTCAGGTCCACGGGGTGCGGGACCAATCACAGTTGCCAACAGCGGGCCACCAAACACGGGTGCCTGTGGCATACAGTTGTGTTTGAATGACAGAAGAATCAACTCTGACAGAGGGCACTTGCAGAGAAAGAACAGGAGAGCACAGAGAGGACAGTGCAACCAACCGTTTCTGCAAGAAATGTCAAAGTGACATTCCCCCTCTTGGGGGGGGATTGCAAGGGGGGGGGATTACAAGGGGGACTGCCAACCCCTCTGCCGCAGGGTGGGCCCGGTGGCGAGGCAGAAGCCAGGGCACTTTTGTCCGCCTTGACACGGGAGGGGGGGGGGAAGCAGTGCCGGGTTCCTTCCGTTCCTCTGGCCCCTGTTTACATTGGAGATGACAGTTGCCATGAGTTGCACATGTGGTGCCTCATGACCGAAATGACCATGAGTGGCTGTGCGTGACCACGCAGAGCACTCGTTGCACCAGCTCCATTTCCATGGGTAAGGCTCAAAACGGGCCCAACAAGGGGTACCAAGCGGAAGGCGGCCAAGGTGAAATATGGCACATGGATACATGCGTCTTTCCCGCTTCCAGCCAACAGGATGAGCAGCATTCTATTTGGCAATGTGCTACTTTTTGTTTGGTAGTATCAGGTTACATCCTGAGAGGGAGGGTTGTACATTGCTCTCTATGGGTAACAATCCCCCTAACTTCACATCTCATTCCATTCCAGTTCAAGCCCCGGTTGTGGGGCCTTGTGTGGGGGTTCGCCTGGTGGGGGGCGGGTTAATGTCCAACAAATGATAAACAATTTTGGGGTCCGCCACAAGGCCCATAGGGGGAACGTTAGTGCGCCGGGCGCGCGCCGGGCATCGTTTTGGGCGCATTTCACAGACTCCATGCCCATCAATTCCATTGGCGGGATATGGAGTGCAGACCTGTGGAATCCTAAGTATCCGTCGCATGTTTACAAGGTGACTGTTGCCGTTGATATGTTGGGCAATATTATATGGATTTGCCCCTTGGCCCCCGGGACATCAGCAGATGTTTTGATTTGGGATGGGTATGGACCTTCTCGTAGCCGAGGTGATTTCTTTGATTTTGAAGTTGGGGGCCATGATGGTGCTTATAAAGGCCGGATTCATGTCATTGTGCCATTCATTGGAAGAAAGAATGGCACTTTGACAGCCCGCCAACAATGTTATAATGATGTACATGGGTGGTACAGGGCACGCATTGAGCAGCTGTTTGCTCGGTTGTGGCATTGGGGTTTGGTTAGGAACATCTGGCGTGGCGGCCCCAATGAGTTGCACCAGTCAGTCCGCATTTTTTTGCATTTCACTCAGTTTTGCATCCGGAGGCAGGTCCGTCACCCCCCCTACGGACCATGGGAGCATGTCCCGCCTCAAGTTTGGACTGACCAAAGCAACTCAGCCGCCACGCAAGATGAGGCAGAGGATGAGGCGGAAGTGTGTGTTTTGTGTTGCCAAAGCCGCTCCACCGTAGCAGTTTGTGATGAGTGTAAGGAGCACTATTGTAATGAATGTATTGACACCCACACTTGTGGGACCAATGTTGTTTGTTAATTACACTACAAATGACAGTTGGAGTGGTTGAAATCACACATCCTGCTTTATTTTGCAACGTGCTTTGTAGGGAAGGTGTGTAGTGTAATGTGGTCTACTTGGGGGGCTTCTCCATGGGAGGGTAAATCTGGGGCTGAAGTCGGGATAGTTAATAGAAAAGTAGCGCGCCGGGTGCGCGCCGGGCAAACATTCCCCCATAGTGTCAGTTTTCGTTCGGGTCTGGGATTGTCGCCGACCCCAGAATTTCGTGAATTGAGTCTATCTGTGTGTTTTTTTTGAAGGAGTTCTAGTTTATCACTGTGATTCCTAATCTCTGTGGGCCCCATAATGCTCACAATTCTGTCACATGTGCACCTGTGACATCAAGGTGCCAACACAGAAAGTGACATGCATCCAACTAAGTAACATTTCACACAAACATGTAATTTACCAAGCATTGAGTGTTCCATATCCAAGCATGCAAAGTTCCAACTCTATGTTTGTTTACAACCACTAATGATCATGTGAGGAGTCTTTTGCTGTGCTTGTGCTAATATAAGGTTCTAATATTATTCCCACAAGTGTGGGTGTCAATACATTAAGGACAATAGTGCTCCTTACACTCACCACAAACTGTGACGGTGGAGCGCTTGTGACAACACAACGCATACACTTCTACCTCATCCTCTCCCTCATCCTCCGCGGCGGCCGAGTTGCTCTTGTCCATCCAAACATGAGGCGGAACATGGTCCCATGGTCCATAAGGAGGGTGGCGGACCTGCCTCCGCATGCAAAATTGAGAAAAATGCAAGAAATTATGGACGGATTGGCGCAACTCCTTGGGGCCGCCATGCCAAATGTTCCTAGCCAAGCCCCAATTCCACAAGCAAGCAAACAATTGCTCAATGCGTGCCCTGTACCACCCATGTACATCATTATAGCATTGTTGGCGGGCTGTCAAAGTTCCTTTCTTTCTTCCAATGAATGGCACAATGACATGAATCCGGCCTTTTTAAGCACCATTATGGCCTCCAACTTCAAAATCAAAGAAATCACCTCGGCTACGAGAAGGACCATACCCATCCCAAATGAGAACATCAGCGAATGTCCGAAGGACCAAGGGGCAAATCCATACCATGTTGCCCAACATACCAACGGCAACTGCGACCTTGAAAACATGTGATGCATACTTGGGATTCCGAAGGTCAACACTCCACATCCCACCGATGGAAGTGATGGGCATGGAGTCCGTGAAATGGGTCATGAAAAATGGGAAATGGGGACAATGGTTTAGCCTGTTAGCCCACCGAATTTCTTGGACAACATGGTCAAGCAATTCGCGAACACGTGCCACGCTTTGCTGCCAAGTTCCCCCTGAACACCCCATGCTACGTGACATAAATGTGCCGCTATGCGCTAGTGGGGTGTGTTTCATCCAAAAAAAGAAACTGAGCCCAGAGTGGCCATATTTTAGCCAAAATTCCTCTAATGTGGCTGCATCGGCACCCATCCGCACAACTTGGATACATACAAAGGTGGACTCACACCGCTACTCTCACCACTTCATACCACCACCCTTGCCATCGTCATAAACCGGGTGCAAAGGATGAATCGAAGACAAAGGATGGTTAGGTTCCCCGCCGGTACTCAAACCACCGAAGCATAGGTCAGGACGGCCTTGCGGTCCCTGAAGGTACTTCCTTAACACTTGTCCCAGAAGCGCACGGCGTATGTACTTTGGCTTCCTTTGTCACTCAGTAGTGGCTGCTTAACCACTGCCGTCTCGGGGGCCCGCATGTGGGCGGAATGGCTACATCACCCCTGCCTTCGCCAGGGTCCCCACATGGGGACACAATAGGAATTGGCGACCTAACCCCTGCCTTTTGGGTGTCCCCAATAAAAGGGGACAAAATCAGAAGTGGCGACACCACCCCTGCCTTCTCGGGGGCCCAAAAATTGGGGGATTGGCTAAATGACCCCTGCCTTCTTGGGGGTCCCCAATAGAAGGGGACAAATTCAGAAGGGGCTACATCACCCCTGCGTTCTTGGGGGCAGATAGTTTGGTGGGGGGGATGGGGGGCAAAAACAGGCACGGGTGGGGAATGGTCAAAAAAAGATGCCCGGCGAGCTACCACCACTGGGATCGGAAAGCAACTTGGCTTGGCTATGACGCACTGGGGAGAGCACAAAACGACAAAAACCAAGATCTACAAGCTTTGCCTGCGTCAATCCTCATCAACGGAGCATGGAACTGCCATAGGCGCCTTTCAGCTCCAGGGGCAAGGGTATAGGGTGCGGGCACCATTTTCCAGTAGTAGTAGGAGTGCCACATCAGCACTGAGACGGACGACCACTGCCTTTCAAAAACAGGTGTGCGGTTGTTGAGCTATGACTGGTGATGCGACTCGATGGACAATAACATGGAAGGTATATGAAAGAATCGCAGTTGGACGGCATGGCCAGAGCCTTTGGTAGACTTCCCCAGGCCACTTTCAGAAGGTGGGGGTGGCGTACGCAGACCAGACGTCGGTGTGGCAGCTGTGGGTGGGCTGCTGGGGGTGAGGATACAGCTGAGTGTCAGGTCATGTCGAAGACCAAGGATGGGGCTGTGAGGTGAGGCCAACCTGCTCGTCTGCAGAACATGATGCGTAGTTTCCAAGTACTATTCCTGGTGCTTGCGTGCATCACTGTTGCTGAATGTGGCGGTGAAGCCGCGCTCCCGAAACACCGTGTGTTGGTCTCGTCCATGCTGCAATTGTTTCTTGTCTACTTCTTTGTGTTCTGGTTCTGGAAGCTGGGCCTGAAGTTCCCATCAGAATCGTCCATTGCGATGCTGGTGGGCATCGCGTTTTGCGGGCTCGCGAATGTGACGGGGCTCTACTTTCCCGGCGAGGGCCTCGACTTCAGTGAGCCATTCTTCGCCACGCTCATCTTGCCAATGGTGATGCTCAACCTCGGGTACAATTCTCGCCTGCGGATGTTGAGGCTCAATATGTTGCCGGTGTTCATCTGGGCCATCTCGTCCGTCGTGATAAACGTCTCCCTCTTCGCGGCTGCGTTCTACGGCATTCAAAAGTGGTACCCAGGCGCCGACTGGCCCCAATACGGGGACGACACGCGGCTCCTGATCGTCTCCCTGTTCGCGGCGACGATCGTGAGCGCCGTGGAGCCGGACGCCATGCTGGCCTTCATGTTCGAGAAGTACGAGCTGGAGAACCAGGTCCCTCAGCCCGTGCTGTTCGCCCTTCTGCTGTGGGAGAGCATCATCAGCTGCACCACAATGTTCGACTCTGCGGAGGTGCTGTTGTACATGGGCCTCTACGACGAGGCGCTGTCGCCAGGTATGCAGGGATGCATTGGAAGGGGGACCCCCTCCCCCACCTCCTGGGCGCCCAGCCTATGCCCAGCCACTGTGTCCCTGACGGCAAGTGCCAGCTTCGATGGCATTTGTAACCGACAGTAACCGCCCCCGACCGCTTTGGCAACCTCCTCCAACCGCCTGTCTAACCGCTTCTGGGGCCGCCTCTGATGTCCCTTCCCTTCTGATGCCTCCCTGTAGGGATGGTGGTCGCCAAGTGGGCCTTTAAGGTGGCGCTGGCCATTGTACTGGGTGTGGCCATGGGCGTCTTGTTCGGGCTTCTGGGGTGCCTCGTCACGAAGTTCCTGGACATGCGGGAGATGAAGTACCAGTACCAAGAGGTGGGCCTGGTCTGCATCCTGCCGTTCTTCTGCTACTGGGTGTGCCAGTGCATCAACGTCGCGCAGCACGAGGTCCGCGTGTCGTCGCCCATCGCCATCTGCGTGACGGGCATCATCATGGGCAATGTGGCCTGGAAGAACATGTCGGAGGCCGGGAGGTCCTGCTGATGCCCACGCCCGCCCTGGGGCCCCCACCCGCCAGGACCCGCCGCTGCCACCGGCGCGACCTTGCTTTGATCCGGGTTGTACAATCTCTGTTCGGAATCGATCAAGGCTGTTCTTAAGGAACCGGATGTTTTTTTCTGGGGGGGGGTATCAGACGCGGTGCGCACGCGGTGCGCGCGCGGTGCGTATACTGGGGTTGTTGTGTGGACCGTTTCAGCTGACTTAGCGGCTACGTGCTGTTGGCGCCTGTGCTTTTTCCCAAAACTGACAAAACTGACATGCCTACCTGACCCTGCAGTAGGAACTTGACCAGTGTAGCCACAAGCAAAATGTGGATTGGGGTGCAATGATTTCTCATCTTTCAGCCTGTTGCTGCACCGGTTGCATGTGAGTTCTCCCAAGGGGGCCCTCACACCCTAAGGGACAGTATTTACAAGGGCTTCAAAGGTAGACCATTTTCTGGAGAAGTTGTTCAAATACCTGGCGCGGTGCGTGAACACCCTCTTCGGGGGGGTACAAGGACGGCCCCTTAGACCGCCGAACACCGCGGCTACCGGTTGCTGGCGGTTCGGGACTCCGGTCAGTCGAGAGGGTAGAGTGCATGACCCCTGCGCCCGTGGTTCCAGGTTTGACTCCCAAAGTCCGAGGGTTCCAGTCGACCGGCGCCGGGACTAAAGCCACGACCTCCGGACGCTGCTTACGATCCCAAGGTCGAGGGTTCGCACCCGGGGCTTTTGACACCGATGCTCGGAAACACGCCTGGGCATAGCGCACCGTCCGGCACCAACCGCCGAGAGCTGGTCGAGGGGGGTAAGCGCCCGCCTACCTTCCCACCGCCAGCATCCCGGGATCGAACCCCGGGTCGGGCACAACCTCCCGACGGGGGCCCGGGAGCAGGACCGAGGGTCCTGAAAGCCCACGTAGAGGACGGGGTTCCCTTAAGGAAGTCCTGCCGCACAAACCCCTGGGAGGCGGGGGCCCTCCATAACTCTCCACAATCCTCGCGAAAGTGCACGCTCTGCTGCTCTCCGCTCACGGCTCACCCCCCTCCCGTTCTATTCGCCAGGTACTACTGTCAAGTCATCATCGGGTCCTTCGGCCACCTCGCGGAAATGTACAACTACTCCATCCTGGGCTCCACGCTGTGCTCGGTGATGGACGGCGGCTGCTGGATTTGGTCCTACGCCCTGACCATCTTCGGGCTGATGTTCGCCGTCCGGTTCTTGACGCTGCCGATCGTCCGGCTGGTGCGGGATTGCTTCCACAGCCCGACGTCCTACAGCGTCAACTTCCCCAAGTGGGCCCGGGAGCCCCTGACGGACGCGGAAAGAGCGCAGCTTGCCAGCCTTTTTATGTGGGCGGACCGAAACGGGAACAAGCACTTGACCCCCGACCACGTGCAGAAGATCCTCCACGGCTTCGATGAGAGCATCAGTATGAAGGACACTTTGGGGCTGATGACCATCGTGGATGACCTCAACATTCATGAATTGACGCTGTTTGAGTTCTATGAACTGTGTGAACGGACCTCCGTTCATCGCCCAGGTCCCCCCCCCCCTCCCCTTGTCCTAACACGGGCTTGCTGTCCAGCAAGGCGCCGTAAGGCGCCGCCACAGATTGGTTTCCATGTCAGGATCGTGTTTTTGGACCACGTCAGGAACACACTGTTGATCAGCCCTCCTGCCCTTCCGCCGTCTAGACAATGTGTGTCGCGGCTCTTTGAAGTACTGTTGGAATGCCAGAGTGATCTGGAGGGTGACGACCATCGTCGTTTTATGACCTAACACGGGCTTGTGCAAACACGGCGAACCCGTGTTTCCGCACTCTTGGGCTTTTTTGGGAACCAACGTTTTTGCGGTTGCAGCCCAACAGAGAATGAGGTTTGTAGCTTTATGCAGGCTGCAGGAAGGGTCGGTATGGGTGTCAAAGTGTTGGTGTAGCTGTACTGCCATGTGCTCTTGTGTTCTGCGGTGTGCGCTGGCCTGTTGGACCCCCTTTTGTAACCCCCCCCCCCTTGTCTAAGCTACGGCCTTGTCGAAGCTACAGTGGGCGTAGGGACCATATTACTTCTGTACTTTTGCGTAGCTTAGACAAGGCGGGGGGGGGGGGGTAGTCATGAAGGGGTCGGGTTGGCTTATGTCTGCAACACATGTTTCGTGGTACGTTCCGCGCAGTAACGCGGGCTTGTCCAAACACGGCTCCCCCGTGTTTCCGCACTTTTGCCCCCTTGACCCAGAGCCTGGGCCGTGTTAAGGGGGGCGGGGGGTTACCGTGCCCGCCCCCGGCACTTGCCCTGCGGCCACCATCAACGAACACTCGACAGTGAACGCCGTGTGGTGGGGCCGACCGGGGCCGATGTGTGGCGGCATACTGGACCATGTGCACCCCCGGCACCCCCTGACGTACGGTGGGAGTGGCAAGCTCATGCGGCCCCACAGGCCCTCGGATGGGGCCTGAGGCGCTCATCCCCAGCCCGAAATTGCTGGGCCGGACCAAAACCGCCAGCGCTTGTGTCTGTTTCGGGCCAGGGGGCCTCCAAAGGTCAGCTGTGGGCCCGCCACGCAGCCCCCGTCGCGCCGGCCTTCACCCGCCTGCCTTCATGGCCTCCTCGGTTCACCGCATGACAGTCTTTGCAATGCGTCGGGACGCTCCAAACCACCACCACCACAACCCTCTGGCGCAAGACCCCTCTGGACCATCAGAATGTCTGCCTACAGCAAGGGGGGGGGGATGCGGTCCGCATTTTCCGCGTTTTTTTCGCATTTTCCGGGCAGGTCCCTTAGGGTGATGTTCAAGAGGAAACATTCTAGTGGCATTGTATTGTAGTCAGTTAGTTGTGAGGACCAATGGGTTTTGTTTTAGGCAGACGGCAGGGGGAAATTTTTTTGTTTGACCCTATGTGTCTGTACTCAAAATACTCAGAATTTTGTGGAGAATTCAAAAATGAATGAAAAACACAAGAAAGGATGTTGACCCCGACCCGACCTCCGGGTCGGACCTTGGCTGATGGGAGCCTGAGTTGATGGGCAAATTTTTTTTGAAAAAATTTTCCCCCAGTTGTGTATGTTCAAAATGATCAGTGCGTCATGGGGATCGTTTCGAGGTATGTATGTTGGGGTACCCCCCCCCCCCCGGGGAGCCCAGCGGTTTGGGTCAATGGGGGAGCACTTGACGCGGCGCGCGCGTGGCGCGGAGATTTAGCGGTCTGGCCTGACCAAGCAGCTGCAGCTTCTGCCCCTAAGTGTTTTGAGCCTAGTCCGTGATATTCTTGAGTTGAACTACTGCACTAAGTTGTTCCATCAAACCGTCCATGCTTTGAGCGCCCGATCGTGCAAGACGAGATGAAACATAGGGGTTTCGAGGGGCATACACCATTCTAACAAAACCGCATTTTCTATCGCATTTTTTGCTGCATTTTCCGCATTTCCCCCGCATTTTTCCGCCTTTTCCCGCATTTTTTTTGCCAATCCCGGCGACCGCATCCCCCCCCCCCCCCTGCCACAGGAATCGTTTTCACAGGATGAGTCGAGTTCAGGTCTCGATCAGCTTGCTCCGTTTTGGAGGGAACGTGTGGAAATTCACTGTGCACCCGCAATGAAGGCATCGTTTTGTAGACATACAAAGAGAGTGGAGCACCCCCAAACCAAGAAGGGGACACGTGTGTGACTGGTTGCAGCAACCAATCTGGACTAACCGCTGAACTTGTCGATGGCGGGGACATTCGGTCTATCAGAACCGACCAATCCTCCCCCACTGCCCACAGGTCCTCATCCAAGAGAGCGTGCTACGTGGCGGACGACCTCCACCGCAGGGATGCCATGCCCCAGTGGTGTGTCTGAAAGGCCGTGGCAGTTTGTGCGAGACCCCCCAAAGCGGCAGACATGAGATGGAACCGCGCCGTTTCGGGATGTCAAGCAAACCCACCAAAGCCCGTGCATTGCGGAAAACCAAACGCCAGTGCGATGGAGGACTGCGGCTGCCCTGAGAGCGGGGGCTTTCCCATGTGCACCATTGCTTTTGTGTGCTCACACTCGCCTCCACTACACTTGCCCTAACTCAACTCTCCCTTTGCGTCGTCGTTTTGCGGGTGTATTGCCCTGGCCTCTGCTTCTGTCCCTCGCAGACTACCACAAGCCGTTGTCAGACACCCACTGGTTCGCACGGACAGCCGTGGCCGTCTGGTGGGCCGGGATCCGCGGCCATATCTCCTTTGGCACGGCGTACCTCGCGGTGGAGCCTGGATTCATCGCGTACTTGGCCAGTGGCGCAGCTGGAGCCGCGGAGCTGCACCGGCGCGCCGCGTCGACCACCGCGACCGACGACGCCGTCTCGCTCATGGGCCCTCTGCTGGCGTCCACGTGGGCGATCATCGCGTTTGGCGTGCTGCTGCAGGGCGCGCTGTCGCCGTTGCTGCTGGAGTTCCTGCGGATCACCCCTGCGGGCCATGAGCCCGACGAGAACGAGCACACGGAGGGGACGCGGCGGGGGCTCATGGGGCTCTTGACACGGCGGACGAAGGTGTGCTGCGGATGCTCGGGCTGAGGTGGGTCGAACGGAAGGCAAGGCGTCATGTTTGCGGGCGCCCCCGCCCCGCGCGCAGATACCCGCAGCGGTCATCCGTGGCGTCAGAGTTGGGGGGTTGGTCTGGCTTCGTGATTTGTCTGCCTCACACACGCTATTTTTCAGGTAAGAACTGCGCCCTTGGGGGCCCTTTGGTCCCGATTTGGGGTTCTGGGCTCCGTCAAGTGACTGCCATCAGTGAAACCTCAATCGCCACCATCCAGGGATTCCAACCCCTCATTGTCCGTTGGTTACCTGGCAGCCATTTCGGTACCGCATGGGTAGGGCGACTCCGTAACTCCGTCCTGCCAGGCTGAAGGGACCGAAGCAGCAGCCAAACTGTGGTCCAATGCATTTCTCAAAGGTGGTCGCAGACCATCTGGAATGCCAGAATGCCTTTTGGTTTGGGGAGGCTTTGCCTGGCGGTTGGGGGGTTGCAGCCCAGTCAACGAACAAGTGTCGACGGTGGTGCTTTGAGTTTGTGGACAGGCTCATTTGAGCTCCATGAAGCTCCCTTCCTGTGCTGAGAGTCCAGGGATTCTTCTGACCCAAGGACGTATGTTACTCACTGGGAGGGTTGCAGAGATCGTAAGAGCTGGAGGTGGATAAGTCTTTGGATGTTCTGGCTTTCAGCGCCAATTTTGGGCGGGTCTTTGGGGGAACGTTAGCGCGCCGGGCGCGCGCCGGGCGCGCGCCGGGCATCTTTTGTGACCCGTGCCCTACCGGTGGACTGTTGCCGTTGATATGTTGGGCAACATTATATGGATTTGCCCCTTGGCCCCCGGGACATCAGCAGATGTTTTGATTTGGGATGGGTATGGACCTTCTCGTAGCCGACGTGATTTCTTTGATTTCGAAGTTGGGGGCCATGATGGTGCTTATAAGGGCCGGATTCATGTCATTGTGCCATTCATTGGAAGAAAGAATGGCACTTTGACAGCCCGCCAACAATGTTACAATGAGGTGCATGGGTGGTATAGGGCACGCATTGAGCAGCTGTTTGCTCGGTTGTGGCACGCAAGATGAGGCAGAGGATGAGGCAGAAGTGTGTGTGTTGTGTTGCCAGGACGCTCCACCGTCGCAGTTTGTGATGAGTGTAAGGAGCACTATTGTACTGAATGTATTGACACCCACACTTGTGGGACCAATGTTATGATGCAGCTCTACTGTTCGCGATACCTCAATAACGCCTATCGCTTCTACTGGAGATCGATGCGGTTGTGCTATCCTAACCCCCCATTCTCCCAACTTGCTAAGGTGTTGACCAAGATCGCCCTTAAAGGAGCGAGAGTGGTACTGTGTACCCCAGTTTGCAACTTTCTTGAGCTGGGGCAGTTTGGGTCACCTAATTCTAAGGGCGTTTCCAAGGGGTGTGCTTCGGGGCTCTTCGGGGGGAACATAGTCTAAAAGTAGCGCGCCGGGCGCGCGCCGGGCAAACATTCCCCCTTTGTCAACAGGGTGCCAGTGCAGCAACAGAGTTGCAACGCGGTTCTGGTTGCTTGACGGCTCACGATCGCAGCACTCGTGTGTGGGTGCGCGCACGAAGCACCTTTTTTGTTGTTTTCTCTGTTGAATGGAAGGTTGCTCTGCAATCGGCGACAGCACATCTCATTCGTTTCTAAGGCGATCAATGGGCTATGGCAACCAAACCCCCAAATCGGGACCAAAGGGCCCCCAAGGGCGCAGTTCTTACCCGAAAAATAGTGTGTCCGAGGTCAACAAAACACGAAGCCAGACCAACCCCCCAAATCGGACGCCACGAATGACCGCTGCGGGCGTCTGCTACCACACACACTGGGTTTCGTACCCCCCCCCCCCTTGTATAAGCTCCGCCGTTGTGCAAGCTACAGTAGGCGTAGGGACCGTAATAATTTTGTACGTAATTTAATCACGTACGAAATGTAGTGCGGCCACATAAGACATGGGTTTGCCGTCACATTTGCCAATTTCAGCACATGTGGCCCCCGCTGGTGCACCAGGAATTTTTTTTCTAGTCTGATGCATCCCATAGGTCCTGAATTGTCAATTTCAGCACATGTGGCCTGCACACGTGTGTGTCGGCAGTTGTATGTGTTGCGCACACGCCACGCCCTTGTCCAAGCGACAGTAGGCGTAGGGACCGTAATAATTGTGTACATTGGCGTAGCTTATACAGGGGAGGGGGGGGGGTAGTATTCCCACAACACCTCGGTACTGTGGGACGGCTCACCACATCCTTTTGGGGCTCAGTAGCCGGGGGCCTACCCTCCTGAGCTGATTTTGGGCATGCCATATCTCTGTGTCGGGGAGGAAGTCGAGGCGACATGACATTCATTGTTGAGCCCCGCAGCACAGATTACAATTGCATTTTTGACGGTCGTTCTAAATTTTTTTTTGAAATTGCTACATGGCTAACAGTGAAAAAAAAGTTGCACTCGCCTTGACAGCAAAAAAAAACTTGCAATATGAGATTTTTTGCACTCAATTTACCTCTTCTCTTTAGTTACACTTTGTCCCCAGGACAACTGTTCCTGCGCTGCCGGGCGGGCGCCGTCTGCACTGTCGCACAGGTTTCGACCCGCCATCGGTTCACGTCCGCCTGCGCCGACTTCATCCGCAACGCTGACGAGTCCCTTGCGGCCAGCGCCCAGGCGCAGCACGAAGAGGAGGACCGAGAGCTGCGTGCCGTGGCGGAGACCACACACTTCAGTCGCACGGATCTGTCCCGCAGATTTTCTCGCAAGAAGTCGGGGTTTTCGCCGCGACCGTCTCCGCCTCCAGAGAGGGTCTCGTTCGAGGAGGCCCGGAGGCGTAGCAATAGCCCGGGCGCCTCTTTGCCCGTGCATGTGCATTCCCCAAGTTCGCCCGGCCGCCAGCTGGAAAATGGTGCGGTCGGCACCGAACACCTCAATATTACTGTGAGTTCTTCGCCTGATACGGACCAGGTCCTGTCTCTCTTCCCGCCACTGACATTCCGTAAGGCCTCGCTTGGCTAGTGCCTCTGCAGCCCAGGCGCCGCATTGCAAAGGCTGGCTCCCATACGGACTTCTGCTTCACGGCCTGCGAGGCAAGCCTCTGCTTCATTATCTTGTGTTTCGCTTGTCCTGCTTCAAGTTTTGCAGCAGAAGCCCGAATGAGAGGGCTGTGTGTAGAGCACTGCTGGGACCGCTCTGAGGCAGTCTTTCAACCACGAGATTTGTTGTTTCCACAAAGGACCGCCCCTTCAGGACCGCACTCTGGGCCGGCGGGTAATCGCCGACCGGGGAATCGCCGAACGCCGGCGGTTTTTTGGACGTTACGTACCAACTGCGGGTGTACGTTCGAATGTCTTCTCATGACAAATGACAACCTTTTGATGGACGTATCACTGGATGATGTAATGCATTGCGGTGTGTAGTAGCCTGGCTGCCTTCTGCGTGGCGGTGCGCGAATTTTTAGGACAGGGCGTAAATCAACGAGATTTTATTATTCCTTAATAGCCGCCCTGGTATCAGGGGTCTGTGTGAGGCCTCTTGCAGAGGTTGTGTGTGCCCTTGCTATGCCCCTTGCACACTTCTGTGCAACCCCGTGAGTCCCGAGATTTCGATTCAATGCTGTTTGCTGCCGTTCGTCTCAGCAAAGTCTTCACTGTTCCAACCCCTGCTCTTGAGCAGTGCGTCTAGCAGACTTGGAACCTCCTGATGCCCATGATTTCCCCTTGCCTTATCCTTAACAACGGCTGCCCAAGTCCCGTGCCCCTACTCTCTTTCAAACGCGCTGTTCCAGGGTGTCGAACCAAATGGAGGCACTCACATTGATTTGCAAGAGAAAGTGCAGACCGATGACCGGAATGTCACCCACCAGGTACCCTCCTCCACGCCCTGTTCGGCCATCCTTCCCCGTGCAGTGTGCCACCTCGTGCGTCCATACTGCCAAGGGGTGTACCGTCCCGCTGCACCATTCCGCAGATATATGAAGACTCCAATCTGCTGCAGGCTCGTGACGACGAGTCCGGCTCATTGGAGGCTGCTGGCGAACGGTCCGGCTCATTCAAAAGTCGTGGCGACCAGTCCGGCTCAACCTGCGCAATGCTGCCGACGTCACCGCGCCCTAGCCGCAGTGCCGTCAAACGACTGCCGCTTCCATTCATGAGTAGTTGAGCAAGGAACAGCCGCGCACCGGACTGACTGGTGCCGACTATGTGATGTGCTTTGGCGTCGCATGCGACGGCGATGAAGTGGAAGTGTGCCGGGCTCTGATGGCGGGTTTTGGATGTTGCCGTTTTGTGTGGGTTCTTGAATGGACCGGCAGTCGTTTGCGGGACTGGGTTCGTCCATTGAGCCGAGGAATGGCTTGGATTCCCCGACTGGATCTGCGCGCTCTCCAGTGCGCGTTCGCGGAATCAAGTGGAGGTGCATTTCGGGCCCCGAGCAACGTCCGGGTCTGCTCCAGCCATACCACCCGCGCTTGGCAATGCAGGGTCAATGGATGGGATCCCTCCCCCCGACTTACATTGAGAGGGCCATGATCTCATTTAAATGCTGCTCAAAGTGCGAGGTTCGTAATAACAGCAGCAAACCAATTGCAGTGCTGGGATGTACCCGGCACAAATCCTTATGGTACACCCGGTGCTGCACCCAGACCTACGGCCTGCCATCCCCCCCCCCCCCTGTTTCCCTCATTTTGCCCCCGTTTTCCCTCATTGCTCCCTCCCTTTCCCCCGTCCCCCCCCCCCGTTTTCCCGCGTTTTCCCTGTGGTTTATGATGTACCGGGAGGTCTGCCGGATCTGGGTACATCCCAGCCCTGCAATTGACCGTTTTGGACTGCCCTGCTGCTGGGCTCAACAATTACCGTATGCCGCTCTCTGGGTCCCACAGTTACAGCCTGACAACTGGTGGCACATTTCATCCACACATCTGCTGGTGGATGGGGTCAATCCAACGCGGCGTGTCGGGGTCCCAGTGCTCTGTCCATTCCAATATGACCAGCCATTTGGGCACGGAACAGCAGTCGCCCCTCGTGCCGCGAGGAGGCTACCGCTTGCGGGGCATTGGGAATGCGCCCCAGGGATGGGCACATGTGTGCATGGGTCTGGGGGCGCTGCATCAGGACCTTCCTGGGTTGGCAATGGACCTGCACTGAGTAGGTGCGCTGACATGTCTCTGGGGTATGGCTGTGGGCAAGCGTTTGCCAGCCTTTGTGAAGTCATGTAGGAACGCTTGCCGAGGCTTGCGGACGAGTCTACCCCTTGCCGGGGCCAGAGCGGTCGTTTCAGCATCGGATATTGCTCTTTTATGTGTTTGTGAAGCAGAGCCTCAGGGTTTGGGTGGCAGAATTGTGGTCATTTCGGAGCAACGGACGCCAGTCTGGCAATCTTGGAGGGCAATGGTAAGTATTTCCAGCAGCGGAGGGTCATTCTTCGGCCAATGCGAAATTGGGGGCGAGTTGTGTGTCACAACCGGAGGAGGCGAGCTATCTCTGTGCAAGATCGAGGTGGAGGGTAATCTACAAATGTGGGGTATCCCTGGCAGGATGCGGTGCCTGCATGACGTGCAGACAAGCGTGCATACCCATCTATCGTGGTTGGTCGGTCTGTGGGTCAGGTTGGTTCGGTCAGATTCCAACATCGTGCCAGGGCGAAGTATTAGCGCGCCGGGCATGCACAGGGCATCTTTTTTTGACCATTCCCCACCCGTGCCTGTTTTTGGGGTCTGTGGTAAAAGTTTCCCCCCACCTCACCAAAGAATTTGCGGTACCTTCTCGCCGTGTCTAAGAATTTGGCCCATCCTTTGCACGCAGTTTATGACGATGGCAAGGGTGGTGGTTGGAAGTGCACGCCCCACACAGCACAATGCTCTGGGCACACACAATAATTGCACCTTCATAACCGGACCAGTCGGACCGAACTATTCAGATACCAGCGTCGTCCCCCTCCCCCCGGTCGGTGGTGGGGGGGGGGGTAAATGGTGACAAACCTTGTGACAAACAAAAAAGACACGGGACAAATTGCGCCACATTTCCCTTCATGAACAGCAAGTCCCCAGATTGGCTGTCCTGTTGAAGGCGACCCAAACTCAAGGAAAAGGTGTGAGAACGCTCAGCTCAGCTCCACACAGTTTCCTCTCCCCTCCTCTACTGTGTGTACGCTTGGAGCTTTCAACAATTCAGGGGGGGGTACATGCAGTGCCCGCCTCTCAACCTCCTGCTATTCTTCACCCCGCCTGGCACCATGCTTTTGCCCCAAGGGCTGACCGGGAGGGTCTGACTCCACATGGGACAGGGCTACTGCCCGTCGGTGGGGAAAGACATCCCGGGTTCGATCCCGGCCAGCCCCACCGAGGTTGTGTTCCAACCCGGACCGCCAATCCCACCGCCCAACTCCAGTAGCTTAGAGGACGTCCGTCCAGACGCCTGGGGGGAATGCTTGCCCGCCGCGCACCCGGCGCATGCCCGGCGCGCTACCTTTGTATTAAGTATCTTATCTCTAGCCCCAAGTTTATCCTCACCTAGGGAAGTCCCCCAAGTAGACCGCACTAGACAGCAAACCTTCCCTGCAAGGCACCTCGCATGAGCTGAAATATGAGAATTCAACAACACAACATGTCACTCACACGCCGGGGAGGGGGGCTGGCCAACCGCTACCACCCCTTTGCGGCTGGCGCCTTCAGGCGTCCCCTTCCCCGGGCGAAGGTCTGCCCAGCGTGCGCCCGGCGGTGGCAATTAAGGCCTCAGCGCCGAGCTTTTGATTGGCCCCCAAATCGCGAATTCTGCGCCTCGAATTCTCGAATTCGAGTTGACGCTTGAGGGCATTCGGTCACAGGGGACCGTGCTACCGCACGTGTGATCACTTGGACGGGGCACCCCCTCCATGTTCTCTCTTTGCCTCGAAATCGCTGGCGTTTGGTGTTACTCGTATCGTTGGCCAAAGATCGTCACTCACACTGACGAACCATTTCTCTACGGCCTCACAACCGGAGGATTCGTCTCGTCGAAATGCACATCACGTCCCGGAGCAACCCACGAAATATCACCGTCCACTGTACGATGCAGCGCTGCCATGGGCAGTCGTTGATGGTACGCCGGGGCTGACCTCGACACCAATGACGAGAGATGATGCAGCGCCTGCAGGATGTCCACTCACCCCATTCCATTTGGCCATTTGTCAGACTGGCGCAAAGGCCCTTGCACGTGTGCTCTGACCGCTACTGTGGCGCTCCGATTGGAGTTCCATCCGCTCGGTCCATCCCGACCAATGCTGTGTCGCTCTTCGGTGAACAGCCGAAGGACGGGGCAGCTCTGAGAGAACCCCCCCCCCCCCCTTTTTTTGTTCCCCCGAGAACCTGCTCGCTGGCGCCCGGTCAACCGTGCGGTAACCGCCCACCGTTGGGCACCGGCCATCCTCTGTCAGCAAACCACCAAGTGCAGTCCGTGACCAGCCAATGCCCGTCAAGTAGCTACCGCCCCGAACTACGAACTCTGCTGAAGCATGGTTGAAGACGCCTCTTCCTCTGAGCCTCTCTGGCCTCAGATCCACGGGATCAGGGAACGTTTATAAGGAATTAAGTTAAGTGGGGGGGGGGGGTCTGGGTGGGTGCCCCAGCCTGGGTGGGTGGGTGAAAAGTCTGGGACCCTCCCCCCTCTTAGAATTGTACTCTGGGTGGGTGGGTGTGTAGTCTAGGACCCCCCCTTTACTGTTAGTGTGACATGCCTGATGAACCATCATCCGTATGCCAACACCCCCATGACCCACCCCAGCCCCCTCAGCCACGAACCCGGTCAGAGAGAAGGTTCACTGGGAAGAAAGTGCAGTTGAAGTTGGATGCTTCTCTGCGCTTCTCAACCTGCCCGCCAGAAAAAGTGGCACACAGAGCCTGTTGCTGACTAACCGTCCCCCCCCTATCGCGTATGCATCTGATGTGCATCGCACCTTCGCCATATTATCAATGTGCCTGAACAGGGCCATCTGCCATGGCACTGCTATTTGATGTCCACGTCAGTAGTCATTGTTTTTTGTTTCGAATGCCTTTGGTTTGAGATTGTGTATGTTTGCCTTTGTTGTTGATGGTGTCATTTGGACTCCTAGCCTCTTCAAATGGTCTGCAAGCCCTTAGACCCACCCGCCCGCCCCACCCGAAGCAGTCCTTTGTTTTGTCAACTTCCATGGGCGATCATTCCCGGGCTGGGACCCTCACCGGCCCAGAATCAGAATGCCTTTGTCTGCCGATTTTGCGTGGGTGGGCAGAGGAACTGTCACGTTCCGTTTTGCAAATGTACCTGGAACGTAGGATATTGAGTCTCTCGCATGCGTTTGTTGGCTGGACAAGGGGGTATTATTGGTGCATTGCCGTGTACGTCAGCTTTCTTGCATCCATGGCACTCCACTGTACCCCGTATCATGCAGAACACTTCAGATTTTCGCAATTTTAGCCATGGATGTTGATTGTATTCACATGTACCCAGCTGGTGCTGTTGTCAATTTTCAACAAATTGGGGGCCGTGTTGCAGGCTGATGGTGCTTTTTTTTTTTTTTTTTTCGATTTCAAATGTGTTCAATAACCTGGACGGGAGGCACGGGATCTGCAACCAGATCTCGCAGTTAGTGCAACGGTAATGCAGCCGTATGCTGTGCTGGAAGTCTGCGGTTCAGTTCCCGGTTAGGGCACTATTTTTTAGCTCCGCCTTTTTTGCAAGGTTGGCGCTTTTTTTGCAAGCTTGGGAGCAGCGGTGACATGCATTTTGTCCTGCCATTGGTCGCTTTGTGTGTACCTGCCGTTCAGCG
This sequence comes from Eutreptiella sp. 'Long Island Sound 2002', assembly GCA_964036045.1. Classification (NCBI taxonomy): domain Eukaryota; phylum Euglenozoa; class Euglenophyceae; order Eutreptiales; family Eutreptiaceae; genus Eutreptiella; species Eutreptiella sp. 'Long Island Sound 2002'. The sequence continues at coordinate 60,069,398 of OZ038387.1, forward strand.
GAGAGCGCCTCAATCCCCCCCCTCAAATGTTTATAAGAGGGGGGGGGGTCTGGGTGGGTTGCTTGGTTTTGGGTGGGTGGGTGCCTCAAAACCCCAAAACCCCCCAGCCCCTTATAAACATTCCCTGCACGGGATGGGGGCACAAGTCAGTGAATGGGTTACATCATGAAGGCAGTGTCATTGGTCCTTGTAGTGGCAGGGGCACTGGACAAGGATTGCGTGGTAGAGTGGGGGTCCAGTGGCGGCGGTTGCGCAAACGCAGGAGATGATTACATGGAAGCGATCGTCCGGGACGATCGGCCCATTCAACAAGCACCGCCCTGGTCGCACGGCGCTTTGTGCTGCGCCCCCTCTCGCCCTTGAGGAACCCATCGTCTGACGACCCCCGTGGTCAGATGGCGACGCAGAAACAAGTAAAAACGGGAGTTTTGGGCCACACCGCAAGCACCGCCCAAGTTGAGTGATGCCCATGATGTCAATGTCGTGCTTTACTACGCGAGCCAAGACAAGCACGACCCCCCGGCGGTGTGGGACTCTGTGCGTTCATGTGTCATCGACTCACTTGGGCAAACGGAGCGCGGAGCGCTCGGGCGTGAAACTGACGGGGCGGGGTATCGGCTCACAGATGTCACGGATGTCATGACACAGTAATGCCGCAGACCGTGCCTTCGTTCGCCCATACAAAGGGATGATATGCGCCGGAGGCCGTCAATGAATCAGGGTGCTGGCGAGCCTTGCTTTTTTGGCTTTCTGCGTTGATGGTTGCAGGGTCGGGGGGAGAAGGGGGTGGGGTCAGCCAGAAGGAAGCAACCACGACCTCGGAATCGGCTCGAAGCCACCCTGACCCAATGCCCCACCCAACGACGTTGGACGACCTCACAGCATGATTTTTGGAATAGCACGCAATGTATTGGGTCACGGCTTGGAGCCAGCCCGATCTACCTCCCTGAAAATGGTCCTTTAATTGCGGCACAGTTTGTGCACTTACGTGCTCTCTGACCGCTGAGCTGATGATCTAATTTTATCTGGAGCTGCTTTGGCGAGTGCAGCGTGTGACTTCTGGGGGCTCACTGAGGCTTTATGTCCTACTGCAACCACCAGACAAAGAAACCGCAGTTTGGCGCACACGTGCCCCTCTCTTGAGACCGATCTGGAGAGAACTACGGGGTCCCTCATTGCGGCCAAGCTTTGAGATCATACTGCTTCCCCACGGCGCCTGCTGGGTTCGGCAAAAAAAAAAGCCAGACGCAGGATTCGTCAACATGCGACAAGTGCCGTCATGCCCCAATCGCCTTTCCGTACACCACGCTTGGGCCTTGCCTCTTCCATGGTGCAAAATTGTGCCGCAGAGCAGGCTACACAGTCCTCTTCTGCTTCATCACCCAACCCCCAAACCGTACTTGAACTGTCCACTGAACATGTCTAGGAGTTCAAGGTTAATTGGTCTCGTAAAAAGAAGTTCAGGAAAGTGGTTGTGGAAAGGGCACGGCTGACACTCGGCACCCGTGTTGTGCTCATCTTGTTTCCCAATCCTGTGTGTATGTGTGTGTGTTTGTGTGTGTGCATCTGTCAAACTGCCTGACACCTGCCAACACCTGCGAAAAAGTATTGTGGCACCTGCCGACACCTGCAAAAAATTTTGTGGCACTTGGCACTTGCTGACGCATGCCATGGCAGGCGTCAGCGCCAAGTATGTTCAGCACCTAAAACCACATGTCAGGGGCACACTTATCTTTGTGTCTGTTTCAGCCTACACAATTTGGTTGATTCATGTGAATGTGTTTGTGTGTGTGTGTGTGTGTTTTGAACACTGACACTGGGCTGAACACTGTGAATATTCTGAACGTTGCAGTGAGCCAAAGTGGCCTCAGCCTGCTTATATTGGTATCTGCAAAGTGTGTGTGTTTGCGCAATGACTATCTTACCCAACGACCACGCCCATTATCAATGGGTGCTTTTTGCAATGCTTATTTTTGTTTCAAAGACATGAAATTTGGTGGAAGGGGGACGAATTGTGGAACGAAGTGTGGCATCAGTAGGACGAAATTGGATTCATGTTCCACGGAAGTTGAGGTATCTTATGGTTATGTGTATGAATTTGACTGCCCGTGTGACTAAGTTCTGTGCAAGTCAAATGAAATGTGCTGAACAGGGATGTGCAGAAGAACAGGGTCAACTTTTTGGTGGGATGGGGGTGGGGCAGTGATGTATTAGAACGGCCGTGGACCGTTGGAGGAGGGGGGGGTTTCCCTCCCCTGGACCCCCCACACCCCCCCCCCCCGACCCCCCGCAGACAGGGAGTTACTCCACTGCTGGAAGTCGAGGACTGCACCCCAGCCTCCAAGAGACCACGCCACTCACCAGGCTGTACTGACCCGGCCTGTGGATGGAGGTCGCGGGCGGTCTCCCGCTCACCACGGCAAACACCAATGCGTGACGTCAGGCAGGAACTCTTCCCCTCGTCAGCCCCCCCCTCCCCCCCAGGCAGCTGTGATGAGGCCTGGCTGGCACCCAGATCACCAGCAACGGCCTCCACGATCACGTGCAGCACGGAGGGCTCACGGTGTGGAACACCGGACCCCAGCCCCCCTTTGTTTGGCACGCCATAATGCACGCAAGCCCACACCCCCATAGGTTCAGACTCCAAGAGCGTCACTAACCCCAAACAGGGCAAGAGACCGGCACGGCCCAGTAGTGAGAGCGGTAGTCTTCAGTCGTCCAGTGCGGGGGTTCGAACCCGGGAGCTGGTGCTCTTGGGTTCCCTGCACGTAGAGCTCTCTAGTCGGCGTCGTGGGAACCACCCCCCCCTACAGCAACCCGCGCCACCACCGGTACCGGTGGATCGGGTGGAGGTCTCGTCCGTTTTGCCCCAACCCCCAAAAAGTGACACGCAGGAACCACACACACCTGCAGCAGTGCGCGCCGCCACCTGTACTCGAACAGGTCGACAGGAGGTCCCGTCCGGTATTCGAAGGGATCGGTGGGAGACCACCGATCCCGGGACTCGAACCACCTCCCTCACGGCAAACGCCGGGTGCGCTGCCACTTGAGCGGCCGCCTTCTGAGAAGTGCTGGAACTTGGCACAGGGAACAACCGCACACGCAAACACACACACCACACATGCAGGCGCCTCGGCGCCGCCCAGCCTTCCCACCCTCTGTATGGCTGTATGTTGACCTCCAAAAAGCCAGTACCCACTGGGGTTTTTAAATCCTAAGGACCTAAATAGCCCAGGGCCGGTGGCAGTGGCCCACAAGGGTGACCTCTGACCGCCCCACCCCCCACGACCAGGTGACCCGGAAACACAGGTGTGTGGCCGAGAGGGGCCAGCGCAAGCGAGCATGCCAGTGCGACGGTGGGAGCCAAAGTGGGACACAACAAACGCTACGCCCCAAACTCAGTCCGAAGGCGACAATGCCCTGAACCCTGTAGAAGCAGCCCGACTCTTACCCCATCCAGGGACGAGGGACGGGACGAACTGCAAAGCACTGTCTACGTGACACGGACAATCATGGAACTGAGATGGCGATGAAGGTCGTGAGGCAGGCGCGGCTGGAGCTAAGTGGCGGGTCCACACCTGACCAATTGAGGCCCCTCCTATGTTTGAGGCTTCGCAGTACTGCTGGACTAATGGCTGGAATTGTCTATGGCGGGGACATTCAGTCTATCGGAACCGACCATTGATCCCCTTATGTTTGAGGCTGACAGCCAAAATTTTCGGTGCCTTTGGCGCCAAGAGGATGTAAGCTTAAATTTTTTTGGCCCGCCTTCAGCGGGGACCATAGGGGGATCCTAGGAAGAGCCCCCCCCCCCCCCCCTTCAGACCCCCCCTCCCCACTTCTAAGACATCCCTGGGGTGGGGGTAGGTAAGGGGTAAGGGGTGACAGATGGAGAGTCACAGATGGAGATGACGGTGACAGTTACATGTTCAGTGACAGTGGCATTTTGTTGTAAACTACGGTGTGTGTTTCAATCCTTGTCTGCTGCTTTCCTGCTGCAGACCTCTCTTTGTTTCTTGGTTGTGCACAATGCCTGTCAAGGGTAGTTTGCAAGTGTGTTGCACAACTGAATTAGGGCTAACCTAACGTAACGTAAACGCTTGCACATCCAAGCGCTCTAGGGACAAGATCAGGGCTCAGAAACTGATGAAAATGTGAGCACTGCAGGCGCTTTCATTTGTGCTGGGTGTGTTGCTCAGGCACACCATTCCGCTTCGCAGGCTGTTCCTGAGATCCAGGACAGTGAGCGTGGACCCGGAGTTTGGTGAGTTGAGTGATCCTGCCAGTGATTTTGGGTCTGATTCTGGCCCCTCATCCTCGTCATTAACACAGTATCTAATACCAGCAGTGGCACCGGGTGTGACAGTGAGAGTGAGAGTGAGAGTGAATAGGGGCACAACAAAAGACCAGAAGGCATTGAGGGATGCAAGTGCATGCAAGGGATTGCAGGACACGGCTTGAAGACACTGAACCTTAGCACCCAGGACATGGGGACAGCAATGATGTGACAGTACTTTCTAGGATGACTGAATTTCATGTGCAACACCCATGACTTGTCCAGTGTTGCATGTTCCCGGTGGGGCCAAGTTTGTTGGTATCTGTCCATTGTCACTCGTCACTCTGGGGGGAGGGGGTGAGGGGGGGCTTTATCCACATCCCTGGTGCTGAACGGAAGGTTTCCTTTCCACGTCTCAGAGTGCATTGCGGAGTGAGGCCCTTTGGCACCTTTGTTCCAGCTTTGCTGAAATGGTGTTATGGTGCCTTCTTCTGTCAATGCAGTGGTCCACAGGTAAAGGGTAGTTGTAACCCCTGGCTGCGCAACGACCGCTGTGCGCAACGGCCACCCCCTGGTCAAACGGCAACCCCCTGGTCAAACGGCACATTTTTTTTGTGACACAACTGTTGTATCTCAGAGTTTGTGCAACAACCTTCTTCTGGTCAAACTGCGCTCTTTTGCTTCAAAACAGTGTCCTACAGCGACCCCTGGTCAAACGGCGAAGCATGGCTGGCCGTTGCGCAAGTGGAGGGGGGAGGGGGTAACCAATGCCGTGGAGCAAAGCGCCAGAAGGCAATTTTCCTGGCTATTCCCCTACACCACCCCTCCGTGGAACAGCGCTGTTGACCCGCTCTAATGCGCCCATGGTGCCCCTTCAAACAGCAGAACATTGCTGGTTGTTGCGCGTCGGGATGTCCCTCCTTTTGCACCAGTTCCACCCTTTTCACCATTCATCATTCTCTCTTGACAGTCGGTCCAGCATGAGGGAAGTCCGTAAGAACGCCGCAGTTGCCCCGCTGCATGCACTAGTGACATATTCCAAGGTGCAAATAGACGTACCACTGCCCTGGGCAGCCTGTGGCACTCCACACGGGACAACCGATGTTGTATTTTGCTTGCCACTCAGGTCCGGCCACACTGTCTGAGCACTCAGGAGGGACACGCAAGTCTGACAAAAAAAAGAACATTGCTGGTCGTTGCGCAGGAAAGTGCGGGGTGTGTATTCGCGAATGATTAATAGGACAGTGGATCTGGCCTTTCCGCTCAGACAGATAGAAACACCCATTCTCTGGTTGAGTTTTCTCTTCTACTGCCCCCCCTCCCCCCCCCCAACACGAACCACATGCCTCTGACCTGGCGACCGGATGCCCTTCTGACCTAAACTGCCTTTCCCATGGACATGGTGAGGTGGGAAATTGGAGCTGCATTGACAAGTACAGCTTGCCATCATTGGGGCTTGCCAGCCGATAAATACAGTCATGGATTACGCAGAAAGGCAAGGTACCACGAGATGGAACGAAAGTTTTGTGCATGGATTGTAGCACGAAGGAACAAGCGGGTCATCGTGACCAGGTGGCAAATTAAATTGGAGGCTGGTGGCTGACCCATCGCTCGCCATCACCATGATGGGGGCATTGGATGCAAGATTTTATGGTGGCGAGGTTGAGAGTTATCGAAGCGGGAGGACTGTTCTACATGGCGCTTCTCATTGGGGCAGGCATAGCTCATGTGGCACTGGCCTTTGCACATGTAGCATTGCAATGAGGTCACGACTGTCCGTAACAGACAGGCAAGAACCTGGTGGCGAGTCAGGTGATAAATGTGTGATGGAAAGCAATCAAGTTGTTCGATTTAAGCAACCAAAACAGTTGTTCCATTTCTCCACAGTTGCTGCCAGGATGCTGCATATTCTCACCCGCTGCAGAACACCCATTTTCCAGGCCGGATGAAGTACAGTAGGCTGGTGGCAGCAGAGCAAAGCACTTTTCCGCTCACCCTCACAATGTCTCAGATCCGCTACCACAGTCATTTTTGGGATCATCGAACTGGACAGCTTTGAACATTGATCCCGAGAAGTTATCTTGAGCATCATACAGTGAGCAGGCTGCACCAGCTCACCTTTGTCTGCTCCCCCCCCAAAAAAAGAGCAAATCACTTTTCAAGGAAATGACACGTCAAATGCAATCTGTAGTGTGACAATCGGCGTGGCCTGTTCAATCCGGTGCTCGCTGATTCAATGACAGGGCGGTTTTGTTGCATGTACCCTCTTTGTGCTACCCCCTTGGGGGAGCACCACCCTTGTCACAACAATACAAGATGTTGTTTCTGCAACTTTTGGAATGGGCACGGTGGCTATAATGGGCGCCGGGGGAGGTCACATATGCCGAGCTGGCATTGGACTCCGAGATGACGGTACAGTGGGCGCCACCCGCTTGCCCGGAACACGCACTACGCATGGTGGTACTACCGCCACAAGAGAGAGCGTTCTACGGCATACGGCAGCCCCGAATGCTGGGGGTCTGTAGTGAAACCTAGTAAAAAAATTTTTTTTGAAATTTTTTTTTGCTAGGTAACAGTATACTAGGTTCACTAGTTTTTTACTAGGTATTGGGAACCTAGTAAAAAAAAAGTTGTTTTTTTTACTAGATTTCAAAACCTAGTAAAAAAAAACTTTTTTTACTAGGTTTCGGAACCTAGTAAAAAAAAAGTTTTTGTTTTTACTAGGTTTCGGAACCTAGTAAAAAAAAGTTTTTGTTTTTACCAGGTTTCAGAACCTAGTGAAAAAAAAGTTTTTTTTTACTAGGTTACTGGGTAGCCACCTTGCCCACTTGTGGGCCACTTCTGATTCTGCCCCCCGCTCTGAAGCGGTGGGGACCCCCTAGGCGGCAGGGGTTATGTAGCCACCTTGCCCACAAGTGGGCCACTTCTGATTCTGCCCCCCGCTCTGAAGCGGAGGGGATCCCCGAGGCAGCAGGGGCCATGTAGCCACCTTGCCCACAAGTGGGCCACTTCTGATTCTGCCCCCCGCTCTAAAGCGGAGGGGATCCCCGAGGTGGCAGGGGTTATATAGCCACCTTGCCCACAAGTGGGCCAATTCTGATTTTTCCCCCGCTCTGAAGCGGTGGGGATCCCCGAGGCGGCAGGGGTTACGTAGCCACCTTGCCCACAAGTGGGCCACTTCTGATTCTGCCCCCCGCTCTGAAGGGGTGGGGATCCCCCAGCCGGCAGGGGTTACGTAGCCACCTCGCCCACAAGTGGGCCACTTCTGATTCTGCCCCCCGCTCTGAAGCGGTGGGGATCCCCGAGGCAGCAAGGGTTACGTAGCCACCTTGCCCACAAGTGGGCCACTTCTGATTCTACCCCCCGCTCTGAAGCGGTGGGGATCCCCGAGGCGGCAGGGGTTACGTAGCCACCTTGCCCACAAGTGGGCCACTTCCGAATCTGCCCCCCGCTCTGAAGCGGTGGGGATCCCCGAGGCGGCAGGGGTTATGTAGCCACCTCGCCCACAAGTGGGCCACTTCTGATTTTGCCCCCCGCTCTGAAGGGGTGGGGATCCCCCAGGCGGCAGGGGTTACGTAGCCACCTTGCCCACAAGTGGGCCACTTCTGATTCTGCCCCCCGCTCTGAAGCGGTGGGGATCCCCGAGGCGGCAGGGGTTATGTAGCCACCTTGCCCACAAGTGGGCCACTTCTGATTCTGCCCCCCGCTTTGAAGGGGCTGGGGATCCCCGAGGCGGCAGGGGTTATGTAAGCACCACACCCACTTGTGGGCCACTTCCGAATCTGCCTCCCGCTCTGAAGCGGTGGGGATCCCCGAGGCGGCAGGGGTTATGTAGCCACCTTGCCCACAAGTGGGCCACTTCTGATTTTGCCCCCCGCTCTGAAGCGGAGGAGATCCCCGAGGCGGCAGGGGTTACGTAGCCACCTTGCCCACAAGTGGGCCACTTCTGATTCTGCCCCACGCCCTGAAACGGTGGGGATCCCTGAGGCGGCAGGGGTTACGTAGCCACCTTGCCCACAAGTGGGCCACTTCTGATTTTGCCCCCCGCTTCGAAGCGGTGGGGATCCCCGAGGCGGCAGGGGTTATGTAGGCACCACACCCACTTGTGGGCCACTTCCGAATCTGCCTCCCGCTCTGAAGCGGTGGGGATCGCCGAGGCGGCAGGGGTTATGTAGCCACCTTGCCCACAAGTGGGCCACTTCTGCTTTTGTCCCCCGCTCTGAAGTGGTGGGGATCCCCGAGGTGGCAGGGGTTATGTAGCCACCTTGCCCACAGGTGGGCCACTTCTGATTTTGCCCCCCGCTCTGAAGGGGTGGGGATCCCCCAGGCGGCAGGGGTTACGTAGCCACCTTGCCCACAAGTGGGCCACTTCTGATTCTGCCCCCCGCTTTGAAGGGGTGGGGATCCCCGAGGCGGCAGGGGTTATGTAGGCACCACACCCACTTGTGGGCCACTTCCGAATCTGCCTCCCGCTCTGAAGCGGTGGGGATCCCCGAGGCGGCAGGGGTTACGTAGCCACCTTGCTCACAAGTGGGCCACTTCTGATTCTGCCCCCCGCTTTGAAGGGGTGGGGATCCCCGAGACGGCAGGGGTTACGTAGCCACCTTGCTCACAAGTGGGCCACTTCTGATTCTGCCCCCCGCTTTGAAGGGGTGGGGATCCCCGAGACGGCAGGGGTTACGTAGCCACCTCGCCCACAAGTGGGCCACTTCTGATTTTGCCCCCCGCTCTGAAGGGGTGGGGATCCCCCAGGCGGCAGGGGTTATGTAGCCACCTTGCCCACAAGTGGGCCACTTCTGATTCTGCCCCCCGCTCCGAAGCGGTGGGGATCCCTGAGGCGGCAGGGGTTACGTAGCCACCTTGCCCACAAGTGGGCCACTTCTGATTCTGCCCCCCGCTTCGAAGCGGTGGGGATCCCCGAGGCGGCAGGGGTTATGTAGGCACCACACCCACTTGTGGGCCACTTCCGAATCTGCCTCCCGCTCTGAAGCGGTGGGGATCGCCGAGGCGGCAGGGGTTATATAGCCACCTTGCCCACAAGTGGGCCACTTCTGCTTTTGTCCCCCGCTCTGAAGTGGTGGGGATCCCCGAGGTGGCAGGGGTTATATAGCCACCTTGCCCACAAGTGGGCCAATTCTGATTTTTCCCCCGCTCTGAAGCGGTGGGGATCCCCGAGGCGGCAGGGGTTACGTAGCCACCTTGCCCACTTGTGGGCCACTTCTGATTCTGCCCCCCGCTCTGAAGGGGTGGGGACCCCCTAGCCGGCAGGGGTTACGTAGCCACCTCGCCCACAAGTGGGCCACTTCTGATTCTGCCCCCCGCTCTGAAGCGGTGGGGATCCCCGAGGCAGCAGGGGTTACGTAGCCACCTTGCCCACAAGTGGGCCACTACTGATTCTACCCCCCGCTCTGAAGCGGTGGGGATCCCCGAGGCGGCAGGGGTTACATAGCCACCTTGCCCACAAGTGGGCCACTTCCGAATCTGCCCCCCGCTCTGAAGCGGTGGGGATCCCCGAGGCGGCAGGGGTTATGTAGCCACCTCGCCCACAAGTGGGCCACTTCTGATTTTGCCCCCCGCTCCGAAGGGGTGGGGATCCCCCAGGCGGCAGGGGTTACGTAGCCACCTTGCCCACAAGTGGGCCACTTCCGAATCTGCCTCCCGCTCTGAAGCGGTGGGGATCCCCGAGGCGGCAGGGGTTATGTAGCCACCTTGCCCACAAGTGGGCCACTTCTGATTTTGCCCCCCGCTCTGAAGCGGAGGAGATCCCCGAGGCGGCAGGGGTTACGTAGCCACCTTGCCCACAAGTGGGCCACTTCTGATTCTGCCCCCCGCTCTGAAGCGGTGGGGATCCCCGAGACGGCAGGGGTTACGTAGCCACCTCGCCCACAAGTGGGCCACTTCTGATTTTGCCCCCCGCTCTGAAGGGGTGGGGATCCCCCAGGCGGCAGGGGTTATGTAGCCACCTTGCCCACAAGTGGGCCACTTCTGATTCTGCCCCCCGCTCCGAAGCGGTGGGGATCCCCGAGGCGGCAGGGGTTATGTAGCCACCTTGCCCACAAGTGGGCCACTTCTGATTCTGCCCCCCGCTCTGAAACGGTGGGGATCCCTGAGGCGGCAGGGGTTACGTAGCCACCTTGCCCACAAGTGGGCCACTTCTGATTCTGCCCCCCGCTTCGAAGCGGTGGGAATCCCCGAGGCGGCAGGGGTTATGTAGCCACCTTGCCCACAAGTGGGCTACCTCTGATTCTGCCCCTCGCTCTGAAGGGGTGGGGACCCCCCAGCCGGCAGGGGTTATGTAGCCACCTTGCCCACAAGTGGGCCACTTTTGATTCTGCCCCCCGCTGTGAAACGGAGGGGATCCCCCAGGCAGCAGGGGTTACGTAGCCACCTTGCCCACAAGTGGGCCACTTCTGATTTTGCCCCCCGCTCTGAAGCGGTGGGGATCCCCCAGGCGGCAGGGGTTACGTAGCCACCTTGCCCACAAGTGGGCCACTTCTGATTCTGCCCCCCGCTCTGAAGGGCTGGGGATCCCCGAGGCGGCAGGGGTTATGTAGCCACCTTGCCCACAAGTGGGCCACTTCTGATTTTGTCCCCCGCTTTGAAGCGGTGGGGATCCCCCGAGGCGGCAGGGGTTACGTAGCCACCTTGCCCACAAGTGGGCCACTTCTGCTGTTGTCCCCCGCTCTCAAGTGGTGGGGATCCCCGAGGCGGCAGGGGTTATGTAGCCACCTTGCCCACAAGTGGGCCACTTCTGATTTTGTCCCCCGCTTCGAAGCGGTGGGGATCCCCGAGGCGGCAGGGGTTACGTAGCCACCTTGCCCACAAGTGGGCCACTTCTGCTTTTGTCCCCTGCTCTAAAGTGCTGGGGATCCCCGAGGCGGCAGGGGTTATGTAGCCACCTTGCCCACAAGTGGGCCACTTCTGCTGTTGTCCCCCGCTCTGAAGTGGTGGGGATCCCCGAGGCGGCAGGGGTTATGTAGCCACCTTGCCCACAAGTGGGCCACTTCTGATTTTGTCCCCCGCTCTGAAGTGGTTGGGATCCCCAAGGCGGCAGGGGTTATGTAGCCACCTTGCCCACAAGTGGGTCACTTCTGCTTTTGTCCCCCGCTCTGAAGTGGTGGGGATCCCCGAGACGGCAGGGGTTATGTAGCCACCTTGCCCACAAGTGGGCCACTTCTGCTGTTGTCCCCCGCTCTGAAGTGGTGGGGATCCCCGAGGCGGCAGGGGTTACGTAGCCACCTTGCCCACAAGTGGGCCACTTCTGCTTTTGTCCCCCGCTCTGAAGTGGTTGGGATCCCCGAGGCGGCAGGGGTTATGTAGCCACCTTGCCCACAAGTGGGCCACTTCTGATTTTGTCCCCCGCTCTGAAGTGGTTGGGATCCCCAAGGCGGCAGGGGTTATGTAGCCACCTTGCCCACAAGTGGGTCACTTCTGCTTTTGTCCCCCGCTCTGAAGTGGTGGGGATCCCCGAGACGGCAGGGGTTATGTAGCCACCTTGCCCACAAGTGGGCCACTTCTGCTGTTGTCCCCCGCTCTGAAGTGGTGGGGATCCCCGAGGCGGCAGGGGTTACGTAGCCACCTTGCCCACAAGTGGGCCACTTCTGCTTTTGTCCCCCGCTCTGAAGTGGTTGGGATCCCCGAGGCGGCAGGGGTTATGTAGCCACCTTGCCCACAAGTGGGCCACTTCTGCTGTTGTCCCCCGCTCTGAAGTGTTGGGGATCCCCGAGGCGGCAGGGGTTATGTAGCCACCTTGCCCACAAGTGGGCCACTTCTGCTGTTGTCCCCCGCTCTGAAGTGGTGGGGATCCCCGAGGCGGCAGGGGTTATGTAGCCACCTTGCCCACAAGTGGGCCACTTCTGATTTTGCCCCCCGCTCTGAAGGGGTGGGGATCCCCCAGGCGGCAGGGGTTACGTAGCCACCTTGCCCACAAGTGGGCCACTTCTGATTCTGCCCCCCGCTCTGAAGCGGTGGGGATCCCCGAGGCGGCAGGGGTTATGTAGCCACCTTGCCCACAAGTGGGCCACTCCTCATTCTGCCCCCCGCTCCGAAACGGTGGGGATCCCTGAGGCGGCAGGGGTTACGTAGCCACCTTGCCCACAAGTGGGCCACTTCTGCTGTTGTCCCCCGCTCTGAAGTGGTGGGGATCCCCGAGGCGGCAGGGGTTATGTAGGCACCACACCCACTTGTGGGCCACTTCCGAATCTGCCTCCCGCTCTGAAGTGGTGGGGATCCCGAGGCGGCAGGGGTTATGTAGCCACCTTGCCCACAAGTGGGCCACTTCTGCTTTTGTCCCCCGCTCTGAAGCGGTGGGGATCCCCGAGGCGGCAGGGGTTACGTAGCCACCTTGCCCACAAGTGGGCCACTTCTGCTTTTGTCCCCCGCTCTGAAGTGCTGGGGATCCCCGAGGCGGCAGGGGTTATGTAGCCACCTTGCCCACAAGTGGGCCACTTCTGATTCTGCCCCCCGCTCTGAAGCGCAGGGGATCCCCGAGGCGGCAGGGGTTACGTAGCCACCTTGCCCACTTGTGGGCCACTTCTGATTTTGCCCCCCGCTCTGAAGGGGTGGGGATCCCCCAGGCGGCAGGGATTACGTAGCCACCTTGCCCACAAGTGGGCCACTTCTGATTTTTCCCCCCGCTCTGAAGCGGAGGGGATCCCCGAGGCGGCAGGGGTTACGTAGCCACCTCAACCACTTGTGGGCCACTTCCGAATCTGCCCCCCGCTCTGAAGCGGTGGGGATCCCCGAGGCGGCAGGGGTTACGTAGCCACCTTGCCCACAAGTGGGCCACTTTTGCTTTTGTCCCCCGCTCCGAAGTGCTGGGGATCCCCGAGTCGGCAGGGGTTACGTAGCCACCTTGCCCACAAGTGGGCTACCTCTGATTCTGCCCCCCGCTCTGAAGGGGTGGGGACCCCCCAGCCGGCAGGGGTTATGTAGCCACCTTGCCCACAAGTGGGCCACTTCTGATTTTGCCCCCCGCTCTGAAGCGGAGGGGATCCCCCAGGCAGCAGGGGTTACGTAGCCACCTTGCCCACAAGTGGGCCACTTCTGATTCTGCTCCCCGCTCTGAAGGGGTGGGGATCCCCGAGGCGGCAGGGGTTACGTAGCCACCTTGCCCACAAGTGGGCCACTTCTGATTCTGCCCCCCGCTCTGAAGGCGTGGGGATCCCCCAGGCGGCAGGGGTTACGTAGCCACCTTGCCCACAAGTGGGCCACTTCTGCTTTCGTCCCCCGCTCTGAAGTGGTGGGGATCCCCGAGGCGGCAGGGGTTATGTAGCCACCTTGCCCACAAGTGGGCCACTTCTGCTGTTGTCCCCCGCTCTGAAGTGGTGGGGATCCCCGAGGCGGCAGGGGTTATGTAGCCACCTTGCCCAAAAGTGGGCCACTTCTGCTGTTGTCCCCCGCTCTGAAGTGGTGGGGATCCCCGAGGCGGCAGGGGTTATGTAGCCACCTTGCCCACAAGTGGGCCACTTCTGATTTTGCCCCCCGCTCTGAAGGGCTGGGGATCCCCCAGGCGGCAGGGGTTACGCAGCCACCTTGCCCACAAGTGGGCCACTTCTGATTCTGCCCCCCGCTCTGAAGTGGTTGGGATCCCCGAGGCGGCAGGGGTTATGTAGCCACCTTGCCCACAAGTGGGCTACCTCTGATTCTGCCCCCCGCTCTGAAGGGGTGGGGACCCCCCAGCCGGCAGGGGTTATGTAGCCACCTTGCCCACAAGTGGGCCACTTCTGATTTTGCCCCCCGCTCTGAAGCGGAGGGGATCCCCCAGGCAGCAGGGGTTACGTAGCCACCTTGCCCACAAGTGGGCCACTTCTGATTCTGCTCCCCGCTCTGAAGGGGTGGGGATCCCCGAGGCGGCAGGGGTTACGTAGCCACCTTGCCCACAAGTGGGCCACTTCTGATTCTGCCCCCCGCTCTGAAGGCGTGGGGATCCCCCAGGCGGCAGGGGTTACGTAGCCACCTTGCCCACAAGTGGGCCACTTCTGCTTTCGTCCCCCGCTCTGAAGTGGTGGGGATCCCCGAGGCGGCAGGGGTTATGTAGCCACCTTGCCCACAAGTGGGCCACTTCTGCTGTTGTCCCCCGCTCTGAAGTGGTGGGGATCCCCGAGGCGGCAGGGGTTATGTAGCCACCTTGCCCAAAAGTGGGCCACTTCTGCTGTTGTCCCCCGCTCTGAAGTGGTGGGGATCCCCGAGGCGGCAGGGGTTATGTAGCCACCTTGCCCACAAGTGGGCCACTTCTGATTTTGCCCCCCGCTCTGAAGGGCTGGGGATCCCCCAGGCGGCAGGGGTTACGCAGCCACCTTGCCCACAAGTGGGCCACTTCTGATTCTGCCCCCCGCTCTGAAGTGGTTGGGATCCCCGAGGCGGCAGGGGTTATGTAGCCACCTTGCCCACAAGTGGGCCACTCCTCATTCTGCCCCCCGCTCTGAAACGGTGGGGATCCCTGAGGCGGCAGAGGTTACGTAGCCACCTTGCCCACAAGTGGGCCACTTCTGCTGTTGTCCCCCGCTCTGAACCGGTGGGGATCCCCGAGGCGGCAGGGGTTATGTAGGCACCACACCCACTTGTGGGCCACTTCCGAATCTGCCTCCCGCTCTGAAGCGGTGGGGATCCCCGAGGCGGCAGGGGTTATGTAGCCACCTTGCCCACAAGTGGGCCACTTCTGCTTTTGTCCCCCGCTCTGAAGCGGTGGGGATCCCCGAGGCGGCAGGGGTTACGTAGCCACCTTGCCCACAAGTGGGCCACTTCTGCTTTTGTCCCCCGCTCTGAAGTGCTGGGGATCCCCGAGGCGGCAGGGGTTATGTAGCCACCTCGCCCACAAGTGGGCCACTTCTGATTCTGCCCCCCGCTCTGAAGCGCAGGGGATCCCCGAGGCGGCAGGGGTTATGTAGCCACCTTGCCCACTTGTGGGCCACTTCTGATTTTGCCCCCCGCTCTGAAGCGGTGGGGATCCCCCAGGCGGCAGGGATTACGTAGCCACCTTGCCCACAAGTGGGCCACTTCTGATTTTTCCCCCCGCTCTGAAGCGGAGGGGATCCCCGAGGCGGCAGGGGTTACGTAGCCACCTCAACCACTTGTGGGCCACTTCCGAATCTGCCCCCCGCTCTGAAGCGGTGGGGATCCCCGAGGCGGCAGGGGTTACGTAGCCACCTTGCCCACAAGTGGGCTACCTCTGATTCTGCCCCCCGCTCTGAAGGGGTGGGGACCCCCCAGCCGGCAGGGGTTATGTAGCCACCTTGCCCACAAGTGGGCCACTTCTGATTCTGCCCCCCGCTCTGAAGCGGAGGGGATCCCCCAGGCAGCAGGGGTTACGTAGCCACCTTGCCCACAAGTGGGCCACTTCTGATTCTGCTCCCCGCTCTGAAGCGGTGGGGATCCCCCAGGCAGCAGGGGTTACGTAGCCACCTTGCCCACAAGTGGGCCACTTCTGATTCTGCCCCCCGCTCTGAAGGCGTGGGGATCCCCCAGGCGGCAGGGGTTTCGTAGCCACCTTGCCCACAAGTGGGCCACTTCTGATTGTGCCCCCCGCCCTGAAGCGGAGGGGATCCCCGAGGCGGCAGGGGTTATGTAGGCACCTCGCCCACTTGTGGGCCACTTCCGAATCTGCCCCCCGCTCTGAAGCGGTGGGGATCCCCGAGGCGGCAGGGGTTACGTAGCCACCTTGCCCACAAGTGGGCCACTTCTGCTTTTGTCCCCCGCTCTGAAGTGGTGGGGATCCCCGAGACGGCAGGGGTAATGTAGCCACCTTGCCCACAAGTGGGCCACTTCTGCTGTTGTCCCCCGCTCTGAAGTGGTGGGGATCCCCGAGACGGCAGGGGTTATGTAGCCACCTTGCCCACAAGTGGGCCACTTCTGCTGTTGTCCCCCGCTCTGAAGTGGTGGGGAACCCCGAGGCGGCAGGGGTTATGTAGCCACCTTGCCCACAAGTGGGCCACTTCTGCTTTTGTCCCCCGCTCTGAAGTGGTGGGGATCCCCGAGGCGGCAGGGGTTACGTAGCCACCTTGCCCACCAGTGGGCCACTTCTGATTTTGTCCCCCGCTTCGAAGCGGTGGGGATCCCCGAGGCGGCAGGGGTTACGTAGCCACCTTGCCCACAAGTGGGCCACTTCTGCTTTTGTCCCCCGCCCTGAAGTGGTGGGGATCCCCGAGGCGGCAGGGGTTACGTAGCCACCTTGCCCACAAGTGGGCCACTTCTGCTTTTGTCCCCCGCTCTGAAGTGGTGGGGATCCCCTAGACGGCAGGGGTTATGTAGCCACCTTGCCCACAAGTGGGCCACTTTTGCTGTTGTCCCCCGCTCTGAAGTGGTGGGGATCCCCGAGACGGCAGGGGTTATGTAGCCACCTTGCCCACAAGTGGGCCACTTCTGCTGTTGTCCCCCGCTCTGAAGTGGTGGGGATCCCCGAGACGGTAGGGGTTATGTAGCCACCTTGCCCACAAGTGGGCCACTTCTGCTTTTGTCCCCCGCTCTGAAGTGGTGGGGATCCCCGAGGCGGCAGGGGTTATGTAGCCACCTTGCCCACAAGTGGGCCACTTCTGCTGTTGTCCCCCGCTCTGAAGTGGTGGGGATCCCCGAGGCGGCAGGGGTTACGTAGCCACCTTGCCCACCAGTGGGCCACTTCTGATTTTGTCCCCCGCTTCGAAGCGGTGGGGATCCCCGAGGCGGCAGGGGTTACGTAGCCACCTTGCCCACAAGTGGGCCACTTCTGCTTTTGTCCCCCGCTCTGAAGTGGTGGGGATCCCCGAGGCGGCAGGGGTTACGTAGCCACCTTGCCCACAAGTGGGCCACTTCTGCTTTTGTCCCCCGCTCTGAAGTGGTGGGGATCCCCGAGACGGCAGGGGTTATGTAGCCACCTTGCCCACAAGTGGGCTACTTCTGCTGTTGTCCCCCGCTCTGAAGTGGTGGGGATCCCCGAGGCGGCAGGGGTTATGTAGCCACCTTGCCCACAAGTGGGCCACTTCTGCTTTTGTCCCCCGCTCTGAAGTGGTGGGGATCCCCGAGGCGGCAGGGGTTATGTAGCCACCTTGCCCACCAGTGGGCCACTTCTCATTTTGTCCCCCGCTTCGAAGCGGTGGGGATCCCCGAGGCGGCAGGGGTTATGTAGCCACCTTGCCCACAAGTGGGCCACTTGTGCTGTGGTCCCCCGCTCTGAAGTGGTGGGGATCCCCGAGGCGGCAGGGGTTACGTAGCCACCTTGCCCACAAGTGGGCCACTTCTGCCGTTGTCCCCCGCTCTGAAGTGGTTGGGATCCCCGAGGCGGCAGGGGTTATGTAGCCACCTTGCCCACAAGTGGGCCACTTCTGCTGTTGTCCCCCGCTCTGAAGTGGTGGGGATCCCCGAGGCGGCAGGGGTTATGTAGCCACCTTGCCCACAAGTGGGCCACTTCTGCTGTTGTCCCCCGCTCTGAAGTGGTGGGGATCCCCGAGGCGGCAGGGGTTATGTAGCCACCTTGCCCACAAGTGGGCCACTTCTGCTTTTGTCCCCCGCTCTGAAGGGGTGGGGATCCCCCAGGCGGCAGGGGTTACGTAGCCACCTTGCTCACAAGTGGGCCACTTCTGATTCTGCCCCCCGCTCTGAAGGGGTGGGGATCCCCCAGGCGGCAGGGGTTACGTAGCCACCTTGCCCACAAGTGGGCCACTTCTGATTGTGCCCCCCGCTCTCAAGCGGAGGGGATCCCCGAGGCGGCAGGGGTTATGTAGGCACCTCGCCCACTTGTGGGCCACTTCCGAATCTGCCCCCCGCTCTGAAGCGGTGGGAATCCCCGAGGCGGCAGGGGTTACGTAGCCACCTTGCCCACAAGTGGGCCACTTCTGCTTTTGTCCCCCGCTCTGAAGTGGTTGGGATCCCCGAGACGGCAGGGGTTATGTAGCCACCTTGCCCACAAGTGGGCCACTTCTGCTGTTGTCCCCCGCTCTGAAGTGGTGGGGATCCCCGAGACGGCAGGGGTTATGTAGCCACCTTGCCCACAAGTGGGCCGTGAGAAGGTCTCGTAGTTCAGCGGTCATGCACATGACGCCTGAACTAAAGGAGCTCGGTTCGAATCCCGGTGGAGGCCGAACGCAATGTCCTAGGCGCTAGGGTGTCCGTGACCCCGCGAGCCGGAAGGGACGCTGCGCTCGGTTCGAACCCCGGTGGGGGAGGAACGCAGTGTCCTAGGCGCTAGGGTGTCGGTGACCCCGCGAGCCGGAAGGGATGCTGCGAGGGACAGGTAGGGATCGCTGATACGCTGGAGTTCGGAGATCGCCCGAGCAACTTACCTTTACCTTTACCCACAAGTGGGCCACTTCTGCTGTTGTCCCCCGCTCTGAAGTGGTGGGGATCCCCGAGGCGGCAGGGGTTATGTAGCCACCTTGCCCACAAGTGGGCCACTTCTGCTTTTGTCCCCCGCTCTGAAGTGGTGGGGATCCCCGAGGCGGCAGGGGTTATGTAGCCACCTTGCCCACCAATGGGCCACTTCTAATTCAGCCCCCCGCTTTGAAGCGGTGGGGATCCCCGAGGCGGCAGGGGTTATGTAGCCACCTTGCCCACAAGTGGGCCACTTCTGCTTTTGTCCCCCGCTCTGAAGTGCTGGGGATCCCCGAGACGGCAGGGGTTACGTAGCCACCTTGCCCACAAGTGGGCCACTTCTGCTGTTGTCCCCCGCTCTGAAGTGGTGGGGATCCCCGAGGCGGCAGGGGTTATGTAGCCACCTTGCCCACAAGTGGGCCACTTCCGAATCTGCCCCCCGCTCTGAAGCGGTGGGAATCCCCGAGGCGGCAGGGGTTACGTAGCCACCTTGCCCACAAGTGGGCCACTTCTGCTTTTGTCCCCCGCTCTGAAGTGGTTGGGATCCCCGAGACGGCAGGGGTTATGTAGCCACCTTGCCCACAAGTGGGCCACTTCTGCTGTTGTCCCCCGCTCTGAAGTGGTGGGGATCCCCGAGACGGCAGGGGTTATGTAGCCACCTTGCTTAGAAGTGGGCCACTTCTGCTGTTGTCCCCCGCTCTGAAGTGGTGGGGATCCCCGAGGCGGCAGGGGTTATGTAGCCACCTTGCCCACCAGTGGGCCACTTCTGATTTTGTCCCCCGCTTCGAAGCGGTGGGGATCCCCGAGGCGGCAGGGGTTATGTAGCCACCTTGCCCACAAGTGGGCCACTTCTGATTCTGCCCCCCGCTTTGAAGCGGTGGGGATCCCCGAGGCGGCAGGGGTTACGTAGCCACCTTGCCCACAAGTGGGCCACTTCTGCTTTTGTCCCCCGCTCTGAAGTGCTGGGGATCCCCGAGACGGCAGGGGTTATGTAGCCACCTTGCCCACAAGTGGGCCACTTCTGCTGTTGTCCCCCGCTCTGAAGTGGTGGGGATCCCCGAGGCGGCAGGGGTTACGTAGCCACCTTGCCCACAAGTGGGCCACTTCTGCTGTTGTCCCCCGCTCTGAAGTGGTTGGGATCCCCGAGGCGGCAGGGGTTATGTAGCCACCTTGCCCACAAGTGGGCCACTTCTGCTGTTGTCCCCCGCTCTGAAGTGGTGGGGATCCCCGAGGCGGCAGGGGTTATGTAGCCACCTTGCCCACAAGTGGGCCACTTCTGCTGTTGTCCCCCGCTCTGAAGTGGTGGGGATCCCCGAGGCGGCAGGGGTTATGTAGCCACCTTGCCCACAAGTGGGCCACTTCTGATTCTGCCCCCCGCTCTGAAGTGCTGGGGATCCCCGAGGCGGCAGGGGTTACGTAGCCACCTTGCCCACAAGTGGGCCACTTCTGATTGTGCCCCCCGCTCTGAAGCGGAGGGGATCCCCGAGGCGGCAGGGGTTGTGTAGGCACCTCGCCCACTTGTGGGCCACTTCCGAATCTGCCCCCCGCCCTGAAGCGGAGGGGATCCCCGAGGCGGCAGGGGTTACGTAGCCACCTTGCCCACAAGTGGGCCACTTCTGCTGTTGTCCCCCGCTCTGAAGTGGTGGGGATCCCCGAGGCGGCAGGGGTTACGTAGCCACCTTGCCCACAAGTGGGCCACTTCTGCTTTTGTCCCCCGCTCTGAAGCGGTGGGGATCCCCGAGACAGCAGGGGTTACGTAGCCACCTTGCCCACAAGTGGGCCACTTCTGCTGTTGTCCCCCGCTCTGAAGTGGTGGGGATCCCCGAGGCAGCAGGGGTTACGTAGCCACCTTGCCCACAAGTGGGCCACTTCTGATTCTGCCCCCCGCTTTGAAGCGGTGGGGATCCCCGAGGCGGCAGGGGTTACGTAGCCACCTTGCCTCCCCATCACGTGGCGCGGGGGTGGGGGAGGAGGCATGCTTCCTGCAGCACTTGCCGTGCCACGTACTGCCACTTGGGGGGGGGCTAGTCCGGCAATATCTGCTCCCGTAGCCTCTAGGTGGGATGCTTCACCCCGCCCCGCCCCCTGCTCAGTGTCCGCTTCGCCGCAGCAGGCGATGCCTCCTCCAGCTATCCGCGTTGGACCGGTCTTTTGCTGCCCCTGGTAGCCTCTTGGGGGAATCCTTGCACTGCGCGCTACTTTTAGACTATGTTCCCCCCGAAGAACCCCCAGGCACACCCATTGGAAACGCCCTTAGAATTAGGTGCCCCAAACTGCCCCACAAATCCACACAATGTTGCCAAGGCTGTCAATGGCAACCGTAACTTTATATACGCACCCAGCGTATTTAGGATTTAATAGGACATCACAAAGGATGCCTCCTATGGAAGCAATGGGCATGCTATCCACGTAATGCGTCACAAAATAAGGAAAGTGTGGGACGTGGTTCCACTCCGGCAATCTTTCCGCCCATCGAATTTCAGCGACAACACCATTCAAGTAAGAATGAACACGATGCACACTTGCCCACCAAGCCTCCTCAGAGCACCCCGTTGCTCCAGAGAGGAGATGAGCACACCTATGAGGTGGAGTGTGCTTAAGGAAGAAAAAGAAGCGGAACAAATGTTCGCGTGGAAGTATCTCATCATGCCCATACTTACGCTCCCTCCTAGAAAAGAGTGGATGTGGTGGAGATGAGCAAAAAGGTGTGAAAAGGGGTGGAAATGGGTGAAAATCCAAAAATGCCATATCCCCAAGGTGGAAAAAGCATCAAAACCTACGCCACGGGGCAACAATGATGCCCCTAGTATCTCAAAGCATGGGTGTCCAGTACGGCCGGACGCCCAAATAGTTGCACTGTGCGCGCAGTGCGCGCACACTGCGCTTAAGGCGCCCCCTCTTGCTTGGCCACCCTGGTCCCTCGCGCTGGGGCTAGTCGATAGCCTTGCCGTCCTCCGGCCATGGTTGCTGCAGCCAACCATGCATGCCGCGCGCAGCCTCCTCCAAAGCTTTTGGTCGTCCCGGCGCCCGTTGGTATGGTTTGAGTGGCGGTCTGGGGCTCACCGGGGGATAGAACCTGCTGAGACCCGCTGTTGGACTGGGGGGGGGGGGGATGGTCGAGCCTCCTCTATAGCCTCTGTTGCCAAAGGGTGACACAATGCGCCGCTAGATGCTCCAGCTGGGCCGCCATTTGTCCCTGGGACGCGAAATACCGACGCCCCTTGACCCCCACACTGGCACGTCCCTCCAAAGGGACCACCGGCGTGCAGACTCCTCGGCCGGCAGGATCTGCCCAGCCAGCATGTGGGGTTGCCGTATGCCGTAGAACGCTCTCTGGTGTGGCGGTAGTACCACCCCATGTGCATAAGCAAAACGTAACATACAACATACAATGCAGGGAAGAGAGCCGAGCCGGAGGCGTGAAGTGACCCCCAGAAAGTCCAATGAGTGTAGCAGCCCATAATATGGGGACATAAATTTTGATTGTCGGTCCCCCGCATGCATTGCACCTTAGCCTGTGTCTGTGGCTCTTTACCCATGAATGATGAGTAAGCTCCTTCATCAGATCAAGGGTAGAGTGTCACAAACAACCAAGCAATAAAATTACACTGCATGCGTATTCTAAGGGTGTCATCCGTGCCCACGGGACTCATTGTCACCGATTTCTTCGTTCCTGCCTCAGTGCCTTCCGCAGAGCTTTGCTTGGAGGACACTGTTGCAAACACAAAGGGCAAAAGGAAAAAGGGGAGGCCCAAAAGAGGGCAGACTTGCTACGTCACCCCTGCATTCTCGGGGGTCCCCAACGCGTAGCGCGGGGAGCAAAATCAAAAAAGGATTGGGAGTCCCCCTAGAGCGGGGGGCAGAATCAGAAGTGGCCAACAAATGGGCGAGGTGGCTACATAACCCCTGCCGGCTCGGGGATCCCCTCCGCTTCAGAGCGGGGGGCAAAATCAGGAGTGGCCCACTTGTGGGCAAGGTGGCTACGTAACCCCTGCCGCCTCGGGGATCCCCACCCCTTCAGAGCGGGGGACAAAATCAGAAGTGGCCCACAAGTGGGCGAGGTGGCTACGTAACCCCTGCCGCCTGGGGGGCCCGCCCGCTTTAGAGCGGGGGGCAGAATCAGAAGTGGCCCACTTGTGGGCAAGGTGGCTACGTAACCCCTGCCGCCTGGGGGGTCCCCTCCGCTTCAGAGCGGGGGGCAAATTCAGAAGTGGCCCACTTGTGGGCAAGGTGGCTGCGTAACCCCTGCCGCCTGGGGGATCCCCACCGCTTCAGAGCGGGGGCCCCTGCCACCATGGTTGGTACTTCTACACGTGGCGATGACTTCATTCATTTGAAGTACATGAGGAATGGGTATGAGACCACACGAGGACCATGCTGAATCTTGTCTACACATTGTGTTCCAGTGCCATGTTTGTGAGAATTGTGCTTGGTGTGCGGAACAGGCAGGTTTTCTGTGTGTGGTGTTTTTTTGCGCGCAAGCACGGGCTTGTCCAAGCACGGAGACCCCATGTGACCGTTGTTGTGCTGACCTTGGCCCTGCTTGGACGAGGGGGGGGAGGGGCACAGCTAGAGGCCGATTTGCCTTGGGCATCACCAGGGGCACTGCGGGGCAGGGAAGAGGGTCAACACCATAGGGAGGACAACTAGGCCCAGGAGAGGGCCACGGAAGAGCCAGCAGTGAGGAGACCTAAGCCATTGGTGAGGGTCGTTCCCTCGCGGCGTGTGCATTAAGGGGTAGGCATAGGGAGGTGGCAAGTAGGACGGCCCTGCTCCCGCCTCTACGCTGACCCTTGTATGCACAGCATGCAGGACCTTAATCGGCTAGTTTGTTGTTCCTGCAATTTTTGGAACCACGGAATGCGCAGTTCCATTTTTTTGGTGGTTCCGAATGAAGATCAAGTTTTTGTTGTGATTTTGGGGTGGAGATGGTATTTTGAAGATGCTGATTTCTGTGTTGCCAGTTGTTGCCACATGTCTGATTGTCAGGGTATGCAGGTCATCACACATGGACCACCCACGGAGGGAGTGCCACTGCTTGTGTCTTCTCAAGGTGCGCGTAAACAACGCCTTTCAGAACACATCAGAACACCAGGAGGCGCGGTTTCCGTCACTTTTCGTGCTTTCGTCACCGTTCTCGCAAGGGGGGAAGGGGGTACCTGGCTTCTGACATAGGTCGAGAGGAAGAAAAGTGGCGAAGCAAAAACCCTCAGAGCGCCACGTCTGGGCACCGTTGGGGTGGGGCAAGGGTACCGTCAATTCAGCCACGGCCCCCGGTCAAGGGACCGTCGCACACATCATGTTCTTTTGCACACAGGGAGCGACCTGCCTTTGCTGTGCTCTGCACGACCCCTTGCTGAGCCATCACTGTCCGGCCTTCGCAAGTTCACACCGCAATGACCGACACCGTGAGCCACATCAGCGACCTCAAGAAGCACTGCCGGTCGTTCTGGAGCGGGTACGAGTTCCATGACCCGGCCTTAGAGCTGCTGTTCAACAAGCAGCATCAGTCCTCCTTCATCAAGTACCTGCAGATCTGGTGCATCATGCACCTCTTGTTTGACCTCGCGTTCCCGATCACGATGATCACGTACAAACCGGGCCTGTTCTTTTTCCTCTCGCAGATCCCCAACATCCTCATCACAGCGGCCACGCTGCTGCCGGTGTGGTTCATTCCCAGGGTCCGCCAACACGCCGTCCTCATGATCGCCATCGCAGCGGTGCTGATGGCCGGCTCCTCTGGATGGCTTGTCCACGCCCACACGACGGTCTGGCTTCAGAACGCAAAAAGCAACGCACTCAATGACGTCGTGAATGAGATCCGCCACAACAAGGACGCCATGATGCAGCTCGACAACTACCTCCATAACGTCATCGCCACGTCGAACCTCAACTTCCAAGCGGCCCTGGGGCTGTCGCAGCTGCTACTTCTGATGTTTGTTGGGCTGTACCGGAGCACCATTGTCGCTGCCTTTATGACCCCGATCACATTTGTGGGGGTGATGGTCATGAGCCCAGTGCTCCGGGACCAGTACGACACACTACTAATCCGCGGGTCCGCGCTCCTCGTAGCATCGGGGTTTCTGGTCTTCTTTATGGCCGGCAAGACCTTGGCCCAGAGGCGCTCCTTCATCCTGTCGAACCACTTCGAGGCGGAGCTGAATCTGGCGGTGCAGGCCTCCCGCAAGGCCGACAGCATCCTCAACCACACCCTGAAGAACAACATGGCCGACGCGTGCGGCGAGATCCAGCTGTTCCTCGTGAACACCTGCGCCAGCGACCCCGAGTACAGTCCACTGCACTCGGCGACCTACGCCCTGCAGCGCGGGATGCGGGCATGCCGGCAGCGCTATGCGTACCTGTGCCTGGTGGGCGGCAGGTACGCAAGGACATTAAACCCCCACCCCCCTGAACAATATCAAGGAGTTGAAAATAAAGTCCAGTATAGGATGTTATTTTCACATGGCAAAATTAATATCCAGTGCCTCTGGATGATTGCTATTGTTGTTACCTCTTGGAGCACGAGTCGCATCACCGGCAGGGCAGGCGAACACATAGTTTTACAACTGTGCCCTCAATCAACGAATTCACTTGCGTGAGAAAGAGGAAAGCGACCTGTCGGTGCGCCTCCGGGCCACTGGGGAGGGACACAGGACACAGGACACAGGACACATCACACACCAAAACACGCACACTCCCTATTGATATCCAGTAACAAAATAATATCCAGTGAATCAATAATGTCCAGATTTTATTACACGGGGGGTTTAGAATAAAACAACAGTGTAAGGAGGACTCCCCCCTTCGGGTCCAAACCCCCCAGCCCCTCCCCCTCCCCCTCTTCCAAGTCACCTGGACAAATTTTGCTTCGGTGCTTTTCGCGCGAATGTACTGTGTGTTCCTCAGGGTCATGTTCAGGGTGTGAGTCACCTGTTCCCATTGAGTAGCATGTCTCTATGAAAATGGACTGTCATGAACTGATGCTGTCTTGTTGTGGACACAGATCTTCCCACAAATTTAGTGCTTTGAGTTTACCTTGCACTGACCTTGGTTGACACTGAGGAGGGTCAACCAAGTATGCGCTTTTGTTATGCAAAAAAAAAAGTCTCCGGAAGTCCTGACCCCCCTCAGCCCCCCCCCCCCCCTCCCGCTGCTGGGCCCAAACCCCCCAGCAGGCTACAATCAAGCGGCTGCCTAGAGCCAACATCTTGGCATACTCACCAGCATTTCGGTGTTTGATATCTGCATCAGTCAAGAACCGATGGGACGAGTTGATGTGTTGCAATTCATCTCAAATGTACATAGCGTATTCGTACAAACTCGAGACCTGATGCAGTGTGAATGATGATTGCGTCAACCCCCCCCCCCCCCGATCCTCCGCTCCAATGCGTGCCTGCAGGTACGTGTTCTCGCCGCACGCGCTGCTGCTCCGCGAGTTCGCCCAAGACATGGTCGCCGGGCTCCGGGTCACGCTGGCGGTCCCCGAGCTGAAGGTCCCCGTGGACCCCACGCTCCTCGGCCTGATTTTCGACAACGCGGTCAGCAACGCCTTCAAGCATGGCCACCCGGATGCGCCGGACGTGCAGTTCCGGATCCGGGTGCTGGACCGGCGGTATGAGGCCAGGGAGACAGTGCACCTGTCCTTCGAGGTGGCCAACCGCGCCAACCCCCTCCGGCCCCGCGTGACGGAGGACTACGTCGCGAAGGTGTTGGCCGGGGCCGCCACGACCGGGCCCGCCACATCCGCCATGTCGGACCAGATCGGCCTCCAGCACTCGTTCCTCGCGGCCAAGGCCCACGGCATGGACATCTGCCTCGAGCAGATTGACGACTATGTGCGGTTTGTGGTGCAGGTATGCTAATTCTAGCCGATGAGTTTATTGCAGGATGGGCGGTGGTACTGAGGAGGTGGAGATCGGAGAAAGACATGTCTTGCTCAAGGCAGGACCTCCACCGCTTTGTGGGGATCCTGGATGGTTGGTTTTTGGACCCATGGATGCCACGCATTGTTCAGGGGCCGCCACAGCCACCCACCAATGCCAAGCCCGTCAAGCAACCAAATAAACTGGAAGAGAAAGAGAAGAAATGGGGCTCGTACAGGGATGCAGCAGTGCTGCGCCTGCGGGCGCTAGAGGAAGAGGGCTGGACGGTAGCATATTCGGATGGGTCGGCCAAGACGGTCCGGGCGTGGGCACAGGCGGGGTATGGGGTCTGGTTTGGGCCAGGATCCCCACGCAATTTCTCTGCACATGTATTGCCAGGGGAACAACAGAGTGTCAGTCGGGGTGAACTGCAGGGAGTGCTGCATGAGCTCCTGTGTAGGAGGGCGGGGTAGAGGATGGTGGTTGTGATTGACTCAAAATACGTTTATAAGGGGATTATGGGCTGGTCGCCGAAGTGGCAGCGTCATCGGTGGCGAACCTCCAGCGGGGAGGTGGGTCATCGAGATCTGTGGGAGGCCATCTTATGGGAACGCGACAAGTCGGGGATAGAGTTGCAGATCCATTGGGTACCGTCACATTTGGGGGTGAACAGCAACAATGAAGCGGATGCTTTGGCGGAAGCGGGGCGCTTGCTTCATCCAGGTAATCTGCGGTCTCTGCACAAGAGACAACGGGTGGAGCCAATGTGGCAGGAGTTGGGGAATGTCCTCAGATGGGGTTGGTGATGCACACAACAGTGGGGCGTCCAGCTCATTTGAGTCAGGCAGTCTGTCCGTGACAGTGTCGGAGACGGACAGTTCATTAACAGTCAGCGAGGGGTCGGAGAGTGGGGGGTCATCGTCAGGTTTTAGCACGGATGTGAGTGACAGCTGCAAGCGGAGGAGGGTGTGGGAAGGGCCTTGGGATAATTAACAGCGTGTCCATAGAGCCTAAAGGCCTGTGCGCAACACTATGGACAAGACAATCAGCTGTCTGTGACGGCGCCTCCGGAGGCACCGTATCTGTGGACGAATTTGTGACGGCGGCTCCGCCACTGTACCAGGGATGAATATAATACTGCCACAATTATTTTGGTGGGGGTGGTTGGTTGTGGGGAGGGGCATCTGCCATTTGGTTATGGGGGGGGGGGCTCCCATCTCATCCGGCTCTTTGGGGGGGGGGGGGGGGGGTCTGAAGGGAGGGGGGTTTGCCATGAGATGGGAGGGGTTGCGTGGTGAATATGCATGAACGGGGGGCGGGGGTTTGCCATGAGATGGGGAGGCTACAATGCATACGCGATGTTGTGCTGTTGAGCAGGGACTTCAGCCTGTCAACATTTTGTAGTAGCAGCAGTAGCAGCAGTAGCAGCAGTAGTAGTGGCAGTGATAGTGATGATGACAGTGACAGTAGCAGTGATTAAGGCAGGCCAAGCGTTGGGGCATACATTGTGTGCAACTACCAAGTGATTGCAGGTGAATGCAGTGCTAAATCACGGAGGTGCATGGTGCAAGATCACATGGCTTTGTGCAGAGTCCTGTGTGGTCTTCCAGTGCAGTTATTATATTCAACTACAGCAACAGTTTTATGGTCTGTTCTAATTTCAGCGCTAGATATTTTTGCAAAAACTATCTGACATTCGACAACATTTAAGAGTGCAATGGCCGACGTTGTGTGTTGAGCTGTCTCCGTCTGACTGGATTGCTATCTGTCTGTGGGAGAAAAGGAGTATTGGGACTTTCGTTAAGAACGAACCATTACCTTTGGCCTCAAGCATGAAAACACACTTTTTGTTACAAATTTTGGCCTCCCCCCCTCCCATGCCATCTCCCCTCTTTTGGGGGGGGGCGTCTAAAGGGGGGGGGTAAACCATGAGATGGGAGGCCCCCCCCCACCCAAAAGCAATTGGCGGCCGGCCGAGCCTGAGGACCCCTGAAATGATGAAATGACGACTACAAAATTGCATTTTTCCACTGCTTTTTGCTTTGCAGGTATGCCTCACCTTTGCATGTATCATCCTCCAGCAGCAACCAGTCCTCTAGTTCGTCAAGTGACTGAGGATGAGGCTGAAATGGAACGCATTTTGGGAAAATGCGTCAAAAAGACTTTGTAAAACACTGTTCACATATAGTTTTGTGGGCTGCAGCAATGACCTACGTCCAGCGCCGTACTCGTGACAATGCACTGAGTGATTTCCCGGAGTGATTCCGGAGGTAGACCATCGTCGAATTATGGCCAACAGGGGCAGGCCCATATTCCTATCCCGTACTATCCGGAATGTTCCGGAATATTTAGATTCCGGAATATCCGTAATACCCGGAATATTCCGTAATACTGATCACGGTTGGGGGCTTGAAATTTGTTCCCCATGGTCACACGGGGGGGTGTCACTGTGACAGTGATAATGATAGTAACAGTAGCTGTGATGTTTAGACGGCTGCACAATCTTTGCCTGCCCTGTGCACTTTGTACTTGCTGCATGCAGTGTCAATGCACAACATAGAGATGAGACGCGGTGTCAACGGACTTGGAGCCCTCGAATCGGAACCATACTCGGTGGATGGCAAGCTAATTCTGCCAACAATGCTGTCAATGCCATTGTAGACTTTGCAGAGCGCGTGGTGAAGAAAATGGATTTCTTGGACAAGAAAAATGGCAACCCTTTTGCGTTCTTTGACGCCATTGGTGCGTTGGACCCCCGGCAACTACCCCAACGACGACACGAATGGGACGATGTGTCCAAGGCTCTAGGGTTGCCGGCCGAACTAAAAGAAGAGTGGCAGACATATATAAACACACCGGCACCTGAGAATAGTGCAGCCTTTGATGTTGAGGGTTTTCGGGCTGCCAGCCATTCCGCCTCAGCAAGTACCCCCCCCCCCTTTGTAATAGCTACGCCCTTGTAATAGCTACAGTAGGCGTAGGGACCATATTAATTTGGTACCTAATTTTAATTTGGTACAAATGTAGTGCAGCCGCATTACACATGGGTTTGGTGACAAATTTGCCAGCTACATAGGGTCATGGACACATTTGTTGTGAGTGTTTGCCCACTTCAACCCACATAGCTCTGATTTGGGGGATATTTGTGTACTATATCCCCCTTTGTTGCACCAGCTCACCATGCAATCTTCTCTTTTTCAACCTAGGCGTCCAATGATTTTCACACGTTCCACCGGTGAGCATGTGGATGCCACAATGAAGGGGCCATCAGAGAAGGGGGACCTGTTTGCGGTGTTGGAGTACATGAAGGGTGGGCAGGTGGTCACACACCCCTGTGCCCCCCTTTCAAAAATCGAGTTCTTCATCCGATCACCGTCCCCATCCCTGGAGTGGAGCCGGAGGTGCACTCATACCATGCATTCTCTCACATGTATGTCGGTAGTTGTATGTGTTGTGCGCAAGCCACGCCCTTGTAATAGCTACAGTAGGCGTAGGGACCGTATTAATTCCGTACTTTGGCGTAGCTATTACAAAGGGGGGGGGGGGTATGTAGTGCAGCTGGTTCAAGCACCCCACTGCTTCTTCCAAAGTTGAGCGATCTTTTTCTTTGGCTGGGTGCTTGGACACCACACAAAGAAACAGCACACGTCCTCTGTAGCTGCAGTATAATGCTATACAATAATGGAGATGTCGAAGGACGCTTTGCACCATGATTTGTTGGTGGACCTCTGTTTTTTTTTTCTGTTGCATGGCTGCGCGTGTCTCTGTGTGTGTCTTCTTCCACAGCTTTCAGCTTCCAGACACGTGCCAATGAAATGCCAGAGATCTACGGGCCAACGTGTGGCCTAAGCGTATGTTGGGATGTCCCCACATGATGATACTCATTACTTTCAATCTGAATACATGAATGCTATTTGCAATTTGAGCCCTTGACTGGGATGATGAAAAGATGGTGCTATTTGTGTGATTCAGATTGGAACAACCTTCCCTAGCCGGTCACAACAGCCTGAATTGTGTGTACATGGTTCCGGAATATTCCGTAATATTTGCCGGAATATTCCGGAATATTCCGTAATAGTGCCGGAATATTCCGTGATATTCTGAAAACCGCGTTCCGCAATACGGGCCTGGCCGCCAAGCAACGCCTACGTTCAAGCAACACTAGGCGTTGGTTCCGTCAATTTTTTCACCGTTGATGTTGGCGGTGCGTTTTTCAATTCGTTCTACTGTATGCCATGTGTGCTTCCTGATACCTTGGTTTTGAGATGGACAATGTTCATATTTTGTGTCAAGGCAGCTCTGTTGGCCAAGAGGGCATTTGTAGCGTGTTTTGCCTCTTGGTTTTCAGAATGGTACACCATGCGTGCACGTGTGAACAAGGGGGAGGGCGGTAAGCTGTCTTGTGTAGGTTCGAATCCTAGCTATGGCATTTAAAAGTAAAAACCAAAAAGACAATACCTAATGCTTCCGGCTGGACTTGAACGGGCACGCAAAAAATGCACATGATTTTAAGTCATGTGTGACTACCATTCTCCCACGAAGGCCTGTCTATAATTCAGGGTGTGGTGGAAGTCGTCAGCGAGACCGACTCTGGGAAAGACAACACCCTTCCGATTGGCGCTGTGCCAGACGTGTCCCAGATCCCTGGCGACCTGGTCGTTTGCTGCATCGACGACTCGGCCACGGCGCGGCGGCTGCTGAAGCACCACCTCTCCACCCTTACCCAGCCCGACCAGGTGCTGGTCTTTGGGCAGGACGAGAGCGAGGTGGAGGAGTTCTACGCGGCAGCCGTGGCGGGCGCGCACATCGCCATCCTGGACCAGCACCTGGCGTACGGCAACGACCGGAACATCCTGGGGACGGACATCGCGCAGCGGCTGCTGGCCCAGGGGTACGGTGGGCTGCTGTGCATCCGGTCCGCGAACATGGCCCTGGAGGACCAGACCCTGTACCGCAGCGCCGGGGTCCACCACTGCATGGGGAAGGACACCCTGATGAAGACCATGATCGTGGAGCTGAAGCTGGCGTACCTCCGGCACACGCGCGGCGATGCGGAGCCCCCGGCTCCGGAGCCCCCGAACCTGCACTGCCCGGCCTCGCCGAGGCTGTCCCACGACAGCATCGCCACGATTGAGGCTTGAGGAGGGCGGTGGCTTGGCCCGGGGTCGGACCTCGTTGGAGTCTGCGCGGGCCACCCCAGTGGCAGGGGGGTCCTCCCTCATCCGGGTCTTTCCTCGCAGAGGTGACGGGGGATGTGGGGCTTGGGCGAG
This sequence comes from Eutreptiella sp. 'Long Island Sound 2002', assembly GCA_964036045.1. Taxonomy (NCBI): domain Eukaryota; phylum Euglenozoa; class Euglenophyceae; order Eutreptiales; family Eutreptiaceae; genus Eutreptiella; species Eutreptiella sp. 'Long Island Sound 2002'. The sequence continues at coordinate 60,101,086 of OZ038387.1, forward strand.
GAAAGCCGGCGACGCTGTGGGAACGGCCGGCATGTACCCCCGACCACACATTCCGCCGGACGCCACGCCCCGAAGCGGCCCCTCTCTCGGAGCTGGACCTGGTGTCGTCGCCGAGTGGGGGTTCCGGGTCCGGGGACGGGCTTAGGGCCTGCGTGCTGTCGTGGCTGTGGGTTGCAGCACAGAGCCCCTGAAAGTCGTCCGTCGGCCGACATCTGTCAGGCATTCCCGTCACTGCGGTGTCCATCATTGTGGAACACCAGTCCGGGCGAAAGGTCCCCAAACTGTCCCAGGGTGCTGCTGTATTAGAACGGCTGACAACCGTAGGAGGAGCCCCCCCTCCCCCACTTGGACAACGTTGGAACAACATCGTGTTGCTGTTTTTCGATTCAGAGAACACCAGGGCTTACAGGTGGGGTCGCGCCTACTGATTTTGGGCGTGCCCTATCCTTGAGCTGACCTCAACCCGACCAAGAGACATTCGATAGCCACAAATGGATGGCGAACTCAAAGAGGGTGCCGCCCGTGTGGTGTGCGCGGTGCACATGGTGCACCAGGGCACGTGCGTTTGGCCGCATCCATGAACCCTGATGTGCATGTGCGCTGCACGTCACCCCCTCACTCCGTTCCAAGTCCTGGGGCTATGTTGTCCAGCATGCCACAAAACCCAGGATGCTTGAATGACGCAGCGTGCGCAGTGTGAGCGGTGCGCGGGCGGCACCCTCAAAGCGACATTCGGTACTGGCTGAAGTCGAACTGATTGAGTCTGGCATCACGTCAGGATTGTGCTGATGATTTCAAAACCTGACGTCATGGCCCACTTGGACCCCCCCCCCCCCCCAGGGCCTTGCTTTAGGCTGATATGAATCGCGCTCAATGTTTCGGAGGGCGCCCATGGCGCCAACGACAGCGGCCAAGTAGTCGCAGAAGGTGGAGTCCTGTGCGCTATTGCTGGCCAGAGGCCCAGGGGAGCGTCTGGTGGTGGTATTAGATTTGGAATATGTTAATACGGGTCTTGCCATCTGGTAGGACACGTGGGGACGTCGTGGGTGGAAGATGTCTTCGGGGGAGGTGGGCCACAGGGACTTGTGGGAACACATTTTGTGGCTGAGAGAAGACGCAGGAGACCTTTTGCAGTTGAGGTGGGTGCCGTCGCACCTCAACGTGGAGGGCAACGAAGAGGCCGGTGAAGTGGCCAATCAGGGCAGGGAGCTGCATCCAAATTCTGTACTGCCGCTCTCCAAGCGCCGGAGGGTAGCTGAGTGGGAGGCTCTGGGGCTGCAGCCTGTGCTGGACAGTGAGCAGGCCCGAGAGGGCTCCAGTGTAGATTAAGGGGAGGGGGGGGGGCGATGCCACCAGTACCTCCAGTCATGGGTCGGGTGATTTGGACGTGCAGTCCGGCTCAGACGGTGAGGAGCTGTTCAGCACAGATGTGAGGGACACCGGGAGGGGGGGAGGGGGTCCAGGGGGGAGCCCCCCCCCCCCCCCCCTGCCGAGATGAAAATTAAAGCAAGGCCCTGGCCATAAATCAATGATGGTCGTCACCCCCCAGAATCAATGTAGCATTCTCAACAGTACTTCATGTCTCCCGCGGTGAAGCCGCGGCACTGTGTCGGTGCAGTTCAGTGCGGCGTGTTGCTTAACAATGTACCCCCCGCCCCCCCCGTGTCCAACGAACACTTCTGTTCGGACTGTAATTTTTGGTCCCGGGTTTAGGTTCTGAATGAATTTCGTGCTGAACAGCGTGTCCAACGAACACTCTTGTTCGGATCGTATTTTCTGAGGACTTTATTGTTCACTTGACACGGGGGGGGGGGGATACTGAGTGGCGTGCCACAGTGATTCCAGCGACAACCATCGTCAATCTATGGCCAAACGGCGTCGTGTCCAAAGAATGCTCAGTGCTCTTTCTACAACTTGTTGGAAACCATGAAACTGGCAGTTCTTTTTTTTGCTTCTTACGGATATCAGAGCGATTGCTGGTGTTCTGCATTATTTGCTGCTTTCTGTGTTCCACTCTTTGCTGTGCTGTACTGCAAACCATGTGGACGCTCCCTAGTTCCCTGCATGCGCATCTCAAGGCGATTCCGTGTGCTCTTGAGCAGCACACAACAACGACGGGTCCAAAGCAGCGCCGGATGCTATTTTTTTGATTTAAGGTCTTGTTGCAGTCGCGCCAAGGGCTCCTCTGCTGCACCACTTTTTGGCGAGATAATAATCACCGCCCTGCACAATTGCCCTTGGGCATGGACATGCTTGGATGCATATTATGAGTTGTGTGTTTGGACACGGGTTTGGCTGAACCAGAACTTTGTCCAAACGTGCTGCACGTACATCTCATTGTATGTTGTATACCAGACAAAAGCATGGGCATGGAAGGTGAAGCTGGCAGTCCACTGGTGATTTAGGCCTTCTTGAGCGTGTTGGGTTCGACCATTGACCCCGTGGGTGTCAGTTGCTGTTCCATACTAATGTTACTGTGCAGGTTTGTGCTGTGTGGAGGTCCGACGGAATGCGCTGGATAATTTTGTTGGTGGGGGGTGCTCTGTGCACCTCACGGCCTTGTCCAGCAACCACTAAATGTTCGCACAGCGCTTTTGGCCCTTAACCGCTGCCTGGTGCGCACACGACAGAGAGATGGAGGTCACCCAAACATCTGTAGGATTCCGAATCAAACAGGCGACAAGCCATCTACACCTGAAGATACCACCACACAAATACACAGAGACGCTAGCTGGGGTATCCGGCTGATAAAGAGGACCCAACAGGGCTACCAAGAGCTTGTAAGCAGTGGCTGGTACTAGGTTGGGCTCCACATCGCGCCACAGCGGAGAAGGGGCATACGTGCCCTGGGCCTCGGTGCGGCACACTGGGAGCCACAGGCACACATAGCACACGTAGAGAGGCGATACACCTGGGGACCCGGTGATTGTAGTGTTTCGCTCCACTGTTGGGAGGTCGGAGTGTGGTTGCACTGTGCGCGTTGCATGCATACTGGGCAGCACTCACCAGATGCCAAGCCCTGTGATTGATGGTTTGGTGACATCTCTGGGGGGTTTTCTTCTGGTTGTCCTCGTAAACAGTGGGTGCCCGAACCCCCACCCAATCCCCCACCACACCTACTTGTGACCGTTTGTCAGCGAAAATTTTGTGGGTTCGCGGACAGTGATTGCTTCCACATGAGGTCTTTGTTGCCGCTGCAGTGCAGCCTATTGTTCATTGACCCAAAGCTCATCATGCAAGTTCCAGTGGGTCCGTGATTTCTATCACCTCCTTCAGCTGAGGCAATGCATAGGGGCCCGCAATGTCCACATGCTGGATAGTGGTTAGTAGTCCTGCTTAGACAGTCAGAAACTGCCACAATGTCCACCGGCAACAATGTTCCCTCTTTGTGGGCCGTGTCCTTCTTCACATCGCTTGAACCCGTCAGATCCACCTCTCCCTCATCCCCCATCCCCCTCCGCCTCAAGTGTCCAGCACATGTTTCTTCGTCCTTTTGTGATAACCCAATGACCAGGTGGGGGTGACATGTCCCGAGGCCGCCATCATCATCTGTGGTTCGGGAGGAGCGCCATGCTCATTTCCATTGGCCCCGGCCTCGACACGACACATCCGGGCGCCCGTTCCGCAGAAAATCCAAAAGTTCCCAAGAACTTTATGTTTTGACCCTTGTTCAGAGTTTACTGTTGTTGGTGAGCAGTACATGGCTGTCCGAAGAATTGACTGTGAGTGCAGCAGTGCAGTGCATGCCAGGCAGGGAAGTCGAAACAAAACCGCATACTCCAGCATACTCTATATGCAGACCAGGGGGCGGGGGGTATGCTCCGGCCTGTGGCGCTACAGAGCAATGCGACTTCAGTCCGCAGCACATGAATTTTTTGGGGTTTTGGGGGACTTTGTAGGCGTCACCAATGTGCGGTATGAATTGATTTGCTCGCAGATTTGGAACAGTAGACCATCCGCATCATACGAAGTATTTTGCTCCAGGGCAACCAAGATACCATGATCCACCCGCAGTGGCTCAGGGAGTCAAGGCAACCCCTTGCAGCATCAACTCTGCAAACCTCAACACGAGTCGATAGCGTTCGGGCCACTCATGAAGTTCTGGTTAACGTGTGAATGTTGTCTGTGCACATGGGGGTCGATAGTTGGCTGACCCCCCCCAGGACCAGACCCGTGTGTGCACAGTGTTACATGCAATTTTTTGGAACCTCTGAGGGCCCATGCTACACAGCAGCCAAATTGGCAGTGAAGATTTTTCCAAGGCTGGTCCCATGGCGCCATCAGTGCATGGTGTGGAAGAATTATTGAGCGCCACCTGTGTCACAAGAATTTGGTGGCCAGAGTGCTCTTTGGTGCTGAGTACTTGGGCTCAGGAAGCCAGAACACCCACTACGCATGGTGGTACTACCGCCACACCAGAGAGCGTTCTACGGCATACGGCAGCCCCACATGCTGGCTGGGCAGATCCTGCCGGCCGAGGAGTCTGCACGCAGGTGGTCCCTTTGGAGGGACGTGCCAGTGTGGGGGTCAAGGGGCGTCGGTATTTCGCGTCCCAGGGACAAATGGCGGCCCAGCTGGAGCATCTTGCGGCGCATTGTGTCACCCCCCCTCCCCCCCAGTCCAACTCAAGCCCACCGGGGGCCGCGCTCTCAAGGGAGTGACCACGGCAGTAAGTCCCAGCGTGCTGGCACTGAGAAGCGAGCAGGGGAGAGACTCCTTCCCTCGCGTAGCAACTCAACCAGAAAAGGGACGCACCACGTCGTCAAGCGCCCGGACCAAGCCGGGAGAAGGGGGCCAGCAAGGGGCCCTACACACCTCCACCCAACACGGGACACCACCGTCAACCCAACAACAACTCGCTCCTATGTTGAGGTGGTCCAGGGAGTCGCGCAACGAAGTGGGCGGCCAGCGACGGTAAGAGGCCCACCCCACGTCACCAGCTACATCCTACTCCCCCGTGCACCCACGCATCCCCCACAACCCCCGTCCGCGCAGCAAAGGCATGAAGGAGAGGGTAGGGGGTTTGTGTTGCGCTCGCCAAAGGATGGACTGAGCGCGGGAACTTGGAGGAGAAAGGTTGTTATGTGCCCCCGTCGGGGAAACGACCCCGCAAGTGGCCATCCCAGGGCCCACCAGCCGCCGTTGGGGAGAGGTACCTCACCGCCGGCTTGGGATGGCCGCTTGGACGCACCTGGCCAACGGCGAAGGCATTTGCCTTCCTCTGCGTGGACTCGACGCAGAGAAGTGAAACAGGGCAAGTCCGGGGGCTCCGTTGGCACAACCGACCAAGGGAAAGGGAAGGGAAGGAGTGTGGTGAGGCCGATGGGCACGGTGGCCTACAGAGGGAAAGGCCAAGGGAAGGGAAAGGGGAGGGGAGAGGGAAGGTTAGGGCAAGGAGGAAGAGGAAGGTCAAAGGGTGGTGAGAAGCTGATGGGCACCACCGCCTATGGAGGGGAAGGGTCCAAGGGAAGGGCAGCGAATGGCGATCGGCCAGTAGGCGCCGCCAGCTGCAGACGAGATCATCACACCATGGCGTCATGCCAAAATCCCCCCCAGTCCAACAGCGGGTCTCAGCAGGTTCTATCCCCCGGTGAGCCCCAGGCCGCCACTCAAACCATACCAACAGGCGCCGGGACGACCAAGGGGGCTGCCGGTTCGCAAGGCTAAAGGCCACGGTTCTACAGGCGGCCTCTGCCCCATGCATGGAGCAGAGGTGCACTAGAGGCTTGCCAATTGCTGCAAGTATGGCCATGTGGGCCCCTCGGCGCGAATGGGGGCACAGGCGGTACGTGTTGAGGCCAAGCATGAGGAAGTTGGTGCCGCAAGCGTTGGTGGAGGCTGTGCGCGGCATGCACGGTTGGCTGCAACGACCATGGCCGGAGGACGGCGAGGCTATCGACGAGCCCCAGCGCGAGCGACCAGGGTGGCCCAGCAAGAGGGGGCGCCTTAAGCGCAGTGCAACTATTTGGGCGTCCGGCCGTACTGGACACCCATGCTTTGAGATACTACGGGCATCATTGTTGCCCCGTGGCGTAGGTTTTGATGCTTTTTCCACATTGGGGATATGGCATTTTTGGATTTTCACCCATTTCCACCCCTTTTCACACCTTTTTGCTCATCTCCACCACATCCACTCTTTTCTAGGAGGGAGCGTAAGTATGGGCATGATGAGATACTTCCACGCGAACATTTGTTCCGCTTCTTTTTCTTCCTTAAGCACACTCCACCTCATAGGTGTGCTCATCTCCTCTCTAGAGCAACGGGGTGCTCTGAGGAGGCTTGGTGGGCAAGTGTGCATCGTGTTCATTCTTACTTGAATGGTGTTGTCGCTGAAATTCGATGGGCGGAAAGATTGCCGGAGTGGAACCACGTCCCACACTTTCCTTATTTTGTGACGCATTACGTGGATAGCATGCCCATTGCTTCCATAGGAGGCATCCTTTGTGATGTCCTATTAAATCCTAAATACGCTGGGTGCGTATATAAAGTTACGGTTGCCATTGACAGCCTTGGCAACATTGTGTGGATTTGTGGGGCAGTTTGGGGCACCTAATTCTAAGGGCGTTTCCAATGGGTGTGCCTGGGGGTTCTTCGGGGGGAACATAGTCTAAAAGTAGCGCGCAGTGCAAGGATTCCCCCCAGAGGCTACGAGGGGCAGCAAGAGACCGGTCCAGCGCGGATAGCTGGAGGAGGCATCGCCTGCTGCGGCGAAGCGGACACTGAGCAGGGGGCGGGGCGGGGTGAGGCATCCCACCTAGAGGCTACGGGAGCAGATATTGCCGGACTAGCCCCCCCCCCCCCCAGGGGCAGTACGTGGCACGGCAAGTGCTGCAGGCAGCATGCCTCCTCCCCCACCCCCGCGCCACATGATGGGGTGGGGGTGGGCACCAATGGGCAAAGACCCAGGGGACGACCTGCACCCAGGTCGCGCACACGGGCGGCGTTAACCGCGGCGTCGGGGGTCGCCCCCCCCCTCCCCCCCCCGTCCAAGCACGGGCTTGAGGTATCCTGCGGCGAAGCCGCGACACAGATTGTCCATGCATACCAGCAAGGCGCCGTCAGGCGCCCACAGGAATTGTGAAGTACTTGTCGCATGAGCAGGCGTAGGTCTGTCCGTGGGGACCTATCGCTGGACTTTCCACTGTTTTTATGGCCAAGTACGGGCTTGGCTTGTCCAAGCATAAAGACCCTGTGTGACTGTTGTTTTGATGGTTTTCTGTGACCATGGTTTTTATGGTCAGAATTTCAACGCTTGGTGATTGTTTGCTGATTGTAGAGGGAAAGATGGGCTGGGTCATGTTTGTGATGGTTCCTCTTGCGCACAACAATATTCCGATTGGTACTGCAACCCAATGCTATCCATTTTTTTGTGGTTTCCAGCCATGAATACAGTTGCTATCCCTGGCTTGGGGATCACGTACATCTGATCCACTGGTGAACATGCGCCTGCCACCATGGTTGGTACTTCTACACGTGGCGATGACTTCATTCATTTGAAGTACATGAGGAATGGGCATGAGACCACACGAGGACCATGCTGAATCTTGTCTACACATTGTGTTCCAGTGCCATGTTTGTGAGAATTGTGCTTGGTGTGGGGAACAGGCAGGTTTTCTGTGTGTAGTGGTTTTTTGCGCGCAAGCACGGGCTTGTCCAAGCACGGAGACCCCATGTGACCGTTGTTGTGCTGACCTTGGCCCTGCTTGGACGAGGGGGGGGAGGGGCACAGCTAGAGGCCGATTTGCCTTGGGCATCACCAGGGGCACTGCGGGGCAGGGAAGAGGGTCAACACCCTAGGGAGGACAACTAGGCCCAGGAGAGGGCCACGGAAGAGCCAGCAGTGAGGAGACCTAAGCCATTGGTGAGGGTCGTTCCCTCGCGGCGTGTGCATTAAGGGGTAGGCATAGGGAGGTGGCAAGTAGGACGGCCCTGCTCCCGCCTCTACGCTGACCCTTGTATGCACAGCATGCAGGACCTTAATCGGCTAGTTTGTTGTTCCTGCAATTTTTGGAACCACGGAATGCGCAGTTCCATTTTTTTGGTGGTTCCGAATGAAGATCAAGTTTTTGTTGTGATTTTGGGGTGGAGATGGTATTTTGAAGATGCTGATTTCTGTGTTGCCAGTTGTTGCCACATGTCTGATTGTCAGGGTATGCAGGTCATCACACATGGACCACCCACGGAGGGAGTGCCACTGCTTGTGTCTTCTCAAGGTGCGCGTAAACTACGCCTTTCAGAACACATCAGAACACCAGGAGGCGCGGTTTCCGTCACTTTTCGTGCTTTCGTCACCGTTCTCGCAAGGGGGGAAGGGGGTACCTGGCTTCTGACATAGGTCGAGAGGAAGAAAAGTGGCGAAGCAAAAACCCTCAGAGCGCCACGTCTGGGCACCGTTGGGGTGGGGCAAGGGTACCGTCAATTCAGCCACGGCCCCCGGTCAAGGGACCGTCGCACACATCATGTTCTTTTGCACACAGGGAGCGACCTGCCTTTGCTGTGCTCTGCACGACCCCTTGCTGAGCCATCACTGTCCGGCCTTCGCAAGTTCACACCGCAATGACCGACACCGTGAGCCACATCAGCGACCTCAAGAAGCACTGCCGGTCGTTCTGGAGCGGGTACGAGTTCCATGACCCGGCCTTAGAGCTGCTGTTCAACAAGCAGCATCAGTCCTCCTTCATCAAGTACCTGCAGATCTGGTGCATCATGCACCTCTTGTTTGACGTCGCGTTCCCGATCACGATGATCACGTACAAACCGGGCCTGTTCTTTTTCCTCTCGCAGATCCCCAACATCCTCATCACAGTGGCCACGCTGCTGCCGGTGTGGTTCATTCCCAGGGTCCGCCAACACGCCGTCCTCATGATCGCCATCGCAGCGGTGCTGATGGCCGGCTCCTCTGGATGGCTTGTCCACGCCCACACGACGGTCTGGCTTCAGAACGCAAAAAGCAACGCACTCAATGACGTCGCGAATGAGATCCGCCACAACAAGGACGCCATGATGCAGCTCGACAACTACCTCCATATCGTCATCGCCACGTCGAACCTCAACCTCCAAGTGGCCCTGGGGCTGTCGCAGCTGCTACTTCTGATGTTTGTTGGGCTGTACCGGAGCACCATCGTCGCGGCCTTTATGACCCCGATCGCATTCGTGGGGGTGATGGTCATGAGCCCAGTGCTCCGGGACCAGTACGACACACTACTAATCCGCGGGTCCGCGCTCCTCGTAGCATCGGGGTTTCTGGTCTTCTTTATGGCCGGCAAGACCTTGGCCCAGAGGCGCTCCTTCATCCTGTCGAACCACTTCGAGGCGGAGCTGAATCTGGCGGTGCAGGCCTCCCGCAAGGCCGACAGCATCCTCAACCACACCCTGAAGAACAACATGGCCGACGCGTGCGGCGAGATCCAGCTGTTCCTCGTGAACACCTGCGCCAGCGACCCCGAGTACAGTCCACTGCACTCGGCGACCTACGCCCTGCAGCGCGGGATGCGGGCATGCCGGCAGCGCTATGCGTACCTGTGCCTGGTGGGCGGCAGGTACGCAAGGACATTAAACCCCCACCCCCCTGAACAATATCAAGGAGTTGAAAATAAAGTCCAGTATAGGATGTTATTTTCACATGGCAAAATTAATATCCAGTGCCTCTGGATGATTGCTATTGTTGTTACCTCTTGGAGCACGAGTCGCATCACCGGCAGGGCAGGCGAACACATAGTTTTACAACTGTGCCCTCAATCAACGAATTCACTTGCGTGAGAAAGAGGAAAGCGACCTGTCGGTGCGCCTCCGGGCCACTGGGGAGGGACACAGGACACAGGACACAGGACACATCACACACCAAAACACGCACACTCCCTATTGATATCCAGTAACAAAATAATATCCAGTGAATCAATAATGTCCAGATTTTATTACACGGGGGGTTTAGAATAAAACAACAGTGTAAGGAGGACTCCCCCCTTCGGGTCCAAACCCCCCAGCCCCTCCCCCTCCCCCTCTTCCAAGTCACCTGGACAAATTTTGCTTCGGTGCTTTTCGCGCGAATGTACTGTGTGTTCCTCAGGGTCATGTTCAGGGTGTGAGTCACCTGTTCCCATTGAGTAGCATGTCTCTATGAAAATGGACTGTCATGAACTGATGCTGTCTTGTTGTGGACACAGATCTTCCCACAAATTTAGTGCTTTGAGTTTACCTTGCACTGACCTTGGTTGACACTGAGGAGGGTCAACCAAGTATGCGCTTTTGTTATGCAAAAAAAAAAGTCTCCGGCGCCTTTGGCGCTGAATATGTTTGGAAGTCCTGTTGGCAAGGATTCGGGTCAACCCCCCTCAGCCCCCCCCCCCCTCCCGCTGCTGGGCCCAAACCCCCCAGCAGGCTACAATCAAGCGGCTGCCTAGAGCCAACATCTTGGCATACTCACCAGCATTTCGGTGTTTGATATCTGCATCAGTCAAGAACCGATGGGACGAGTTGATGTGTTGCAATTCATCTCAAATGTACATAGCGTATTCGTACAAACTCGAGACCTGATGCAGTGTGAATGATGATTGCGTCAACCCCCCCCCCCCCCGATCCTCCGCTCCAATGCGTGCCTGCAGGTACGTGTTCTCGCCGCACGCGCTGCTGCTCCGCGAGTTCGCCCAAGACATGGTCGCCGGGCTCCGGGTCACGCTGGCGGTCCCCGAGCTGAAGGTCCTCGTGGACCCCACGCTCCTCGGCCTGATTTTCGACAACGCGGTCAGCAACGCCTTCAAGCATGGCCACCCGGATGCGCCGGACGTGCAGTTCCGGATCCGGGTGCTGGACCGGCGGTATGAGGCCAGGGAGACAGTGCACCTGTCCTTCGAGGTGGCCAACCGCGCCAACCCCCTCCGGCCCCGCGTGACGGAGGACTACGTCGCGAAGGTGTTGGCCGGGGCCGCCACGACCGGGCCCGCCACATCCGCCATGTCGGACCAGATCGGCCTCCAGCACTCGTTCCTCGCGGCCAAGGCCCACGGCATGGACATCTGCCTCGAGCAGATTGACGACTATGTGCGGTTTGTGGTGCAGGTATGCTAATTCTAGCCGATGAGTTTATTGCAGGATGGGCGGTGGTACTGAGGAGGTGGAGATCGGAGAAAGACATGTCTTGCTCAAGGCAGGACCTCCACCGCTTTGTGGGGATCCTGGATGGTTGGTTTTTGGACCCATGGATGCCACGCATTGTTCAGGGGCCGCCACAGCCACCCACCAATGCCAAGCCCGTCAAGCAACCAAATAAACTGGAAGAGAAAGAGAAGAAATGGGGCTCGTACAGGGATGCAGCAGTGCTGCGCCTGCGGGCGCTAGAGGAAGAGGGCTGGACGGTAGCATATTCGGATGGGTCGGCCAAGACGGTCCGGGCGTGGGCACAGGCGGGGTATGGGGTCTGGTTTGGGCCAGGATCCCCACGCAATTTCTCTGCACATGTATTGCCAGGGGAACAACAGAGTGTCAGTCGGGGTGAACTGCAGGGAGTGCTGCATGAGCTCCTGTGTAGGAGGGCGGGGTAGAGGATGGTGGTTGTGATTGACTCAAAATACGTTTATAAGGGGATTATGGGCTGGTCGCCGAAGTGGCAGCGTCATCGGTGGCGAACCTCCAGCGGGGAGGTGGGTCATCGAGATCTGTGGGAGGCCATCTTATGGGAACGCGACAAGTCGGGGATAGAGTTGCAGATCCATTGGGTACCGTCACATTTGGGGGTGAACCGCAACAATGAAGCGGATGCTTTGGCGGAAGCGGGGCGCTTGCTTCATCCAGGTAATCTGCGGTCTCTGCACAAGAGACAACGGGTGGAGCCAATGTGGCAGGAGTTGGGGAATGTCCTCAGATGGGGTTGGTGATGCACACAACAGTGGGGCGTCCAGCTCATTTGAGTCAGGCAGTCTGTCCGTGACAGTGTCGGAGACGGACAGTTCATTAACAGTCAGCGAGGGGTCGGAGAGTGGGGGGTCATCGTCAGGTTTTAGCACGGATGTGAGTGACAGCTGCAAGCGGAGGAGGGTGTGGGAAGGGCCTTGGGATAATTAACAGCGTGTCCATAGAGCCTAAAGGCCTGTGCACAACACTATGGACAAGACAATCAGCTGTCTGTGACGGCGCCTCCGGAGGCGCCTTATCTGTGGACGAATTTGTGACGGCGGCTCCGCCACTGTACCAGGGATGAATATAATACTGCCACAATTATTTTGGTGGGGGTGGGTGGGTGGGGGGGGGGAGCCTGAGGACCCCTGAAATGATGAAATGACGATTACAAAATTGCATTTTTCCACTGCTTTTTGCTTTGCAGGTATGCCTCACCGTTGCACGTATCATCCTCTAGCAGCAACTAGTCCTCCACTTCGTCAAGTGACTGATGATGAGGCTGAAATGGAACGCATTTTGGGAAAATGCGTCAAAAAGACTTTGTAAAACACTGTTCACATATAGTTTTGTGGGCTACAGCAATGACCTACGTCCAGTGCTTCATCTTGTGTTTCAAAGAGGAGGGACCCAGGGCTGTGACTGCATTGTATTTTGGTTGGCTGGCATTTTGTAATCGTCATTTCGTCATGGGGGAGGGGGACCCCCCCCATTATATTCATCCCTGCGCCGTACTCGTGACAATGCACTGAGTGATTTCCCGGAGTGATTCCGGAGGGTGACGACCATCGTCGAATTATGGCCAAGCAACGCCTACGTTCAAGCAACACTAGGCGTTGGTTCCGTCAATTTTTTCACCGTTGATGTTGGCGGTGCGTTTTTCAATTCGTTCTACTGTATGCCATGTGTGCTTCCTGATACCTTGGTTTTGAGATGGACAATGTTCATATTTTGTGTCAAGGCAGCTCTGTTGGCCAAGAGGGCATTTGTAGCGTGTTTTGCCTCTTGGTTTTCAGAATGGTACACCAGGGTCCGTGGTAAAACTGAGTGAAAAAAATTTGTTACTCAGTAATTGGGGTTTCTACTCGGTTCTTTACTGAGTAGAAACCCCAAATTTTTTTTTTACTCGGTAAAGAAGTGAGTAGAAAAAAGCCACTTTGCCCACAAGTGGGCCACTTCTGATTTTGCCCCCCGCTCTGAAGCGGTGGGGATCCCCGAGACGGCAGGGGTGACGTAGCCACTTTGCCCACAAGTGGGCCACTTCTGATTTTGCCCCCCGCTCTGCAGCGGTGGGGATCCCCGAGACGGCAGGGGTGACGTAGCCACTTTGCCCACTTGTGGGCCACTTCTGATTTTGCCCCCAGCTCTGAAGCGGTGGGGATCCCCGAGACGGCAGGGGTGACGTAGCCACTTTGCCCATAAATGGGCCACTTCTGATTTTGCCCCCCGCTCTGAAGCGGTGGGGATCCCCGAGGCGGCAGGGGTGACGTAGCCACTTTGCCCACAAGCGGGCCACTTCTGATCCCCCCCCCCCCCCGCTCTGAAGCCGTGGGGATCCCCGAGACGGCAAGGGTGACGTAGCCACTTTGCCCACAAGTGGGCCACTTATGATTTTGCCCCCCGCTCTGAAGCGGTGGGGATCCCCGAGACGGCAGGGGTGACGTAGCCACTTTGCCCACAAGTGGGCCATTTCTGATTTCCCCCTCCGCTGTGCAGCGGTGGGGATCCCCGAGACGGTAGGGCTGACGTAGCCACTTTGCCCATAAGTGGGCCACTTCTGATTTTGCCCCCCGCTCTGCAGCGGTGGGGATCCCCGAGATGGCAGGGGTGACGTAGCCACTTTGCCCATAAGTGGGCCACTTCTGATTTTGCCCCCCGCTCTGAAGCGGTGGGGATCCCCGAGACGGCAGGGGTGACATAGCCACTTTGCCCACAAGTGGGCCACTTCTGTTTCCCCCCCCCCGCTATGCAGTGGTGGGGATCCCCGAGATGGCAGGGGTGATGTAGCCACCTTGCCCACAAGTTGGGCCACTTCTGATTTCCCCCCCCGCTCTGCAGCGGTGGGGATCCCCGAGACGGCAGGGGTGACGTAGCCACTTTGCCCACAAGTGGGCCACTTCTGATTTTGCCCCCCGCTCTGAAGCGGTGGGGATCCCCGAGACGGCAGGGGTGATGTAGCCACTTTGCCCACAAGTGGGCCACCTCTGATTTCCCCCCCCGCTCTGAAGCGGTGGGCATCCCCGAGACGGCAGGGGTGAGGTAGCCACTTTGCCCACAAGTGGGCCACTTCTGATTTTGCCCCCCGCTCTGCAGCGGTTAGGATCTCGGAGACGGCACGGTTGACGTAGCCACTTTGCCCACAAGTGGGCCACTTCTGATTTCCCCCCCCGCTCTGAAGCGGTGGGGATCCCCGAGACGGCAGGGGTGACGTAGCCACTTTGCCCATAAATGGGCCACTTCTGATTTTGCCCCCCGCTCTGAAGCGGTGGGGATCCCCGAGACGGCAGGGGTGACGTAGCCACTTTGCCCACAAGTGGGCCACTTCTGATTTCCCCCCCCGCTCTGAAGCGGTGGGGATCCCCGAGACGGCAGGGGTGACGTAGCCACTTTGCCCACAAGTAGGCCACTTCTGATTTCCCCCTCCGCTCTGCAGCGGTGGGGATCCCGGAGACGGCAGGGGTGACGTAGCCACTTTGCCCACAAGTGGGCCACTTCTGATTTCCCCCCCCGCTGTGCAGCGGTGGGGATCCCCGAGACGGCAGGGGTGACGTAGCCACTTTGCCCACAAGTAGGCCACTTCTGATTTTCCCCCCCGCTTTGCAGCGGTGGGGATCCCCGAGACGGCAGGGGTGACGTAGCCACTTTGTACACTCGTGGGCCACTTCTGCTTTTGCTCCCCGCATTTACAGCGGTGGGGATCCCCGAGACGGCAGGGGTGACGTAGCCACTTTGCCCACAAGTGGGCCACTTCTGATTTCCCCCCCCCGCTATGCAGTGGTGGGGATCCCCGAGATGGCAGGGGTGATGTAGCCACCTTGCCCACAAGTTGGGCCACTTCTGATTTCCCCCCCCGCTATGCAGCGGTGGGGATCCCCGAGACGGCAGGGGTGACGTAGCCACTTTGCCCACAGGTGGGCCACTTCTGATTTTGGGTCCGTGGTAAAACCTTTTTTCTGATTTTGCCCCCCGCTCTGAAGCGGTGGGGATCCCCGATACGGCAGGGGTGAGGTAGCCATTTCGCCCACTTGTGGGCCACTTCTGATTTTGCCCCCCGCTCTGAAGCGGTGGGGATCCCCGATACGGCAGGGGTGAGGTAGCCACTTTGCCCACTTGTGGGCCACTTCTGATTCTGCCCCCCGCTCTGAAGCGGTGGGGATCCCCGATACGGCAGGGGTGAGGTAGCCACTTTGCCCACTTGTGGGCCACTTCTGATTCTGCCCCCCGCTCTGAAGCGGTGGGGATCCCCGATACGGCAGGGGTGAGGTAGCCACTTTGCCCACTTGTGGGCCACTTCTGATTCTGCCCCCCGCTCTGAAGCGGTGGGGATCCCCGATACGGCAGGGGTGAGGTAGCCATTTGGCCCACTTGTGGGCCACTTCTGATTTTGCCCCGCGCTGAAGCGGTGGGGATCCCCGATACGGCAGGGGTGAGGTAGCCACTTTGCCCACTTGTGGGCCACTTCTGATTTTGCCCCCCGCTCTGAAGCGGTGGGGATCCCCGATACGGCAGGGGTGAGGTAGCCATTTCGCCCACTTGTGGGCCACTTCTGATTTTGCCCCCCGCTCTGAAGCGGTGGGGATCCCCAATACGGCAGGGGTGAGGTAGCCACTTTGCCCACTTGTGGGCCACTTCTGATTCTGCCCCCCGCTCTGAAGCGGTGGGGATCCCCGATACGGCAGAGGTGAGGTAGCCAGTTCGCCCACTTGTGGACCACTTCTGATTTTGCCCCCCGCTCTGAAGCGGTGGGGATCCCCGATACGGCAGGGGTGAGGTAGCCACTTTGCCCACTTGTGGGCCATTTCTGATTTTGCCCCCCGCTCTGAAGCGGTGGGGATCCCCGATACGGCAGGGGTGAGGTAGCCATTTGGCCCACTTGTGGGCCACTTCTGATTTTGCCCCCCGCTCTGAAGCGGTGGGGATCCCCGATACGGCAGGGGTGAGGTAGCCACTTTGCCCATTTGTGGGCCACTTCTGATTCTGCCCCCCGCTCTGAAGCGGTGGGGATCCCCGATACGGCAGGGGTGAGGTAGCCACTTCGCCCACTTGTGGGCCACTTCTGATTTTGCCCCCCGCTCTGAAGCGGTGGGGATCCCCGATACGGCAGGGGTGAGGTAGCCATTTCGCCCACTTGTGGGCCACTTCTGATTTTGCCCCCCGCTCTGAAGCGGTGGGGATCCCCAATACGGCAGGGGTGAGGTAGCCACTTTGCCCACTTGTGGGCCACTTCTGATTCTGCCCCCCGCTCTGAAGCGACGGGGATCCCCGATACGGCAGGGGTGAGGTAGCCAGTTCGCCCACTTGTGGGCCACTTCTGATTTTGCCCCCCGCTCTGAAGCGGTGGGGATCCCCGATACGGCAGGGGTGAGGTAGCCACTTTGCCCACTTGTGGGCCACTTCTGATTTTGCCCCCCGCTCTGAAGCGGTGGGGATCCCCGATACGGCAGGGGTGAGGTAGCCACTTTGCCCACTTGTGGCCCACTTCTGATTCTGCCCCCCGCTCTGAAGCGGTGGGGATCCCCGATACGGCAGGGGTGAGGTAGCCATTTGGCCCACTTGTGGGCCACTTCTGATTTTGCCCCCCGCTCTGATCGTATCCACCCTGCTTAGCTGGTTTTCGAACATTTTTTTTTCCCGTTAAGGACACCCCTACTAAAGAACATAGAATCATTTGTTCCTCTTTGCTGACTCCCCAGGCGGCATGTGATCCATTTTTTTTCTAATGCCCTTCGTGCATGCAACGGTGTCCTCCATTAGCAAAGCTCTGCGGATGGCACCGAGGCATGCACGAAGAAATCGGCTACAACGAGTCCCGTGGGCACGGATGATACCCTTGGAATACACATGCAGTGTACTGTTGCTTGGTTGTTTGTGAATCTTTACCCTTGAGCTGATAACGGAGCTTATTCATCATTCATGGGCAAAGAGACACAGACCCATGGTGCGGTGCACTGCATGTGGGGGACCGACAATAAAATTGCATTACATCACCAGACTCATTATAAACATCCAATTACATTCATGTTTGCAACACTCATTGGATATTTTTTGGGTTCTAGTAAACCTCCGGCTTGGCTTTTTTCCCTCCATTGTATGGTGTATGTTGTGTTTTCTCTTTGTGCGTGTGCATGGCCACGATGGGGAACTCAGCTCCAGTTCGCTCCCCCCTCCCCCCAACAAACTTGCACCTCTCGATCCGGTTTCTATTTTTTCTTGCTATGTGTGTTCCCAGGACCCCACCCCACAAGGAGCGCCCATGAACGTCACCGTATAATGTGGGGACCGAGAACTGGGATTCCAAGGGGGTAGCTCATGTAGTTCCGGTGCATGTATTGTTGAACAGGGAGTTCCATAGGGCCGCTGTTTTGGTTCTGTGCGTGTTTCTACGGTATATATGTCCCTGTGTATGCAGGAGTTCAAATGGCGGCTGAGCAACCCCATGTGCATTGCTAGTGGGGGGTGGTCCCAATCCTATATTGGCCACCCCCCGTGACATACCCCTCAGTGGGGGGGGGGGGGGGTATGGGTGGCAAATTTTCCAACGAGACGAGTTTTGGGTCCGAGTGTGAGGCCGCACCACCCGCCACCCGGTAACACAGCATAACACTCTTTTTGGCTGAGCTGTGGCTAATACGTCTCCATTGCAAACCAACAATGTCAGTTCGGGGGTTAAGCTTGTGCGTTGCATGTGTGGTGTAAGCGGGGAGAGGTGCTTGTAGCCTGGCGCTGTGTGGTCCAAGGCCACCACCTCAAGTTGCTATGGCCACACGTACGCACTTGCCACCACCCCCATCTGGCAGTTGTGTGCAACTTCAATAATGTGGGTGTAGCTGCTTGTGACAATGTAGCTAGTACCCCATTGGACCCTATCCCGCCTAGTTCCATTCCGTCCGAAATTGATGTCGCCACACCCTGTACCGATAGCCCTCCAACATCTCATACTGGGTGTCGCCCCGCTGAACAAATCTTTGCTAATGTGTGCAAGGCACTCAGTGATAGCCATGGCTCGTTTCGCCCATCCTTGGCAGAGGTCGAGGCATTGCTTGGTGACGATTGGGGGCCGCCACTACGTGCCACGGTTCCAGGTCCATCGGCTCAACAATATGAGTTCGAGGCACGCCATTTTAGGGACCTCACCTCCGAGAGCTATGTCACAGACTGTGCTCAAATTGTGGTGTATTACTGGTGGGCAGCCCAGACCGCTCTCAGTGCAGATTGGGACACAATGGGTGTGGCATGGGCAGTCCGTGATTCGTTGTGGAATGTGTCGTGTGCCAGTCCACAACGCCGACAGGCGTTGGTTGAATCATGGGCGCGTAGCACTTTGGAACGCGCGTCCATTGATATGTCTTTTGCAGCACCGTTGATTGTGGCGCAGATATATAATTCGCGTAATTTCCATTGGGTGCTCCGCTTGTTGCTGATTGCCCCTACCCGTGAATACCTTTGCCTTAAGTTTGACCCCATACTTGACAAGCCACACATTGTTGGGGCAAACAAGGAGGAGTTGGCTGTTGTGGATGAGCTTGCGGAGCGAGAAGGCATCCAACCACAACCGCGGAGGAAGTGGGCAACGTTTTTGGATGCTTTCGGTTCCCTTGCATTTGCAATTGCACCCCTGTATTCCACCTTCATCAAGCAGGATGATTTTGTGAGTTGCCATCCGGCATGTCTGTTGATGTTGCATTGTGCCTTGTCTAGACGTGTTGTCAAAGGTGATTTGCAAGTGCCACAGGATAGATTGTGGTTATTGCGTGAGATGGCACAAGGTACTTTGTACTACAGTGGTTCCAAGTTGGCCCCCACACCCCAGACCCGGTCAATGCATTGGGAGGTGTCTCGGTTGTACCCCACGCCCGAATCTGCAGACCCCCCTGACACATGCTTTTTTTGCGATGGCACACCCGCCATAGCGTGCCAGGAATGTAAGGTTCTTCATTGTACCTTCCATACCACTGTCTTGTGTCAGTCCGAGATTTGTGTAGGATTGCGCCAATTCCGGGCGGCCCCCGTTGCTGCTGCTGCTGCTGCTGTTGTTGCTTTTGCTGCAGTTACTGCTGCCAATGCCACGCATGCCACTCCTGGCAATGCCAATGCCACTGATGACACCCGTCCCGGTGTGTGGATCTGTCGGAAGTGGTATGCGTTGCCTCCTCAATGCCCCCAAAATGCTGATGGTCAATTGGAAAATGACCAAGCATTTTGCAGACGGCTGCATTTGGAAAAGAAAGAAGATCTCTTTGAGAGATGCAAGCTGAATCCTACCCCGAGAGGCAAGCCTCACAAGAGAGATACTAAGGCCGACTTGATCTTCAAGCGTGTCTTTTGTAACTACTTGTAAGTAGTTGGCCCCACCCTCCCTCCCTCCTCTGTGCATGCATGCATACGATACTCAACCCTCTTTGGTGAAGTGGTTGTGTGATCCCTCCCTCCTCTGTGCATGCATGCAGACGGTACTCAACCCTCCTTGGTGAAGCGGTTGTGTGATATATATATATATATATATACATGATGGTTTGGCCCGTGTGGGGCGCCACTAACACAAGTGGCCGGGAATCGACTCGGGGGCCTTGTGCCCTTAAACAAAAGTACCACCTACCATCAAAGTGTGCAGGTTTTTGTGCATTTTTTTTCAAAAAAAATTGTCTTTTTACTGAGTAAAAAAAATAATTTGCACAGTTTTACCACATTTTACTCAGTTTTACCTCGTCTGGTACTCAGTTTTACCAAATACCCTCTGATTTTGCCCCCCGCTCTGAAGCGGTGGGGATCCCCGAGACGGCAGGGGTGACGTAGCCACTTTGCCCACAAGTGGGCCACCTCTGATTTCCCCCCCCCGCTCTGAAGCGGTGGGCATCCCCGAGACGGCAGGGGTGACGTAGCCACTTTGCCCACAAGTGGGCCACTTCTGATTTTGCCCCCCGCTGTGCAGCGGTGGGGATCCCCGAGACGGCACGGTTGACGTAGCCACTTTGCCCACAAGTGGGCCACTTCTGATTTCCCCCCCCCGCTCTGCAGCGGTGGGGATCCCCGAGACGGCAGGGGTGACGTAGCCACTTTGCCCATAAATGGGCCACTTCTGATTTTGCCCCCCGCTCTGAAGCGGTGGGGATCCCCGAGACGGCAGGGGTGACGTAGCCACTTTGCCCACAAGTAGGCCACTTCTGATTTCCCCCTCCGCTCTGCAGCGGTGGGGATCCCGGAGACGGCAGGGGTCACGCAGCCACTTTGCCCACAAGTGGGCCACTTCTGATTTCTCCCCCCGCTCTGACGCGGTGGGGATCCCCGAGACGGCAGGGGTGACGTAGCCACTTTGCCCACAAGTAGGCCACTTCTGATTTTCCCCCCCCGCTTTGCAGCGGTGGGGATCCCCGAGACGGCAGGGGTGACGTAGCCACTTTGCCCACAAGTGGGCCACTTCTGATTTTGCTCCCCGCATTTGCAGCGGTGGGGATCCCCGAGACGGCAGGGGTGACGTAGCCACTTTGCCCACAAGTGGGCCACTTCTGATTCCCCCCCCCCGCTATGCAGTGGTGGGGATCCCCGAGATGGCAGGGGTGATGTAGCGACCTTGCGCACAAGTTGGGCCACTTCTGATTTTCCCCCCCGCTCTGCAGCGGTGGGGATCCCCGAGACGGCAGGGGTGACGTAGCCACTTTGCCCACAAGTGGGCCACTTCTGATTTTGCCCCCCGCTCTGAAGCGATGGGGATCCCCGAGACGGCAGGGGTGACGTAGCCACTTTGCCCACAAGTGGGCCACTTCTGATTCCCCCCCCCCCCCCGCTATGCAGTGGTGGGGATCCCCGAGATGGCAGGGGTGATGTAGCCACTTTGCCCATAAGTGGGCCACTTCTGATTTCCCCCCCCCGCTCTGCAGCGGTGGGGATCCCCGAGACGGCAGGGGTGACGTAGCCACTTTGCCCACAAGTGGGCCACTTCTGATTTTGCCCCCTGCTCTGAAGCGGTGGGGATCCCCGAGACGGCAGGGGTGACGTAGCCACTTTGCCCACAAGTAGGCCACTTCTGATTTCCCCCCCCCCGCTTTGCAGCGGTGGGGATCCCCGAGACGGCAGGGGTGACGTAGCCACTTTGCCCACAAGTGGGCCACTTCTGATTTCCCCCCCCCGCTCTGAAGCGGTTGGGATCCCCGAGACGGCAGGGGTGACGTAGCCTTTTTGCCCACAAGTAGGCCACTTCTGATTTCCCCCTCCGCTCTGCAGCGGTGGGGATCCCGGAGACGGCAGGGGTGACGTAGCCACTTTGCCCACAAGTGGGCCACTTCTGATTTCCCCCCCCGCTGTGCAGCGGTGGGGATCCCCGAGACGGCAGGGGTGACGTAGCCACTTTGCCCACAAGTGGGCCACTTCTGATTTCCCCCCCCCGCTCTGAAGCGGTTGGGATCCCCGAGACGGCAGGGGTGACGTAGCCACTTTGCCCACAAGTAGGCCACTTCTGATTTCCCCCTCCGCTCTGCAGCGGTGGGGATCCCGGAGACGGCAGGGGTGACGTAGCCACTTTGCCCACAAGTAGGCCACTTCTGATTCCCCCCCCCCGCTTTGCAGCGGTGGGGATCCCCGAGACGGCAGGGGTGACGTAGCCACTTTGTACACTTGTGGGCCACTTCTGATTTCCCCCCCCCGCTTTGAAGCGGTGGGGATCCCCGAGACGGCAGGGGTGACGTAGCCACTTTGCCCACAAGTGGGCCACTTCTGATTTCCCCCCCCCGCTATGCAGTGGTGGGGATCCCCGAGACGGCAGGGGTGACGTAGCCACTTTGCCCACAAGTGGGCCACTTCTGATCCCCCCCCCCCCCCCGCTATGCAGTGGTGTGGATCCCCGAGATGGCACGGGTGACGTAGCCACTTTGCCCACAAGTGGGCCACTTCTGATTTCCCCCCCCGCTCTGCAGCGGTGGGGATCCCCGAGACGGCAGGGGTGACGTAGCCACTTTGCCCACAAGAAGCCCCCTTCTGATTTCCCCCTCCGCTCTGCAGCGGTGGGGATCCCGGAGACGGCAGGGGTGGCGTAGCCACTTTGCCCACAAGTGGGCCACTTCTGATTTCCCCCCCCGCTGTGCAGCGGTGGGGATCCCCGAGACGGCAGGGGTGACGTAGCCACTTTGCCCATAAATGGGCCACTTCTGATTTTGCCCCCCGCTCTGAAGCGGTGGGGATCCCCGAGACGGCAGGGGTGACGTAGCCACTTTGCCCACAAGTGGGCCACTTCTGATTTCCCCCCCCGCTCTGAAGCGGTGGGGATCCCCGAGACGGCAGGGGTGACGTAGCGACTTTGCCCACAAGTAGGCCACTTCTGATTTCCCCCTCCGCTCTGCAGCGGTGGGGATCCCGGAGACGGCACGGGTGACGTAGCCACTTTGCCCACAAGTGGGCCACTTCTGATTCCCCCCCCCGCTGTGCAGCGGTGGGGATCCCCGAGACGGCAGGGGTGACGTAGCCACTTTGCCCACAAGTAGGCCACTTCTGATTTCCCCCCCCGCTTTGCAGCGGTGGGGATCCCCGAGACGGCAGGGGTGACGTAGCCACTTTGTACACTTGTGGGCCACTTCTTCTTTTGCTCCCCGCATTTGCAGCGGTGGGGATCCCCGAGACGGCAGGGGTGACGTAGCCACTTTGCCCACAAGTGGGCCACTTCTGATTCCCCCCCCCCGCTATGCAGTGGTGGGGATCCCCGAGATGGCAGGGGTGATGTAGCCACCTTGCCCACAAGTTGGGCCACTTCTGATTTTCCCCCCCGCTCTGCAGCGGTGGGGATCCCCGAGACGGCAGGGGTGACGTAGCCACTTTGCCCACAAGTGGGCCACTTCTGATTTTGCCCCCCGCTCTGAAGCGGTGGGGATCCCCGAGACGGCACGGGTGACGTAGCCACTTTGCCCACAAGTGGGCCACCTCTGATTTCCCCCCCCGCTCTGAAGCGGTGGGCATCCCCGAGACGGCAGGGGTGACGTAGCCACTTTGCCCACAAGTGGGCCACTTCTGATTTCCCCCCCCCGCTGTGCAGCGGTGGGGATCCCCGAGACGGCAGGGGTGACGTAGCCACTTTGCCCATAAATGGGCCACTTCTGATTTTGCCCCCCGCTCTGAAGCGGTGGGGATCCCCGAGACGGCAGGGGTGACGTAGCCACTTTGCCCACAAGTGGGCCACTTCTGATTTCCCCCCCCGCTCTGAAGCGGTGGGGATCCCCGAGACGGCAGGGGTGACGTAGCCACTTTGCCCACAAGTAGGCCACTTCTGATTTCCCCCTCCGCTCTGCAGCGGTGGGGATCCCGGAGACGGCAGGGGTGACGTAGCCACTTTGCCCACAAGTGGGCCACTTCTGATTTCCCCCCCCGCTGTGCAGCGGTGGGGATCCCCGAGACGGCAGGGGTGACGTAGCCACTTTGTACACTTGTGGGCCACTTCTGCTTTTGCTCCCCGCATTTACAGCTGTGGGGATCCCCGAGACGGCAGGGGTGACGTAGCCACTTTGCCCATAAGTGGGCCACTTCTGATTCCCCCCCCCCCCCCGTGCTCTGTAGCGGTGGGGATCCCCGAGACGGCAGGGGTGACGTAGCCACTTTGCCCACAAGTGGGCCACTTCTGATCCCCCCCCCCCGCCGCTATGCAGTGGTGGGGATGCCCGAGATGGCAGGGGTGATGTAGCCACCTTGCCCACAAGTTGGGCCACTTCTGATTTTCCCCCCCGCTCTGCAGCGGTGGGGATCCCCGAGACGGCAGGGGTGACGTAGCCACTTTGCCCACAAGTGGGCCACTTCTGATTTTGCCCCCCGCTCTGAAGCGGTGGGGATCCCCGAGACGGCAGGGGTGACGTAGCCACTTTGCCCACAAGTGGGCCACTTCTGATTCCCCCCCCCCCCGCTATGCAGTGGTGGGGATCCCCGAGATGGCAGGGGTGATGTAGCCACTTTGCCCATAAGTGGGCCACTTCTGATTTCCCCCCCCGCTCTGAAGCGGTGGGGATCCCCGAGACGGCAGGGGTGACGTAGCCACTTTGCCCACAAGTGGGCCACTTCTGATTTTGCCCCCCGCTCTGAAGCGGTGGGGATCCCCGAGACGGCAGGGGTGACGTAGCCACTTTGCCCACAAGTGGGCCACCTCTGATTTCCCCCCCCCGCTCTGCAGCGGTGGGGATCCCCGAGACGGCAGGGGTGACGTAGCCACTTTGCCCACAAGTGGGCCACTTCTGATTTCCCCCCCCCGCTCTGCAGCGGTGGGGATCCCCGATACGGCAGGGGTGAGGTAGCCACTTTGCCCATAAATGGGCCACTTCTGATTTTGCCCCCCGCTCTGAAGCGGTGGGGATCCCCGAGACGGCAGGGGTGACGTAGCCACTTTGCCCACAAGTGGGCCACTTCTGATCCCCCCCCCCGCTCTGAAGCGGTGGGGATCCCCGAGACGGCAGGGGTGACGTAGCCACTTTGCCCACAAGTAGGCCACTTCTGATTTCCCCCTCCGCTCTGCAGCGGTGGGGATCCCGGAGACGGCAGGGGTGACGTAGCCACTTTGCCCACAAGTGGGCCACTTCTGATTTCCCCCCCCGCTGTGCAGCGGTGGGGATCCCCGAGACGGCAGGGGTGACGTAGCCACTTTGTACACTTGTGGGCCACTTCTGCTTTTGCTCCCCGCATTTACAGCTGTGGGGATCCCCGAGACGGCAGGGGTGACGTAGCCACTTTGCTCATAAGTGGGCCACTTCTGATTTTGCTCCCCGCTCTGAAGCGGTGGGGATCCCCGAGACGGCAGGGGTGACGTAGCCACTTTGCCCATAAGTGGGCCACTTCTGATTTTGCTCCCCGCTCTGAAGCGGTGGGGATCCCCGAGACGGCAGGGGTGACATAGCCCCTTTGCCCACAAGTGGGGCACCTCTGATTTTGCCCCCCGCTCTGAAGCGGTGGGGAACCCCGAGACAGCAGGGGTGACGTAGCCACTTTGCCCACAAGTGGGCCACTTCTGATTTTCCCCCCCGCTCTGAAGCGCAGGGGATACCCGGGGCGGCAGGGATGACGTAGCCACTTTGCCCATAAGTGGGCCACTTCTGATCCCCCCCCCCCCCCCGCTATGCAGTGGTGGGGATCCCCGAGATGGCAGGGGTGATGTAGCCACTTTGCCCATAAGTGGGCCACTTCTGATTTCCCCCCCCGCTCTGAAGCGGTGGGGATCCCCGAGACGGCAGGGGTGACGTAGCCACTTTGCCCACAAGTGGGCCACTTCTGATTTTGCCCCCCGCTCTGAAGCGGTGGGGATCCCCGAGACGGCAGGGGTGACGTAGCCACTTTGCCCACAAGTGGGCCACCTCTGATTTCCCCCCCCGCTCTGCAGCGGTGGGGATCCCCGAGACGGCAGGGGTGACGTAGCCACTTTGCCCACAAGTGGGCCACTTCTGATTTCCCCCCCCCGCTCTGCAGCGGTGGGGATCCCCGAGACGGCAGGGGTGACGTAGCCACTTTGCCCATAAATGGGCCACTTCTGATTTTGCCCCCCGCTCTGAAGCGGTGGGGATCCCCGAGACGGCAGGGGTGACATCGCCACTTTGCCCACAAGTGGGCCACTTCTGATTTCCCCCCCCGCTCTGAAGCGGTGGGGATCCCCGAGACGGCAGGGGTGACGTAGCCACTTTGCCCACAAGTGGGCCACTTCTGATTCCCCCCCCCGCTCTGAAGCGGTGGGGATCCCCGAGACGGCAGGGGTGACGTAGCCACTTTGCCCACAAGTAGGCCACTTCTGATTTCCCCCTCCGCTCTGCAGCGGTGGGGATCCCGGAGACGGCAGGGGTGACGTAGCCACTTTGCCCACAAGTGGGCCACTTCTGATTTCCCCCCCCGCTGTGCAGCGGTGGGGATCCCCGAGACGGCAGGGGTGACGTAGCCACTTTGTACACTTGTGGGCCACTTCTGCTTTTGCTCCCCGCATTTACAGCTGTGGGGATCCCCGAGACGGCAGGGGTGACGTAGCCACTTTGCCCATAAGTGGGCCACTTCTGATTTTGCTCCCCGCTCTGAAGCGGTGGGGATCCCCGAGACGGCAGGGGTGACGTAGCCACTTTGCCCATAAGTGGGCCACTTCTGATTTTGCTCCCCGCTCTGAAGCGGTGGGGATCCCCGAGACGGCAGGGGTGACATCGCCACTTTGCCCACAAGTGGGGCACCTCTGATTTTGCCCCCCGCTCTGAAGCGGTGGGGAACCCCGAGACGGCAGGGGTGACGTAGCCACTTTGCCCACAAGTGGGCCACTTCTGATTTTCCCCCCCGCTCTGAAGCGCAGGGGATACCCGGGGCGGCAGGGATGACGTAGCCACTTTGCCCATAAGTGGGCCACTTCTGATTTTGCCCCCCGCTCTGCAGCGGTGGGGATCCCCGAGACTGCAAGGGTGACGTAGCCACTTTGCCCACAAGTGGGGCACCTCTGATTTTGCCCCCCGCTCTGCAGCGGTGGGGATCCCCGAGACGGCAGGGGTGACGTAGCCACTTTGCGCACTTGTGGGCCACTTCTGATTTTGCCCCCCGCTCTGCAGCGGTGGGGATCCCCGAGACGGCAGGGGTGACGTAGCCACTTTGCCCACTTGTGGGGCACCTCTGATTTTGCCCCCCGCTCTGCAGCGGTGTGGCTCCCCAAAACGACACGGTTGACGTAGCCACTTTGCCCATAAATGGGCCACTTCTGATTTTGCCCCCCGCTCTGAAGCGGTGGGGATCCCCGAGACGGCAGGGGTGACGTAGCCACTTTGCCCACAAGTGGGCCACTTCTGATTTCCCCCCCCGCTCTGAAGCGGTGGGGATCCCCGAGACGGCAGGGGTGACGTAGCCACTTTGCCCACAAGTAGGCCACTTCTGATTTCCCCCTCCGCTCTGCAGCGGTGGGGATCCCGGAGACGGCAGGGGTGACGTAGCCACTTTGCCCACAAGTGGGCCACTTCTGATTTCCCCCCCCGCTGTGCAGCGGTGGGGATCCCCGAGACGGCAGGGGTGACGTAGCCACTTTGTACACTTGTGGGCCACTTCTGCTTTTGCTCCCCGCATTTACAGCTGTGGGGATCCCCGAGACGGCAGGGGTGACGTAGCCACTTTGCCCATAAGTGGGCCACTTCTGATTCCCCCCCCCCCCCCCTGCTCTGTAGCGGTGGGGATCCCCGAGACGGCAGGGGTGACGTAGCCACTTTGCCCACAAGTGGGCCACTTCTGATCCTCCCCCCCCCCCCGCTATGCAGTGGTGGGGATGCCCGAGATGGCAGGGGTGATGTAGCCACCTTGCCCACAAGTTGGGCCACTTCTGATTTTCCCCCCCGCTCTGCAGCGGTGGGGATCCCCGAGACGGCAGGGGTGACGTAGCCACTTTGCCCACAAGTGGGCCACTTCTGATTTTGCCCCCCGCTCTGAAGCGGTGGGGATCCCCGAGACGGCAGGGGTGACGTAGCCACTTTGCCCACAAGTGGGCCACTTCTGATTCCCCCCCCCCCCCCCGCTATGCAGTGGTGGGGATCCCCGAGATGGCAGGGGTGATGTAGCCACTTTGCCCATAAGTGGGCCACTTCTGATTTCCCCCCCCGCTCTGAAGCGGTGGGGATCCCCGAGACGGCAGGGGTGACGTAGCCACTTTGCCCACAAGTGGGCCACTTCTGATTTTGCCCCCCGCTCTGAAGCGGTGGGGATCCCCGAGACGGCAGGGGTGACGTAGCCACTTTGCCCACAAGTGGGCCACCTCTGATTTCCCCCCCCGCTCTGCAGCGGTGGGGATCCCCGAGACGGCAGGGGTGACGTAGCCACTTTGCCCACAAGTGGGCCACTTCTGATTTCCCCCCCCCGCTCTGCAGCGGTGGGGATCCCCGAGACGGCAGGGGTGACGTAGCCACTTTGCCCATAAATGGGCCACTTCTGATTTTGCCCCCCGCTCTGAAGCGGTGGGGATCCCCGAGACGGCAGGGGTGACGTAGCCACTTTGCCCACAAGTGGGCCACTTCTGATTCCCCCCCCCGCTCTGAAGCGGTGGGGATCCCCGAGACGGCAGGGGTGACGTAGCCACTTTGCCCACAAGTAGGCCACTTCTGATTTCCCCCTCCGCTCTGCAGCGGTGGGGATCCCGGAGACGGCAGGGGTGACGTAGCCACTTTGCCCACAAGTGGGCCACTTCTGATTTCCCCCCCCGCTGTGCAGCGGTGGGGATCCCCGAGACGGCAGGGGTGACGTAGCCACTTTGTACACTTGTGGGCCACTTCTGCTTTTGCTCCCCGCATTTACAGCTGTGGGGATCCCCGAGACGGCAGGGGTGACGTAGCCACTTTGCCCATAAGTGGGCCACTTCTGATTTTGCTCCCCGCTCTGAAGCGGTGGGGATCCCCGAGACGGCAGGGGTGACGTAGCCACTTTGCCCATAAGTGGGCCACTTCTGATTTTGCTCCCCGCTCTGAAGCGGTGGGGATCCCCGAGACGGCAGGGGTGACATAGCCACTTTGCCCACAAGTGGGGCACCTCTGATTTTGCCCCCCGCTCTGAAGCGGTGGGGAACCCCGAGACGGCACGGGTGACGTAGCCACTTTGCCCACAAGTGGGCCACTTCTGATTTTCCCCCCCGCTCTGAAGCGCAGGGGATACCCGGGGCGGCAGGGATGACGTAGCCACTTTGCCCATAAGTGGGCCACTTCTGATTCCCCCCCCCCCCGCTATGCAGTGGTGGGGATCCCCGAGATGGCAGGGGTGATGTAGCCACTTTGCCCACAAGTGGGCCACTTCTGATTTCCCCCCCCGCTCTGAAGCGGTGGGGATCCCCGAGACGGCAGGGGTGACGTAGCCACTTTGCCCACAAGTGGGCCACTTCTGATTTTGCCCCCCGCTCTGAAGCGGTGGGGATCCCCGAGACGGCAGGGGTGACGTAGCCACTTTGCCCACAAGTGGGCCACCTCTGATTTCCCCCCCCGCTCTGCAGCGGTGGGGATCCCCGAGACGGCAGGGGTGACGTAGCCACTTTGCCCACAAGTGGGCCACTTCTGATTTCCCCCCCCCGCTCTGCAGCGGTGGGGATCCCCGAGACGGCAGGGGTGACGTAGCCACTTTGCCCATAAATGGGCCACTTCTGATTTTGCCCCCCGCTCTGAAGCGGTGGGGATCCCCGAGACGGCAGGGGTGACGTAGCCACTTTGCCCACAAGTGGGCCACTTCTGATTCCCCCCCCCCGCTCTGAAGCGGTGGGGATCCCCGAGACGGCAGGGGTGACGTAGCCACTTTGCCCACAAGTAGGCCACTTCTGATTTCCCCCTCCGCTCTGCAGCGGTGGGGATCCCGGAGACGGCAGGGGTGACGTAGCCACTTTGCCCACAAGTGGGCCACTTCTGATTTCCCCCCCCGCTGTGCAGCGGTGGGGATCCCCGAGACGGCAGGGGTGACGTAGCCACTTTGTACACTTGTGGGCCACTTCTGCTTTTGCTCCCCGCATTTACAGCTGTGGGGATCCCCGAGACGGCAGGGGTGACGTAGCCACTTTGCCCATAAGTGGGCCACTTCTGATTTTGCTCCCCGCTCTGAAGCGGTGGGGATCCCCGAGACGGCAGGGGTGACGTAGCCACTTTGCCCATAAGTGGGCCACTTCTGATTTTGCTCCCCGCTCTGAAGCGGTGGGGATCCCCGAGACGGCAGGGGTGACATAGCCACTTTGCCCACAAGTGGGGCACCTCTGATTTTGCCCCCCGCTCTGAAGCGGTGGGGAACCCCGAGACGGCAGGGGTGACGTAGCCACTTTGCCCACAAGTGGGCCACTTCTGATTTTCCCCCCCGCTCTGAAGCGCAGGGGATACCCGGGGCGGCAGGGATGACGTAGCCACTTTGCCCATAAGTGGGCCACTTCTGATTTTGCCCCCCGCTCTGCAGCGGTGGGGATCCCCGAGACGGCAAGGGTGACGTAGCCACTTTGCCCACAAGTAGGGCACCTCTGATTTTGCCCCCCGCTGTGCAGCGGTGGGGATCCCCGAGACGGCAGGGGTGACGTAGCCACTTTGCGCACTTGTGGGCCACTTCTGATTTTGCCCCCCGCTCTGCAGCGGTGGGGATCCCCGAGACGGCAGGGGTGACGTAGCCACTTTGCCCACTTGTGGGGCACCTCTGATTTTGCCCCCCGCTCTGCAGCGGTGGGGCTCCCCAAAACGACACGGTTGACGTAGCCACTTTGCCCATAAGTGGGCCACTTCTGATTTTGCCCCCCGCTCTGAAGCGGTGGGGCTCCCCGAGACGGCAGCGGTGACGTAGCCACTTTGCCCACTTGTGGGGCACCTCTGATTTTGCCCCCCGCTCTGCAGCGGTGGGGCTCCCCAAAACGACACGGTTGACGTAGCCACTTTGCCCATAAGTGGGCCACTTCTGATTTTGCCCCCCGCTCTGAAGCGGTGGGGTTCCCCGAGACGGCAGGGGTGACATAGCCACTTTGCGCACTTGTGGGCCACTTCTGATTTTGCCCCCCGCTCTGCAGCGGTGGGGCTCCCCGAGACGGCACGGTTGACGTAGCCACTTTGCCCATAAGTGGGCCACTTCTGATTTTGCCCCCCGCTCTGAAGCGGTGGGGATCCCCGAGACGGCAGGGGTGACGTAGCCAATTTGCCCACAAGTGGGCCACTTCTGATTTTGCCCCCCGCTCTGAAGCGGTGGGGATCCCCGAGACGGCAGGGCTGACGTAGCCACTTTGCCCGTAAGTGGGCCACTTCTGATTTTGCCCCCCGCTCTGCAGCGGTGGGGCTCCCCGAGACGGCACGGTTGACGTAGCCACTCTGCCCATAAGTGGGCCACTTCTGATTTTGCCCCCCGCTCTGAAGCGGTGGGGATCCCCGAGACGGCAGGGGTGACGTAGCCACTTTGCCCACAAGTGGGCCACTTCTGATTTTGCCCCCCGCTCAGAAGCGGTGGGGATCCCCGAGACGGTAGGGGTGACGTAGCCACTTTGCCCACTCGTGGGCCACTTCTGATTTTGTTCCCCGCTCTGAAGCAGTGGGGATGCCCGAGACGGCAGGGGTGACGTAGCCACTTTGCCCACAAGTGGGCCACTTCTGATTTTGCCCCCCGCTCTGCAGCGGTGGGGATCCCCGAGACGGCAGGGGTGACGTAGCCACTTTGCCCACAAGTGGGCCACTTCTGATTTCCCCCCCCCCCGCTCTGCAGCGGTGGGGATCCCCGAGACGGCAGGGGTGACGTAGCCACTTTGCCCACAAGTGGGCCACTTCTGATTTCCCCCCCACCACTCTGCAGCGGTGGGGATCCCCGAGACGGCAGGGGTGACGTAGCCACTTTGCCCACAAGTGGGCCACTTCTGATTCTTTCCCCCGCTCTGAAGCGATGGGGATCCCCGAGACGGCAGGGGTGACGTAGCCACTTTGCCCACTTGTGGGCCACTCCTGATCCCCCCCCCCCCCCCCCCGCTCTGCAGCGGTGGGGATCCCCGAGACGGCCGGGGTGACGTAGCCACTTTGCTCATAATTGGGCCATTTCTGATTCCCCCCCCCCTCTCCGATTGTACCCACCGTGCTTACCTGGTTCTGGAACAACTTTTTTTTATTTTGTTAAGGACACCCTTGCTTGGGACACAATGGGTGTGGCATGGGCAGTCCGTGATTCGTTGTGGAATGCGTCGTGTGCCAATCCACAACGCGGACAGGCGTTGGTTGAATCATGGGCACGTAGCACTTTGGAACGCGCGTCCATTGATATGTCTTTTGCAGCACCGTTGATTGTGGCGCAGGTATATAATTCGGGCAATTTCCATTGGGTGCTCCGCTTGTTGTTGATTGCCCCAACCCGTGAATACCTTTGCCTTAAGTTTGACCCCATACTTGACAAGCCACACATTGTTGGGGCAAACAAGGAGGAGTTGGCTGTTGTGGATGAGCTTGCGGAGCGAGAAGGCATCCAACCACAACCGCGGAGGAAGTAGGCAACGTTTTTGTATGCTTTCGGTTCCCTTGCATTTGCAATTGCACCCCTGTATTCCACCTTCATCAAGCAGGATGATTGTGTCAGTTGCCATCCGGCATGTCTGTTGATGTTGCATTGTGCCTTGTCTAGACGTGTTGTCAAAGGCGAATTGCAAGTGCCACAGGATAGATTGTGGTTATTGCGTGAGATGGCACAAGGTACTTTGTACTACAGTGGTTCCAAGTTGGCCCCCACACCTAGGACCCAGGCAATGCATTGGGAGGTGTCTCGGTTGTACCCCACGCCCGAATCTGCAGACCCCCCTGACACATGCTTTTTTTTGCGATGGCACACCCGCCATAGCGTGCCAGGAATGTAAGGTTCTTCATTGTACCTTCCATACCACTGTCTTGTGTCAGTCCGAGATTTGTGTCAATTCGGGAATTCTGGGCGGCCAACGTTGCTGCTGCTGCTGCTGCTGCTGTTGCTTTTGCTGCAGTTACTGCTGCCAATGCCACGCATGCCACTCCTGCCAATGCCAATGCCACTGATGACACCCGTCCCGGTGTGTGGATCTGTCGGAAGTGGTATGCGTTGCCTCCTCAATGCCCCCAAAATGCTGATGGTCAATTGGAAAATGACCAAGCATTTTGCAGAAAGCTGCATTTGGAAAAGAAAGAAGATCTCTTTAAGAGATGCAAGCTGAATCCCACCCCGAGAGGCAAGCCTCACTATAGAGATACTAAGGCCGACTTGATCTTCAAGCGTGTCTTTTGTAACTACTTGTAAGTAGTTGGCCCCACCCTCCCTCCCTCCTCTGTGCATGCATGCATACGATACTCAACCCTCTTTGGTGAAGTGGTTGTGTGATCCCTCCCTCCTCTGTGCATGCATGCATACGGTACTCAACCCTCCTTGGTGAAGCGGTTGTGTGATATATACATGATGGTTTGGCCCGTGTGGGGCGCCACTAACACAAGTGGCCGGGGATCGACTCGGGGGCTTTATGCCCTTAAACAAAAGTACCACCTACCAGCAAAGTGTGCAGTTTTTTGTGCAATTTTTTTCAAAAAAAATTGTCTTTTTACTTATTTTTTTAAAAAAATTTTACCCAGTTTCACCTCAAATCTACTCAGTTTTACCACATTTTACTCAGTTTTACCTCGTCTGGTACTCAGTTTTACCAAATACCCGGTACACCATGCCTACACGTGTGAACAAGGGGGAGGGCGGTAAGCTGTCTTGTGTAGGTTCGAATCCTAGCTATGGCGTTGAAAAGTAAAAACCAAAAAGACAATACCTAATGCTTCCGGCTGGACTTGAACGGGCACGCAAAAAATGCACATGATTTTAAGTCATGTGTGACTACCATTCTCCCACGAAGGCCTGTCTATAATTCAGGGTGTGGCGGAAGTTGTCAGCGAGACCGACTCTGGGAAAGACAACACCCTTCCGATGGGCGCTGTGCCAGACGTGTCCCAGATCCCTGGCGACCTGGTCGTTTGCTGCATCGACGACTCGGCCACGGCGCGGCGGCTGCTGAAGCACCACCTCTCCACCCTTACCCAGCCCGACCGGGTGCTGGTCTTTGGGCAGGACGAGAGCGAGGTGGAGGAGTTCTATGCGGCAGCCGTGGCGGGCGCGCACATCGCCATCCTGGACCAGCACCTGGCGTACGGCAACGACCGGAACATCCTGGGGACGGACATCGCGCAGCGGCTGCTGGCCCAGGGGTACGGTGGGCTGCTGTGCATCCGGTCCGCGAACATGGCCCTGGAGGACCAGACCCTGTACCGCAGCGCCAGGGTCCACCACTGCATGGGGAAGGACACCCTGATGAAGACCATGATCGCGGAGCTGAAGCTGGCGTACCTCCGGCACACGCGCGGCGATGCGGAGCCCCCGGCTCCGGAGTTCCCGAACCTGCACTGCCCGGCCTCGCCGAGGCTGTCCCACGACAGCATCGCCACGATTGAGGCTTGAGGAGGGCGGTGGCTTGGCCCGTGGTCGGACCTCGTTGGAGTCTGCGCGGGCCACCCCAGTGGCAGGGGGGTCCTCCCTCATCCGGGTCTTTCCTCGCAGAGGTGACGGGGGATGTGGGGCTTGGGCGAGGAAAGCCGGCGACACTGTGGGAACGGCCGGCATGTACCCCCGACCACACATTCCGCCGGACGCCACGCCCCGAAGCGGCCCCTCTCTCGGAGCTGGACCTGGTGTCGTCGCCGAGTGGGGGTTCCGGGTCCGGGGACGGGCTTAGGGCCTGCGTGCTGTCGTGGCTGTGGGTTGCAGCACAGAGCCCCTGAAAGTCGTCCGTCGGCCGACATCTGTCAGGCATTCCCGTCACTGCGGTGTCCATCATTGTGGAACACCAGTCCGGGCGAAAGGTCCCCAAACTGTCCCAGGGTGCTGCTGTATTAGAACGGCTGACAACCGTAGGAGGAGCCCCCCCTCCCCCACTTGGACAACGTTGGAACAACATCGTGTTGCTGTTTTTCGATTCAGAGAACACCAGGGCTTACAGGTGGGGTCGCGCCTACTGATTTTGGGCGTGCCCTATCCTTGAGCTGACCTCAACCCGACCAAGAGACATTCGATAGCCACAAATGGATGGCGAACTCAAAGAGGGTGCCGCCCGTGCGGTGCGCGCGATGCACCAGGGCACGTGCGTTTGGCCGCATCCATGAACCCTGATGTGCATGTGCGCTGCACGTCACCCCCTCACTCCGTTCCAAGTCCTGGGGCTATGTTGCCCAGCATGCCACAAAACCCAGGATACTTGAATGACGCAGCGTGCGCAGTGTGAGCGGTGCGCGGGCGGCACCCTCAAAGCGACATTCCGTACTGGCTGAAGTCGAACTGATTGATTCTGGCATCACGTCAGGATTGTGCTGATGATTTCAAAACCTGACGTCATGGCCCACTTGGACCCCCCCCCCCCCCAGGGCCTTGCTTTGGGCTGATATGAATCGCGCTCAATGTTTCGGAGGGCGCCCATGGCGCCAACGACAGCGGCCAAGTAGTCGCAGAAGGTGGAGTCCTGTGCGCTATTGCTGGCCAGAGGCCCGGGGGAGCGTCTGGTGGTGGTATTAGATTTGGAATATGTTAATACGGGTCTTGCCATCTGGTAGGACATGTGGGGACGTCGTGGGTGGAAGACGTCTTCGGGGGAGGTGGGCCACAGGGACTTGTGGGAACACATTTTGTGGCTGAGAGAAGACGCAGGAGACCTTTTGCAGTTGAGGTGGGTGCCGTCGCACCTCAACGTGGAGGGCAACGAAGAGGCCGGTGAAGTGGCCAATCAGGGCAGGGAGCTGCATCCAAATTCTGTACTGCCGCTCTCCAAGCGCCGGAGGGTAGCTGAGTGGGAGGCTCTGGGGCTGCAGCCTGTGCTGGACAGTGAGCAGGCCCGAGAGGGCTCCAGTGTGGATTAAGGGGAGGGGGGGGGGGCGATGCCACCAGTACCTCCAGTCATGGGTCGGGTGATTTGGACGTGCAGTCCGGCTCAGACGGTGAGGAGCTGTTCAGCACAGATGTGAGGGACACCGGGAGGGGGGGAGGGGGTCCAGGGGGGAGCCCCCCCCCCCCCTGCCGAGATGAAAATTAAAGCAAGGCCCTGGCCATAAATCAATGATGGTCGTCACCCCCCAGAATCAATGTAGCATTCTCAACAGTACTTCATGTCTCCCGCGGTGAAGCCGCGGCACTGTGTCGGTGCAGTTCAGTGCGGCGCGTTGCTTAACAATGTACCCCCCGCCCCCCCCGTGTCCAACGAACACTTCTGTTCGGACTGTAATTTTTGGTCCCGGGTTTAGGTTCTGAATGAATTACGTACCGAACAGCGTGTCCAACGAACACTCTTGTTCGGATCGTATTTTCTGAGGACTTTATTGTTCACTTGACACGGGGGGGGGGATACTGAGTGGCATGCCACAGTGATTCCAGCGACAACCATCGTCAATCTATGGCCAAACGGCGTCGTGTCCAAAGAATGCTCAGTGCTCTTTCTACATGGTTTTTTGGAAACCATGAAACTGGCAGTTCTTTTTTTTGCTTCTTACAGATGTCAGAGCGATTGCTGCTCTCTGTGTTTCACTCTTTGCTGTGCTGTACTGTGCTGTACTGCAAACCATGTGGACGCTCCCTAGTTCCCTGCATGCGCATCTCAAGGCGATTCCGTGTGCTCTTGAGCAGCACACAACAACGACGGGTCCAAAGCAGCGCCGGATGCCATTTCTTTGATTTGAAGTCTTGTTGCAGTTGCGCCAAGGGCTCCTCTGCTGCACCACTTTTTGGCGAGATAATAATCACCGCCCTGCACAATTGCCCTTGGGCATGGACATGTTTGGATGCATATTATGAGTTGTGTGTTTGGACACGAGTTTGGCTGAACCAGAACTTTGTCCAAAACCTGTGGACCAAAGCGAAGAGATCTGATCCCGTTTCAAACTAATGGCGTCTACAGTTGGGGGGAATGTTTGCCCGGCGCGCGCCCGGCGCGCTACCTTTCTATTCACTATCCCGACGTCAGCCCGAGATTTACCCTCTGATGGGGAAAGCCCCCCAAATAGACCATGATGGACTGCGCACCTTCCCTGCAAAGCACGTTGCAAAATAAAGCAATATCTGTGAATTCAGCAACTCCAACTCTCATCTGTATTGTACTTAACAAACAACATTGGTCCCACAAGTGTGGGTGTCAATACATTCAGTACAATAGTGCTCCTTACACTCATCACAAACTGTGACGGTGGAGCGCTTATGGCAACACAACACACACACATCTGCCTCATTCTCTGCCTCATCTTGCGTGCCACAACCGAGCAAACAGCTGCTCAATGCGTGCCCTATACCACCTGTGCACATCATTATAACATTGTTGGCGGGTTGTCAAAGTGCCATTCTTTCTTCCAACGAATGGCACAATGACATGAATCCGGCCTTTATAAGCACCATCATGGCCCCCAACTTCGAAATCAAAGAAATCACCTCGGGTACGAGAAGGTCCATACCCGTCCCAAATCAAAATATCTGCTGATGTCCCGGGGGTCAAGGGGCAAATCCATATAATGTTGCCCAACATATCAACGGCAACAGTCCACCGATGGGGCACGGGTCACAAAAGATGCCCGGCGCGCGCCCGGTGCACTAACATTCCCCCTTGGATGTTGTTTGGGGCATGCAATGTGTGTGGCAGGGCAAGAAATTGGAGGGCAGTTGCTGAGAATATTGGTGCACCTGCGTCAAACGTGCTGCACGTACATCTCATTGTATGTTGTATACCAGACAAAAGCATGGGCATGGAAGGTGAAGCTGGCAGTCCACTGATGACTTAGGCCTTCTTGAGCGTGTTGGGTTCGACCATTGACCCCGTGGGTGTCAGTTGCTGTTCCATACCAATGTTACTGTGCAGGTTTGTGCTGTGTGGAGGTCCGACGGAATGCGCTGGATAATTTTGTTGGTGGGGGGTGTTCTGTGCACCTCACAGCCTTGTTCAGCGACCACTAAATGTTCGCACAGTGCTTTTGGTCCTTAACCGCTGCCTGGTGCGCACACGACAGAGAGAGGGAGGTCACCCAAACATCTGTAGGATTCCGAATCAAACAGGCGACAAGCCATCTACACCTGAAGATACCACCACACAAATACACAGAGACGCTAGCTGGGGTATCCGGCTGATAAAGAGGATCCAACAGGGCTTCCAAGAGCTTGTAAGCAGTGGCTGGTACAAGGTTGGGCTCCACATCGCGCCACAGCGGAGAAGGGGCATACGTGCCCTGGGCCTCGGTGCGGCACACTGGGAGCCACAGGCACACATAGCACACGTAGAGAGGCGATACACCTGGGGACCCGGTGATTGTAGTGTTTCGCTCCACTGTTGGGAGGTCGGAGTGTGGTTGCACTGTGCGCGTTGCATGCATACTGGGCAGCACTCACCAGATGCCAAGCCCTGTGATTGATGGTTTGGTGACATCTCTGGGGGGTTTTCTTCTGGTTGTCCTCGTAAACAGTGGGTGCCCGAACCCCCACCCAATCCCCCACCACACCTACTTGTGACCGTTTGTCAGCGAAAATTTTGTGGGTTCACGGACAGTGATTGCTTCCACATGAGGTCTTTGTTGCCGCTGCAGTGCAGCCCAATGTTCATTGACCCAAAGCTCATCATGCAAGTTCCAGTGGGTCCGTGATTTCTATCACCTCTTTCAGCTGAGGCAATGCATAGGGGCCCGCAATGTCCACATGCTGGATAGTGGTTAGTAGTCCTGCTTAGACAGTCAGAAACTGCCACAATGTTCAGCGGCAACAATGTTCCCTCTTTGTGGGCCGTGTCCTTCTTCACATCGCTTGAACCCGTCAGATCCACCTCTCCCTCATCCCCCATCCCCCTCCGCCTCAAGTGTCCAGTACATGTTTCTTCGTCTTTTTGTGATAACCCGATGACCAGGTGGGGGTGACATGTCCCGAGGCCGCCATCATCATCTGTGGTTCGGGAGGAGCGCCATGCTCATTTCCATTGGCCCCGGCCTCGACACGACACATCCGGGCGCCCGTTCCGCAGAAAATCCGCATACTCCAGCATACTCTATATGCAGACCAGGGGGCGGGGGGTATGCTCCGGCCTGTGGCGCTACAGAGCAATGCGACTTCAGTCCGCAGCACATGAATTTTTTGGGGTTTTGGGGGACTTTGTAGGCGTCACCAATGTGCGGTATGAATTGATTTGCTCGCAGATTTGGAACAGTAGACCGTGCGAATCATACGAAGTATTTTGCTCCAGGGCAACCAAGATACCATGATCCACCCGCAGTGGCTCAGGGAGTCAAGGCAACCCCTTGCAGCATCAACTCTGCCAACCGCAACACGAGTCGATAGCGTTCGGGCCACTCATGAAGTTCTGGTTAACGTGTTAATATTGTCTGTGCACATGGGGGTCGATAGTTGGCTGACCCCCCCCCCCCCCCAGGACCAGACCCGTGTGTGCACAGTGTTACATGCAATTTTTTGGAACCTCTGAGGGCCCATGCTACACAGCAGCCAAACTGGCAGTGAAGATTTTTCCAAGGCTGGTCCCATGGCGCCATCAGTGCATGGTGTGGAAGAATTATTGAGCGCCACCTGTGTCACAAGAATTTGGTGGCCAGAGTGCTCTTTGGGTGCACACGCCGCGTTGGGCCCTGTCTGGCACCATGGACACCCGAAAGATAACCTACACTTCCAATCCACCACACCACACCACACCATACCCCCACACCACACCACACCACACCACACCACACCACGCCACACCACACCATACCGCACCGCTGATACGCGATGTGTGTTAATCTCCTTTGGGCCTCCTTTGGGTCGGGTAGTGCATATTGAGTATGTTCTTTTATCCCAACCCGCCCTGCTTGTCTGGTGGTACGGCAGCCGCCCCTTGGGCTAGAGGCCTCCGCTTCAAAGCTCAGGTCCGACAACTACCCGGCCGCCTGCAGGGGTAGACCAGAGAGCCTACGCACTCCGAGAGGCAGCATGCTCAACCATTATACGCTGCAGGCTGTCAGGCCTGAGTATGGGAAGAAGGATTCCCACCATGGGTTTGGTTGCCCAGGGACAAGTTCTTTCACCCAGTGGAGGTAATGGATCCAAGTACTGGGGTTGCGTGTCAGGGCAGGGCCCCTGCTATGCCCTGGTCAAAGGTGTCAAACACAGCAGGGGCCGAGGGGCGTGGCTTCAGGCTTGCCACCCAGCAGGCTTGCGCTTGGGGAAGAGGGAGGCTGCAGGCTACAGACTTCTAAAACGGGTTTGGCTGCAGTTGGGAAAGCGGTTGGAGGGCGGCGTTTACGAAACCATTGCAGCCGCATTTCGAGTTGAAGGATACGGTTGGAGCGTAATTACCATTTGGATTTGCGGGATCTCCCCAGTTCGAGCGCAGGCCTGCACCCCAGATCCGTTGTCTGTTCTTTTGCCCAAGCACTCTGTCTGGTATCGCACCGAAGTGCTGACCAGAAAGCCTCAGGATCGCATCTCAGGTGATACACACCTGCTCCGATGCTTATGCCTCGATAGATTACCAGAGGCGGGCCAATTGGAAACGGACGGCACATGATCCATGGATCGGAGTAACTGATGTGCTTCCACTCTTACAGATTCACCACCCCCCCTCCCATCTGTGGCCTTCGCCAGAACCACCAGGCAACTCTGGGCGTGCACATGCGATCAGGCAGAGGACAGGGTTGTGGCCGCTGATGCAGCCGGGATTTGATGAGACCTCCAGCACAGAGTGATCACTGCATCCGTGCTCAGGGGGTGTTGCCTGAACCGTGCGCGCACCGTGCGCGCACCGTGCGTCCTTTTGCGTATTCTGTGTCCACCAGATCCACAATGCCTGATTCTGAGCTGCCCTGGCTTGTCGCCGGACTGCCTGTGTACTACCACCGCTCCAACGGGGATAGGGTGTCGGACACTGTCGTTGACCCTTCTCCAAGAGGTGGGCGACGCGTCTCTATTCGGTACGCATTGGGTGGTGACGAGGTCTTGTACGAGCATGCACCCGAGGAGCGGTTGGAGTTTGCAATTGTGACTGCTGAGAGCCCCGATTCCCCCCAACCTGTGCACCATGAGGCGCCGATGGACGCTTTGCTGGAGCCCCAATTACCTGAAGTGGAAGTTGAAGCCCCTAGAATTGATGATCATGAGCCAGAATGCTGTGGCGGATGAAATTGAAATTCCTGTAACCCAACCAGTGTTGTCGCTTGTGTCGTCGCCTGTGCATGGTTTGTTACGGAGGTGCGTGCAAGGTGCAGAAAATAGGACCCTGGAACCTGTGACAAGCATCAGACTAAAAATTGAAGAATCCTGGTATGCCAGTATGGACTGCAAGGTGCAGAAATCAGGACATTGGGTGTGTTTCTATGGGGGCCATTCAACGGGGTACAAGTTGGGCCACCATCCCAAAAACATTGAACCGTGCGCGCACCGTGCACGCACCGTGCGCGCACCGTGCGCGCACCGTGCGACAACGCCCCCTCAGTCCAACGGCTCAGCAGCCACAAAACTGAGGGTGCTGTATGCCCCGCCGCCTCTTTCCTGAGCAAGAGATGACCCCCAGGAGCTCTGGACCCACTGCATGCGGGCTGTACCTCCCTTTGTCGAAACGACCGGCTTGTAACGACCACTGCTCCGGGCAGACGGCGCTTTTTGCCAGGTGCCCCTGAGAACCCTGTTAGACCTGGGCTCGCCTGCTAAACAGCCCATGGTCAGGCGGCACTTGGTTGACCTTAATTCTTCTCTAACGACCTGCAGAGCCGGGGGCTGGTTGTTGCACAAGGGGGAGGGGGGCGTTTCAAGAACCAGGTCATACCGCCGATTATCACCTGAATAACGACATCTGCAGATTGCAATAGTTGTGAATACTTTGAACTGCGGTTTTGCAAGTATTGCCATGACCAGCACATGCTGAGTGATGACACATAAGTGTGCTTCCAGTCACTTGAAGACTTGGCTGTTTTCGGCATTTCATGGTTTCTTTTGTTTTTGCAAATGTACAAATGAAACTGTGTTCTGATTGAGACGGGTTAGAACATTGTTTGAAAACAGGGGCTGTGGTAGGGAGCAGCATGCTAAAACGGTTTGTATCGAGATATCTGCTCAGATTTTGGGTTGTTGTCAGACCAGGGATACTCTAGTATGGAGGTAAGTGATTGGCACCTAGCTGACTTGAGTGCCAGATTGTGTAGTTCATTTCTCGTGAGACTAGTTGCACCAAGAAAGCGCGTGATGTGCAAGTCTGTGTGTTGGCAAAAAAAAGGGCCCAAGACTCAACCTAAGCTCATATCTCCTACTTGACCATATTGCCCTTGGTATGCCACTGGAGGGAGAAAAAATCCGGGAGACCACTTTGTCAAACCGTCTCTCAGGGACACAGAGAAGATTTTGCTACAATTTTGGATGGAAAGTATCAAAACCTTTGATGTGAAGTCCAGAAAATGTTCCTTTGGGTTCCCGTGTCCTTGACAAGTAGTACATGCACATTCAGGATGGAGCGTGCCGCTTTTGTGATCTCCCTCCGGAACCTTTGCGCACTTGATTTTTTTTTTGAGTTTTTGACCATTCAAATGGATCAATTCTTTTCCAAATCAACTCCCAACTCACTCCAAAATCTTTTCGCCAACAAAAAAATTCCTCAATTTTTGGTGTACACAGGTCCGGTCTTCCCCCAGAAAAGGAGGGGTTTCTCCCCCCCACCCCCTTTGTAAAAGCTACGCCCTTGTCCAAGCTACAGTAGGCGTAGGGACCGTATTAATTTGGTACCTAATTTGATTCGGTACAAATGTAGTGCCGCCACATAAGACATGGTTTTGGTGACGAACTTGCCAGCCACGTAGGGTCATGGACACATTACTTGTGAGTGTTTGCCCACTTGAACCCATAAAGCTCTTATTTTGGGGATATTTGTGCACTATATTCCCCTTTCTTGTACCAGCTCACCGTGCAATCTTCTCTTTTTGAATCTGGGCGTCTACGGCCTTGTCCAAGCCCTCCTTGCGCAAGCACGGCCGCGGTCCCAGAAGTCAGGCCAAAACGGCGGTTCAACGCCCACCCCGTGCTTAGACAAGGCCGTGCATGCGCGTGACACATGTGACAGCAAAGCACACGCGGGCCTCGAACCTTACACAAAGCGTGGTACAATGCACAAACAACTCACCAAATATTCTGCTTGTCCTTATTCACTGTCGGGGGCATCGGGTGCCGTGGAATAGAAACCCTTTCCAACCCTCCGCCTCATCTTGAACAATTGGACATGCTTGCCCTTCGGAGCTGACTTTGGGGCAGGTTTCGGGGCAGGCTGAGACACGGGTTTGGGCTTCCTATTCTTTGGCACAAAGCTATCATCCACGATGTCCTTTGTGAAGTACAGCTTGTCCTCAAAAACATGCCCCAATCCCCAAACACCACGGGCGGCTTTTGCCCACACAATCTCCACTCGATCATCCTCCCCAGAATCTGAGGCGGATGACGAGTCCTCGGAAGTGAGAAGTTCGCAATCAGAATCAGAATCAGTCCCCAAGTCATCATCGGAATC
Source organism: Eutreptiella sp. 'Long Island Sound 2002' (assembly GCA_964036045.1). NCBI lineage: Eukaryota > Euglenozoa > Euglenophyceae > Eutreptiales > Eutreptiaceae > Eutreptiella > Eutreptiella sp. 'Long Island Sound 2002'. Next base: position 60,144,158 of record OZ038387.1, read on the forward strand.
AGAATCCGGCATCGCATTTGCCGGGTGCGCCTCAGGAAAATCAGTGTCTTCCAATTGGCTCAACTTCATGCCATTTGGAAACAATGCTTTTCTCATTGCGTTGCGCAATTCATCATCAGAAATTGCGGCCCATGCCTCGCCGACCCACTTGCCAAATTGAGCATGGGAAGGGTGAGGAATAGCTTCCGTGTCCTTGAGCTTTTTTGCCTTCTCGATGACCCAAGGGCTGAAAAGTTCCTCAATCTCAATATTCATCTTCTTGTTGATCTCATGCTTGTCACAAGCTTGAATCCACATTGTGCTATTGGGGGGTGAAATATAAAGTGGTGCGCCCCTTTTGCGCATCAATTTGCACACGGATGCATGCATGTGCGAAGGGGCACCATCAACACAATACAAACACTTCAACTCCACAAAGGTTTGACCCAAAGTGTTGTCCATAATATATCGCATCACCACCTCATTTGTTTTACCCTTGGGCGCAACCGTTGCCAACACGCCGCGGTGCTCCCTTGCCTTTTCATTCCTCTTCAATTGCTTTTCAATTTTACCTCCGGGTTGGCCCTTCCAAACCAAAACTGGTTTCAATCGGACCACATCAGTCAATCGCAAACAATCATCACCATCGGCATCAATCCCGTGTTGAACCTTTACAAAAAAACTGACATACAAAGTGATGTTGTCCTTATATCTACCCCTTACCCGAACCGGGACACGCTTAACGCCCTTGGCGTCCAACGTATATTTGGCCACCGGCTCCAAACTGAAAGTCGATTCGTCGCCGTTCCCGATGTATTGCACTTTGTGCAAGCGGAACGCGCGGTGGAGGTTGGCCCTGTAGTCCCTCACAAGCGGCAGAACTGCATCGTCGTGGGCCAAACGATACGATGTAACTTTTCGAGTAGTGATGCGGCGCCGCCGGCGGAATGCAATCCACCACTTGCTCAGCTGGTCTGTGACACAAAACAAAGGCATCAGACCAAAAAATAAAATTTTGTCATGCACCAATATCGCCGGGCAGGTGCAGAAATTGGGCTGAAGTGGGTGTGGGTATGCATCAGACTAAAAAAAAAAATTCCTGGTGCACCAGTAGAGCCCAACAAGTACAAATTGGGGGCTGCAGTGGCTGTGGGTATGCATCAGACTAAAAAAAAAAAATTCCTGGTGCACCAGTAGAGCCCAACAAGTACAAATTGGGGGCTGCAGTGGCTGTGGGTATGCATCACACTAAAAAAAAAAAATTCCTGGTGCACCAGTAGAGCCCAACAAGTACAAATTGGGGGCTGCAGTGGCTGTGGGTATGCATCAGACTAAAAAAAAAAAATTCCTACTGCAGGAATAGAGCCCATACCCGGTGTCAAATCTGAGATTGCACTGCTCCAATGCTTTGCTTGCCGAATGAGCATGCGCTTCGTCACGGCAAACCGGCGTTGTCGGCGGCGGAGTAGCCACCGCTGCAAGCGCCCTTCCAAGTCATGGTACTGTGACCGGCGGCCGGGATGTAGTGTACACTTCCGGCGACCAGTTTTTGCCGCTTGCTTCTCAATTGCGGCCCGGTTGTCCTGCCAACGGGACACCGATGAGTGGCTCGCCACCTTGAAGTGATCCGCCGCCACAGCCGGCCCATACTCATCCGCATAAGTCATAATGCGAACCTTGTCACGTGCCGACCGGTGAACACGCTTCGGCTGTGCAAGCACTTCCTCGGCAGACCGTCGCCGACGCTTTGCCGGCAAAGGCGTGCAATCCACAACTGCTGCACTGCTACTACTAGTAGCAACATCAGCACAAGTAGATGGGGTTGCACTCGAGGGTGCTGATGTGGCCGTGGATGCCGTGGGTTTAAAGAAGCGATCCAACGGCCCATGCGTCACGCGGCGCTTATCAGCAGGCAGCCGGTGCTTAAGTGGCTTGGCAGCACCTGGTGGACCAGGGTATGCCGGTAACTCAGGACGTTCCCAAGTTGTAATACCCCGGTTATGATCCATGTAGTAGGGGATCCCATCCTTGGTGGTGGCCAGCTCCCAACCGACAGGCAGGGCTGCAGCTGGGGCAGGGCCGGCACGAACTGGTGGTGATGGACTACGCGTCGGCGAGCGCCCACGTGTGGGGGACCCCTCAGATGGGGATGGCGAGGGGCTGCGAATGGGGAAGAGCACTTTATCAAAAGCGGCATTGTGCTCAATCTCCTTCCCATTCCGCATGTACTTCAAATGGATGTAGTTGTCCCCATGACGAGAGGGACCAATAATGGTGGCAGGCGCATGTTCCCCAGTGCTCCGAATGTATGTGACAGCCAGACCGGGAGTGACATTGTTAGCCATGGCTGAAAATCACATCAGAACAAGCAGCATGGGGTTCCAATGTGTAGTACAATGTTATTATGAACAGAATGCACCATCACAGACATGACTGAGCCCCTCTTTCCCTGTACAATCGCTGTACAAACACCCAATCCTCAATTCTGGACCACAAAAACAGCGGTCCCAAAATTTCCTCAAAACGGCGGTTCAACGCCCACCCCGTGCTTAGACAAGGCCGTGCATGCGCAAGGGGGGACAGTAGGTGTAGGGACCGTATTAATTTGGGACTTTTGCGTAGCTTGGACAAGGGGGGGGGGTATGATGGTACAGCGATTTCAGGGTTTTGAGAGTTGCTTCTTGATCCATTCTAGTGGTCCAAACATGAAAACTCTTGAAACACTGAGTCGTCGACTTGACAATTAATGAACAAAAGGTGGTACCAGCCTGAATTTGGCCACCGCTCCCTACCCTGTTCTGGTAGAACTTTTACAGATCATGTTGGATTTTTAGATACAAAGCAAATGACAATTTAAAGTTCAACACTTTAGCTATCCAATAACAATTAGCCTACTATCTCCATTGGGTGGATTGTACTCAGTCTGGCTGGCAGACGATGGGTACTTCTAGACATTATGCAACACTTGAGTTGCCTTTTCTGTGCTTAGCCGGGCCTTTGTTATGCTCGTGTGTACAGAATAAAAGCAAGGGAACACACAGGGAGCCCAACAACTCTCTGCCTTGCAGAAATAGGCCTCCCAGAGAGAACACTTCCTCCAACAGCGGCAAGAAACCCCACAATGAAAGCAATTGGGTCGTTGAACAAGCTTTGTCCCAGCCATGTGGATCTTCTGGATTCGTTTGAAACACAGGCGCAAGCAAGAATTAAAAGCTGTCGAGGAAGCCGATTGCTGCCCTACGGCGCCAACCCATGCTGAACAGCTGGCTCATACTCCAACATACAACCCGTGCCATGTACACGCAGGTTGTACTAAGACGAAAAACACCTCCACCATCGACACAACACTACATCTGATCCACTGGTGAGCATGCGCCTGCCACCATGGTTGGTACTTCTACACGTGGCGATGACTTCATTCATTTGAAGTACATGAGGAATGGGCATGAGACCACACGAGGACCATGCTGAATCTTGTCTACACATTGTGTTCCAGTGCCATGTTTGTGAGAATTGTGCTCGGTGTGGGGAACAGGCAGGTTTTCTGTGTGTGGTGTTTTTTTGCGCGCAAGCACGGGCTTGTCCAAGCACGGAGACCCCATGTGACCGTTGTTGTGCTGACCTTGGCCCTGCTTGGACGGGGGGGGGGGGGGGGGGCACAGCTAGAGGCCGATTTGCCTTGGGCATCACCAGGGGCACTGCGGGGCGGGGAAGAGGGTCAACACCATAGGGAGGACAACTAGGCCCAGGAGAGGGCCACGGAAGAGCCAGCAGTGAGGAGACCTAAGCCATTGGTGAGGGTCCTTCCCTCGCGGCGTGTGCATTAAGGGGTAGGCATAGGGAGGCGGCAAGTAGGACGGCCCTGCTCCCGCCTCTACGCTGACCCTTGTATGCACAGCATGCAGGACCTTAATCGGCTAGTTTGTTGTTCCTGCAATTTTTGGAACCACGGAATGCGCAGTTCCATTTTTTGGTGGTTCCGAATGAAGATCAAGTTTTTGTTGTGATTTTGGGGTGGAGATGGTATTTTGAAGATGCTGATTTCTGTGTTGCCAGTTGTTGCCACATGTCTGATTGTCAGGGTATGCAGGTCATCACACATGGACCACCCACGGAGGGAGTGCCACTGCTTTTGTCTTCTCAAGGTGCGCGTAAACAACGCCTTTCAGAACACATCAGAACACCAGGAGGCGCTGTTCCGTCACTTTTCGTGCTTTCGTCACCGTTCTCGCAAGGGGGGAAGGGGGTACCTGGCTTCTGACATAGGTCGAGAGGAAGAAAAGTGGCGAAGCAAAAACCCTCAGAGCGCCACGTCTGGGCACCGTTGGGGTGGGGCAAGGGTACCGTCAATTCAGCCACGGCCCCCGGTCAAGGGACCGTCGCACACATCATGTTCTTTTGCACACAGGGAGCGACCTGCCTTTGCTGTGCTCTGCACGACCCCTTGCTGAGCCATCACTGTCCGGCCTTCGCAAGTTCACATCGCAATGACCGACACCGTGAGCCACATCAGCGACCTCAAGAAGCACTGCCGGTCGTTCTGGAGCGGGTACGAGTTCCATGACCCGGCCTTAGAGCTGCTGTTCAACAAGCAGCATCAGTCCTCCTTCATCAAGTACCTGCAGATCTGGTGCATCATGCACCTCTTGTTTGACGTCGCGTTCCCGATCACGATGATCACGTACAAACCGGGCCTGTTCTTTTTCCTCTCGCAGATCCCCAACATCCTCATCACAGCGGCCACGCTGCTGCCGGTGTGGTTCATTCCCAGGGTCCGCCAACACGCCGTCCTCATGATCGCCATCGCAGCGGTGCTGATGGCCGGCTCCTCTGGATGGCTTGTCCACGCCCACACGACGGTCTGGCTTCAGAACGCAAAAAGCAACGCCCTCAACGACGTCGTGAATGAGATCCGCCACAACAAGGACGCCATGATGCAGCTCGACAACTACCTCCATAACGTCATCGCCACGTCGAACCTCAACTTCCAAGCGGCCCTGGGGCTGTCGCAGCTGCTACTTCTGATGTTTGTTGGGCTGTACCGGAGCACCATTGTCGCTGCCTTTATGACCCCGATCACATTTGTGGGGGTGATGGTCATGAGCCCAGTGCTCCGGGACCAGTACGACACACTACTAATCCGCGGGTCCGCGCTGCTCGTAGCATCGGGGTTTCTGGTCTTCTTTATGGCCGGCAAGACCTTGGCCCAGAGGCGCTCCTTCATCCTGTCGAACCACTTCGAGGCGGAGCTGAATCTGGCGGTGCAGGCCTCCCGCAAGGCCGACAGCATCCTCAACCACACCCTGAAGAACAACATGGCCGACGCGTGCGGCGAGATCCAGCTGTTCCTCGTGAACACCTGCGCCAGCGACCCCGAGTACAGTCCACTGCACTCGGCGACCTACGCCCTGCAGCGCGGGATGCGGGCATGCCGGCAGCGCTATGCGTACCTGTGCCTGGTGGGCGGCAGGTACGCAAGGACATTAAACCCCCACCCCCCTGAACAATATCAAGGAGTTGAAAATAAAGTCCAGTATAGGATGTTATTTTCACATGGCAAAATTAATATCCAGTGCCTCTGGATGATTGCTATTGTTGTTACCTCTTGGAGCACGAGTCGCATCACCGGCAGGGCAGGCGAACACATAGTTTTACAACTGTGCCCTCAATCAACGAATTCACTTGCGTGAGAAAGAGGAAAGCAACCTGTCGGTGCGCCTCCGGGCCACTGGGGAGGGACACAGGACACAGGACACAGGACACATCACACACCAAAACACGCACGCTCCATATTGATATCCAGTAACAAAATAATATCCAGTGAATCAATAATGTCCAGTACCAGATTTTATTACACGGGGGGTTTAGAATAAAACAACAGTGTAAGGAGGACTCCCCCCTTCGGGTCCAAACCCCCCAGCCCCTCCCCCTCCCCCTCTTCCAAGTCACCTGGACAAAATTTGCTTTTGGCGCGAATGTACTGTGTGTTCCTCAGGGTCATGTTCAGGGTGTGAGTCACCTGTTCCCATTGAGTAGCATGTCTCTATGAAAATGGACTGTCATGAACTGATGCTGTCTTGTTGTGGACACAGATCTTCCCACAAATTTAGTGCTTTGAGTTTACCTTGCACTGACCTTGGTTGACACTGAGGAGGGTCAACCAAGTATGCGCTGTTGTTATGCAAAAAAAAAGTTTAAAAAAAAGTCTCCGGCGCCTTTGGCGCTGAATATGTTTGGAAGTCCTGTTGGCAAGGATTCGGGTCAACCCCCCTCAGCCCCCCGCCCCCTCCCGCTGCTGGGCCCAAACCCCCCAGCAGGCTACAATCAAGCGGCTGCCTAGAGCCAACATTTTGGCATACTCACCAGCATTTCGGTGTTTGATATCTGCATCAGTCAAGAACCGATGGGACGAGTTGATGTGTTGCAATTCATCTCAAATGTACATAGCGTATTCGTACAAACTCGAGACCTGATGCAGTGTGAATGATGATTGCGTCAACCCCCCCCCCCCCTCCTCCGCTCCAATGCGTGCCTGCAGGTACGTGTTCTCGCCGCACGCGCTGCTGCTCCGGGAGTTCGCCCAAGACATGGTCGCCGGGCTCCGGGTCACGCTGGCGGTCCCCGAGTTGAAGGTCCTCGTGGACCCCACGCTCCTCGGCCTGATTTTCGACAACGCGGTCAGCAACGCCTTCAAGCATGGCCACCCGGATGCGCCGGACGTGCAGTTCCGGATCCGGGTGCTGGACCGGCGGTATGAGGCCAGGGAGACAGTGCACCTGTCCTTCGAGGTGGCCAACCGCGCCAACCCCCTCCGGCCCCGCGTGACAGAGGACTACGTCGCGAAGGTGTTGGCCGGGGCCACCACGACCGGGCCCGCCACATCCGCCATGTCGGACCAGATCGGCCTCCAGCACTCGTTCCTCGCGGCCAAGGCCCACGGCATGGACATCTGCCTCGAGCAGATTGACGACTATGTGCGGTTTGTGGTGCAGGTATGCTAATTCTAGCCGATGAGTTTATTGCAGGATGGGCGGGGGTACTGAGGAGGTGGAGATCGGAGAAAGACATGTCTTGCTCAAGGCAGGACCTCCACCGCTTTGTGGGGATCCTGGATGGTTGGTTTTTGGACCCATGGATGCCACGCATTGTTCAGGGGCCGCCACAGCCACCCACCAATGCCAAGCCCGTCAAGCAACTAAATAAACTGGAAGAGAAAGAGAAGAAATGGGGCTCGTACAGGGATGCAGCAGTGCTGCGCCTGCGGGCGCTAGAGGAAGAGGGCTGGACGGTAGCATATTCGGATGGGTCGGCCAAGACGGTCCGGGCGTGGGCACAGGCGGGGTATGGTGTCTGGTTTGGGCCAGGATCCCCACGCATTTTCTCTGCACATGTATTGCCAGGGGAACAACAAAGTGTCAGTCGGGGTGAACTGCAGGGAGTGCTGCATGAGCTCCTGTGTAGGAGGGCGGGGTAGAGGATGGTGGTTGTGATTGACTCAAAATACGTTTATAAGGGGATTATGGGCTGGTCGCCGAAGTGGCAGCGTCATCGGTGGCGAACCTCCAGCGGGGAGGTGGGTCATCGAGATCTGTGGGAGGCCATCTTATGGGAACGCGACAAGTCGGGGATAGAGTTGCAGATCCATTGGGTACCGTCACATTTGGGGGTGAACCGCAACAATGAAGCGGATGCTTTGGCGGAAGCGGGGCGCTTGCTTCATCCAGGTAATCTGCGGTCTCTGCACAAGAGACAACGGGTGGAGCCAATGTGGCAGGAGTTGGGGCTGGAGGAAATGTCCTCAGATGGGGTTGGTGATGCACACAACAGTGGGGCGTCCAGCTCATTTGAGTCAGGCAGTCTGTCCGTGACAGTGTCGGAGACGGACAGTTCATTAACAGTCAGCGAGGGGTCGGAGAGTGGGGGGTCATCGTCAGGTTTTAGCACGGATGTGAGTGACAGCTGCAAGCGGAGGAGGGTGTGGGAAGGGCCTTGGGATAATCAACAGCGTGTCCATAGAGCCTAAAGGCCTGTGCGCAACACTATGGACAAGACAATCAGCTGTCTGTGACGGCGCCTCCGGAGGCGCCTTATCTATGGATGAATTTGTGACGGCGGCTCCGCCACTGTACCAGGGATGAATATAATACTGCCACAATTATTTTGGTGGGGGTGGGTGGGTGGGGGGGAGCCTGAGGACCCCTGAAATGATGAAATGACGATTACAAAATTGCATTTTTCCACTGCTTTTTGCTTTGCAGGTATGCCTCACCGTTGCATGTATCATCCTCTAGCAGCAACCAGTCCTCCACTTCGTCAAGTGACTGATGATGAGGCTGAAATGGAACGCATTTGGGAAAATGCGTCAAAAAGACTTTGTAAAGCACTGTTCACATATAGTTTTGTGGGCTACAGCAATGACCTACGTCCAGTGCTTCATCTTGTGTTTCAAAGAGGAGGGACCCAGGGCTGTGACTGCACTGTATTTTGGTTGGCTGGCATTTTGTAATCGTCATTTCGTCATCGGGGGGGGACCTCCCCCCCATTATATTCATCCCTGCGCCGTACTCGTGACAATGCACTGAGTGATTTCCCGGAGTGATTCCGGAGGGTGACGACCATCGTCGAATTATGGCCAAGCAACGCCTACGTTCAAGCAACACTAGGCGTTGGTTCCGTCAATTTTTTCACCGTTGATGTTGGCGGTGCGTTTTTCAATTCGTTCTACTGTATGCCATGTGTGCTTCCTGATACCTTGGTTTTGAGATGGACAATGTTCATATTTTGTGTCAAGGCAGCTCTGTTGGCCAAGAGGGCATTTGTAGCGTGTTTTGCCTCTTGGTTTTCAGAATGGTACACCATGCCTGCACGTGTGAACAACGGGGAGGGCGGTAAGCTGTCTTGTGTAGGTTCGAATCCTAGCTATGGCATTTAAAAGTAAAAACCAAAAAGACAATACCTAATGCTTCCGGCTGGACTTGAACAGGCACGGAAAAAATGCACATGATTTTAAGTCATGTGTGACTACCATTCTCCCACGAAGGCCTGTCTATAATTCAGGGTGTGGCGGAAGTCGTCAGCGAGACCGACTCCAGGAAAGACAACACCCTTCCAATCGGCGCTGTGCCAGACGTGTCCCAGATCCCTGGCGACCTGGTCGTTTGCTGCATCGACGACTCGGCCACGGCGCGGCGGCTGCTGAAGCACCACCTCTCCACCCTTACCCAGCCCGACCGGGTGCTGGTCTTTGGGCAGGACGAGAGCGAGGTGGAGGAGTTCTATGCGGCAGCCGTGGCGGGCGCGCACATCGCCATCCTGGACCAGCACCTGGCGTACGGCAACGACCGGAACATCCTGGGGACGGACATCGCGCAGCGGCTGCTGGCCCAGGGGTACGGTGGGCTGCTGTGCATCCGGTCCGCGAACATGGCCCTGGAGGACCAGACCCTGTACCGCAGCGCCAGGGTCCACCACTGCATGGGGAAGGACACCCTGATGAAGACCATGATCACGGAGCTGAAGCTGGCGTACCTCCGGCACACGCGCGGCGATGCGGAGCCCCCGGCTCCGGAGTTCCCGAACCTGCACTGCCCGGCCTCGCCGAGGCTGTCCCACGACAGCATCGCCACGATTGAGGCTTGAGGAGGGCGGTGGCTTGGCCCGTGGTCGGACCTCGTTGGAGTCTGCGCGGGCCACCCCAGTGGCAGTGGTCCTCCCTCATCCGGGTCTTTCCTCGCAGAGGTGACGGGGGATGTGGGGCTTGGGCGAGGAAAGCCGGCGACGCTGTGGGAACGGCCGGCATGTACCCCCGACCACACATTCCGCCGGACGCCACGCCCCGAAGCGGCCCCTCTCTCGGAGCTGGACCTGGTGTCGTCGCCGAGTGGGGGTTCCGGGTCCGGGGACGGGCTTAGGGCCTGCGTGCTGTCGTGGCTGTGGGTTGCAGCACAGAGCCCCTGAAAGTCGTCCGTCGGCCGACATCTGTCAGGCATTCCCGTAACTGCGGTGTCCATCATTGTGGAACACCAGTCCGGGCGAAAGGTCCCCAAACTGTCCCAGGGTGCTGCTGTATTAGAACGGCTGACAACCGTAGGAGGAGCCCTCCCTCCCCCACTTGGACAACGTTGGAACAACATCGTGTTGCTGTTTTTCGATTCAGAGAACACCAGGGCTTACAGGTGGGGTCGCGCCTACTGATTTTGGGCGTGCCCTATCCTTGAGCTGACCTCAACCCGACCAAGAGACATTCGATAGCCACAAATGGATGGCGAACTCAAAGAGGGTGCCGCCCGTGCGGTGCGCGCGGTGCACATGGTGCACCAGGGCACGTGCGTTTGGCCGCATCCATGAACCCTGATGTGCATGTGCGCTGCACGTCACCCCCTCACTCCGTTCCAAGTCCTGGGGCTATGTTGCCCAGCATGCCACAAAACCCAGGATACTTGAATGACGCAGCGTGCGCAGTGTGAGCGGTGCGCGGGCGGCACCCTCAAAGCGACATTCCGTACTGGCTGAAGTCGAACTGATTGAGTCTGGCATCACGTCAGGATTGTGCTGATGATTTCAAAACCTGACGTCATGGCCCACTTGGACCCCCCCCCCCAGGGCCTTGCTTTAGGCTGATATGAATCGCGCTCAATGTTTCGGAGGGCGCCCATGGCGCCAACGACAGCGGCCATTTGTTGTCATGAGTCAGTCATCTGCACCAACAACATGCAGTCAAGAGCCAACCACACCCTTTTCCCAATCAGATGGGATCAAGCGGAACAAGGAGACAACCAGAAGCACCAGCGATTGCCTGCAGTGGGCTGTTGGTGAAGGCATTGGTGAACATTTCAGATTGACAGATGCTTCAGGAGAGGGTCGACCTGGAAAGCTCTACTGCAACCTTTGTGCAATTTGGTTGAGTTCAAAAGGGGCTGTTTTGAAGGACCACGTCCTGGGCAAGAACAAGAAAAATTCTGCTGGGGAATGGGAACGTCAACCTGGGTCACATGCACGCAAGGCTGCACTACAGCCCCCACCCATTTGTGTGGAGGCACCACCACAACCAAACCCCACGATCATTGTCAACGTCCCACGGTCAGAGCCAGCTGAACCTGAGTGCAGCCCAGCCCCCGCAAAGAAACAAGCAACAAGCAAATCCCTGTTGGGTGACATGCTTGCCAAAGGGACTGCAGACCAGGAGTTCCACAGGGATTTGACGAAAGCATTTTCAAGTAGCAACATCCCACTGGGAAAGGTTGCTCACAAGGCTGTGGCAGATTTCTTTGAGAAATATATTCCACAGCACCGTGTACTGCATCCTACAAACTATCGACGTACACACTTACCCAAGGTTGGTGATTCAAAGCGCTCTGACATCGAGCGCATCATTCGGAAGCGGGACCACTACGTGGTCATTTTTGCTGATGAAACTGATGACCCCCGCCCTGATGAACAATATCAACTGGCCGTAAATGTGCTGCTCGTACCTAAGGAAATAAACTCTGAGACTGCCGGTTTTTTGCCTTTTCATTTGGATCTGAAATTTCCTGACGAGGTGAACCATGTCACCGTCAGCGATTGCTTGGATGAAGTGTGCCGCAGTTTTCATGTTGACCCTGGTGATGTGCGGTTGTTTGTACATGACTCACCGCCCTATATGTCTGCAGCAGCTGAGCGCTTCATTAAAGACAAGGGGTATACCAATTGTGTTCACCTCCCCTGCTGGCCGCATTTGTTTGCAAAGGTGCCTGAGGCTGTTTTTGACGCTGGTGTACTAACAGAGCAGGCTGAATTCCACAGGCTTGTCCAATTGTTGTTTGCACGGTCACCATTTTGGCGCACCAAATGGTATCGTTATCAGAAGGCAGCTGTTAAAAAATGGAAGGACGTTCATGAGCAGTTGCCTGATGAACTGAAGCAACGACACGAAAAAGAGAGGCCAGCCCCTGTTAAGAGTGTTGTGCGCCCAACGGACACCAGGTGGGCGTCCCAGTTTGATGCATATAAATATTGGCGTGGGCGCATTTCAGCTTTTAAAAAGTTTCTGAGTGAAATGCTTCAGGACCTGTCAGATCCCCCACCGACTGCTCAGGCACTGCTTGCATTATTGACTGATGCAGTTCGTCTAACAGCACTCAAGGTGCAGATTGCATTCACCTGTGAATCCATGCAGCCAATATATGACCTAATTCTGAGTTTTCAAAAGCAGACAGGTGGCCCAGCTGATCCTTTGGGTGCGCTTAATGACATTAAGAGCGCACAGGCTGAGGTCACTCGTGGGAAGTTTCCCCCTGGCGTGCAGAAATTGCTCAGTGCATGTCCAGCTCCACAGGCTGCTGCTCAGAGCAAGGTTTTGCAACAGGCAGCCACAGTGATGTCCAGCAAGGTGGATAATCTGCATGCAAAGACTATCAAAGGGCGAGGCAAGACTCAGGCGGCAGTTAATTGTTTCAACCCAGAACTGCTGCAGACCAAAGAAATGATGTCTTATTCTGAGTTGTGTAAACACATACCCAATGTGCCACAATCTGAGTGGGTCCGGTATATTGCTCTGCCAGCCCCGAGCCCTCTGCCGGATTCTACTGCAGCCAGAGTGGCATGGTGGCATGCCAAAAAAGACGATTTTCCTGTGTTGAGTAGCATTGCTGTTTTCTTTGTCCGACGACCACGCTCTGCTTGCCATGTCGAGCGAACGTTCAGTTTGATGGGCCACATCCAGACAAAGGACCGTTTGCATATGGGCAACGACACTTTGCGCCATTTGGCTATGATGTATGTCAACAAACCCACTACAGACGATCCGGATGGTGAAAGTGATTAATTTGGCCCAACAGTGTTGTGCATGTTGTCTCTTGCATGTGAGTTCAACTTGACACAGAAGCGTAGGTACCCACAAGTGCAGGCTGAAGCATGCCGTAGCATGCCGCAGCACAAGAAATTTTTCCGAGGGACTGCACTAGCTTGATCACGTCAGCATTGTGCTGATGATTTCAAAACCTGACGTCATGGCCCACTTGGACCCCCCGCCCCCCAGGGCCTTGCTTTAGGCTGATATGAATCGCGCTCAATGTTTCGGAGGGCGCCCATGGCGCCAACGACAGCGGCCAAGTAGTCGCAGAAGATGGAGTCCTGTGCGCTATTGCTGGCCAGAGGCCCGGGGGAGCGTCTGGTGGTGGTATTAGATTCGGAATATGTTAATACGGGTCTTGCCATCTGGTAGGACACGTGGGGACGTCGTGGGTGGAAGACGTCTTCGGGGGAGGTGGGCCACAGGGACTTGTGGGAACACATTTTGTGGCTGAGAGAAGACGCAGGAGACCTTTTGCGGTTGAGGTGGGTGCCGTCGCACCTCAACGTGGAGGGCAACGAAGAGGCCGGTGAAGTGGCCAATCAGGGCAGGGAGCTGCATCCAAATTCTGTACTGCCGCTCTCCAAGCGCCGGAGGGTAGCTGAGTGGGAGGCTCTGGGGCTGCAGCCTGTGCTGGACAGTGAGCAGGCCTGAGAGGGCTCCAGTGTGGATTAGGGGGGGGGGGGGGCGATGCCACCAGTTCCTCCAGTCATGGGTCGGGTGATTTGGACTTGCAGTCCGGCTCAGACGGTGAGGAGCTGTTCAGCACAGATGTGAGGGACACCGGGAGGGGGGGAGGGGGTCCAGGGGGGAGCCCCCCCCCCCCCCTGCCGAGATGAAAATTAAAGCAAGCCCCTGGCCATGAATCAATGATGGTCGTCACCCCCCAGAATCAATGTAGCATTCTCAACAGTACTTCATGTCTCCCGCGGTGAAGCCGCGGCACTGTGTTGGTGCAGTTCAGTGCGGCGCGTTGCTTAACAATGTACCCCCCGCCCCCCCCCCCCCCGTGTCCAACGAACACTTCTGTTCGGACTGTAATTTTTGGTCCCGGGGTTAGGTACTGAATGAATTACGTACCGAACAGCGTGTCCAACGAACACTCTTGTTCGGATCGTATTTTCTGAGGACTTTATTGTTCACTGGACACGACGGGGGGGGGGGGGGATACTGAGTGGCATGCCACAGTGATTCCAGCGACAACCATCGTCAATCTATGGCCAAACGGCGTCGTGTCCAAAGAACGCTCAGTGCTCTTTCTACAACTTGTTGGAAACCATGAAACTGGCAGTTCTTTTTTTTGCTTCTTACAGATATCAGAGCGATTGCTGCTTTCTGTGTTTCACTCTTTGCTGTGCTGTACTGCAAACCATGTGGACGCTCCCCAGTCCCCTGCATGCGCATCCCAAGGCGATTGCGTGTGCTCTTGAGCGGCACACAACAGCGGCAGGTCCAAAGCAGCGCCGGATGCCATTTCTTTGATTTGAAGTCTTGTTGCAGTTGCGCCAAGGGCTCCTCTGCTGCACCACTTTTTGGCGAGATAATAATCACCCTTGGGCATGGACATGTTTGGATGCATATTATAAGTTGTGTGTTTGGACACGAGTTTGGCTGAACCAGAACCTTTGTCCAAAACCTGTGGACCAAAGCGAAGAGATCTGATCCCGTTTCAAACTAATCGCGTCTACACTTGGATGTTGTTTGGGGCATGTAATGTGTGTGGCAGGGCAAGAAATTGGAGGGCAGTTGCTGAGAATATTGGTGCACCTGCGTTAAACGTGCTGCACGTACATCTCATTGTTGTATACCAGACAAAAGCATGGGCATGGAAGGTGAAGCTGGCAGTCCACTGGTGACTTAGGCCTTCTTGAGCGTGTTGGGTTCGACCATTGACCCCGTGGGTGTCAGTTGCTGTTCCATACCAATGTTACTGTGCAGGTTTGTGCTGTGTGGAGGTCCAACGGAATGCGCTGGATAATTTTGTTGGTGGGGGGTGCTCTGTGCACCATGGGAACGTCTATGGTACATAACAAGGAATGGAAGAGGTGGTACAAAAGCAAAAGCAAATATGAGCTTCCAAATAATGCAAACCATGCAACACACATGAAATGCTGTCCTCACACCTGAATAGCTGTCCTGCATACACCAGAACCATGAACAACCCGATTCCGTGGTAAAAAAAAGGTGGTGCGAGAATTCGACCGCGGAACCAGGGGGCGGTTCTTGCGCAAGGCGGTTCCTAGGCACCGGGGGGGGGGGGGGGGGCAAACTACAGCGAGGGTACATAGACGTCCTATCCAACTCTTTGGAAAACGATTCAAATTCTTCCAAGCTATGCACAACGAGAAACCATTGAAAGGATCTTCAAAATAGAACTAAATTATGTCGGCAAAAAACAAAAAGGCACCATCTAGCAAACCAATTAATTGCTTTTCTCCAGTCAGAAAAACAATATGAAAGCCATTTTCCTCGAGCTCGCTGAGTTGTGGGAGTCCCGGGCTGTGCCTTCGAATTTTTGTTGTTTCCGGGATTGCGCGTTGGACATGGGTGGTGTGGGTGGAGTTGTTTGGAAATTAGGATGTGTTAGTTTATTAACCAAGTGGAGTAAAGAAAACTGGGAACCATCTTAGTGTTTGATGGGAGGGCATTTGAGTGTAGTCCAGGACATGACATGGGAAGCCCATAGGCCCATAGCCCATAGGCATGTCACTGTCTAAGCAGGACTACTAACCACTATCCAGCATGTGGACATTGCGGGCCCCTATACATTGTCTCAGCTGAAGGAGGTGATAGAAATCGGGGACCCACTGGAACTTGCATGATGAGCTTTGGGTCAATGAACAATAGGCTGCACTGCAGCGGCAACAAAGACCTCATGTGGAAGCAATCACTGTCCGTGAACCCACAAAATTTTTCGCTGACAAACGGTCACGAGTAGGTGTGGTGGGGGATTGGGTGGGGGTTCGGGCACCCGTTGTTTACGAGGACAACCAGAAGAAAAACCCCCGAGAGATGTCACCAAACCATCAATCACAGGGCTTGGCATCTGGTGAGTGCTGCCCAGTATGCATGCAATGCGCACAGTGCAACCACACTCCGACCTCCCAACAGTGGAGCGAAACACTACAATCACCGGGTCCCCAGGTGTATCGCCTCTCTACGTGTGCTATGTGTGCCTGTGGCTCCCAGTGTGCCGCACCGAGGCCCAGGGCACGTATGCCCTTTCTCCGCTGTGGTGCGATGTGGAGCCCAACCTAGTACCAGCCACTGCTTACAAGCTCTTGGTAGCCCTGTTGGATCCTCTTTATCAGCCGGATACCCCAGCTAGCATCTCTGTGTATTTGTGTGGTGGTATCTTCAGGTGTAGATGGCTTGTCGCCTGTTTGATTCGGAATCCTACAGATGTTTGGGTGACCTCCCTCTCTCTGTCGTGTGCGCACCAAGCAGCGGTTAAGGGCCAAAAGCACTGTGTGAACATTTAGTGGTTGCTGAACAAGGCCGTGAGTACACTTCCAGTAAGAAAAAGTGCTTTTCCAATGCTTTAGGGTATACTTTAGTTGTATTAGAGGTGCCCTAAGCACTCAGGCATTTTTATCTTAGTATTGGCCCAACCAAAAGGGGTGATAACACATTTTGACCTATGGACTGGACCGATGGAGATGGAACCAGACACTAAATCAGGATGTGGTGTGGACCCCTTTATCCCCAAGCTATAGGCACTAAAACATCTTTTCCAGGGTTGCTGAGGCACTGATATACTGAAGGTAGAGCCTATGAATTTATCTATGTTTTCTCATGAATTCTTAGCTATCCTAGTGGTATGCACCCTAGGGGGCTGGGGCACCTCTTTTTGAGAGGTCCCGGGTTCAATACCAAGTCAGCCTAGCTAAGTTGGAATATCCCATGTGACATGGCAGTGACCTCATCGCCACAAGCCATGCCACCTCAGCACCTATGGGACCCAAAAACAAAGAGTGCACATCTCAAGATGGCACTTTGGATGATAGTGAGCCCTTGGGGCAGTTTTCCAATCAGTTTTTCTCAAACATGTAAAATATTTCATCCTGAGTTGCAATGTATGCTAATTGCTGTGGTCTATTGTTGACAGTTGTTTTTATCTAACTCTTTATGACTGCAGCCCTTCATGCTTTGATCCTGACCTTCTTCTACTTGTTTCTCTCTGGCTTGGGTTATCCTGGATTGGTTGTATTTCAACAATAAAACATTTTTCTCATCAAAAACAAGCAGCAGGAACCCTACAGCAGCAGCAAGCAGCAGGAGAGGCACAACAAACACACAGTGTTGAAATCACTATAAAACCTTCTGGTAGCAAGAGGCAGACTGTCTCTGCGTACCGGCAGCCACCCTGTGCCGTACATCCAGTGCGCCGAGATCAGTCATATATAAGCAAGAAGGGCGAACAAATATGGACACCAAGAAAGAGGACACCGACGTGAAGACGGCGCCTGAGGCACCCGCAATGCCAGCACCTGGTGAACCTGGACCCGGACCTAGCGCTGTACCTTCGGAGCCCTTACATGGGCCAGTGGACGTGGCGGAGGATTCGATGGAAGGACTTCAGTCGGCCTTCCGGGCCCTCTCAGTCGAGGAGGTGGTCACTCATCCTGTGAAGAGAAAGAGAGAGAGAGAGAAGGATGCTGGAGAAAGCATAGCAGACGAAGGAGCAGACCAAGGGCACGACCCGACGAACGATCCTACCTTCGAGGGCGCACCACGCGCTTCTGGCCTCCACGCATCACCCTCTCCTATAACCACCACACTCCCAACTCCAGACCCAGCCGCTACAACATCCACAACCATAACCAACCCGCCCAACCAACGGCTGAGGGCATAGGCTTTACTGGTATGCCTACCTACCCTGCCTATGGTGTGAACCCACCTACCACTGCGTTTCCAGAGGCAACTACTACCAGTGAGCCGGTGACCTCCAGGTCTGCGCCGCGATGGTATGCGGCTGACTATCACCATCCTCTACCCGCTACGGGAGCCTATGTGGATGTTCTTGGGTATGCAACCTTGAGTGGGTTGAGGAGAGGACCTGAGTCATGCGGGAGCAGGAGTAGAGGATCGGGGAGATCTTCCAACAGGTCGCTGACGCGGTCGGAGATCAACGAGGTGCTCCGAGGAGCCACCTCTAAAATTGTTGGCGACCTCACTCAAGAGATTCGAGATAAAGTGGAGCCCCAGATACCGCCCCAAGCGTCACCTACCACGGTGGGAATGTCAACCCATCGAGTACAGGCCAACCACCTGGTGGCAGGGCTGACAAACACCCTGGGGAGCCTGAGGAGCCGACCGATGCCGACCCGTGCAGCGATACCTAGAAGCCCTTTCGTGCCGAGGACGGCCCAGCCCCCCTACAGTCACGTGGGGAATTCTACGAGAGCCGAGCTGCACCGGCTGGGGCTGACAGCCCTGAGGGGAATGGTGGATGTGGAGCCGTACGGGTCCAGTGACCTAGGCGGAGATCCCTCCGATGATGAACCGCCGTCGATGACTTCTGCTTCGCCCTTGGAGGACGACGACCCGGAGGACCCCGAGAACCCAAGTGGGAAGAAGAAGAAGAAGAAGAAGAAGACCCGACGCCCTGGGAAACGCAGGTCTCAGGAGGCTAAGGCTATTGCCACCTCCAAGATCGTGGTGAACCTGCCTGAGTTCACACGCAAGGACCTCAGCGAGTTCGCTGAGAATTTTGGCCGGTTTCTCCGACTGACCGGCCAAACCCACGCTAGTGGACGGGTCAAGTGCGATCTGCTCCTGCAGTGTTGCAAGACCAAGTACCTGGAGAAGCAGGTCAAACAGATCGTGACTAAGTCCGCCACCTTTGCCGATGTGTTGGTTGCCTTGGAGAGGCAGTACCCGACCTATGAAACCGACCTCTCCCTCAGGGTCGAGATCCAGAACCTGCCCATGCTGCCCAACAACCCCAAACCTGGCAGGGTCTCTAAGCTATTGGCTGACCTGGATCACCGGGCTGAACGATTGACGCCCGGTTCCTACAGCAGCGACAACCTGCTTTTCTGGTTGGTGGCTAAGCTCCCTCGAGAGCGGTGGGACGAGTGCCGTTCAACGGTAGAGCGCAAGGCTAGAGCCCTCCACTACGAGGATCTATGTGTACTACTGCTGGAGCTTGCGCTGGAGAAAGAAAGCGACCAGCACCTAAACAACTACCGTCTTGGAGGTGGAGGCTCTGGAAGCCATGGCAAAGGGTACCAAGGATCCAGACCTGGGCAGGGGACTACCCTCAAACACGCCCGTATCATGGATAACGTCAAGGAGCTCTTCTGGTGTGATGCCACAAACGAGCAGGGCCACCTGCAGCACGCCCCTGACTGCGAGCAGCGAGACTGCTTTGTAGTCCAAGGGAAGAAGCAGGAGACCAACACCGGCGCCAAGACGAAGATGCCGGATCACTACAGGTGTACTATCACCTGTGACTGCTGTGGGAAGAGGAAGCACTATGAGGATGAGTGCTACCACAAGCAGCGCCTGTCGGCGAAGCTGAAGGGTGAGGCTCCTGGCAAAGGCTCTGGCAAAGGTGGAGGCAAAGGCAAAGGCAACGACTCCGGCAAGGGCAAGTCGAAAGGACGTGGACAAGGGCAAGACAAAAGTCAAGGTGGACGAGGAGGAGGCGCTAACCGCCAGCCAGACAAGGACAACAAGAACACGGACAAGAACGGGGGCAACCCTAACCCTAATCAAGGGGGGAACTCCGAGCCCTCTGGAGGGCAGTCTGGTCCCACCACACGCTCGCAGACGCAGGCCTAGCGAGAACAAGGAGCCAAGCGTGAGCATCAAGGTGGTGATGACGGCAACGCTAAGAAGAGAAGCCGTTTCATGAGGATGGCCCGCAAATTGCGAAAAGAGGGGTTCGAGGTGACCTGTCCCGCGGAGTTCTGACAGGGACGCTCCGGTGGGGCCCTGGACTTGGTGTTCTGGGTACGTATCCAGCTAGGGGGACGCGAATACCTGGGGGTATTGGATACCGGAGCCACCATATCTATAGTGGCCAAGAAAATTTTACCTTGTGGGAGCCTGAAGAACACCCTGACCACCGCGGCTATATGAATGGGGGATGGACATGTGGTGCACAGCTGCGGGGACTGTGAAGTGGAGGTACCTATGGGCTCTCGAACTATCGCTCATCGGTTCTATGTGATGGACACTGAGGCCTTCGACTTTGTATTGGGGACTGACTTCTTCGTGCAGCACTCCCAGATACAATCCCTGGCGCTTCAAGCGCCCTACCTCCTCTACGTGTACCACGGCAGAGGCAGAGAGTCTGTGCCACTGGAGCAGTCGGAACATACCTCGAGCTACCTGAGGGTATCGAAGGAGGAGCCCTCGAAAATGATGGCGGCCTCCAAAACTGAGGACTATCAACTATTGGGGGAAGTCCTAGACCAAGGTCTGAAGGAGTTGGATTACTCTAGAGAAGACCTGAGGGTGGAGTCGTTCGCAAGCGACAAGCAGCATGTCTTGGACCTCTACTGCAGCAAGGGGAAGAACTGCAGCTACAAATTTTACTGGCCTACTTTCGGGATGGCCTACGGGAACCCCAGGTTCAGTGAACTGGGGAAGGTCTTGACCAAGGTGGCCTTGGAACGTTCCCGTATGGTCCTGTGTTCCCCTGATTGGGGAGCCCATGGGGGCAACGAGTACTGGCAAAACCTCCTGGACAGGCTGACTATCAGCTCTGTTCGGTTACCTGATGAGGCCATCTACGTGCCTCCGGGGCGTAAGACGCCTATTGGGAAGCCCGGATGGGGGAGTATGCTCAGCCTGGTGGACGGAGGTCTTACCTCCATCCCCTGGGAGGATCTGGACTCAACTCTGGTCCAGGCTATACAACGAGAAAGCGATGGACTCGCCTTGGGTGACTTGAAGGATCGACTACGACCTCAAGATGCTATTGAGACTATACCCGGAGGAGATGAATACGTCGTGACTAACACCTACGCCCCCAACTCTCCCTGCCATGTACCTGTTCCTGATGGAGTCTCTGAGTGTGGACTATCCGAGCTACCTAGCTCTATCCACTCAGATGACGAAACTGAGCACGACGCCATCTTCGTGCAGACCTGTGTGGAGGAAGTGGAGAACGCCGAGTACGTCGCCCGACTGAAACCCCTACTCTTCATGAGGGTGGAAGACCCCGTGGACGAAGAGCTGGACCCTCGATCCAGGCTAAGGCAGTATGTGGACTCCAAGAGGAAGTTGGTGGCGAAAAAGCTATGCTACGCTAAGCCTACCCGCAGCTCATGGCCACTGAAGCAAGGACGTATGGGATATCTATCCCAATTGAAGGAGGACCTCAAACAGAAGATCACCACCTGGCAAAGGGAGGTAGATCTTAAGCTGATGAAGAGCGTGTGGGGTGCCCATGTGAGGACCCCAGAGGAGGACGACCTCTCGGAGGAATGTGTATGTCAACCCCCTGGAGCGTGCCTATGTTGCCATCGTCCATCGGAGATGGTTGAACGAGACCTACTATATGCCTACCAAGGGTTGAAGGATACTACCAAGGGCGAAGAGTCGGTGGAGGATCACCTCCCGACGTCTATTACTCAGGGGGCAAGCAACTTACACTCTGACGAGGACATGGAGGACAAGATCAAGCTATTGGACCCGCGGGTGCAGACACTTATAAGGACCTATCTGGAGGTGTTCGGAGAACTACCCCCTCCAGCCTCATGTGACAAGCTGGTACAGATGGACCTCAAGCTGAAACCCGAGTTCGTGGGTCACAAGATCCGGAGGAGACCCTATCCAGCTCCCAAAGAGCAGGCTGACGAGATCCTGGAGTACAAGGACGGGGACTACCCGCAACACTGCAACCCCTGTTTCCTGGTGGCTAAACCTGGGTCTACAGCCAAACGGCTGGTAGTGGACTACGGAGAGCTGAACAAGAAAACGCTGAACCACTCAGGGTCCATTCCTAATATGGAGTCTACCCTTGAGAAGATAGCCTCCTGTCGCTACAAGACCAAGATGGACAACAGGAGCGGATTCTGGCAAGTGGACCTGACGCCCAACGCTCAGGAGCTACTAGCCTTCATCACCCCTCAGGGGAGGGTGTTCAAGTGGAAGGTTATGCCATTTGGCGTGGCCAACGCACCCGCTCTATTCCAAGAGCTGATGAACAAGATCTTGTCCATCCTACGAAGGAGACCTAAGGTGCAGGAACTTATATCCCGTGGGGCCCAGATGGAAGCACACATCGACGATGTATGCCTCGGGACCAATACCCAGGAGGACCACCTAATCCTCTTGGGTGAGTTCTTTGCAGTCTGCCAAGAGAACCACACAGGACTCAAGCTGGAGAAGTGTGAGTTCATGCAGGAGACCATGCAGTACCTGGGGTTTGACGTTGGCTATGGGTGGTGGATCCCAGCGGCCTCTAAGGCCTAACCCCTGATGGACGCTAAGGTAAGACACGAAGACCCCAAGAAAGGACTTCATGATGTACGCAGTTTCATTGGGGCGTGCAACTTCTATTGCCGCCATATCAAAAACTTCACCTACACCAGCGCCATTCTGACGGACTTGATCAAGAAGAGTACTACTTGGTGCTGGGGCCCACAAGAGCAACAAGCTTTGGACGAGCTCAAAGACAAGGTGGCCAACGCTAAGTGCTTGGGCGTACCTAGGGCACAAGGGGAGATTATCCTGGTGACGGACGCCAGCAATGTGGGCGGTGGTTGAACGTTGTTCCAATGGCAAGCACTAGAGAAGGAGGTGTTCGACTCGGCCATTTCCCAATGGGGGACGGAAATTCTCCACCGAGATGGAACTCTCAAGCACAGCTACCCTGACAACAAGTGGGTCCTAGTACCTCTGGGCCACTGGAACTGGAAATGGAACCAGGCCAGGGGGAACTACTCCACCTATGAGCAGGAATTGCTCGCGGGTATGCTAGTGCTATCCTCACAAGCACGACTGTTGGGGAGTAACCCTGTGGTCTGGCTGTGCGACCAAGAGCCGGTCCGCACTTTCCAGAAGGGCCCCCCACCTGAGAAGGCCAAGCTACGGCGCTGGTGGACCTACCTCAGTCAACTACGGCTGACGGTACACCATATCCAGGGAGTGAAGAACGAGTGTGCAGACTACATCAGCCGCAACAACTTCGACGCCCTGATTGGTGCCCGGTCTGAAGCGCTGGCTAAGGAGGCGTTCAGCCGTATGGACGTCCACTTGGACCTCAACATGACTATGATACGCCCCCTGGATGGACTCCAACAATCTGATTACCTGAAGGAGTTTTGGGATATCTACAAGCGGCCGGAGAAACGCCTTGAACCCCTCCTGGTCAACCAAGATCAGTGGAAGAGGGACAAGAGCTACCTCTGGCACGAGGACCGCATCGTGGTACCTAGTGACAGAGTCCCAGCGCTGCTGAAGTGGACCCATGAGTCCAGCGGTCATGTGGGTGCTGACCGTACCCTGAGGCTATTCAAGCAGTGGTTCCACACTACGTGGACTGACGACCAACCGCGGAAAACCCTCCAGCCTATCGTGGACAAGTGCCCGTGCAGGTCCTGCAAACCAGGGGATATCAGGGACAGAGGTCTCTACTCGACCCTGCCCATGCCTCACTGTGCTAACAGTGTTCTATACGTGGACTACACGGAGATGCCGAAGTTCAGGGGCTATGACTTCGCCCTCGTGGTAACCTGTGGGTTGACCAGGTCTACCAGGGTGTTCCCTTGTACCAAGCACATAACCGGGGAGGAGACTATCAAGATACTCCTGGAGGATTGGTTTTGTGTCTATGGGGCGCCCAAGGAGATCAACTCCGATGAGGACATACGAGTATGCTCAGATACTGGCTGGTACAAGAGGGTCCTGAGATCCCTCAATGTCCAGGTGTCTACGGGGATCCCCTACTCGCACACGAGCAACCCCCTATGTGAGCGACAGATCTGTGTCCTCGCGGAGAATGTAAGGATATGGTGCAAAACTGAACGCACCAGAGACTGGGTGAGACTACTCCCCGTCATATCCTTGATGATGAACTCCCAAGAGAGTTCAGCTACTGGCTACTCGCCCCATGAGCTGATCCTAGGGCGCCCGGCGTGGTTCCTACATGCCCCCTATCCAGAGGACACCAATTCTTCTGTGGTTGAATGGGTCCAAGAGCAACAAGCGAAGGTGGACAAGGCCAAGGCTATGCTCCAGAGGGTGAGGGAGCGTCAGTGGAACAAGAAGAACAAGCACCGAGTACCGGTCACCTACCAAGAGGGGGACTGGGTGCTGGTGCACCACAGCCGACTACCCGCGTGGTCACGCTCTACCAGCGACGACCCATACTTCGGGCCCTACAAGATTCTATCTGTGGATGGACACCGTATCACCGTGCGGTGTTCTCCCCGTCTAGGGGGGACCCTGGTGTGCGCTGCTCAACATCTGAAGCGCTACTATGACCCTGAAGACCTCTGTGGGGAAGAGTGGGAGCTTAACGACGAGGAGATCGCCGCCCTAGACTTACAAGGGGCTGCCAGCCCTATGGAATTTGAAGGGGAACTCCCCGACATGAACGCAGAGGAGACGGCTAAGGAGGGCTTCTACCTGGTGAAGTCTGTCCTACGCCACCGCTACCGCCAGGGTTGGCGCTTCCTCACCCTCTGGGAAGGGTTTGGAGTCGAAGAGGCCACCTGGGAGCCCTTCTCTGCGTTTGTCCTCCCTGGGGGACGCCTAAACTCAGTTCTGGTTGACTACTTGTCCCAGAACAACCTTGGTGAGTTGCTGAGGCTCCCTGAGACGCTTGCCTCCAAGACTAAAGCTAGGGACTGAACCTTACCCTTACCTGCCTAAGCGTATATGTGAGTGTGCTATCTCTAAGGTCCTGAGAGCAAGCCGCAGAAGTGGTGTCCTAATTATACCCAAGTCTGCACGCTTGCTAAACCTGGAGGGTTGTCTTATTGATGCCACGGGGTACGCCCCGGGTCTCTCCTCCCCTCAGCGCCCAATTTCTGTGCTGGCGCAAAACCTTGGGGGAATACCCAGCGTACTAATCCAGGTATTGTTTTCCCTACCTATCTGTCTACTACAGGGAGGGGTGGCCAAAAGCTATGAAGGCATGAAAAAGCCATTTTGCTAAGTGGCCGAAACGCTGACCTAACCACTGCCACAGCCCACTAACCATGCTAAAATTGCAGGAAACGGGTGGGACAGTGACACACGCACTACAGGTCCTACACACCCTACAGTGGCACCATCCTGGTGGGCGAGCGCTACTGCAACTGGCTCAAGCCCCCACTCAGGATTACCACTTCTACACTCACGCTCTACTGGGTGGTGTTGAAGATAAAGTCGTGGGTCCTAATGACCCTCCTGTGAAGAAGACAAGAGAACACTGTGGCCTAACAGGGACGTCACAACACGTTTCCCTGCTAGGGCTTGGAGGGGAGAGGCGCACAGGTGGCGTGCACAGCGTGGATGTTGATGGAGTCGAACTGCCCTCGCCACTCCTGGCTGAGGCGCAGTTAATTTGTGGGATCAGCGCCCTTGTTTAGCAGGGCAAGAAAAAAACGAACGCTGCTGCACCAATCACCCTACCTGCCCACCTGTAAAGCAAAGGCCAATGTAGGGATGTTTGCGGCTGAGGAACCAAGCCACACTCCACGTATTATACGCTTCTCAGTGTGACCTATAATACGCTGACCTCAAACACCCCTGTCAAGCAAGCAAGCGTTAAGAGACTCCTCAGGTTCTCTTAAAGAACGTACCGAGGAGCCCCTGGGTAACCTAAACAAGGTTTACCGCGCTCATTTCGCGTGGCCTACCCTTTAATGCGTGTGTGAATGCACGAGCATGCACGAGTGGACGCTCTGCCTTTGGCAAACTTCCTAATCTTACACACCATCAGGAACTCCACCAGGGGGGGGGGCCCACCTGGGCTTACCTACCTTACCTACCGCTGGAGAGTGAAGCAAGGTGAGGAGAAAAGCGTGACACAAGCGAAAAACGTCACTATGCACTTGTGTGTATGTCTAAGCACCCTGATCTTACCTCTAATCATCTGCAATCTTTCTAATCTATCCCTCTATCGTGTTCTATCGTGCTACCAGGCTTGAAAACGACGACACATGGCGAGCACTGTGCGTCGGGCAAACAGAACGAGCACACCTGCAGTTTATACCTGATTCATTGAAGTCATATTCTTATTTTTCGAATTCCTGATTTTTGGTTGATTCTGGCAATGTGGGTGGAATCTTTAATCACATCTATTTATGTGTGTCTCGTCATTTTCCTGTTTACGCGAGACATACGTTTATAATGTCATTATTTCGTTATTTTCCGGCGCTTCGCTAGGAGCCGCTCCTGCGCGCCGCTTTTTTCTGCGTAAGAATTTCTTGATTTAAAAAATCAGGAGATGACTACAAATTTTATAAAAATGTGCGTCTGATGCACAATTGGATTCTGCCCAGCTGTGTGCCTTCAGAAACATTCTAGGCCGTCATTTTACGGATTTAGGTTTTGTCGCTTCGCGCTTGCGTGGATTCGTCCCTCATTCTCCCATTCCTCTGTTGTACAGACCTCCTCGCGAAGCCTCGTTGAGTAGGCCGCTGATCTGGCCGAAAAGCAGCAGCAGGAGACTGAACCAGAATCAAGACCCCTCCAAGGGGCAATTCTAATTAAATCAGCGCACCCTCGTGTAAGTGCGGCTAGCCCCATCTGCTCAGATTTTCAGACATTCTGCCCAGATTGGCTACATTTTGGTCATTTTCTTTGCTTCGGCGGAATCGCCGCCTCGCAGCTCAGTCTCAGGATATTTCCTATATATTTCCGATATGCCGGATTTGATTCCGCGGTCCATTCCCCGTAAATCCGCCGCGTTCCGCTATTTTAGCTGGAATCGCCATTTGCCGCTGACGCGCGCTCGCGGGCCAGATCGGCCAAACATTTTTACATAATTGGATTATTTAAATCTTTTCAGACAGTTTTGGACACTCAGATGTATTTAGAATAATCCGCGTCAATTTTCTTCATAGACTGGGATTTTCTGCCGGATAACAATCAGCATGGACCTTGCTTCTGTTGT
Organism: Eutreptiella sp. 'Long Island Sound 2002'; assembly: GCA_964036045.1. Classification (NCBI taxonomy): domain Eukaryota; phylum Euglenozoa; class Euglenophyceae; order Eutreptiales; family Eutreptiaceae; genus Eutreptiella; species Eutreptiella sp. 'Long Island Sound 2002'. Next base: position 60,171,034 of record OZ038387.1, read on the forward strand.
CGCTGCTCTCGCCTCCGTTGGTGTTCGAGTATCCGGTTCTACCCCCAATAACAACGTCCAGGGAGACTCCTCGCGTGCCTGCCCCACTGGTCTTGCCGGCCCCGAGCCCTCCGGCACCATCAACGACCCAGGGCAGCACTTTCATGGTAGCAGAGGCTACCTGGATGTTGTTCCTTTGGTGTCCCAACCACAGTTAGCTCCCCAGTACGGCCCCGTAGACCCCGCCGCTACTGGAGACGTAACAATTACGCTGCCGTGGTGCTGTGCGAACGAGGCTTTGAGAGGAATGCCTTGCGCTAGCCCAAGCTGCCAAAGAAGGGCACAAATCAGCAGCTGTGGGGACCCAAATTACAATCCCAATCCCAGTCGAAATTGGCCATCAAGCAGCTGGAATCTCCCAGCCTACGCCGATGGCAACGCTCCGGTGGAGTTTACGGACCTGGCAGGTACCAATACTCCCTACCAATGTCCACATTTTGAGACCATCGACGCCGACATTGACGACATTGAGATGGGTGGTCCAGGTGAGGTACCTACCTATAATCGACCAGCCTCATGGGCAAAATGGGACAACCATTTGTCTTCAGAAGTGACCCGGAACCTTGAGGCGCTTGAGGCCCTTTGTCTATTAGCCACGTCTAAGCTGATAGGACAAGAAAGAATCGCCTCTGATTTTTTAATGGAATATTTTTTCCTTCTTCAGGAAGAAATTAATACCAGGATGTGGTGGCGTTCTCAAGAAGATGACTCTTTTGCCATTTTTTTGCAGATCTGGGAGGCAAGTCCCTTCCCGAAGGAGAAGACCAAGGCACCTGTTGCCGGGCCCTCCGCCCCTCATCCCCCTGTTTCCATCCGCGACGATCTAGCCGCCGCGGTTGAGGAAGGAATTTTAGAGGCAGCCAGGCAGGCAAGCCTGGAAATTAGGGCTGAAGGAGCTCCCCAAGTGGACTCCTGGCTGCGAACCACTGAGATTAGCGGTCCGACAGCCTGCTCAGGCCCTACAGGACACGGTATGTACTGTCCTGCCGACTGCTCTTGCAGATCCCAGCGAGACTCTGAGCTCCAATTGCTCAAAGATCAAATGCAACTCATCATTCAAACGCTGGGAATTAAAGACCTTTTCAAGACACACATGAGGTCTGAGGGCGCATCATCGGTGGAACAAACAACAGAACCGTCGGAGGAGGCGACAGAAATTTTTTCGATTGCTCCTTCGGTGGACTCTAAGACCACCGATGCAAGGATCAGCAGGACTAAGCTAAAGGAAAGGGTTACAATCTCTCGATCTCAGAGTAGGACGGCGAAGGCTAGGACTGAGGCTCAGAATGCCAAGCGAACTGCCTCCCGTACTGCCCTTCCTGCTGCTGATTCCAATGCATTAGCCCAGATGTTGCTCGCCCAGACCCTCGCCGGAGCTGGTGTGGCTAATGATGCCGCCAAGGTGTCTGCCATTACGGCCGGTGTTGGGCTGGATTCACTTCTCAATCCTACTTCATTGCGACTTCGTCAGGTTGCCAAGCAACCGAAGTATAATGGGAACCCCAGACGTTGGCCTCAGTTACAACGGGAATTTAAACTGTGGGTTAAGACTCAAAAACTCCAGGATGATCAGTTCCTGATGGCCCTCGTGGACTGCCTTGAGGGAGCGCCGGCCAACACTTGGCTCAGGACCTGGAGTGATCGTGAGGATTCAAGTTCCCCCCTTACCTTTGATGAGGTGTGGGAACAGTTGGAGGTACGTGGATCCCGGCTGCCAGAGGACCATTACCACCAGATGTTGAAGAATTTTCCTTCATTCTCGCGATTAATCTTGCACGAAGTGCAAGACAAGAGACAGCGCTTCTGGAATCTAGTGGAAGAGTCTGAGCATTCAGGCGAAAAATTTTCTGGTGCCGAGCTGAAAAATTTGATTTTTGACAAGATCCCCTCCGAAACTGCCGCCACCCTTCGGAATAAACAGTCCGAAGAAAAGGTCAAGACCTGGTGGGCGGAGGTCGATGGCTTCGATGCCTCGGCCAACAGGTTTTCCGTCAGGGAATCACTTCAAAAGTGTTCCCCCACGTCGTTTACCAAGGTGAAATTCACTGAAAACACGTGGAAAATCAAGTTTAATGAACACGAGGATCGGGACTTGTTTGTCCAAGTCCTCAATAGGGGAGTAAGTTTCCACGGCCATCGCCTGAAGGCCAAGAACTGGGTGTTTTCGTTCACCCCGCAGGAACTGTGGGAAGAGGTTGAACGGCTCGCTGACGCCGCCAATCAAAATTTCCATGAGGGTCTTGGGGGAAACAAGAATACCCAGCAAAACACCCAAAATGGGGCCCAAAAGGGCAACAAAAAGGTGAATGACACCCGGAATGTTCAGGATCACTGTAGCATCTGCCTTCTTTTAGGTTCTACGAACCGAGCTAAGTCGCATTCTACTGGTAATCACCGATGGTCACCTTACGATCACAAGGTGATTGGTGAAAATATCAGTAATCCTCAGAATTCAGACAGGAATGACAGACAGGTGCATGGTGGAAAGGGGGGAAAGGGTAATCCGACCCCCTCCGGTGGAAACAAAAATACTGGAGGCCCTGGCGGGTCCCAAGGTAAAGGAAATCGGACTCCATCCGGCTCCGGTGGGCAGCAAAACGGCCAGACAAGTCCCAATGGCAACGCCGGAGGCGGAAATCGAAATCCAGGCCAAACCCCTCAATCCGGTACAAACAAAGGAAATGCTCCAGGATCACAGGGTAAAGGTAAGGGAAATCCTTCAGGAACCCCTTTCTCTGGTAAGGGCAGAGGGCGTGGCGACGGTGGAGGTCCATCATCCGGCGGCCGTGGCCGTGGACGTGGAAAGGGCAACCATCGTGTGGATCAGGTCTCAGGTGCAGATCAGGTGTCCGATGCGGATCGAGATTATGTCGAAAATGCCCTGAATCCAGCAGATGATCCGTTCCAAGATGAGTGGATCGACGAATCAGGCTGTGTTCACAATGTTAACGCAGCCACTGGAGGTCAGAACGCCTAGGGGAGCCACGAAAATCGCCCCTCCCCAGGCGATTTCAGGCATGATCCCCAGATTCCTGATCGACCATTACTTGATGTAGGGTCGCTTGTCTCCTCTCCCCTGGATCCGGCAGCGGATCCTTCTGTTGTAGTGGACGAGGTTGGTGTACAGTCCAAGCACAGGGCCCGTCAGTTTGTCACAAAGCTGTGGGTCTCTGATTGCAAGGGAAATTTCCACCTCGCCACTTGTTTGTGTGACAATGGATCAGAGGTAAATCTCCAATCCAATTCATTCTTACCCGACGACTGCGTGTTTGAGTCGCCTCATCCTGTTACCCTCGAGGGAGTTTCTGGACATTCTCTCGCAGGTGGGCAACGCGGTTGTTATATATCAACTCATTTGGTCGCTCAAGACCTTTGGGAAGAGCAAAATGTGGAAGAAGTTGTCCTTAAGGATGACTACTTCTATCGTGCCGACATAAAGTATGACCTTTATTTGGGACATCCTTGGCTTCGCAAGAACAGGGTGGCGCCCGTAGGTCATCGTCGTTGTTTTTTGCTGGAGTCAGGTCCCTTGGAGCGTCCTGAATTTCGTTTTTTGCACGCAGGGTTTAAAAGTGCAGAAGAATTTTTGAAGCAAAAGGTGACACCAAAATTTGGTGAAGATGTCACCATTGCAGAGGTGAATGGGAGTGCCGATTACTCCCAAGAGTTAGAATGTTTTCGTAGGGACTCCCAGCCACGACGCCCTTCGCGCTGGCACTCTTCATCCTACAGAGTTGTCGACAAATGGCGCGATGCAATTTGTGAATATTTTCATGAACAACATTCCTTTTGGCCACAGTATGATGCCTTTGCTAACTGTAAGAACAAGCGCTTTGACAAGCACTTTAGCGACGCTTGGACCCATAAATGGGACAAGAAGTTGTGGATTAATCCTCCGTTTCACTTAATCCAGCAGGTCATCCACAAAATCAAGCAAGATAAAACCCAGGCAATTTTAGTTGTGCCCTTGTGGGACGACAAGCCTTGGTTTCAGGAATTGCAAGACATTTGTGTAGATTACATCGAACTTCCCAGGAAGATTAAGCTGTATGCCAGGGACGACACAGGTCCCCTGCCACAGCGGTCCTGGAATTTGCTTGCATTCCTGGTGGATGGAAAGCTTTCTGACTCTAATTCTGCTGATTCTGGTACTGATTCTTGTGTTGGGTCTGAATCTGAGGTTGAGCGTGGTACTGATGATGGATCTATTTTTTCTGATTTTTGTCCGTCAGATACCCAAGGTGATCCAACGTCCAATGGATCCGCCTCGTCTCCCTCTTCCCCAATACGATCGACATCGAAAAGAATCTTCAGTGCACAGGCGAAGAAAAATTCCAAATCGCGCCGCAAATTCAGAGTTTTTTATGAAAAACCCCCTGTGGAAGCTTTCATGGATCCTTTCGAGGAGCTGGATCACGAAGAGAATCTCTGGGATTTCGACACACGACCCACCTATCTTCAAGAGGCAGTTGATACGGACCTGTTTAGAGACATCCGTAAGAAGATTCTTCCTGCCAAAGCCGAAGAAGTCGCCAAAGTTTTTTCGACAGTAATTGCTGGTGATCAGGTGGACACTGAGTTGTGTTCCAAGTCAAGAGAAAAGATTTTTGAGGAACGGAAGGACACAACCCTTTCAGGAAAGTTGATCAAAGACCCCCCTGTCCGTGGGCAGTTCGGTGAAGCCTTCATCGAGCTTCGTGAAGGGTACAAGGCGAAGAAACAGCGTCCTTATGAGAACCATGGACATAAACATGAGATACTCAGAAAAATCATCGAGAGAAATCTCAGGGAATTTGGTTGGCTTGAGGGTTGTATGACCAGCGAATGGTGCTGTGCACCCTTCACAGTCCCGAAGCCGCCGCCTGCAGACCAGAACACTATTGATGGTTGGCGAATGGTTGTTGATTTTCGCAATCTCAACGCCGAAACCAAGGCGGATTCGCACCCCCTGCCCCTCATTGAGGAGGAAATCGCCAAGAGGGCAAGAGGTCGTTTGTTTTCTGTGCTGGATCTCCGTCACGGCTTTCACCAAATGCCGTTGAGGAAGGACAGCCGACCTCTCACTTGTATGTGCACGCCATGTGGCCCAGTCCAATGGACGGTCATGCCCATGGGCCTGAAGAATGCCCCCTCATTTTTTCAAAGAATGATGGAGGATGTGCTTTTTACAGCCCATCCTGAGCTTCGTGCCTTCGTGAGTGTGTACATAGATGACATAATCATCGCGACGGAGGGGGAGGGACTGACCGAAGCCGAGCTGGTGGCCCTACATGAGAAGCAGCTGAACCAAGTTTTGGACATTCTTGACGCCAATCAGCTGATTTGTGGGCCAAAGAAGGGAAAATTATTTTTAAAATCAGTCGAATTTTGTGGTTCTCTCCTAGAGAATGGCACCCGACGACCCAGTCCAGGGAAGCTCGTCGCTATTCAGAAGTGGAAGCGCCCTGAGACGATCACGGAGTTGAGAGGATTCCTGGGTTGGTGCAATTTTTACCACACTTTTGTGCCAAATTATGCCAAATTTGCTGCCCCCCTCACTGAATTACTGAAGGTAGGGAGAGATGCGGGCAAGGCAGGTTCAAAGGTTCGTGTCAAGTGGACTGACGAGTGCGAGGAGGCCTTCCATCACTTGAAGGCGGCCCTCTGTGAAGTCGCCACGTTGCATGTGCCCCAATTTGACCGACCCTTCTACATTAGAACCGACGCTTCTAGGTACGCGATCGGAGCTGTCCTTGAACAGGTTGATGAAGCCACCGGTGATCATTACCCTCTTGCATTTTGGTCTCGGAAGCTAGCCCCACGCCAAATGCAATGGTCGCCGCGTGAGCAAGAAACCTACGCCATAATCTGTGCTTTAAAAAAGTACCAATCGTGGGTTGGCACCAATCGAGTCGAGGTCCTGACGGATCATCGATCTCTGGAGTATTGGGCCACCGAACACATTGATACTGTCGCGAGCCCAGCTGGTCGACGGGCCAGATGGCACGAATTTCTCAGTCTGTTTGACCTCCATGTGTCGTATTTGCCTGGAAAACACAACACGGTAGCGGATGCTCTGAGCCGATGGGCTTACCCCGCATCAGAGGGGCTGCAAAGTACCAACATCCATGGTACGGAGCAGGACCGCCATGTAATCATCGAATGGGATCAGGAAGAAAAGAAACTCATTCGACGTGCATGCATGCAATGCGCTGTTAAACAGCACGCATTACCGTGCCATGACATCACGGCCGGCACAGATCCGGCGCATGCTCATGAGATCTGCACCAAAACACTGAAAGTCGTGGAAAAAGTCACCAATCCCTCCTCAGGGAGTGTGAAACGGTTTGACTATACCCGACGAGTAAGTCGATTTCGGTTGATCCAGGGCATTAAGCGTCGAGATCCGGCCAAAACTCCACCCCTGCCGAAAGATTCCCTGATCATCCGTGACTGGACGTCCGATTATCTGCAGGATCCCATGTTTAAAGAGGTCTTTGGAAATCTCCAATCCAAAGATGCTCACAAGGATGGGATTTTTGCTGAGTACTCGTTGGATGGGGGGAAGCTGTGGATGGAGGGTAAATTGTGCGTACCAGACGCCCTGGCCCCCCGAGTGTTAAACTGGTGGCATAAATGGGAGTCCCCCCACGCACATGGCCGTCGACTGTGGTCGATGATTAAACATAGGTTGTTTGGCTCACGGCTATATACTCATTGCATGAAAGTAGCCGCCGGATGTGCCCAATGTGCTGTCTCGACGCCCCCCAGCGCGAAGAAGCACGGCCATCTGAGGCCTCATCCTATTCCGGAGCGCCTCTTTAACAGAGTCACCAGTGATTTCTTCTATCTCGGTGAACTCGATGACGAAGAGTGCCATTGGACTAATAAAAAAGTCAATGGTGTGCTCCTTATTCAGTGCCGTCATTCCGGCTACATGCAGGTGTTGCCTTGCAACATCGAGTCGATGACTGGCAAGGCTGCCGCCAAATGGTGCGCGCAGACCTGGATGGGAGGTTGGGACGTCCCATCCGAGGTGGTTACGGACTCAGGCAAAGAGTACACCTCCGAATGGTGGAGGGAATTATGTGCTCGCCTTGGAATCCACCACCTCAGGTGTGAAATCCACTCGCATCGAGCGCTGCCTGGCGAAAGAGCCGGCCGCTCTATAATTAATATGCTTCGTAAGGAGCTCGCGAGTGAGAAGGATTTCCACTGGCTTGAAGTTCTCTTCGCAATGCTTCGCCGTTACCACAACACGCCTTTGTATCATGGCCTTTCTCCAAAGGAAATTGTCTTTGGACGAAAGAAGTGTTGGTGGAACATGCCGTTGAATAATCCTCGCCCCTGTAAAGATGCTTCGTTGTTTTTGGACGACGTCCAACGAGCAGATAAAACTGTCTCGAAATTAATCGAGAAGCATCAGGCTGACTGGCTTTGGGTCCAGAATCAAGGCCGAAAAAACCCCCACAATTTTGAAGTCGATGATCGAGTTTGGCTTCGAAAATCCGAAACCAGCCTGGACGGAGATGACAAGCTTCTTCCCTTGTGGGAGGGGCCATTCGCTGTTACAGCGCGTCTTGGTGAGAACAGGTGGAGGATTCGTGTGGATGTCAGCAGGGAAATTGACGTTTCGGGCGATCGCCTCAAGAGAGAGATCCCCTCCCCCAAGGATCGGGTTAAACTCCTTTTTTGGACTGCGAAACACTTGTCTGATCGGGTCATCGAAGGGGGAAATTACGAACTCAAGAGGATTGTTGAAGCAAGACGTGACGCCAAGGGCGAATGGGAATTTCTGTGTGAGTGGAGGGGCTTTGATTCCAGTCACAACAACTGGGAACCAGCCCAATCTTTTGTCCATGGATACACCAAGGGGTTCATCGACTTCCTGAAGAAGCACCCCGAAATTGGAGTACTCCTGACAGACTGTCTGTCGAAACCAGACAGACAAGTGGAGAGCGACGGAAAACGACCTGTGGTGAATCGAGATCCAGCCTTTTACGGCCCTCAGCAGCCACATTCCAGGGCTGATCCGTCGATCCCCCCTCCTGCGGTCAGGCCAGCCCAGGAGCCAAATGAGGACCAAGCTTCGAGTTCGGCCGCTGATTTGCAGCGCCCAAGCCGTACGAGGGCCAGGCCAGACAGGTTGGTGGTCACATGTATTCGTGCTTGGCCGAATTGAGGAAGCCATCCCACCACATTCTGCTCAATCCACTGTTCATTCTTTCTGTTTATGTCATGATGTGGAGAACTGCGAATGTTTGATAATTTGACGTCAATCAATCAATTTTTCTTTGGTCTCCGTTCGGTAGCGTATCGAAGTCGAAAACCGAAAGCCACGGAGTGTGCTGCCGTGTTCAGAAAAAACCAAACTCAGGCTTAATTCAGGCAGATTCGGGGTAATCTTGTCTCTGTTGGTCTGTGCATCTTTGGAATTTGGCTACTCGTGCAGATGGAAGCAAATGTACATAGTAAAAACGCTGGCCAGCGACATTCACCCCTACAGGCACCCCCTGTAGTACTGGCTGCACCAGATGCGAAGCCAGGAACTCAGATCTTACCTTCATTTGCTGTGATGCTGAAGCCAAAGTCCAGATTCGGATCCAGATTCCTCAAATTTACCTTGAATTCCTTAGGTTTGTCCATCATTCTGCCACTGTGGTACGAAAACCAGACGTCAATTGTTCAGACAACCTTCAGATAGGAGCTCTAGGGACTTCTAAAAGCAATCTCTGAAGTCCGTAAGCTTCGTTGTATTTTTGGCACACGCCAATGTGAGCTCAATCCGACCTGAAACTGTCGAGAATGGTGAATCCAAGTGTCTTGTGGGACTCATACGAAAGATTGGCCTTGTCGGAGTCGATTGACGCCGCCGCCACTGTAAATAAAGGACTCTTCGGTGTCTCTCAGTTATATACTGTCAGTAAAGCGCCTCCAGCGAACCTTCGGCGCGTTACATGCCAAGGATCCAGGGCCAGTATGTCCCATCATGATGCATCATCACATGATCCACATTTTGATAGAATCTGTTAGATGCTCGCGAACCAACGTGTCGGAAAGCACAATTGAGCTGAATAAACGACAATATATATTAACTTTAGTCTAAACGAAGGTGTTTGTAGTTTCAGTTCCAGACATTCTGCTTCATTTCACCTCCATCTTAGGAAATCAACCTAAATTCAACCTAGCCAACTTGATTTCCTTGTCATCTCCCCTCATTCCTGGAAGATCTGTTTAGATCTAAGTGCACAGAAAAGCATCCTTACCTTCTGTGGTGCACTTAGGGTCTGTAGACTACATTTGTATTTGTGTTCCCTCTCTGTGATTGTCTCATCCCCTTCATCTCTGCTCCAAATGATTCTCAATCTTCTTGAATCTTATGATCATCCATCAGATGCGCCAATTCTGAAGCACATGCTGTACTTTTCAGAACGAGAAAAGCGGGAATAACACGATGTAGAGTTCGGCGAGGACACTGTAGCGTGCCCGCGACAGCGAAACTGTGCCAGAGCGCTGAGATGTCACTCCAATTCTTGATCCCCTCACTCAATCCACCAATAATCTACCTCATTCTCAACCAATGCATGGTTTGGTATCGATTCTCGATACGTTTACATGCTTTTTAGCCCTTAACCTAATGTTTTCATGCACGGAGGACTGTTCGTCACTCTTCATTCTGTCTCATTTCAGGTTCATCCATCCTGATTCAGTGCCAATTCAGCCCAAATCAGGTCAGATCAAGCAGATTTCGCCTCATCGAGGCTACATTTCTATTTTTTGTTCTGGGACTTACCCGCACTACGTTCTTCGTTGACGTAGCGACACACCCCAGTGTGTTTTTGGAGGGGGAGTGTAAGTGCGGATAGCCCCATCTGCTCAGATTTTCAGACATTCTGCCCAGATTGGCTACATTTTGGTCATTTTCTTTGCTTCGGCGTAATCGCCGCCTCGCAGCTCAGTCTCAGGATATTTCCTATATATTTCTGATATGCCAGATTTGATTCCGCGGTCCATTCCCCGTAAATCCGCCGCGTTCCGCTATTTTAGCTGGAATCGCCATTTGCCGCTGACGCGCGCTCGCGGGCCAGATCGGCCAAACATTTTTACATAATTGGATTATTTAAATCTTTTCAGACAGTTTTGGACACTCAGATGTATTTAGAATAATCCGCGTCAATTTTCTTCATAGACTGGGATTTTCGACCGGATAACAATCAGCATGGACCTTGCTTCTGTTGTCGCTGCTCTCGCCTCCGTTGGTGTTCGAGTATCCGGTTCTACCCCCAATAACAACGTCCAGGGAGACTCCTCGCGTGCCTGCCCCACTGGTCTTGCCGGCCCCGAGCCCTCCGGCACCATCAACGACCCAGGGCAGCACTTTCACCTCGCCCCAGTACCAGGACAGGTGTCTCCATCAGGTTGTTTGAGACTTGGGTCGAGCGTCCTATGAGAGTCTGGCATTGGGTTGTGTTACGCTGCAGCTTGGAGGGAGGGATGCACATGCATATGGTCTGGGCATGCCCTACTCTAACCCCACCAAGCCACAGGAACCCCGGCAGCGCCAAGAGCGCTGAGTTTTCTGTTGGAGATGGTCATCAACAATGCCGCAAGAGTCGCTGGCCATGGTAAAGCGCTCTTTTCCAGTGTTAGGGAAGCTATGGGTATTTTAAAGTAGGTGTGGAAACCATGGAAAAATCCCTTTTTCCTGAAAATGCGACAGTGGCAGCCACCACAGCACAAGGGGGGAGTAAGAAAAAGTGCTTTTCCAATGCTTTAGGGTATACTTTAGTTGTATTAGAGGTGCTCTAAGCACTCAGGCATTTTTATCTTAGTATTGGCCCAACCAAAAGGGGTGATAACACATTTTGACCTATGGAACCAAACACTAAATCAGGATGTGCTGTGGACCCCTTTATCCCCAAGCTATAGGCACTAAAACATCTTTTCCTGGGTTGCTGAGGCACTCATATACTGAAGGCAGAGCCTATGAATTTATCTATGTTTTCTCATGAATTCTTAGCTATCCTAGTGGTATGCACCCTAGGGGGCTGGGGCACCTCTTTTTGAGAGGTCCTGGGTTCGATACCCAGTCAGCCTAGCTAAGTAGGAATATCCCATGTGACATGGCAGTGACCTCATCGCCACAAGCCATGCCACCTCAGCACCTATGGGACCCAAAAACAAGGGGTGCACATCTCAAGATGGCACTGTGGATGATAGTGAGCCCTTGGGGCAGTTTTCCAATCAGGTTTTCTCAAACATGTAAAATATTTCATCCTGAGTTGCAATGTATGCTAATTGCTGTGGTCCATTGTTGATAGTTGTTTTTATCTAACTCTTTGTGACTGCAGCCCTTCATGCTTTGATCCTGACCTTCTTCTACTTGCTTATCTCTGGCTTGGGTTATCCTGGATTGGTTGTATTTCAACAATAAAACATTTTCCTCATCAAAAACAAGCAGCAGGAACCATACACCAGCAGCAAGCAGCAGGAGAGGCACAACAAACACACAGTGTTGAAATCACTATAAAACTTTCTCTGCCGGTGAGTCTTCTTTCGGCGATCTGTTCACGTCCAAACCAATTGAACATTAGATCATTCCCTGCACGTTGGAAGGCACACTACAGCCCAGTCAGCTGAGATTCACTCCTTTGGTATTCATTTGTCAATGTGGTTAACTGTGGGAAAGGAGAGGGCGTGCATGCCCCGTTGCAAAGCGCCGGAAAATGTTTTTTCCGCGGTACGGGGCTGCCCTCGGTCATGCACAAGAACCAACCACTGCATCCGCGGTCGAATCTTGGGTGGACAGTGTGCGCAAGAATCACCGCCTGGTTCCGCGGTCAAACATTGCCGGTTCCTGGACACGGGGGCGGGGGGGGGGGAACTGCATGCATTCTTTGCTTTCCAAGATCCTCATCAAGCATCAACTCATTGATCACACCCGAATCGGAGGTTTGGCTATTAGATGAACCACATCTGGAGAGTGCCTCAACACATGTTGAAACATAAAAAGGGTTTTACTATGTATATTGACTTCAACAAAGCGTTCCACAATGTTCCCAAAGAAGCACTGTGGGGAATCGTCTCCAGAGTAGGCGTTTCCGCTGAATGCATAGAAAGTTGGAGGGCTGCGGTGTGAGTGAAAATCTATGCCACCAAACGTTTGTAGGATGAGTGGCGATGTCCATGTCTTTCAAAGGTGGGAAGGTTTTTCCTGCGTCCAATGTGATTGACAAGGGAGGGAAGGGTCGATGGCACGGGTTTCAGTTTTTGAGACATTTATATCGAGTCCCAGTTGCCAAATTGGGGTCAAAAAAATCAAACACTTGCTGAGCCTGGGCCAACTGCACCAAAAAGCTCATCTCATTGGAAATGTCTGACGCCACCCGCCGTGCAAAACGATATCCCCAAAGACATGTATGTACCGAGAAAGTTTGGATGCCTCGGCCTCCACTGCGCAGCTCTGCCCGAAGGCTGCCCTAGCAAAGCAGTGATGGTGAGCGCTTCAAGAATGTGGGCCTGGACAAGGCTAGCCCCCCCTCCCCCCCCTCTGCTGCGCAGGTATGAGGAAAATCAGGAGAACGACAGTCGCATTGGGTCTTGGTGCTTGGATAATGCGGTGCTTCCGCGCGAAGTGGGGAAACCCCGGGATAACCCATCTTGAGGTGTTTTCGAACAAAAATAGGCAGCCGAGTTGTCTTTTTGGTACACAACGGTCCACAAGTGTAGCGTACATAGGGAAGCCAGGTGTTTTTTTTTTTGAAAGGGTGTTTTTGTTGGTGCATATTGGTTTTGTGGGGGCCCATTCCAGCGAGGTTACTACGAGGTTTTGGTATTTTGGGATGCACGAGTGCCGGATGTAGAGGGAAACAGGGGCTGTGTCATTGGAGTCTTCATGCTCATAGCAACATTATGCTTGGTACTGTTAAGCACTACTAGTTGATTTGATGTGATTTTCAGCCATGACTAATGTCGTTACTCCTGGCCTGGCTCCCCCAAAGGGCAAGCATGTGCCATAGTTCCAGGTGAGGCGCAAGGTTGGAAAGGGTTTCTATTCCGCAACTCTTGAGGCCCTTGATGGGCAGTGGGGGTGTCAAGAATTTGCCCAAAATTGTGCCACACGTTGTGCTATAGTGCCCTGTTACAACAACTGTGCTTAGGGTGAGGGATGGGCAACTTTCCGGTGACCTTCGTTCTTTTGGTGCCGTACCTTTTTAATCAGTTTCGACACTTTTTAGCCCACCAGAAGGTCCGTCTTTTTGGGGGTAAAAATTTTCTATTACAACCGTTTGCTTCTTTTCTTATGCTGCCGTCTGCATTTGTTTTTTACTGCACTGTTGCATATTTACTGCCCCCCCCCCCCCGTGCAGTGTGCCCCATAGTTCTTTTGTGAGAATTCATTCTCCGTGGGTTGCTTCTCTTTCGGTGTGCTCAACCCTATGCTAGCCCCCTACAGCATCCCCCCCCTCCTTCCGCCGCACCTACTTGTACGCATTTGTCTCATAATCTCGGTCCCAAAACAGCCACCGCCTGTTGGCAATGTGCACGGAAAACAACATCTAATGAATGTGAGATCCAGCAAACTACTGAGATCAGATTGTACGACTCTTATGATCCCGCAGAACTCTGGTAGCAAATCTGACACATAATATTGATTTACTGACTCGGCAACTATGTAATGCAGCTGTCCCACTTCACCTCATCATGCAGCAAGACACTGGCATGGCTGTACGCTTCTCAGTGCACAAGAATTTTTCTGTAAAAAATCACAACACAATGCGCAGCAAGACTGCTGAGATTTAGGGTAAAGAATTCATAGCTGTCAAATTGCCAGCTAACCCACATACGAAACATTTGCAGGCCCCTAGACCCTATGCACCGCGCATGACAGACGATATTGATGTACTACCAGACCAGCCTGGCATAATTAGTGCAGACGTCCATAGAGTGCGGAGTGCAGCAATCATGAACTATTGTGGAAGCATGCCGAATCTGTAATGATGAATTTGTGACTGTAACATGATCACTGCTCAAGGGGTGCGTAGAGAAATGACTGAGTTGAGTAAACATTAACACTACTCAAATCCCAGGTGGGTGGCAGGGCCAAATTAAATGTAGCGAGAGAGCCCAGATTTGCACTTGAAACCCTTTGAACTATACGATAAAACCCCGTAAAAGTACCATAAACCTCCTTGAAAAGTACCAACAAAACCCTCGAAATACATCAACAAAAACCCACAAAACTCTTTGTACAATAACTGCAGCTGACTTGGTTTGTTGTATGTGTTTTCGGGCTGTAGAGGCGGAAGTACTTTCTTAAAGTGGTAACCTGAGTCCCCTCTTCGTCCCTGAGTGGTTCTGAGTCCCTTCAGTACTGGCCGAGGACGCATAGGAGGCCGTGCTCTGATGAGAGTCATGGTCTGAGACATGGGCAATTTTCTTGAATTCTTGACACTCAAGTCGTCATTGAGTGTCCTCGGAAGAACCCCTGGAAAGCTCCCTTCATGTACAGCACAAGCGCATTGAGAAACTGAGTTGACCAGATGTCCATATGCATCATGAGAGCCGCTATCTGAAAAATAGGCATTACTGTCAATAGATGGAGGGGTATCTCCTCCAAGTGGTACCATGTGGCTGGAGAAAACCCGGAGATGCAAATTGAGGGCTGAAAAAAGACAAACAGCGGGACTCTCTGCTGAAGTGATGAAACTTGGTGATTGAGGAAACGTAGTTAGTTGCGTTGTGCCAAGGATGAGGCCTCGGTGTCACGGTGAACAACACCCTGTGAGGCAGTCATGTCTTGAGATGGACATTATGATGGAGGTTCAAGCATGTCCTCGTTTGACTCCGATACTTTTGAATCCGAATCAGACATGAGGATTGGATCCGGGCACGGGGGTCGCCCCTTTTTCGTGGTGCAAGGGTTTGGCGGACATGATGTGCACAGGGTGCAACAGAGTGTTTGAGCAGCAGGCTACTAAGGCGTTCGTTCTCCGGAAGCAAGTCTGCTTCTTCGCTACGTTATATTCCTACATGGGATGGTACTTTGATCCATTCTGCTGGTTGATGTGGAGAGTCTACTTCTTGTAGGACTTCCTTCCATAGTGCAGCGGTACTGAGGGGGCCATGGGAACCAGTAAGAAAAACTGTATTTCCCTGCCAAAAGGTTAGCTTTAGTTGTTTTAGAGATGCCTAAAGGCATAGTACATTTTTTATCTTAGTATTGGCCTATCCAAAAAGGGGTGACAAAGCATTTTGACCTATAAAACCAAGCATTGAACTTTGGATGTTGTGTGGACCCCTGACCCCCCAACTGATTGGACTTAAGCACCATTTTCGGGACTGACTGAGGCGCTGACATTGATCTAGAGCCTATACATTTTTCTATATTTTCTCATGAATGCTTAGCTATCCTAGTGATCTGCACCCTAGGGGGCTGGGGCACCTCTTTTTGAGAGGTCCTGGGTTCCATTCCCAGTCAGCCCAGCTAAGTAGGAAGATCCCATGTGACATGGCAGTGCCCTCAGCGCCACAAGCCATGCAACCTCAGCACCTATGGGACCCAAAACAAAGAGTGCACATCTCTAGATGGCACAATAAAAGAGAGAGTGCCCATGTGGGCAGTTTTCACATGATTGTAGGATATTTTCTAACTATCTTTTCATAAATCGGTCTTTATTGTGAGTTCCTTTGTTTATACACTATCTCCTTTGACTGCAGCCCTTCATGTTGTGGATTTGATCCTGTGGTTCCTTGCTTGCACTGTGGGTACTTGGAGCTCTGGTTGACTTCATCAAAACATTTGTTTGGAAAACCTGAGCTACACCAAGAAGCAGCAGGAGCAAGCAGAGGCACAAACAAAACAATATCATCAAAGCAATCAACAGTGACAGCCTGTTTGAACTTTCTGGTAGCAGAAATTTTCCGTCTTTGCGTACGTCCCACCCCGTGCAGTACAACCAATACGCCGAGAGTGACAACACTTCTGAAGGGCGGAAGAAATACAACATGGACACCAAGGCCACTGCCGGGAAGACAGCGCCCTCAGTGGCACCAGCCAAGCCAGCGCCAGCGCCCAAACCTGCTGGTGAACCTGAACCTGAGGAGCCTGTACCTTCAGTGCCCTTAATTGGGCTTGGGGACGATTCCCTGGAGGGCTTGGGAGCGGCCTTCAGTGGACTTTCCGGTGGAGGACCTGAAGGCAAAGAGAAGGAGAAGGAGAAGGAAGCAGTGGATATGGGAGTCGAAGTGGAAGATCCTGGAGATGGACACGAACCATCCGATGAGGTACCCTTGGACGACAGACCTGTTGAGAGCACGCCGAGCGCCTCTGATCACCCTGCAGTACCCTCTCCAACAACCACTACACCCCCAGCTACACATCCAGCGCCACCTATGGCTGACGGTCTAGGCTTTACTGGTATGCCTTACCCCACCTCTGGTGTGACTCCAGCCGCGACTGCGCCACCTATGACGACTGCAGTCGGCGAACAAGTGGCATCCAGCTCCACCTACACCGGTATTCTTGAGTCTATGCCGCGTCCCTACGATGATGACTATCACAAACCCGCGGCGGGTGTGCACATGACTGGTATACCTGGCTATGCAGCGCCCGAGACTGGCTATACCATGCCAGCACCTGGCTTCACCTCTCTGAGTGGCCTACGTGGCCCGGAGTCGTGTGGAGGAAGGAGTAGAGGATCAAGAAGATCCTCCAGCAGTCTCTGATGCGGTCGGAGATACGAAAAGCTCTTCGAGGGGCCACTGCAGACATAGTGGGCGATCTAACTCAAAAATTTCAGGCCAAGTTGGAGCCCCTGATTCCTCCCCAAGGGTCACCTACCACCATGAGAGCTTCACCACATCGTCTACAAGCCAATCATCCGGTGGCAGGACAGACCCACACCCTGGGAGGCTTGAGGAGCCGACCTATGCCGACCCCTGCTGTGACACCAAGGAGCCCTTTTGTACCAAGAACGGCCCACCGCCCTACAGCCACGTGGAGAACTCCACACGAGCCGAGCTCGACCAGTTGGGATTGACAGCCCTAAGGGCTATGGTTGATGTTCAGCCCTACGGCTCTTGTGATTTGGGCGGTTATGCTTCTGATGATGAGCCGCCATCTATGACATCTGCTTCACCCTCTGAGGACGATGACCCTGAGGACCCCGAGAACCCGAGTGGAAAGAAGAAGAAGAAAAAGAGGACGACCAAGCGCCAAGAGAGACGCCGGTCTCAGGAGGCTAAGGCTATCGCCACCTGCAAGATTGTGGTGAACTTGCCGGAGTTCACGGGGAAGGATCTCAGCGAGTTCGCTGAGAACTTTGGCAGGTTCCTGAGGATGACCGGCCAAACCCGCGTGGCAAAGTGGGCGAGTGAAGTGAGGTTTGAGGTTTGAGGTTTGATTTTGCGGGTACTAGACGCCTTTCGGCCCCAGGGGGCCACCTGGTCGGGCCAGGTGATATCCTCCCCACCGGGTCCTAGTGAGGGGCCCTCCAAGACGCACCTCCTGCCTGGTGGCGGAGTCCCCCGGGTTCACAGGGCTCGGAGCCCCGTCCCTCCTCGGCTTCCCCTTTTCGCCACTCCCGGGTCAGTGCATCAATTCGCAGCCGTGGCTGCGGGCGCTTACCCACTGCGTCGCCCCCCTAATGCGTGGTCCCCCGGGGTGCCGGCGCTGCCAGGCCCGTGCTACTGGCTTGTCGCCAGTGGGACCCCCTTGGGCTGGCGCTGTCGCTGCCTAGCCTAGGGGTTGGGGCGTGGCGCAGTGCGCCACTACTGCCTTGGCGGGTGCAGTGCCCCGTCCGTGTGTGCGCGGCGCTCCCGGCCGGTTCGGGGGGCTCGGGCCGGTACCTTGTGTTGTGTCTCCCCCGTTTCCCCCTTCCCGCCTCGCGTGTCCCGCGCTGTGTGTGGCGGGCCGTCCCGTCCGGGTGTCCCTTACCCTCGCTCGCTGGTACGCCATTCCACGCGGTCTGTGCGTTCCGCGAGCTCGGTCCGGTTGCCCTTCTGGTAGTCCTCGCGTGCCCTTTGTGTGTGTGTGCGCTCGCGCTCCCGCGGCGTCCGCGTCCCCCCCCCCCCTGGGTTGTGTGGCGTGCGCACCTCGCGCGGTCCCGGCGCTGGGCGCTGGTACGGCCGTTCCACGCGGTCTGTGCCCCTCCACGTGTCCTGCCCCGGTCCCTTGGTCCGTCTGGCGCGCTTGGGGGGGGGCGGCCTGGTCCCGGTTCCCCCCTACCTGGCTTCAGGTTGTGCGCCCCCCGCGGGGTGGGTCTGCGCATCCGGGGCGTTCCTGTGCCGGGGGTTGGGGCGGGGGGGCGGAGGGCGGCTCATGCGCCCCGCCCCCCGTTGGTGCGGCCGGGGGGGCCAGTGGGGCGGGGGGTCATTCTGCCTCGTTCCGTTCCTCTACCTTCCCTGGGCAGGCAACAAAGCGGGTGTCACTGGCGTTGTTCTGGTCATGGAGGGCGTGGCCCCCATACCGCTCCGGTTCGTGCTCGCCTGCCTTCTCTGGGCGCGGTCCGTGCGGCGTCCTGGCGCGTTGGCGCGTGTTCGCTTGCTCCCCGCGGTTCCTGTGGGAGCCGGCGGCTGGGGCGGGGGGGCGGGCCGTGCTCTGGCCCCTCTCACGGGCGCCGCGATCTCGCCGGGGGGGAGGGGGGATCATCCCCTCTGCCTCGGGGGGGTGAGGGCCGGCGCCCCCGCGGCTTGCGAGCCGGCGGGCGGGGTTGGGGGGGGGGTCGCCCCACGGCCCCCCTGCTCCTCCTCTGGGGGGCGGCCCGCGGTTCCCTACCCTTCCCCCCCTCTCGTCGTTGGCGCATTCCCCCCCTGGCGTGCGCCTTCGGTCGGGGTCGCGGGGCCGCCCCGTGCACCGGGTGCGGCCTGCCTGGCAGGGGGGGGGGGGGGGAGGGGCGGCCCGTGGACCGCTCCCCCGGGGGCCCCTTCAGACCCGAGACGTCCCTCTGCCCTCCCCGAGTGGGCAACATTGTGGGTGTCACGGGCGATGCTCTGGTCATGGGGGGCGCGGCCCTCATACTGTTCTGGTGCGCCGCCGCGTGCCGCCCCCGGGCGCGGTCCGCGCGCCGCTCCGGCGCGCTGGTTCGCGCTCGCCCATCAGCCGCGACCCCCGCGGGAGCAGGCGGCTGGGGGCGCTGGGGCGCGCGGTGTGTAGGTCCAGCTGCGCCTCCTACCCCCCCGCGTCGCGGTCCTCTCTGGGGGAGGGGGGGCGTCCCCTCGGCTCCGGGGGGGTGGGGGGTCGGCGCTCCTGCGGCCCTCAAGCCGGGGGGGGAGCGGGGGAGGGCGGGGGGGGTCCGCTCCGCCGCCCCCCGCCCCCCCGCCTCGTCGGGTGTCGGCCTGCCATCCTTCGTCTCCGGCGCGCTCCCCCGGAGTATACTTGTGCTGTGGGGGTTGCCGGGCGGCCGTGGGCGTCAGGCGCGGCCTGGTCGGCCGCCAATGGGTCGGTGCGGCGGGGGGGGGAGGGAGGGAGGGGGGGAGTGCTCTCCTCGCCCTCGTTCGCGCCCCCGCCTTCCCCAGGCCCGCCTCCGAAGGGGCTGCTCCGTTTGCGCCGTCCTGGGCGCTGCCGGTCCGCCGTCGGTTGGTAGCGGGTAGGGCGGGAGCGTGCGGGCGGTTCACCGGGGGCGCTTGCCGCGGCCGCGGTGCCCCCCCCCCCTCGGGCGCAGCGGCCTCCCCAGGGGGGTGCGGGGCCGCTGTCTCTCCGGTCTGCCTCCGTCCGCTCTTGGGCCTGAGGTGGGGGGGGGGGGAGAGGGGGGGGGCGTCTGGTCCCCTGGCGCCGCCCCCCGACGGCCTCGGGGGGGCGGCCTGGTGGTTCCGGCCGCGGGGGGTCGCACTCTCCCCCCGCCCCTCTCTACCTTGCGAGAGCCGGACCCTCGTGCAGGCCCTCGCTGGGGTCCCCTGCTCCCCCCGCCGTCGTCGCGTGGCGCTGGCTGGTTGGGGGCGGCCGTGAGGGTCAGCAGTCAGCGGTTAGTGGCCTGCGGGGCAGTGGGTTCCCCCCCGCGCTCGTTGTCTCCGCCCTCCCTCCCATGGGAAGTGGCGCGCGCCCCTCCGTTGCGCTGTATTGTGGGGGGGGCGTGGGTTGGGGGGCCCGGCTCCGCCGGCGGGGGCATCCCACGGCACTGTGCCCTCCCCACTCTCTCGCGCCCTTCGTCTGGGCCGTCACCTGCGCCGCCGCTTGTGTGGGGGCTGGGGCTGTGGCGGTGGCGGGTTTCGCCGGCGGTAGCGCCAGTGGGTGAGGGCGTTGCGCAAGGCCCGGGGGAGCCAGTTGTCGGCGTCTGCATCCGTGATGCGGAGCACCGCCCCCCCCTCCAGGAAGGCCGGCCACGTCGGCTCTCTCTCGGGCCACGCCGCCCAGATCACTGACCGGAGGACCCTCTCGTGGTCCTCCGGGGCCGCCCACCCGCCCGGGGGCACCTCCCGGTTCCCTCCGTCCCTCCAGAGGAGCACGGCATAGAAAGGCCGGTTCCTCATCCCCCTGGTGGTCCCCGAGCTGGCCCAGCCCAACCACCCGTACACCTCCACCACCAGGGGGAGGACCTCATCCCCCAGAGGGTCCGGGACCGTGCCCCAGTCCCGATCCCAGGGCCGCCCCCCCCCTGCCCCTTGCGCCGGCTCCCCCTGCGGCCCCTGTGCCTGTGGCGCCGGCGCCGCGTCCCGCCCCCCCCCCCCCCGCCGAGGCCATCCGCGCCGGCTCCGCCCTCGGCGCGGGGGGGGCTGGCTGGTGCTGGGGTCGTGGGGGTTCGGGGGGGATGAGTTCTCCAGCGTCGTGGTCGATGTTGTAGAGGTGGGCGAGGTGGTGGTGGTGGTGGTGGGTGTGGTGCGCCGGCATTTGTTGGATGCCGAGGGAGATGCACCGCACTGGCTGCACGTCCGGCTGCGGGGGCGCCCCGCCCCCCGCCCCCCTCCCTTCGTTCTGCCCCCCCCCCCGGGATCCCCTGCACCCTCCTGCCTGTCCCCGGGGGCCCAGGGCGCCCTTGCCCTTGGGTCCCTTGCCGGCCCCCGCGCCTCTGTCCCCTTGATCGTGCCGTGGGTCTCGCCCCCTGTAACCTGTGGAGAGTCTAGTTCTTGTGGGACTTCCTTCAATAGTGCAGCGGTACTGAGGGGGCCATGGGAACCAGTAAGAAAAAGTGTATTTCCCTGCCAAAAGGTTAGGTTTAGTTGTTTTAGAGATGCCTAAAGGCATAGTACATTTTTTTTTTAGTATTGGCCTATCCAAAAAGGGGTGACAAAGCATTTTGACCTATAAAACCAAGCATTGAACTTTGGATGTTGTGTGGACCCCTGACCCCCCAACTGATTGGACTTAAGCACCATTTTCGGGACTGACTGAGGCGCTGACATTGATCTAGAGCCTATACATTTTTCTATATTTTCTCATGAATGCTTAGCTATCCTAGTGGTCTGCACCCTAGGGGGCTGGGGCACCTCTTTTTGAGAGGTCCTGGGTTCAATTCCCAGTCAGCTTAGCTAAGTAGGAAGATCCCATGTGACATGGTAGTGCCCTCAGCGCCACAAGCCATGCAACCTCAGCACCTATGGGACCCAAAACAAAGAGTGCACATCTCTAGATGGCACAATAAAAGAGAGAGTGCCCATGTGGGCAGTTTTCACATGATTGTAGGATATTTTCTAACTATCTTTTCATAAATCGGTCTTTATTGTGAGTTCCTTTGTTTATACACTATCTCCTTTGACTGCAGCCCTTCATGTTGTGGATTTGATCCTGTGGTTCCTTGCTTGCACTGTAGGTACTTGGAGCTCTGGTTGATTTCATCAAAACATTTGTTTGGAAAACCTGAGCTACACCAAGAAGCAGCAGGAGCAAGCAGAGGCACAAACAAAACAATATCATCAAAGCAATCAACAGTGACAGCCTGTTTGAACTTTCTGGTAGCAGAAATTTTCGGTCTTTGCGTACCTCCAACCCCGTGCAGTACAACCAATACGCCG
Organism: Eutreptiella sp. 'Long Island Sound 2002'; assembly: GCA_964036045.1. Lineage (NCBI taxonomy): Eukaryota > Euglenozoa > Euglenophyceae > Eutreptiales > Eutreptiaceae > Eutreptiella > Eutreptiella sp. 'Long Island Sound 2002'. The sequence goes on from OZ038387.1 coordinate 60,193,000, forward strand.
AGACTGACAACACTTCTGAAGGGCGGAAGAAATACAACATGGACACCAAGGCCACTGCCGGGAAGACAGCGCCCTCAGTGGCACCAGCCAAGCCAGCGCCAGCGCCCAAACCTGCTGGTGAACCTGAACCTGAGGAGCCTGTACCTTCAGTGCCCTTAATTGGGCTTGGGGACGATTCCCTGGAGGGCTTGGGAGCGCCCTTCAGTGGACTTTCCGTTGGAGGACCTGAAGGCAAAGAGAAGGAGAAGGAGAAGGAAGCAGTGGATATGGGAATAGACGAGGAAGATCCTGGAGATGGACACGAACCATCCAATGAGGTACCCTTGGATGACAGACCTGTTGAGAGCGCGCCGAGCGCCTCTGATCACCCTGCAGTACCCTCTCCAACAACCACTACACCCCGAGCTACACATCCAGCGCCACCTATGGCTGAGGGTCTAGGCTTTACTGGTATGCCTTACCCCACCTCTGGTGTGACTCCAGCCGCGACTGCGCCACCTATGGCGACTGCAGTCAGCGAACAAGTGGCATCCAGCTCCACCTACACCGGTATTCTTGAGTCTATGCCGCGTCCCTACGATGATGACTATCACAAACCCGCGGCGGGTGTGCACATGACTGGTATACCTGGCTATGCAGCGCTCGAGACTGGCTATACCATGCCAGCACCTGGCTTCACCTCTCTGAGTGGCCTACGTGGCCCGGAGTCGTGTGGAGGAAGGAGTAGAGGATCAAGAAGATCCTCCAGCAGTCTCTGATGCGGTCGGAGATACGAAAAGCTCTTCGAGGGGCCACTGCAGACATAGTGGGCGATCTAACTCAAAGATTTCAGGCCAAGTTGGAGCCCCTGATTCCTCCCCAAGGGTCACCTACCACCATGAGAGCTTCACCACATCGTCTACAAGCCAATCATCCGGTGGCGGGACTGACGAACACCCTGGGAGGCTTGAGGAGCCGACCTATGCCGACCCCTGCTGTGATACCAAGGAGCCCTTTCGTACCAAGAACGACCCAGCCGCCCTACAGCCACGTGGAGAACCCCACAGGAGCCGAGCTGGACCAGTTGGGATTGACAGCCCTAAGGGCTATGGTTGATGTTCAGCCCTACGGCTCTAGTGATTTGGGCGGTTATGCTTCTGATGATGAGCCGCCATCTATGACATCTGCTTCACCCTCTGAGGACGATGACCCTGAGGACCCCGAGAACCCGAGTGGAAAGAAGAAGAAGAAAAAGAGGACGACCAAGCGCCACGAGAGACGCCGGTCTCAGGAGGCTAAGGAGTTGCCGGAGTTCACAGGGAAGGATCTCAGCGAGTTCGCTGAGAACTTTGGCAGGTTCCTGAGGATGACCGGCCAAACCCGCGTGGCAAAGTGGGCGAGTGAAGTGAGGTTTGAGGTTTGAGGTTTGATTTTGCGGGTACTAGACGCCTTTCGGCCCCGGGGGGCCACCTGGTCAGGCCAGGTGATATCCACCTCACCTGGTCCTAGTGGGGGGCCCTCCAAGACGCACCTCCTGCCTGGTGGCGGAGTCCCCCGGGTTCACAGGGCTCGGAGCCCCGTCCCTCCTCGGCTTCCCCTTTTCGCCACTCCCGGGTCACTGCATCAATTTGCAGCCGTGGCTGCGGGCGCTTACCCACTGCGTCGCCCCCCTAATGCGTGGTCGCCCGGGGTGCCGGCGCTGCCGGGCCCGTGCTACTGGCTTGTCCCCAGTGGGACCCTCTTTGGCTGGCGGGGTGGCTGCCTAGCCTAGGGGTTGGGGCGTGGCGCAGTGCGCCACTACTGCCTTGGCGGGTGCAGTGCCCCGTCCGTGTGTGCGCGGCGCTCACGGCCGGTTCGGGGGGCTTGGGCTGGTACCTGGTGTTGTGTCTCCCCCGTTTCCCCCTTCCCGCCTCGCGTGTCCCGCGCTGTGTGTGGCGGGCCGTCCCGTCCGGGTGTCCCTTACGCTCGCTCGCTTGGCACTCAAAATGAGCCATGCTTCAACTTATATTATGAATGATAGGCAAAAACCACAAAATTTTCAAAACAAGCCTAATACACAACAAAGATGTGTCAATTTTGTCAACCATTTGGATAGAATCCGGGTTTTGGCCACCTTGTGCCCGGTAAGATCAAAGGTGATTGCCGGGGGTACCAGGGACCCCGAGCTGCACAGGGGACTACCCCCAGAAATGCTCGCTTCATGAGCAATGTCCAGGATCTCTTCTGGTGTGATGCTAGAGATGAGCAGGGTTGCCTGGTTCATGCCCCTGATTGCGACCAGCGGAACTGTTAGATACTCTCTTTCGTGGTCCAGGGGAAGAAGCAGGAGACCAAGACCGGTGGCAAACCCAAGCTGCCGGACCACTACAGGTGCACAATCACCTGTGCATTCTGTGGGAAGAGGAAGCACTATGAGGACGAGTGCTACCACAAGCAACGCCTCTCGGCGAAGCTCAAGAACGAGAGCGGCAGTGGCAAGGGCAGTGGCAAGGGCAGTGGCAAGGGCAACGCCGACCAGGAGGGAGGCAAGGGCAAGTCCAAGGGTCGTGGCAAAGGCCAAGAGAAGGGCAAAGGTGGACGAGGAGGCTCTGACCGCAAGCCGGACAAGGACAAGAACGCGGACCAGTCCGGAGGGAATCCAAGTCCTACACCAGGGGGAAACTCTGAGCCCTCTGGTGGGCAGCCAAACACGGGGCCTACGACCCGTTCCCAAACACACGCCCAACAAGAACAAGGGACTAAGCGTGCCAACGAAGATGGGGATCAGTCAAACTCCCGCAAACGTTCGCGTTTCATGCGCATGGCGCGGAAACTGCAGAAGAAGGGGTTTGAAGTGACCTGCCCCGCAGAGTTCGGACAGGAACCCTCCGGGGGACCTACAGATCTGGTGTTCTGGGTACGTATGCGTGTTGAGGGACGAGAATACCTGGGGGTACTGGGTACTGGGGCCACTATATCTATTGTGGCCAAGAAAATTTTACCTCGTGGGGACGTAAAGAACATCATGCCTACCGCAGCAATCCGCATGGGAGGAGGGCATGTGGTGCACAGTTGTGGGGACTGTGAGGTCAATGTGGCTATGGGATCAAGGAGCATTGCCCATTGGTTCTACGTGATGGACACCGAAGCCTTCAACTTCGTACTGGGGACCAACTTCTTCGTCGTGCACTCCCAGATTCTATCCCTCACACTGCAAGCATCCTACGTCCTCCAAGTGGACCATGGTGACGGAGGGGAATCTGTACCGCTGGAGCAGTCTGAACACACTTCAAGATACCTTAGGGTATGCAAGAAGGAGCCCTCTACCATGATGGTCGCCTCCAAAACTGAGGACTATCATCTCATTGGGGATGTCCTAGACCAAGGTCTGAAGGAGTTGGGATACTCCCGGGAAGACCTGAACGTGGAGCTATTCGCCAGCGACAAGCAACATGTCTTGGACCTCTACTGCAGCAAGGGGAAAAATTGCTGCTACAAATTTTACTGGCCCTCTTTTGGGATGGCCTACGGGAACCCCAGGTTCAGTGAACTGGGGAAGGTCCTGACCAAGGTGGCCCTGGAACGTTCCCGTATGGTCTTGTGTACCCCCGATTGGGGAGCCCATGGGGGAAATGAGTACTGGCGTACTCTATTGGAGAAGATGGCGCTCAGCTCCATCCGGCTGCCGGACGACGCCATCGACGTGCCTCTGGGTCGCAAGACGCCCATCGGGAAACCAGGATGGTGTCTGGTGTCTGGTGTCTCGGTGCCTGGAGCCGATTCCACCGGACGCACCAGATACGGCCGCCCCGGCCAGGCTGGGCTGGACGTCGCCACAGCGCAGTGGGCGCAGCGTCCATCGCGTCGCTCTCGTCTCCCCCACGCTCCCCCCCCCCCCCTGCCCTGGGTCCCCGCTGATACAATTCGCATGGGCACACGCCCTATGCCTTCAGTTCTGCCAATAGTAACAAAGTCTGCATGGACACACAACCAATGCTCCCGGTTCTGCCAAAAGTAAGAATTTCTGCATGGACACATGACCAATGCTCCCGGTTCTGCCAAGAGTAAGAAATTCTGCATGGGCACATGCCCAATGCTCCCAGTTCTGCCAAAGGTAATAAATTATGCATGGGCACACGCCCAATGCTCCCAGTTCTGCCAAAAGTAAGAATTTCTGCATGGACACACGCCCAATGCCCCCATTTTTGCCAACGGTAATATATTCTGCATGGGTACATGCCCAATACCTTCAGTTCTGCCAATGGCAATGAATTCTGCATGGGCACACGCCCAATGCTCCCAGTTCTGCCTAAAGTAAGAAATTCTGCATGGACACACACCCAATGCCCCAAGTTCTGCCAAAAGTAGGAAATTCTGCATGGGCACACGCCCAATGCTCCCACTTCTGCCAAAAAAGAAATTTTGCATGCGCAGGCGCCCTATGCTCCCAGTTCTGCCAAAAGTAAAATATTCAGCATAAACACATGCCCTATGCCCCAAGTTCTGCCAAAAGTAATATATTCTGCATGGGTACACGCCCAATGCTCCCAATTCTGCCAAAAATGAATTCTGCATGGGCACACACCCAATGCCTTCAGTTCTGCCGGAAGTAAGAAATTCTGAATGCGCACATGCCGGATGCTCCCAGTTCTGCAAAAAGTAATATATTCTGCATGGGCACACACCCAATACCTTCAGTGCTGCCAAAAGTAAAAAAATTCTGCATGGGTACATTCCCAATACCTGCAGCTCTGCTAAAAGGAACAAATTCTGCATGGGCACACAGCCGTATGCCTTCAGTTCTGCCAATAGTAATAAATTCTGCATGGACACACGCCCAATACCTTCAGTTCTGCAAAAAAAAATATTTTCCGCATGGGTGCATGCCGAATACCTTCAGTTCTGCCAATAATAATAAATTCTGCATGGGCACACGCCCAATGCCCCCGGTTCTGCAAAAGTAAGAAGTTCTGCATCGACACACACCCAATACATTTAGTTCTGCCAAAAGTAATGAATTCTGCATGGAAACATGACCAATACCTTCATTTCTGCCAAAAGTAATGAATTCAGCATGAGCACACGTCCTATGCCCCAAGTTCTGCCAATAGTAAAGAATTCTGCATGGGCACATGCCGGATGCTCGGAGTTCTACCAAAAGTAATAAATTGTTCATGGACACACGCCAAAGGCCCCCGGTTCCGCCAAACGTAAGAAGTTCTGCATGGGCACATGCCCAATACCTTCAGTTCTGCGAAACGTAATGAATGCTGCATAGGCACACACCCTATGCCTTCAGTTCTGCCAAAAGTAATAAATTCTGCATTGGTACATGCCCAATACCTTCAGTTCTGCGAAAAGTAATAAATTCTGCATGGGCACACGCCCTATGCCTTCAGTTCTGCCAATAGTAATGAATTCTGCATGGACACACACCCAATGCCCCGGGTTCTGCCAAAAGTAATACGTTCTTCATGGACACACACCCAATGCCTTCAGTTCTGCCAAAAGCAATAAATTCTGCATGGACACATGCCCAATACCTTCAGTTCTGCAAAAAGTAGCAAATTCTGCATGCACACACGCCCAATGCCCCCCGTTGTGCCATAAGTAATATATTCTGCATAGGCACACGCCAATGGCCTTCAGTTCTGGTTGCTGCCACACGGCAGAGCCTGGGCCCCAGAGCCGTCCATAGCCGCACGGTGTTAGGGTTGGAGGTATCCAGGCAGGGGTAGGCGCACACCTGGTGTCTGGATGCTACCGGACGGCAGAGCCTGGCCCCAGAGCCGTCCACAGGCGCACGGCGTCACGGTTGGGGGTATCCAGGCTGGGGGATCGCACGATCCCAGTGAATAAAGAATGGCTCATGGTCACGCACGTGACCTGGGGACGAAAAGGGGCCATGTCGCTTCATGGCCAGGAGGCAGGAGGTGGGCCCTGATCCTCCCCGGAAGTCCTTGTGTCGCGCACTGTTTTCCCTCCCCCCCCAGCTGGATGTCACTGCACGGTGCTCCTCCAGTGGGGTCTGCCCCGCACGGGGCACCGCGGTGTCGCTGAGCCTTGCGACCTGTTTTTCGCCCTGGCGCCCCAGTCGTACGACCACCAGGGGGACTCCCGCCGGAAACCAGGATGGGGGAGCATGCTAAGCGCGGTGGACGGGGGCCTAGCCCCAGTGCCCTGGGAAGATCTGGACCCTGCTTTGATCCAGGAAATTCAACGTGAGAGCAGCGGCTACACCATGGCTGTCCTGATAAATCAACTACGGCCTAGAGACACCGTAAAAACTACTCCTGGGGGGGGGACGAGTACGTTGTGTCTGACACTGTTGCCCCCAACTCCCCCTGCCATGTTCTTAATCCTGATGTAGTTTCAGAGTGTGGGCTATCCGAGCTACCCAGCTCAATACACTCTGATGACGAACTTGAGCATGACGCCTTCTTCGTGCGGACGTGCGTGGAGGAAGTGGAGAGCGCCGAGTATGCTGTTCCACAGAAACCCCTACTCTCCATGAGGGGAGAGGAGCCCTTGGACAAGGAGTTGGACCCCCGGTCCAGGCTGACAGAGTACGTCGACTCCAAGAGGAGATTGGTGGCGAAAAAGCTATGCTACGCTAGGCCTACCCGCCGCTCATGGCCGTTGAAGCAAGGGTCTATAGGAGATATCTCCCAACTGAAGGAGCACCTTGAACAGAAGATTACCATCTGGCAACAAGAGGTGGATCTAAAGCTCATTAAGGGCGTGTGGGGCTCCCACGTGAGGACCCTAGAGGAGGATGAACTCTCAGAGGAATGCGTATGCGAACCCCCTCGAGCGTGCCTATGTTGTCACTGACCACCTGAGACTGTGGAACGGGACCTTCTATACGCCTATCAAGGGCTGAAGGATACTACCAAGGACGCTGAGCCGGTTGAGGACCACCGCCCCGCTTCTATACACCAAGGGGCAAGCAATCCACCTTTGATTTTACCGGGCACAAGGTGGCCAAAACCCGGATTCTATCCAAATGGTTGACAAAATTGACACATCTTTGTTGTGTATTAAGCTTGTTTTGAAACTTTTGTGGTTTTTGCCTATCATTCATAATAAGAGTTGACGCATGGCTCATTTTGAGTGCCAAAATGTCATGCACATCCAATATTGCGGGCAAAACAAAAACTCAATTTGTGTGGAGAAATGAATTACTTACTTGTCCAACACAATACAAATTGGAAACCATTGCAATGTATGTAGACAACATAGATTGACCCTGATCTACACACCATTCACATTGTCCTTGTGCTTTTTGTCTTGCACCATGCAGTTATAATGTGATATGCTCGTCAATACCCCAACTTTTCATAACAAACATTTCACTAAAAAAATCATACAAATGCCCAATCTTTTGCTTCACCCAATGTCTAGCAACCGATCGCTGCACCTACCAACTGTCGTCAACCTTGTACGCCGCCCTAAACTCTGACCAAAACCGATCTTCTTGCAGTCTCTGCCTCGCGTGCGTTTTATTACTTCAAATGTTGCAAACTCAACACAACGTGCACAAACAACAGAGGCAACAGTGGACACAGTGTCTGTGCTATCCTACCACCTCCAATAGTGCAAACATTGGTTGACAAAACATACACCATTGGCAGCACAAAAGATATTCTGCACAGCTGCAGAGCTGCACAGCAATCTGCACAGCTGCACGATGCACATTCGAGCTTCAAATTATTGCTGTGTGCTGTACCTTCAGTTCAGGGTTCAAGAAAAGCTGTAATCAGTTTACTGACATATGCAGAGCAGACAACTGGCTGCACCGTACCACCTACACAGCTGCAGAGCTTCACAGCAATCTGCACAGCTGCACGATGCACATTCGAACTTCAAATCATTGCTGTGTGCTGTACCTTCAGTTGAGGGTTCAAAAAAAGCAGCAATCAGTTTACTGACATATGCACAGCAGACAACTGGCTGCACCGTACCGCCTAACTACCATCAACGAATCGTAATTTGCATTGTGCGGTGCAAAGGGCCCGTGCCTGCAAGTTTGAGACTATTTGCCAAAGATGAGCTACAAAGCCTGACCGTTGGAATGGGTACTTCTGCACCACAGGAGATCCCTTTTCAGGGAGAGTCAAGGGTTGCAGAACAGGCTTTGCAACAAATCAGGCAAATAGTAAACTCACAGAGCCAAGACCAGGCAAAGAAGGCACAACACAAGCAAGTGCACAGCACGTCAACTGTCAACTGTTCCGAAACCTTTACCAGCAACACAAATCAAGTCCCAGGGGCCCCAGTTCTCAACAGTTCTCACCAGTTCAACGTCGTGTTTGCAAGCAAGGCAAAACAAAGGCAATTGCAAAGCATTAGTCAGAAATGTTGTGTCAAAATGTAGCAGTCAATAGCCGGAAATGTCCGGAGCTATCTGCACTACAGCTGAGCAGCACAAAAACAGCAGAACAACAATATTAAAACGACTTTTGGCAGGCATCTTTAGATTCAACCACAGCATTGTAATGTTCTGACACATCCACACTTTTGTGCCAAGGAATCAAATGTATTCAAGCAATGTATTTTGCAAAAATTCATGTTTGAACGACAAATGTTTGGCACCGCGGCCGTTTCAGATCCAGTGCGGTAGCGTAAATGCAGTTTTGGCCGCAGAATGCCCCACAAAATCATAGGTGCTACACTCTGACGAGGACATGGAGGACAAGATCAAGCTCTTGGACCCTAGAGTACAGAAGCTGATCAGGAGCTACCTGGAGGTATTCGGAGAACTACCCCCTCTAGCTTCCTGTGACAAGCTAGTACAGATGGACCTCAAGCTGAAGCCCGAGTTCGTGGGTCACAAGATACGTGGGAGACCCTACCCGGCTCCTAAAGAGCAGGTCGATGAGATTGAGCGACAGATACAAGAATGTATCGACGCTGGCTTGGTCCTGGAGTACAAGGATGGGGACTACCCTCAACATTGCAGTCCCTGTTTCCTGGTGGCTAAGCCTGGGTCTACAGCCAAACGGCTGGTAGTGGGCTATTGAGAGCTGAACAAGAAGACGCTGAACCACTCAGGGTCCATTCCTAAAATGGAGTCAACCCTCGAGAAGATAGCCTCCTGCCGCTATAAGACGAAGATGGACAAGCGGAGTGGATTCTGGCAAGTGGACCTGATGCCCAATGCTCAGGAGCTCCCAGCCTCCATCACCCCTCAGGGAGGGTGTTCAAGTGGAAGGTCATGCCCTTTGGCGTGGCCAACGCACCCGCTCTTTTTCAAGAGATGATGAACAAGATCCTGTCCATCCTACGTCGGAGACCTGTGGTGCAAGAACTCATATCCCGAGGCGCCCAGATGGAAGCACATATCGACGACGTATGCCTGGGAACAAATACTCAGGAGGACCACCTAATCCTCTTGCTTGGGTCTTGGGTGAGTCTGCCAGGAGAACCACACCAGACTCGAGCTGGAGAAGTGTGGGTTCATGTAGAAGACTATGCAGTACCTGGGGTTTGACATTGGCTATGGATGGTGGACCCCTGAGGCCTCTAAGGCCCAACCCCTGATGGACGCTAAGGTACGACATGAAGACCCCAAGAAAGGACTCCATGATTTACGCAGTTTCATTGGGGCCTGCAACTTCTACCGCCGCCACATCAAGAGTTTCACCTACACCAGCGCCATCCTGACGGACCTCATCAAGAAGAGTACTACCTGGCGCCGGGGCCCTCGAGAACAACAAGCGTTCGACGAGCTCAAGGACAAAGTAGCTAACGCTAAATGCCTGGGCGTGCCTAGGGCACAAGGAGAAATTATCCTGGTGACGGACGCCAGCAATGTGGGCGGAGGGGGAAGGTTGTTCCAGTGGCAAGCACTAGAGAAGGAGGAGAAGGACTCAGCGATTTCCCAATGGGGGACTGATGGACTGAACTGAGAGGGTACTTTCAAGAGAAAGATGTCCTTGATTAGTGCCCTATAGATTATGATGAAATCCTGCAGGTTTTGATGTTGAAAAGCCAAACCAAAGCAGCACGTAGAGCAAGAACAGAATGTGGATAGAATCAATGAATAGTTTGAAATCCAGTGTAACACAGAAGGGCTGCAGATAGACAAAGCAGGTATAAATACAAAGTTTCAATCACGAAAGGATAAAACAAACGATTTTTATATGAAAACTGGCATGACTCTTGCCTCCCAATTAGCCTCAGGCACTTCATGTGCACTCGTTTGGATGAAATGGAGTTGGTTAGGATTATGGGGCAAAGGAGTTAGGCCAGACACAGATTATGACTTGGCCAAGGAACTGAATTCCGAAACAGTTAAAACGTAGAACCACAATAAGTGGTAGAAACAATTGAGTATAGGGGTCTTGGGGTGGGAGACCACTAGGCTTAACCTCCAAGGCCTTAGGCATGAAATGCCTATTTTGTTTCGGTATATCCTCCATGAACGAAGGTACCTCCGCTCAGTTGAGTGGTAGGGGTGAACTTCATGGGGGGCTAGGGTTATAACCCTAGTTACTTTGAGAAAGTGTACTTCAAACTTCAAAAGAGTGATAAAAATACCTGAGTTAGTCTTGGCATCAAGAAAAGGGTTTTAAGGGGGGGCTTGGCCTGGATCAAGCCCTCCAACAAAGACATGGTAGTGACTTTTTCTTACCCCCCCCTGGAGTACTAGTTGATCCCGCTAGTGGGACCAAGGAAAAAGGCTCAAACATTCCCAAAGTTACCTCAGAAAATGCATTAGACCTACCAAAAACATTCCCATCAGTTCATAGAAGCCTATCACACTGTAGGTACCCTTGAAAAACAGTGTAATGTCCCGTGTATGATGTCCTTTCGATGGGGAATTCCTCAAGAGTCGCCAGCGTGCGACGAAAACCTTTGGTAAAAATTTGGGGGTAGTGGGGTTTAAACCCAGGACCCCCTCCCTAGAGCACACATGCTTGCCCACTAGGGTACAGTCCGACGCTCTAATGCGGACGGCCATCGCTGTATAAACAGCAATTCAGTAAACGTCCTGACCAAGGGCCAGGGCGGAGCAATACTCCCGATGGAGGACCCAAATCTCCAGGAGCTGAAAAAAAAAGTAAATGGAACCAACAGGGAGTGAATCCTGTGGTTTAGCGAAAGGTGTAGCAATTTAAGAAGTCAAATCGCTAAAAACTGACGAAACTACGCGAGTAATCGTCATTTGCAGACCAAAACCTAAAGTTGCAGACAAGCGCAACAGAAGCGGACTCCAGAAAAGGGGTTGCGCAAGCGTAAACGGCTCTAGAAAAAGAAGGTATGAGCCTTGGTTTTTAAAGTTCCAAGACAAATTTTTGCACAGTTACAACAAAACTTTTATAAACTTTAGGGAGAAGTATTGAAAACGAACCCACACCACAGAGCAGGTGGACAACCCACCTCTCACGTATGCCAGTGTTATTTTACACGCATGCACTGCGTTCGTGTTGGTTGCTTCGATAAAACGTTAGGGTAGTCACCGCTGTGTTTGTTCGGGGTTGGGGCGCTCACCTCCTTTGCTCTGCACAGGTCAAAACGGAAATGAAAGGTATGCGAAGCGAATGGAGCGAGCAGCGCGCACGTAGGGTTAGAATATGCACTGTGCTCGCGATGCATGTGCCTAATTCAGGCATTCACACGCTGTGTCGCTTTCCCTGTGCCTCAGTCCACCCTTATCCCCTCTTCACAGGTAGGAGACGAAAGTGCTTGCTCGTCTTCCTGTTGCCGTAGCGCTAAAATAGGGTTGCTTAAAACGCTTAGGCTTGTTTTGCGCTGTGCAGTGCGCCACTCTCTCTCCTCCTTCTGCAGGAAGCAAGACAAGGAAAGGTAGGTAGGTAGGTATCTTCGGGAGCTCGGGATGCCTCCTTTGAAATTGCAGGAAGAAGGTCTTACCAAGGGGACGTCCTGTCGCTCCCACTGCCCTATGTCAGGTGCCTCTTGAGCCGCTCCCGCATGTGCTTGGGAAGGCATTGTCGCGGCCACCCGGTCCATGTGTCCCAGGTGGGAGGGTGTCCCCACATGTGTCCATGAGTAGGGCCACATGCCCCCTCCTTCGGGCGGCAGCTCTGGGGGCTGCCCAGCCGTGTGGAGTATCTCTCACCACAAGGGGTATTGCTCCCGCTTGTCTACGGTACGACCGCCTCACCCTTGTGGCTTGAGTTGCGGGGCCACTCTGCTTGGCAGGTGACCCCCTCCTGGACTGTGTACCGGCTCGCCTGTCACTGGTTGCTTCCATGGCTCCGGGTGACGTTTGCCATGGTCCCCGATGCAGCCTGGCCGGGCTCGGACCAGTGGCCTTGGAGTACCGCTCCTGCCACTGGCCCGGTGGGTCGGCTGGGTCGCCCCAGTGCGTCCGACCCATGGGGTATTGGTTCTTTCCTGTCCCTTGGCCGCCCTACGTGTGTGCAGTGTCCTGGGCCGCTGGGCTCCTGTTCACCGGTGTGCCCGCGCGGTTTGCTGTGTTGCGTCTGCGGTGTCCTGGGCCACCTGGCTCCTGTTCACCGGTGTGCTCGCCCGGTGTGTTGTGTTGCATGTGCGGTGTCCTGGGCCACGTGGCTACCGTTCACCGGTGTGCGCGCTGTGTGCGGTGCGCGTGTGCCATGGGTGGTTGTGTCCCTCTTCCTCCCCCCCTAATTTTCGTTGTTTTTTTTTTGTTGTTTTTTTTTTGGGGGGGGGGGGGAAAAGAAAAACAGGGGCGCGCGTACACTGCAGGCACAGGCATGGGCAGGCGGTGCGGCGGTGCAATAGCGTTGTGTCCTCTGGCGTGTGTCGTCGGTGCTGTGGCGGCGGTCGCGCCCCAGGGGTGCGGCTCGCGCGTCCTGATGTACACGGGCTTGGGTCAGGGTGGGTTTGGTGAGGTGTCTCTTTGCTTCTGGAGCTGGCTGGTTAGGCGGCTGTGTGGGCTGTGGCTGTGGGCTGTGGTCACGTTGTTCCCTCGGCGGGCCTGGTTAGGGGTCAAGCGTCAACGGTTTCGGGGTGTGGCTCGGGTTTGATTTGTGCTTGGGTTCTGGCTCGGTTAGGCGGTTGCGACGGTAGCGGGCCTGGGTTCGGTGCCTTTGGGCGTAGTGGTGCCCGTTGTCGTGTGCGTTGGTGTCCTTCGGCGTCCGGTTCGTTTGGTGACTTCTGGGCGGGCCCTGGTGTGGCGCCCCGTGGTGGTGGTTTGCTGGGTTACGGGGTTAGGTGGCGGCGCCGCTGGCTGGCGGGTCAGGCGCGTCGTGTTGTGTGGTGCGCAGGGCTCCTGGGGTGCTGTGGGTGCCGCCGGTGTCGGTGCGCCGACGCTTGTGGGGTGGTGAGGGGGTGTGTTTGTGCGGGGCTGGGCTTTTGGTGATGTCCCACAGGCGGATGCCGTCTCGCTGCGTCTCCTGGAGGGTGTCCCGCAGGCGCCTGAGGACATATGGGTGGTCCTGGGGCGCGGGGAGGTTGCGGGGGTGGACTCCCAGGGGGTGGAGCGCATCGGCCAGCATGGCTTCCCATGCGGCCTGCGGCATCCACCCCCCCGCCGGCCGGAGGCAGCAGTTCTCCACCGACCCCTTGCGGGGCCGATGGACCAGGCCCTCGAGGGAGGGCTCTCCCCGGGCCTACTTTCGCAGCTCCAGGAGCTGCGTGTGGGTCCAGCGCTGCCACCACTGTTCCTTGGCGGGCTTGCGGTCTTGGGCGGAGGAGTGGGCGTGGATGGGTTTGACGGGGTCGTGGGGACTGGTGGCGGTGGCGGGCCTGGGGGATTCCTCGTAGTCCTGCTCCGTGGGGGTGCGTGGGGAGTGGGGGCGCGCGCGGATGTGGACCCGCGGGTGTGCGCGCACGGTCTCCGACTCAGGGTTGGGCGGGGATTCGCGGCGGCGGCGGTAGTGGGGCATGCGCTGTATGTGGGCTGTCATCGAGGGTTGGTAGGGGGGCGGGGACGCTGCTGGCGGACCCTGGCGTTGTTCTGGCCTGGTCGGGGGCGGTCCGTGGGCCTGGGGTGCGGGCTTTGAGAGGTGGCGGGACGAGGTGCGCCGCGCTTCGGCCGCGGCGCGCTCCGCCATGAAGGTGGTGGCAGTGGCGTCGGTGACGGTGGGGGGGCGCCGCGCTGGGCGCTGCTGCCTTCGGGCCTGGGACGGCTGGGGCCGAATGTCATAGAGGACATCTTCGGGGGGCCGGGTTTGCGCTGCTGTCGTGGCGCCGGGTTCCGACTTGGGTTTGGGCTTGGCTGCGGGTTGCGGTCGTGGCGCGCGGACGGGTTCGGGTGGTTGTTTGGCGGCGGTCTTGGGTTTCGGCTGGGTCGCGGGTGTGGGCCTCGTCGGGGCGTGGGCCTTGGCGGCGGCGGGGTTGCTCGCGGTGGGGGCGTGTTTGAAGGCCCGTTTGGGAGGTGTCCCCCGCGGCCTGGGGGGTGGAGTGCTGGATGAGGACGTGGTGGTGGCGGTGGATGAGGTGGCCGTGGTGGTGGAGGTTGTGGAGTCAGAGGCGGAGGAGAGGGCTGTGGGGGACGGCGGAGGGTCCTGGGCTTCGGGGGCGGGCGTATGATGCTGGGTCCTGCAAGTAGCGAGAACGAGGGTGCGGGTTCGGGCACCGGGCGTGTGCGCGCGCTTTCCCTGGTGATCCGTGCGTGCTGGTGCTGGTGTGGCGGCGTTGTCTCGGCTGCGCGGGCACGTGGGTTACCCGGGGGGTGGCCATATCGGCTCCAGGACGTGCGGGTGTGTTTGCTGGAGGTAGTTGAGGGTCTGGAAGAAGCATCGCTGGATGCCGGGCATGTCCTCCTCTGTGAGGTGGGGGTAGTTTTGGGTGGGGGTGTGGGGGCCCGGCCACAGCAGCGTCATGAGGCGGACTGCCACCATGTACGGGCAGAGCTGTAGGGTGGTGGGGCGTGGGGGGGTGGGTCCCCTGCGGTTTGGGGGGGCTTCCCTCTGCTGGGGGCGCAGCGTGACCACCCACACCCACCGGTCCGTGGGGATCCCCCAGGTCCGTTGGGTCCACTTGGCGAGGCAATACATCACCCTACCAAGGCCCTGGCTGGTGCTGCGGATGAAGAGCAGCGTGTCCAGGGATTTGCGTTCCCACGTGCCCCAGATTTGGGGGTCGTCCGGGTCGTCCCCCCTGGCGTACGTGTCGGGGCCTGGGCCGTGTGGGGGGGGGGCGTAGTCGGCGGGGAGGAGGGAGTCGGTGCCGTGTACCACCCAGTGGTCAGTGGGTGCGTGGTAGTTGGTGGTGGAGAGGGTGTAGTGCAGATTGTACATGAGGGTCATGTACGTGGAGGGGGCTGGCTGTTGCTCGTCGGGGGTGGGGATGTCCCCCGAGACGTGGTGCCGGAAGTTGCTCAGGGAGGCCATCCGGGCTACCCATGTTTCCCGCTCCCACTCTTTGGTGCTGTCGGGGCTGGCGCCGGGTGGGGGCTGGGCCATGTTGGGCTCGTGGTAGCGGGTGTGGCCCTTGGTGTCCACCCGCCCCGGCACGGGGTGTCCGACTAGGTGTCGCCCCCAGTCGATGGGGGGCACCCAGATCCGGCTCCCCGTGGGGGGCGGGCTCTCGCCGTCTGGGGTGGCGCGTGGGGGGCGGTCGTGTCGGGCGATGTGGAGGAAGGCGTCGAAGAGGAAGTCTCGGACGCCTCCCCCCAGGGTGGCCGCCTGGACCAGGGTGGCCGTCCGGATGCGGGTGCTGGTGCCGGAGGGTGCGGAGGCACAGCACGACGTCGTGTTCCCCGAGTCTCCGGAGGTGCTGCCGTACCGCTGCGGGGTTGTGTAGGGCGTAGGGTTCGGCCGGTGCGGCGGCTGGTGGTGCGGGGCGTGATGGGGGGGGTGGTGTGGGTTGGGGGGGGTGGTCGTCGTTGTCGCCTGTGCGGTCCGGTGATGGGGTCTCTTGTGGCGGTCGCGGGAAGGGGATTCGCGGTGGCGTGTGTCCGCGGGGGTATCGACGTCAATTGGCTGGTGCTGGCTGCCGCGTGTTGCGTCCCTGGCCTGGTCTCGGGGGGGGGGGGGGGCGGGGGGGGGGTGGTGTGGGGGTGGCGCTGTTGGTGGTCGGGGGGGCGGGGGTGGGTGTTGTGCTGGCTGGGGGTCTGGGCGTCCCTGTGGGTCGTGTGGGTGTTGCGAGTGTGCGCCGTGCGGCCCTTGCGGGTCTTGACTGGTTGTGGTGCCGGGGTGTGGGTGGGAGGCGGCCGCATGGGCGTCCGGGTGGGGCTGTGGTCTGTATGTAATGGGTGGCTGCTGGTGGATGGTGCTCGCTGGTATGGGGTGTGGGTGGGGGGGCTGCTGGTGGTGGTGGGGTGGGGGGGGCGGGGGTGGCTGTTGTGCTGGCTTGGGGTCCGGGCGTCCCTGTGGGTCATGTGGGTGTTGCGTGTGTGCGCCGTGCGGCCCTTGCGGCCCTTGACTGGTTGTGGTGCCGGGGTGTGGGTGGGAGGAGGCCGCATGAGCGTCCGGGTGGGGCTGTGGCCCGTATGTAATCGGTGGCTGCTGGTGGATGGTGCTCGCTGGTATGGGGTGCGGGTGGGGGGGCTGCTGGTGGTGGTCGGGCACTCCTACTAGGCCCTGGTGTTGCTGGTGTGCGTGCGGGGCTCCTCGCGGGTCCATGGTGGTGTATCGTGGCTCGTATGACGTGGGCCTGTGTAATGGGGGCGGTGGGTGGTGCTGGACCGCGTGGTGGTGGTGTTGAGGGTGTGCTGGTTGTGTGTGGTACCCCGGCGTTGGTGGGTGTGGTGGCAGGGGCTGGTGATGGTGGAATACGTGATGGTGTGGTGCGGTGATGTGCGCTATGTGGGGTGGGTGGTTCGTGGGGCCTGGTTGTGCTTGGGCGTGGTGGGGATGTAGCTGGTGCGGGTCGCTGTAGCATGGGGGCATTAGGGGGTAGGGGTTGGGAGGGACGGGGGCGTGGTGGTGGTGTTGGTGGTGCCATGTCCCCTGGCTCTGCGCGTATGGTGGTCCTGGCATGATGTGGACGTGTGTGGGCGGTGGTGGCTGACTGGGCTGTAGGGTTTGGGTGCTGCCGTACGGTGGTGGTGGTGGGGGCTGGCGGGGGCGGTGTTGTTGGTGTGCCCCGGGGGTCTGGGCGTGGGGTGGTGCGGTGTGGCTGAACCCGGGCCCTGGTCGGGGCGTCGCGCCCTGCTGGCGGGCGCGTTGGCGGGCCCCCTGACCTGTCTTGGTCTTCTTGGCCTGGTGGGTGTCGGGGGCGGGTGAAGCCCCCTGTCCCCGTGGGGCCGACGGGGAGCGGGCGTGCCAGCGGTGTGCGTCTTGGAGGCTCGTCTTGAGGCCTCTGACGTAGGTTTCCTGGTCCGTGAGTCCCATCCGCGTGGCGGTGGCCTCGTCGGGGGCGGCCAGGTGGGCGTCCTGAAAAGACGCCCAGCCCTGTGGGGGCTTCTGTTGTGCGGGGTGGGGGTGGTGTGCCGGGTAGAGGAGTGCGCTGAGTGGGTAAGGTGTCCCCTTCCGTCGGCCGAGGGCGTTGTTGAACTGGCGGCAAGTGATTCGGAGGTAGGCTGCTATCTCCTCTGGTGCTGTGTCGGCCCACGCTTCTGGCGTCAGGGCTGCTGTTTGGGGGGTCGGGAGTTGTGGGTCGGGGAGGTGTAGGTCACGGTGGTGGTGGTATAGGGCGAGGAGGATGTGGCGGGCCGCCACGTTCAAGCCGCCTCCGCTGTGGCGTAGGGGTGGGCTGTGGGGGGGCAGGGGTGTGCTGCCCGTGGCCACGGCTATGGTCCATGCGTGGTCCGCCGCGTCCGCCACATAGTACCCTCCCAGGTGGTCCCGGAGGGTGTCGGCCAGGAACCCGAAGAAGCTGGGGTGGCTGGTGGGGGGGGTGCGGCTGGGGCCGCGGGCCGCTCGCGGTGGTGGGGGTTGAGGTCCCCGCAGTGGGGGCAGTGGGTGAGGCGGTGCGCGGCTCCCAGGCAGACCCAGTGGTCTGGGTTGCAGGGCAGGGCTGTCTGTGGTAGCCGCTGGCGAACGCAGAGGGCACATGCGGTGGCTGGCGGTTGGTGGTACCTGTGGACGGACGGCGGCGTGGGGGGATGGGGGCTGGTGGCGCGCGCATGCTGATGGGAGTGTGTGCGGTGCCTGTGGTGCCCGTGTGTGCTGTGCCAGTGCTGTGCTCGGTGGACGGTGTGTAGACGTGGTGCGGGTTCCGTGTTGGTATGTCATGGGGTAGGTTCTCATGGTTGGTAGAACAGGAGTTTGAGGAGGTGGGCTTGGTCTGTTGGGGGCAGGGTTGCTGCATGCTGCAGGTATTTGTGGGTGCGGTATGTGAGCTGCTCCGCCGTCTTGGCAACGGCCGTCCGCTGCATGTGCGCCGCCGTGGCCTGGGGGTCCTCCGCGCGGGTGCGTAGCAAGGTGTAGACGGCAGTGGGGACGAGTCCCCTGCGGACCGCCTCGAGTACCTCCGTCTGCTTGAAGACGGTGGTGAGTTGCTGGGTCGCCGGGGACTGCGTCAGCCATCCGGCGTGCTGTGCGATGGTGTGGGTTGGGTTCCAGTCTGTGAGGGTGTCCAGTCCTCTGTACAGGGGGCACACCTTGAAGTGGTCCCAGATTTCTTCTTCCGCGTGGCTGCAGATGCATTTGGTGTATCCTGCGGGGACGTGGATCGAGCGGCGCGCATACCATCGGTGGTATCGGGTGAGGAGGGGAAGCTGTTCGAGGGCGAGTTGGAGTCGGGGTTTTTGTAGGTGTGCTGGGAGGCTATCCGGGCGCAGGGCGGAGTAGTAGAGGGGGGTGTGGACGGAGTCTTCGAGGCGTCGGAGGAGCTCGGTGTTCGCTGCGTGGCCCAGTGTGGTGGCCAGTTGCTGGATGGGTGTGGGGTAGTGGTACTGCTTGTCTCGATCCGTGTACGGCGTGTCCTCGGGCATCCATTGGGGGGGCTGTGTGGCCGGGGGTATCGGGGGCAGGTGCTGCAGGTGGCTGTGGTTTGGGGTGTCCAGTCGCACGCGTTCGAGCCCTGGGGTGTGGTTGGTGTTCTGGTGCTTGGCCTGCGTGTCTGCGCGTCCATTGCCGTATGCGTAGCGGTGTGACTCCTGTTTGACGATGTGTAGGGCGTCCTGGGGGTGCATGCCCTTGAAGGCCATCCATAGTCCCAACGCTTGTGTGGTGAGGCCGGACTCGAGTGCTTTGTGGAGGGGCAGGTCTGCAAGGCGCCTGGTGAGGTGGATGTCGACCCTGGCGTCCACGACTACCCAGATGTTGCGGGGCCGGATCGTCGTGCGTGGCGGTGTGGCGGTGACGGCGTCTGCCATGGTGCGCAGTTCGCCGTGGGAGGACGCCCCAAAGATGGTCGCCCCGGTGTGGTGTTCCACGTGGAGGCCGTCCGCGTGCCGGGTGATGCGCACGGAGGCGCAACCGACCGTGGGGGTGCGTTGCTGGGTGCCAGATGCGTCAGTGAAGTAGATGATGTCGGTGTCGCTGGGTATGGGTAGGCGGGCGATTGCTGTGGGGTGATAGACGTAGATGGGGTTCCCCTGGGCGGTTCTGGCGGTGATTTGCGTGGGTTGCAGTAGTGGCGCTGCATAGACGCCTATCCCCTGGGTGATGATGGCCTGGGCTCGTGGGGTGAGGCGGATGAGGCCCCTGTCCCGGCGCCCCTGGGTGATATACGCGTATATCAGGTGGAAGAGGTATCCCGTATTCGGGTGGAACTTCTGGCACGTGATGGTCTGTCGCCGCTCCTTGTCGTCTTTGTCGCCGCGGAGGGTGGGGCATTTGTGCTGTAGGGGGCGCATGGGTGCCTCCTGAGGTCCCGCGCGGTGCGGGTCGCAGCGGTCGTACTCTATGGCCACGCTGTCCGGGTCTGCCCGCTCGTTGGTGAACGTCCATGTCGCCGTGGGTGTTCGGGTCCAGGCTACGTGCGCCGGGTGGTCTGGGGGCACCGTGTGAAACCAGGGGGAGAGCCATGTCTGCTGGTTGGCGGTGGCGGCGGCGGTGGGGGCTGGTAGTGGGTGGAGATGAGGTGCAGCAGGGGCCACGGAGTTTCGAGGGCTGCCGGGCCGCAGTGCCAGCACGTGCGTGGTATGCCCTGGTTACTGTGTCTGACTGGTGGTACATCGGTCTCCGGTGCATTGTGTTTGGGGATGGACCAGGGGGCATGGTGTCGCTGGACAGTGCGGGTAGCATGTTTGTGGCCGTTTGGTGCTAGTAGCAGGATGGTGGGTGGTGTCCAGCCTTCGGCTGACGGGGTGGGCTTCCCCTGCGTCGTGCCGCCGTCGTTGGGGGTCTCGTGCTCGCTCGGGCGGGGCCGGGGGTGCTGGCGCTGGAAGGCTGTGTACGCTGTGTCGATGTCCTTGGGCCCCGGCATGTCGCGCCCTGCCTTCGTAGCACATGCGCGGAGGTACGCTTGGAAGACGTGGCGTGCTGGCCATTGTGGGTCGGAAAGGAACGGGGCGTGGTGGGCGTCGCATTGGGCCATGATCTTCATCTGTCTTGGGGTGATATACACTATGGTGACGGTGGCCCCCACGAGGCGCAGGGTGTCCACCTCGCCTGCCGGGTGTCGGTGGATGTCGGTGTGTGTGGCCACGAGTGGCCCCTGTTGATCGCAGTGGTGGTTTGTCAGGATGGCGTGTGTGTGGTGTGGTAGGAGGAGTTGTAGCTGGGCCCAGATGCCAGTGCCCACGGAGGTGGAGACGCCGTGTTGCGCCAGTATCCACCGGGGGCAGGTGTTGCGGGCCATTTGCGCTTCTTTTATGCGTACGGCTGCCGCCTCGCGAACTTCTGGTTGGTGGTTGTGTGTTACCCTGTGTAGGAGGTGCGCTGCGTGTTTGGCATAGGCCATGTCGACCAGGGCGCCTGTATTGTCTCCGTAGTAGCGCCACCGGGCCATCATGGCCTCCTTGGGGAAAGACTTGGGCCAGCCTCCGTGTTGCGCCCATGCCTTCGTCACTTGCTGTCGAGCGTGGCGTAGGGCGTGTTGGGGGCGCGGGAGGTGCAGGGCTTGGTACCCGATGGCCGCGTTGAGCACCGCTTCCATGAAGTACGCCAGGCCCTGCGTAGACAGGAGGTCCCCCCTGGCAATTTGGGGTAGCCGGGCGAGGCGCTCTTCTAGCTTGCTTGGGAGTGTGATGTGCTGGTGCTGCGTGGCCTGTGTGACTCCCAGGTCGACTGTGGTGTCTTCCAGGTGTAGGGGTTCGCCTTTCCGGATGTGGGGGGTGGGGGTCTTGGCGTCGGCCAGCCCGACCGATGTGCGGGGGTGCACTAGGAGCTGGTGGGCGTCCAGGTAGGTTGTGGTGAGTTGGAGAATGGCGGACGGTTGCTCGGTGGTCGTTGGTAGCCCTGCGTTCTAAGGGTCGCCGTGGCGGGTGGCCGTAGTTAGGAGGTTGTCGTCCGCGAAGTTGATGAGGGGGGACCGTAGCGGGTATGGGGCGTACCCCGGGTATACCCGTGCTAGCTCGAATGCCAGTGGCAGGGTGACGAGGAGGTAGAGGAAGGGGCCTTCGGCGCCTCCCTGGGGGACCCCGCTGTCTGTGCCGGTCCAGGGGGTGAGGCCTGCGGCTGTGATGACGGCGTAGAGTCGGGTCTGGATGTACCCGGTCATGAAGGATAGGAATGGGAGGCCCATGGCATCCCATACCTCCGTGAGGAGCCGGTGTGGGGCGTGGGGGAACGCGCCTTGGACATCGAGGGAGGCGATAATCATCTCGTAGGGGTTCATGTCCAGCGCGGTGTCTTGGAGGAAGATGGCCTCGTGGGGGGGCCTGCTGGCCATGGCTCCCGACATGCTGGCGGGCACGTGGGCGAAGACCGCCGGCGCGATGCGGCCTAGGATGAGCGTCCACACCAGCTTGACCTCGGTGGTGGCGCAGACTATGGGCCGCCAGTTCCCCGGCTGCGCCCAGTCCCCCTTTTTGTAGGGGGGGTGGACCAGGTTGGCCCACTCAGGGGGGATGGGCGTGGCGCCCGTGACGATGTCCCACAGGCGGGCTGCCAGGCGGCGTTTGACGGGCAGGGTGAGACGTTGGTACGCTTCGGCCAGCAAACCGGCGACGCCGGGCAGGACCCCCTTCTTCAGGCGGTCTAGGGCGCGTTGCAGTTCTGAGATGCTGAAGGGGTCGTGTTCGATGGCGCGCCGCTGTTTCCGGTTCGAAGACCCTGGGCACATGCTCGCGGATGGTGTTTCTGGTGTGGGGGTCGAGCTCGGGGAGGGCGTCCCCGTGTTGTGCCTGGAAGCTGTCCAGGACTGCCTGGAAGACGGCGTCGGGGTCATTGGTGAGGCCTCCTTCGGGGGTGCGCACCGCGTGGATGGTACGGCGCCCCGTGTCCTCCAGGATGCGGCTGACGTACCGTAGGGACTTGTACGGTGTGTCGTTTCTGCCGTATCTTTCGCGTTCCTGGGCTGCGGCCGCTATGCGGTGGGCGTGCCATTGCTGGAGTTGGTGGCGGCGGCTGGTGAGGAGCGCACGGAGGTGGGCGTCCCGGTCTCGTGCCTCCGGTGTGCTGGGGCGTAGCAGGGTGGCGAGTTCCCCTTTCGTGGTCCAGATGTCATGGACGAGTTCCTGGAGGGTGAGGTCTGGTGGTGCTCCCGTGTGGTTGGCGTCACGCTCCATGCCGCATGCTTGTGCCGCCCGGCGCATGGCGGTGGTGAGTGTCGGTGCATCCGGGAGGCGCAGGATGGCGTGTAGGGCCCTGTTATACCTGTGCCAGGCGCCGTGGTCGTCCTCGGCCGGGAACTGCAGTGTGGCTGGGAGGGTGTCTTCTGGCAGGGTGGCCGCGGGTGGGGGTAGGTTGGGGATGATGAGGTCGATGTAGAGGGGCCGGTGGCCCGTGCCTGTGGGCGGGAGGTCCCCATAGGCTGCTTCGTGGACACGCACCGTGGTTGGGTCCCCGTAGCACGTGTCGATGCGGGATGGGTGGGTGCCGGCTCCGTGGGCGTAATGGGAGGGTGTGCCGGTGAGTCCTGCCGTGAGGTCGGTGAGGCCCAGTTGGTGCATGGCGTCCCCGACAGCTGTGTCGGTGGCTGTGGGTGGGCCGGTGCGGTCGTGGTCGCTGGGGGCGGCGTTTAGGTCGCCTATGATGATGGTGGGTGCCAGGAGGGAGAGTCGGCGGTACGCCAGGCTCAGGGTGTCCAGGAAGTACTTGGTCTCCTCCCCGAATGGGACGTGCGTGAGTAGCACGTTTAGCTGCCATCCGGGCCCCACGCACTCGTACGCCCCGAGGCGACCATCCACTCCGAGGTCGGGGTGGGCATGCACCGTGACCGACATCTTGTGGTAGAGGGGCACCCCCCGTTCCCAGTGGGCGTGATATTTGTTCCCCTCCAGGTCCAGGATCGGTGCTGGTTCGGGCCGGTCCGCTCTGCGGAGGGCTTGCTCCAGGAACCCCAGGAGGTCTGCGCCTTGGGGGTGCGGCCGGGGCATGGCTTGCAGTGTGGCGGCCTTGGTGGGGTCGTAGGTGACCGCGGGCTTGTTGAGGATGTTGATGCGGGCGTGGGCTTCCGCAGGTGCCGGTTTCTGGGGACCGGTAGTTGGGGGGGCGGGCCGTGTCCGGCCCTGGCCCCGTCAGGCGTCGAGGAGGTCGATGACGCCCTGAGCTGCGGGTGCCTTGCGGTTCCGCTTCCCGGGCTGGGGTAGGGCCCATGCATTGTGGACTTCGCCCGTGTACTCGGTGCCGGTGAGGTGCTCCGTGTCGGGGGTGCACAGCTGCATGGGGACCATCTCACGACCGGTTCGGTCTCGCCAGAGTTCGATGGTGCGCCCCAGCTTCTTGTCGGGGGGTGTGGCCGGGTCCGGCTTGACGTGGATCTTGAACCCCTGGTGGTCCCCGGTGACGAGGTACCGGTGCTTGACCTCCCCTGCGGCCCATATCCACTTCGAGGGGCCCGCGGCCCTGGCGTACTCGAAGGGCAGCTGCACCCGGGCACCGATGGCGTATTCGGGATACAGGGCAGCGGCTTCTTCTTTGGTCCAGCTCTTCGACTTGGCCCTTGGCTTTGGCGCGGGTTCGGCCTGTGTGGGGGCCTTGCGCTTCTGCGCACCTTGGCGGTGCCGGGCAGCGGGTCGTCCCCGTTGAAGAGGTGCGCCCTGGGGCTGCTGTACGTGTGCGTGGCCCGGTGCAAACACAGGGTGTTCGCGGGCGGGTGGGACGTCGGGCTTGGACGTGGGGACGGGGTCCTTCAGCTGGAACACTTGCTTGGTCATGAGGCCAAGCACCTCCTCGGCCTCCTGCAGGGCGTCGGGCGGGTCCGTGGGCCAGGTGAGGAGCCGGTGCCCGGTGCCTGCCCCGTGGCGGCGCATGTGGGCCGTGTAGCGGGTGGGGTGGCGTGTCCACGCTGGGGTGTGTTCCGGGGGGAGGGGGCCTTCTGGCGCCCCCTGTGCCCAGTAGAGGGCGTAGTGCAGCGCTTCCCAGGCTGCCTCTGGGGCGTGGGGGATGCGTGCGGCGAGTCGCAAGCGGTCCCCTCCGCGTGGCGGGGGCGGGACTTCGTCGTCGGGGGCGTGTGCTCTTGCCCGTCTGACCTTGCCGTGGTGGTCCCATTCCACCGTTCACCAGGCGTCCCGGTGTTTGAGGATGTGGACCTCCGTGGTGGTCGGGCGGGCGTCCATGGCGTCCCAGCTGACGAGCTGGATGGGGCGGACCGCAGGGTGGGTCTTCGGGGGTGCTCGCATGTTGAGGATTTGGTGGATGTCCTCGGCGGTAGGGCCTGTGTCGGGGGCGTCCTGCGCTGCTTGGGCTAGAGGTGGGGAGGGGCGGTCCTCCCAGAGGCGGGAGGCGGACGCCTTGGCGTACATGGCTGCGATCAGGACGTGTTCCGTCAGCCCTTCCACCATGAGGTGGTTTTCCCCCTCCAGGTCTCGGGGGATGGTGGCTTCCGCCTTTAGGGTGAGGAGTGCGATGGCGCGTTTGGGTCCAGGTGTGGCGTGCGTCGGCTCATCTGGCGGGCGTCCGTCGGATGGGGTGTGGGGGGGGCGCTTCTGGAAGGGGGATGGTCCCACCGCCAGGTGCTCGACAAGGTGTAGCGGTATGGCGTGGTGGCGGTCCGCTGCGGGCAGGAGGTAGGGGTGTGGGTCCCCGGGTATCGTGCCGAGGAATATGCCCCCCCTGTAGGTAGGGGTGGGCAGGGGTTGCTGCAGAGCGCCAGCGCATGGTAGCGCGCACCGAGGGCTGCAGTGGGTGCATTGGGCTTTTACGGGGTGCGGTACCGCGTACACGGTGAAGGGCCCTACCGCGCGCTGGATGTGGCGGGGGATGATGGTGCGGAGGTCCGCCACCCGTGCCGTGCGGCTTTCGCCATAGTATATCCAGAGTGTGTCCTCCAGTGCCATTTTAGGGCGTAGCTTGCGGGCCAGTAGGTTCAAGGTGCTTTTGTGGGTGGCCTCGGTGACGGTGCCGGGTCCAGCGTTAATGCGTGGGAGCAGGTGGTTTTGGTGGTGTGCCGCGGCCCGTCTGCGGGCGGTGTGGAGGGCGGTGCTGTCGGCAGGAGGGGGCGGGTGGTGGGTGGGCCTTTTGCGCGGGGTCGGGGCGACGTGTAGGGGATGGTTCCGTGCCGGGCGCGGGTGGTGTTGCGGTGGCTGGAGGCCAGGGTAGGTGGTGAAGGTGTATATGGTGACGGAGGAGCGCTCATGCGTGGCCTGGAGGTAGTAGTGGTCGCGACCCGTGTTGTGGGTGACGATGACGTTTGGCGTTGGTATGTCGTAGTGGAGTGCGGTATTGGGGAGTTGTTTGGTGATGCGTGCCGTCGCGTCCCCCGTTTTGGGCGCGGTGTCGTGGGGCACGAGGATGTGGACTGCCCACGCATCGTGGGCGGGGAGGTCGAGGTCCGGTAGGGTGGGATGAATGGGGCGTCTACAGAAGTTTGCGAAAGCTGGGTTGTGGCGCGCCGCCGTTTCCCTGATGATGGACGGTGCCCACTGGGGTGGCGCCCCAACTTGCTGGGCCATGGCGGCGACGGCGTGGGCGATCGCTGTGAGGTCTGGGCCGATGCCAGGCTGGTCTGCCAGTGGCTGCAGGCCCCCTTTTGGTGCGGGGTGGTGCCACCATAGGGTGTAGCCCTTTTGTGTGTTATCGTGGGTGGTGTGCACGAGGCCCTGGTGGTTGGAGATGGCGGTCTTGAGGGCTTCCGCTGCCTCGCGGTGGAGGGTGCGCGTGTAGGCCCAGACTCCGGTGGGGGGGGCCGCCCCGGTGTGGGATTCGGCCGTGGTGGGGGCCGGCTCGAGGGTGTGACTGGTGAGGGAGGGTCTGTGCAGCCCTTCGTGCAGGGAGGCGCACACGTGTGCCCACCTGTCCGCCCATCCCTGTTGGGCGCTTCCTGTGTCTGCCCCTGTGGGCAGTCGCACGATGACCACGTGCCAGGGGTGTGACCCCAGTACTACGGTGGGGGGTGTGGTGTGCTCGTGAGCGTGCAGCCATACTGCGGTGTCTGCGTTCGCCGTCACGTAGTCTCCTCCCTCCGCTGTGTGGACGTTCTCGACGGCGGCCTCTCCCTCTAGGGTGAGGAGGAGGTGTGTGCTGGGGGGCTGCGCGTGCATCTCCGCGTCCCGGAGCCACAGGTACGTGAGCGCCACGGTGCCTGGGAGGATTTCCCCCCACGTGAAGGTGCCTTCGGGTGATGCCCACTGCAGGGGCAGTGTGCGGCGTCCCCGCGAGTCGTTGGTGGCATGGTAGTCGTGGGGGAGGTGACGTTTGGTGAGCCGGTGCGGCATGCGTTCGGTGGTGGCTGTGGGGGGGTCCCAATTACATTCCTCCGGGGGGGGTGCGCCTGCGTCGTCCTCCTGGGGCTGGGCCAGCGGCAGCGCCTGTGCATTGGGTGTGGCGTCGGGTAATCCGCTGTGCGTGAGGATGTAGAAGCCCTCGGGGGTGAGTTGGAGGACGATGTCCCACTTCGCCGTTTGCCCTGGGGACCACGGGTGGGGCCCGTCCTGCGGTCGGTGAAGGGTGACCTGATGGCCCCATCTCCAGCTGTGGTAGGCGAGGAGGCTGAGGACGGCGTCTTGCTCCGGGTCCTCCACGCTTTCCACGTATGCCGTCATGTCGGTGGCGTCGACGGCGTACTCGTCCTCCCATTCTTGTGTGGGGGTGCCTGGAGGTGGGGGGGGGGGGGTGGTGTACCCGTGGAGTCCCGGCCCCGTGACGTCGGGCAGGTCGTGCTCGAGGGACGCCCGGTACTCGGCGGGCCCGTTGCTGGCTTCGTGGGTGGGGTGGTGGCGCCGCAGGGCGTTGGACAGGTGCGTCCAGGGCGCCCGCTCGCGGGGGGGGGGGGGGGCGCGGGGGGGCATTATGCGGGCTGGGGTCCGCGGGGCCGCTTGCTGCGGGCTCGAGCTCCGGCGGGGTGAGGTCCATATGATGCTCCGTGTCCTCCGTGTGTTGGAGTTCCAGCTCTAGCAGGCTGTCGATGTCCAGGGCCATGGGGTCATCGTGCGTGTTCACGTGTTGGGGTGCTGCTTCATGGCACGGTGGGCGTGTGATGCTGGTGTTCGGGGCACGTGCGATGGCCGGTGCGGGGTCGTGCGCCGGTGTCCGGGGAGGCGCGCCGTTTGGCCTGGTTGTGGTGTGTGGCTGCTTGCTGGTGGCTGTCCTGGCCGGTGGTGTTGCCCCTGTGTGCGGTTCGGGTTGTGGCCGGTGGTGGGCGTTGAGCTGGCGTGAGGTGTGCAGGGTTTCCAGGGGTGGTGCTGGTGGGGTGGGGTGCGGAGTCGGCGTGGTGCGACTTTGTTCCTGTGTTGGTTGGCTGTGGTGTCCCGTGCCCCCGGGTGGGGGGGGGGGTGCGGTGTGGTATGGTGGTGTTGTGTTGCGTGGTGGCCTTCCCGGTGGGGGGGGGGGGGGCACCGTGTCCAGGTCTGGTGGGGTGGGTTGTCGCCCGTGGTTTGTCCTCTGGCGGTGTGGGGCAGCCCCGCGCGGTCTCTTGATCGTCCTCCTGGCGTGTTTCAGTACGTGGGCCGTGCGGGGTCGGTGTGGCGTGGGGCCTGGGGTCCCCTGGGGCGGGGTGTGCGGGACTGGAGTGTCGCAACCAGGGGGGTGTGGTCGTGTGGTGCTTGGGGGTGTCGGCCCACCGTTGAGTGGGCCCAGTGGTGCGGGGACCGCCGTGTATGGGCCCCGCGCGGGCTATTGCGTTTGTGGGGTCCGCGAGTTGGTGGGTCGCGGCATCTTGGGCGTGTTGTGGCCCCGGTGCGGTGCCCGCGGGTGGTGAGTGGCGGTGTGTGGCTGGGGTGTATCGTTTCCACTATGGGGGGGGGGCTATTTGCTCGGGTGTGGGGTGGGCCCGTGGTAGGCTGCCGGCGGGTAGCGGGTGTCGGGGCCTCACTGTGGGTGGGTCTTCCGCGGTGTCCCCTTGGAGCGTTCCGTGGTGGCCTCTGGTCGGCTGGCTGAAGGGGGTTTTTGGGGTGTACTGCATCCATGGGGGCACGATTGTGTGTTGGGGCGCCGCAGCGGTGGGTGCGGCGGGTTGTGGGGCTGGGGCTTGTGTCGGTGTCGACCGTGTGGTTGGCGGCGGTGTGTCGTGTGTCGTCCTCAGCGGTTCCCCATGGTGGTCGCTGGGGTGGTGCCTGGGGGGTGGTCTTGGGCTTTGCGGTTCCTGGGAGGGTGCGGGACATGCGGGGTCGGGTTGGCTGGGGGGGGGGGGGCGTGTGTGGGTTTGCGTGTTTGCCTTCTGTTCCCCCCGCGGTCCCTTCCTCTGCCTTTCCCTTGCTCCTCTCTTTTCGCTGGCTTGTTTGGCTTTGTTTTTTTTTGGGGGGGGGGGTGGCTGGGGTGCTGTGCGTGGGTGTTGGTGCGTGCCGGTGTTCGCGCCGTTGTGGGCGTGGGTGTCGTGGGGGATGGGGGTCGGGTGGCCGTTGCGCTCTGGGTTCCCTGTGTGTGCGCCGGCCCCCAGGCTTCCGGTTCCCAGGGCGCCGGTCCGGGGGGCGCTGACGGCGGGTGATTGGCGGTAGTGGTGGCGTGGCGCTTGCGTGGGTGGTCGCGGCTCCTGGTTAGTGCCTGGGTGGCGTGGCCGGGCGTGGGCGTGCGTGTGGGTGTGTTCATGGCGTGGGTTGATGGGGTGGTGGGCAGTGTGGGCGTGATTGGTTTGTGTGGGTGTCGGGTATGTGTGCGCCGAAGGCGCAGTGGGTTGGGCTGGGGCACTGTGGGCGATGCAATGGGTGGAGGAGATGCTGGTGACGCCTACGGGGGGGGTGCTGTAGGTGTCGAAACGGGTTTGTGTTGTTGACGTGGGTGCTTCGGGTGACACGCCGGGCGGCGACGGGGTTGGTGACGCTGATGGTGTTATAGGTGACGGGGCGGGCGCTGGGGGCGCCTGCGGCTCCGGTGGTCGCTGTAGGCGGTGCAGTGGGTGGTGGCGTAACTGGTGATGTCGGCGTTGAGGTTGCTGCCGGTGACGTCGATGGTGAGGGCGCTGCAGGTGATGTCATGGGTGGTGGCGATGTTGATGTGGGTGTTGCAGGTGGTGTGCCGGTTGGTGGCGCCGCTGGTACTGTCCCTACGTAGGGTGTTGCTGGGTGTGCTGTGGACGGTGGTGTCGTCGGTGGTGCCGATGGCGAGGGTGACGTAGGCGATGCACTGGGTGACGGTGAGGCCGGTGTGTGCCGTAGGTGACACATTGGGAACGGGTGGTGGGGGGCCGGAGGGGGGGTTGCCGTTGGTGCAACGGGCGATGGTGGCGTTGGTGCTGCAGGTGGTGGCTTGGGTGATGGTGCTGTTGGTGATGCCGACGAGGTGGTCTGTCTGCCTGTCTGCCCAGGGAGTCGGTGCCGGCGTTGGGCGGTTGCCTGTGCGTGTGGTGGTCGGTGCGCCGGGCGCTTGGTCGGCGTGGTTGGGTGCGGGTGCGCGTGTTGGTGTGTACGTGGTGCGGGTTGCGGGGGGTCTGTGGGCGTCGGGTGCGCTGTTGCCGTGCGTGTGGCGGTTTGTGTTGTCTGGTGGAGTGTGGCCGGCGTGTGCGTTGCGTAGGTGTTGTGGGGTCTGGACGGCGTGGGTGGTGTCGGTGTGGGTGTTTGGGGTTGGGTGCTGGTTGTGGGCGTGTTGTTCGCGCGGCGTGGTCGGGCGTGATGGTGGTGCTGCTGGCGACGTCGATGGTGACGGTGCTGCAGGTGGCAAGGGTGGGACGGCGGTGTTGGCGGTTTCCGGTGTGGATGCTGTGGGTGGTGTGGAGCGTGGGGGTGTTGCAGGTGTGGTGCGGGGCGGATGGTGGTGTGCTTGGCGACGGCGTCGTGAGTGCTGCCGGGGGGGAGGGTGTTGTTGGTGATGCTGTGGGTGGCCGGTGGCGGGTGGTGGTGGTGGTTGTGGCTGGACTGCTTGGTGGTTGTGGTGTCGGCGGGCGGCCCTGATGATGGGCCCTGGGTGTGTGGTGGCGGGTGGGCGTGCATGGTGGTGGTGATGGTGTGTCATTGCGGGTGGTGTTGGGTGTGGTATCGTTGGGCGTGTGGTTTGCGATAGCTGAGCAAGACAAGGAAAGCATGCATGACACACAGTGCATTAATCGATTAAGGTTGTTTATAATTCGCCGTAGGATTGTTTAAGCGCTTAGTGTTGTTTTGCGCTCGAGTCATCTTGGGCGTTCACATGATGCGTGGGGAGTAAGGTAGGTAAGCCCAGGAGGAGGTCACCTCATGGTTGAGTCACGCTGTGATTCGTTGTGTTGGGTGAGATTAGGAGAAAACAAGAGGAATGGTAGAACCTGTGCATACCTGTGCATGCATATGGCGCATTAAAGGGTAGGGCACGCGTGTTGCGCACGGGAAAACTCTTGTTTAGGTTGCCCAGGGGCTCCACCCCACGTTCCACAAGAGAACGGGTGGCGTTCCTTAAGCTTGCTTGCTTGCACCTGGGTTTGAGGACAGTGTATTAAAGGGCTACCTGAGAAGCGTATAATACGTGGAGGTAGTCTTGGTTCCTCAGCCGCAAACCCAGGCCATCTGCCTTTGCTTTACAGGTGGGAAGGTCAGGGTGATTGGTGCAGTCCCTTGGAGCAGCGCTAGAATATGCTGCGCAGATCACACAAACAATAAATCGCAACTCAGCCAGGAGTGGCGAGTGCAGTCCGACTTCTTCGACATACACGCTGTGCACCCATACTGAGCACTCCTTTCCTTCCAAGCCCTGACAGGGAAACGCGTAGTGGCGTCCCTGTTAGGCCACAGCCGCTTAGTAGCGCTGTGTTCTCTTGCTCTTTCACAGGGGGGTCAATAGGGCCCGTGACTTCATTGACAGCAGCTCCAAGTAGAGTGTGTAGGTGTTAGGGTCAGCAAGCCTGGCAGGTGTTGAGTGCAAGTGATGAGTGCTCACCCTGCCTTCGAAGGCTGGTGCTGGCGTTAGTGAGTGTAGTGTAGTGGTGTCTCCTGTCCTGTGTGCTTTTCCTCGTGGGCAGGGGAGTGTGTTAGCTTTTGGCCTTTAGCAAAAACGGGCGTTTTGTATGCCCTTAGCACACTTGGCCACTGCTCCCCTCTAGTAGGTAGGGCTTTTGCCGTCTTCCCCCAAGGATAGGCGCCAGCACAGAAATTGGGCGCCAGATGAGTGGTAATAGTACCTGATTAGGACCTTCGGTCCGACGTCAGCGAAGCCCGGTCTCCGGGAGCCACGTCGGGGAGAGAAGTGAGACACACACAGACAGACGTAGCACACTTAGGGGTATGGTGAACCCTGTAAGGAAGGGTAGTACCCCATGGGTCTGGACCAGTCAGGGGTCCTAACTGTGGGCTCGCTTGTCCCCAAGGAGGGAAGACACACCTTGCTTCATAACACCTTGCTTGTCATTTCCCCCCTGGAGTAGTAAGCCACCGTTCTTCGTTGGCTCCCCAAGGTCATTACATTAGGGCAGTTCCCGTGCAACACATGGTCAACAAGGCATACACTTGCTGGGTGGCTGCAAATCTGATAAGCGGCCACCTGGTCCACGCTGGAAACCATAGGCATGGGACTGCAGGGCACAGACAGGGTCAGTGCAGTGCTCCGTAAGCAGTGGTCTGTGAAAAACCAATGGCCTTCGGCCAGGGAGTGGTTGTCACGGGGGGCTAACGGTCCTGTCCTGCGATGCAATGCGGGGCAACTGTGACAACTGCTCTCACACACATACACAGGCACAGCTGCACAAGAGTGCTCACTGCCCATGTAAGGTTTGAACACAGTCAGTACACTGACACAGTGAAATTAGTTTTTCTTTTTACGCTGAGACAGAGTCTCAGCACGGGTTAGTAGCTGCCCCTCGTTGTTCTCAACGACATAGGAGAGGAAGATGGGGTTGATACTCCCATCTGGTTGTATGAGGACTGACATAGGTTCCCAGGTCGCCTCAGATAACCCAGAGCCATCCCACAGGGTTAGGAATTTCCAGCCCTGTTTATACTCGTGGCGAGCAATACCTGCAACCACGTAGTAACCGTCGACTGCCATCTCATCGGCAGTCATCTCTTCGAGTTCGTCTGCCTCCTCTGGGCTGGCCGCGTTCTCTAGGTGAATACGCTGGACGTCACTGTCGCTGAGGCGCCACTCATCCCAGGACAAATCGCCAGGGGAGTGATAGTGCCTCAACTGTTTAGGTGCACAGAGCAGTTCACCACCTAGACGTGGGCTGCACCTGACATGGATCCTGGATCCATCTAATCTGATGATACGATAGGGCCCAAAATAAGGGTCCTGTGGGCGGTTACGTGGCCAGGAGGGTAGGCGTGAATGGTGAACCAAAACAAGGTCACCAACCTTGAAGCTGGCAGATCACCGTAGGCGGTTCCGCCGGCTCACTTCACGGTCACGTATGTGTCTCAGGTTAGTCCCAGCCTGGTTAGCCATAGACTGCTTGTGATCCAGCCAATCTCCAACAGGGCTCTTGAAGTCCTCAGGAAAGGGGGTTCTGAAGAACCAAGCAGGTCGTCCTCCATGGAACAGTTCGTGGGCAGTGAGACCCGTAGAAGAGCTCCGCTGTGAGTTCATGGTCAGCACTGCCCAGGGCACTAGGCGTACCCAGTCTTCGGTACGCTCCTGTTTCATCAGGATTCTCAGGTTTTGCTCCACCACACGGTTCTGTCTCTCACAAAGAGGGTAAGACGTGTGGGTATAGGGCACACCTGTGGTTACCACCTGGTTGAGGGCATTTAGCACTCGTTTGTACCACCCAGTGTCACTGCGGATGCGTACGTCCTCATCAGAGTGCACCTGCTTAGGTGCCCCATAAGGTTCGAACCATTGTTCGACCAACATTTTCACAGTCTGCTCACCTGTGATTATCTTATTGCAAGGGAACACACGGGTGAAGCGAGACAGGCCACAGGTGACCACTAGGCAACTATCGTAGCCGCCGAAGCGAGGTAGAGCGTGGATAGAATTCACATAGAGAAGAGAGTTAGCACAATAAGGTATGGGTAAGCTGAAAATCAGTCCCCTATCCCTACTGTCGCTCTGCTTGCTGGCATGACAGCCACAAGCATCCACAATGGTCTGCATACGAGACTTCAGTTCAGTCAGGGTTAGACTAGAGTAGAAACACTCGCGGAAGAAGTCCACTGAGCGATTAGCGCCAGTGTGACCTCAGCTGAGATGGGAACACTGTAGGCACCCATCAAGTCGGGCCTCAGGTACAGCAATACGGTCCTCGTAGAAGAGGTATTGGTTGTTTTTATACCACTGGTGCCCGTCAATGACACGGGGTTCGAGACCAGTGCTGAGGTTCTGGAGAATTTCTTTATACTCTGACTGATAGTCGGTTAGGCTCCTACCATGCAGGATTCCAGCGGTGCACATGGACAGGTCAAGCTTGACATCCATACGCTGGAAAGCCTCTTTGGCGAGTGCTTCAGAGCTCTCACCTATAAGCGCATCGAAGTTATTGCGCGATATATAGTCAGACAGTTCATTTTTTATACCAGGGATATGATGTACTGTCAGCCTGAAGTGGCTCAGGTAAGTCTACCACCGCTTTAATTTTGCTTTCTCCGGTGGTGGGCCTTTCTGAAAAGACTTCACAGGTACTTGGTCACAGAGCCAGACAATAGGGTTAGATCCCAGGAGTCGGGATTGTGACGAAAGCACCAACATACCGGCCAGGAGTTCCTGGTCATAGGTTCTGTAATTTGAGCGCGCTTGGTTCCATTTCCAATTCCAGTGTCCCAGTCGCACCAGCCGCCACTCACTGGTAGGGTAGTCATGTTTCAAGGAGCCATCACGGTTCAGTCCGCCAGTACGATAATGGCAGTGGGTTAGTTCAGCTGGGTTAAGCTCCTGCCATTGGTAGATCGTTCCACCTCCCCCTGCATCACTGGCATCAGTGATCAGGACTATCTCGCCCTTAGGGCGGGGTACCCCCAGGCAGTTGGAGGAGGCAATTTTCTTCTTCAATTCCTGGAAACACTCCTCCTCTCTGGAGGTCCACCTCCAGGGAGTAGTTTTCTTGATTAGGTCAGTGAGGGGGGCAGAGGAGTAGGTAAAATTGTAGATATGACGCCTATAGAAGTTACAGGCGCCCACAAAACTCCTCTGGTCGTGTAGACCGTTCTTAGGGTCATCGCGAATCTGCATGTCCTGCAGGGGCTGCATCTTAGACGCGGCTGGTTTCCAACCGCCATACCCCACGTCGAAACCCAAATACTCCATCCCCTCTTACATAAACTCACATTTTTCGAGTTTGATTCGGAGATGGTATTCTTGACAAACAATGAAAAATTCACGGAGGTGCAGGACATGGTCCTCTTGGGGTTTAGTACCCAAACTCACGTCATCGATGTGGGCCTCCATTTCTGCACCCCGAGAAATCTACTCCTGTAGTAGAGGTCTGCGCCTCAGTATGTACAAAATTTTGTTCATTACCTCCTGGAATAGCGCTGGGGCATTAGCCACCCCAAAAGGCATGACCTTCCACTTAAACACACGACCCTTAGGGGTTATAAAAGCCAGCAGTTCCTGAGCTGCGGCGGTTACGTCTACCTGCCAGAAACCACTGCGTTTGTCCATTTTGGTCTTGTACCTGCATTTGGCAATATGCTCCAGGGTATTTTCCATGTTAGGAATACTCCCTGAGTGGTTCTGGGTTTTCTTGTTGACCTCACCATAGTCAACAACCAGTCGTAGGGTAGTCGATCCTGGTTTGGCAACCAGGAAACAGGGACTGCAGTGATGGGGGTAGTCCCCTTTCTTATATTTCTCCACGAGGCCCGCATCATTACATTCCTGAATCTGGCGCTCGATTTCTTCAACCTGTTTCTGTGGAGCAGGGTAGGGACGACGCCTCACTCCCGCCTTTTCAAATTCAGGTTTCAGTTTCAAGTCCATCTGGACCAGTTTTGTACAAGAGAGGGCGGGCGGCAAGGCGCCGAACACCTCCTCATAGGTTAGGAGCAGTTTCTTTGGTCAGGGGTCAAGGTTAAGACTCTCGATTTTGTGCAGGAAATCCTCCTCAGCATGGAGGTTGCTCTTTCCATGTTCTTTCTTTTTCTGCCGATCAGCAGTTCTGGCAGGTACAGAACCATCGTCCCAGTCAGGGGAATGAAAGTGCTGCCCTGGGTCGTTGATGGTGCCGGAGGGCTCGGGGCCGGCAAGACCAGTGGGGCAGGCACGCGAGGAGTCTCCCTGGACGTTGTTATTGGGGGTAGAACCGGATACTCGAACACCAACGGAGGCGAGAGCAGCGACAACAGAAGCAAGGTCCATGCTGATTGTTATCCGGCAGAAAATCCCAGTCTATGAAGAAAATTGATGCGGATTATTCTAGATACATCTGAGTGTCCATATCTGTCTGAAAAGATTTATATAAATCCAATTATGAAAAATGTTTGGCCGATCTGGCCCGCGAGCGCGCGTCAGCGGCAAATGGCAATTCCAGGCAAATGACCGGAACGCGACGGATTTACGGGGATTGGACCGCGGAATCAGATCCGGCATCTCAGAAATATATAGGTCTGATCCTGAGACTGAGCTGCGAGGCGGCGATTCCGCCGAAGCAAAGAAAATGACCAAAATGTAGCCAATCTGGACAGAATGTCTGAAAGTCTGAGCAGATGGGGCTAGCCGCACTTACACTCCCGCTCCAAAAACACACTGGGGTGTGTCGCTACGTCAACGAAGAACGTAGTGCGGGTAAGTCCCAGAAAAAA
This sequence comes from Eutreptiella sp. 'Long Island Sound 2002', assembly GCA_964036045.1. Classification (NCBI taxonomy): domain Eukaryota; phylum Euglenozoa; class Euglenophyceae; order Eutreptiales; family Eutreptiaceae; genus Eutreptiella; species Eutreptiella sp. 'Long Island Sound 2002'. Next base: position 60,228,863 of record OZ038387.1, read on the forward strand.
ATAGAAATGTAGCCTCCATGGGGCGAAATCTGCTTGATCTGACCTGATTTGGGCTGAATTGGCACTGAATCAGGCTGGATGAACCTGAAATGAGACAGAATGAGAAGTGACGAACAGTCCTCCGTGCAGTAAAACATTAGGTTAAGGGCTAAAAAGCATGTAAACGTATCGAGAATCGATACCAAACCATGCATTGGTTGAGAATGAGGTAGGTTATTGGTGGATTGAGTGGGGGGATCAAGAATTGGAGTGACATCTCAGCGCTCTGGCACAGTTTCGCTGTCGTGGGCACGCTACGGTGTCCTCGCCGAACTCTACATCGTGTTAGTCCCGCTTTTCTCGTTCTGAAAAGTGCAGCATGTGCTTCAGATGTGGCGCATCTGGTGGATGATCACAAGATTCAGCAAGATTGAGATTGAGATTGAGCAGAGATGAAGGAGGTTAAGCAATCACAGAGAGGGAAAACAATTACAACTGTAGTCTGCAGACCCTAAGTGAACCACAGAAGGTAGGCTTGTCTTTCTGTTCACTTAGATCTAAACAGATCTTCGAGGAATGTGGAGTGATGACAAGGACATCAACCTAGATTGTCCTAAAATCAGCAAATTCCCTAAGATGAAAGTGAAATGAAGCGAAATGTCTAGAACTGAAACTACTAACACTTTCGTTTAGACTAAAGTTAATATATATTGTCGTTTATTCAGCTCAATTGTGCTTTCCGGCACGTTGGTTCGCGAGCATCCAACAGATTCCATCAAAATGTGGATCATGTGATGATGCATCATGATGGGACATGATGGCCCTGGATCCTTGGCATGTAACGCGCCGAAGGTTCGCTGAAGGCGCTTTACTGACAGTATATAACTGAGAGACACCGAATTTACAGTGGCGGTGGTGTCAATCGACTTGGACAAGGCCAATCTTTCGATGGAGTCCCACAAGACACTTGGATTCACCATTTTCGACAGTTTCAGTTCGGATTGAGCTCACATTGGCGTGTGCCAAAAATACAACGAAGCTTACGGACTTCAGAGGTTGCTGTTAGAAGTCCCTAGAGCTCCTATGTGAAAGTTGTCTGAACAATTGACGTCTGGGTTTCGTGTTTTGGTTCCACTGTTGCACAGAATGATGGACAAACCTGAGAAATTCAAGGTAAATTCAAGGAATCTGGATCTGAATCTGGACTTTGACTTCAGCATCACGGCAAATGAAGGTAAGATCTGAGTTCCTGGCGTCGCAACTGGTGCAGCCAGTACTACAGGGGGTGCCTGTAGGGGTGAATGTCACCGGCCGGTGTTTTTACTATGTACATTTGCTTCCATCTGCACGAGTAGCCAAATTCCAAAAATGCACAGACCAACAGAGACAAGATTACCCCGAATCTGCCTGAATTAAGCCTGAGTTTGGGTTTTTCTGAACACGGCAGCACACTCCGTGGCTTTCGGCTTTCGATACGCTGCCGAGCGGAGACCAAAGAAAAATTGATTGACGTCAAATTATCAAACATTTGCAGTTCTCCACATCATGACATAAACAGAAAGAATGAACAGTGGATTGAGCAGAATGTGGTTCTTTCAAGTCGAATTCGGCCAAGCACGAATACATGTGACCACCAACCTGTCTGGTCGGGCCCTCGTACGGCTTGGGCGCTGCAAATCAGCGACCGAACTCGAAGCTTGGTCCTCATTTGGCTCCTGGGCTGGCCTGACCACAGGAGGGGGGATCGACGGATCAGCCCTGGAATGTGGCTGCTGAGGGCCGTAAAAGGCTGGATCTCGATTCACCACAGGTCGTTTTCCGTCGCTCTCCACTTGTCTGTCTGGTTTCGACAGACAGTCTGTCAGGAGTACTCCAATTTCGGGGTGCTTCTTCAGGAAGTCGATGAACCCCTTGGTGTATCCATGGACAAAAGATTGGGCTGGTTCCCAGTTGTTGTGACTGGAATCAAAGCCCCTCCACTCACACAGAAATTCCCATTCGCCCTTGGCGTCACGTCTTGCTTCAACAATCCTCTTGACTTCGTACTTCCCCCCTTCGATGACCCGATCAGACAAATGTTTCGCAGTCCAAAAAAGGGGTTTAACCCGATCCTTGGGGGAGGGGATCTCTCTCTTGAGGCGATCGCCCGAAACGTCAATTTCCCTGCTGACATCCACACGAATCCTCCACCTGTTCTCACCAAGACGCGCTGTAACAGCGAATGGCCCCTCCCACAAGGGAAGAAGCTTGTCATCTCCGTCCAGGGTGGTTTCGGATTTTCGAAGCCAAACTCGATCATCGACTTCAAAATTGTGGGGGTTTTTTCGGCCTTGATTCTGGACTCAAAGCCAGTCAGCTTGATGCTTCTCGATTAATTTCGAGACAGTTTTATCTGCTCGTTGGACTTCGTCCAAAAACAGCGAAGCATCTTTACAGGGGCGAGGCTTATTCAACGGCATGTTCCACCAACACTTCTTTCGTCCAAAGACAATTTCATTTGGAGAAAGGCCATGATACAAAGGCGTGTTGTGGTAACGGCGAAGCATGGCGAACAGAATCTCAAGCCAATGGAAATCCTTTTCAATCGCGCGCTCCTTACGAAGCATATTTATAAGTGAGCGGCCGGCTCTTTCGCCAGGCAGCGCTCGAGGCGAGTGGATTTCACATCGGAGGTGGTGGATTCCAAGGCAAGCACATAATTCTCTCCACCATTCGGAGGTGTACTCTTTGCCTGAATCCGTCACCACCTCGGATGGGACGTCCCAACCTCCCATCCAGGTCTGCGCGCACCATTTGGCGGCAGCCTTGCCAGTCATCGACTCAATGTTGCAAGGCAACACTTGAATGTAGCCGGAATGACGGCACTGAATAAGGAGCACACCATTGACTTTTTTATTCGTCCAATGGCACTCTTCGTCATCGAGTTCACCGAGATAGAAGAAATCACTGGTGACTCTGTTAAAGAGGCGCTCCGGAATAGGATGAGGCCTCAGATGGCCGTGCTTCTTCGCGCTGGGGGGCGTCGAGACAGCACATTGGGCACATCCGGCGGCTACTTTCATGCAGTGAGTATATAGCCGTGAGCCAAACAACCTATGTTTAATCATCGACCACAGTCGACGGCCATGTGCGTGGGGGGACTCCCATTTATGCCACCAGTTTAACACTCGAGGGGCCAGGGCGTCTGGTACGCACAATTTACCCTCCATCCACAGCTTCCCCCCATCCAACCAGTACTCAGAAAAAATCCCATCCTTGTGAGCATCTTTGGATTTGAGATTTCCAAAGACCTCTTTAAACATTGGATCCTGCAGGTAATCGGACGTCCAGTCACGGATGATCAGGGAATCTTTCGGCAGGGGTGGAGTTTTGGCCGGATCTCAACGCTTAATGCCCTGGATCAACCGAAATCGACTTACTCGTCGGGTATAGTCAAACCGTTTCACACTCCCTGAGGAGGGATCGGTGACTTTCTCCACGACTTTCAGTGTTTTGGTGCAGATCTCATGAGCATGCGCCGGATCTGAGATGGCCGTGATGTCGTGACACGGTAATGCGTGTTGTTTAACAGCGCATTGCATGCATGCACGTCGAATGAGCTTTTTTTCTTCCTGATCCCATTCGATGATGACATGGCGGTCCTGCTCCGTACCATGGATGTTGGTACTTTGCAGCCCCTCTGAGGCGGGGTAAGCCCATCGGCTCAGAGCATCCGCTACCGTGTTGTGTTTTCCAGGCAAATATGATACATGGAGGTCAAACAGACTGAGAAATTCGTGCCATCTGGCCCGTCGACCAGCTGGGCTCGCGACAGTATCAATGTGTTCGGTGGCCCAATACTCCAGAGATCGATGATCCGTCAGGACCTCGACTCGATTGGTGCCAACCCACGATTGGTACTTTTTTAGCGCACAGATTATGGCATATGTTTCTTGCTCACGCGGCGACCATTGCATTTGGCGTGGGGCTAGCTTCCGAGACCAAAATGCAAGAGGGTAATGATCGCCGGTGGCTTCATCAACCTGTTCAAGGACAGCTCCGATCGCGTACCTAGAAGCGTCGGTTCTAATGTAGAAGGGTCGGTCGAATTGGGGCACATGCAACGTGGCGACTTCACAGAGGGCCGCCTTCAAGTGATGGAAGGCCTCCTCGCACTCGTCAGTCCACTTGACACGAACCTTTGAACCTGCCTTGCCTGCATCTCTCCCTACCTTCAATAATTCAGTGAGGGGGGCAGCAAATTTGGCATAATTCGGCACAAAAGTGTGGTAAAAATTGCACCAACCCAGGAATCCTCTCAACTCCGTGATCGTCTCAGGGCGCTTCCACTTCTGAATAGCGATGAGCCTCCCTGGACTGGGTCGTAGGGTGCCATTCTCTAGGAGAGAACCACAAAATTCGACTGATTTTAAAAATAATTTTCCCTTCTTTGGCCCACAAATCAGCTGATTAGCATCAAGAATGTTCAAAATTTGGTTCAGCTGCTTTTCATGTAGGGCCACCAGCTCGGCTTCGGTCAGTCCCTCCCCCTCCGTCGCGATGATTATGTCATCTATGTACACACTCACAAAGGCACGAAGCTCAGGATGGGCTGTAAAAAGCACATCCTCCATCATTCTTTGAAAAAACGAAGGGGCGTTCTTCAGGCCCATGGGCATGACTGTCCACTGGACTGGGCCACATGGCGTGCACATACAAGTGAGAGGTCGGCTGTCCTTCCTCAACGGCATTTGGTGAAAGCCGTGACGGAGATCCAGCACAGAAAACAAACGACCTCTTGCCCTCTTGGCGATTTCCTCCTCAATGAGGGGCAGGGGGTGCGAATCCGCCTTGGTTTCGGCGTTGAGATTGCGAAAATCAACAACCATTCGCCAACCATCAATAGTGTTCTGGTCTGCAGGCGGCGGCTTCGGGACTGTGAAGGGTGCACAGCACCATTCGCTGGTCATACAACCCTCAAGCCAACCAAATTCCCTGAGATTTCTCTCGATGATTTTTCTGAGGATCTCATGTTTATGTCCATGGTTCTCATAAGGACGCTGTTTCTTCGCCTTGTAACCTTCACGAAGCTCGATGAAGGCTTCACCGAACTGCCCACGGACAGGGGGGTCTTTGATCAACTTCCCCGAAAGGGTTGTGTCCTTCCGTTCCTCAAAAATCTTTTCTCTTGCCTTGGAACACAATTCAGTGTCCACCTGATCTCCAGGAATTACTGTCGAAAAAACTTTGGTGACTTCTTCGGCCTTGGCAGGAAGAATCTTCTTACGGATGTCCCTAAAGAGGTCCGTATCAACTGCCTCTTGAAGATAGGTGGGTCGAGTGTCGACATTCCAGAGATTATCTTCGTGATCCAGCTCCTCGAAAGGATCTATGAAAGCTTCCACAGGGGGTTTTTCATAAAAAACTCTGAATTTGCGGCGCGATTTGAAATTTTTCTTCGCCCGTGCACTGAAGATTCTTTTCGATGTCGATCGTATTGGGGAAGAGGGAGACGAGGCGGATCCATTTGACGTTGGATCACCTTGGGTATCTGACGGACAAAAATCAGAAAAAATAGATTCATCATCAGCACCACGCTCAACCTCAGATTCAGACCCAACACAGGAATCTGTACCAGAATCAGCAGAATTAGTGTCAGAAAGCTTTGCATCCACCAGGAATGCAAGCGAATTCCAGGACCGCTGTGGCAGGGGACCTGTGTCGTCCCTGGCATACAGCTTAATCTTCCTGGGAAGTTCGATGTAATCTACACAAATGTCTTGTAATTCCTGAAACCAAGGCTTGTCGTCCCACAAGGGCACAACTAAAATTGCCTGGGTTTTATCTTGCTTGATTTTGTGGATGACCTGCTGGATTAAGTGAAACGGAGGATTAATCCACAACTTCTTGTCCCATTTATGGGTCCAAGCGTCGCTAAAGTGCTTGTCAAAGCGCTTGTTCTTACAGTTAGCAAAGGCATCATACTGTGGCCAAAAGGAATGGTGTTCATGAAAATATTCACAAATTGCATCGCGCCATTTGTCGACAACTCTGTAGGATGAAGAGTGCCAGCGCGAAGGGCGTCGTGGCTGGGAGTCCCTACGAAGACATTCTAACTCTCGGGAGTAATCGGCACTCCCATTCACCTCTGCAATGGTGACATCTTCGCCAAATTTTGGTGTAACTTTTTGCTTCAAAAATTCTTCTGCACTTTTAAACCCTGCGTGCAAAAAACGAAATTCAGGACGCTCCAAGGGACCTGACTCCAGCAAAAAACAACGCCGATGACCTACGGGCGCCACCCTGTTCTTGCGAAGCCAAGGATGGCCCAAGTAAAGGTCATACTTTATGTCGGCACGATAGAAGTAGTCATCCTTAAGGACAACTTCCTCCACATTACCTTCTTCCCAAAGGTCTTGAGCGACCAAATGAGTTGATATATAACAACCGCGTTGCCCATTTGCGAGAGAATGTCCAGAAACTCCCTCGAGGGTAACAGGATGAGGCGACTCAAACACGCAGTCGTCGGGTAAGAACGAATTGGATTGGAGATTTACCTCTGATCCATTGTCACACAAACAAGTGGCGAGGTGGAAATTTCCCTTGCAATCAGAGACCCACAGCTTTGTGACAAACTGACGGGCCCTGTGCTTGGACTGTACACCAACCTCGTCCACTACAACAGAAGGATCCGCTGCCGGATCCAGGGGAGAGGAGACAAGCGACCCTACATCAAGTAATGGTCGATCTGGAATCTGGGGATCATGCCTGAAATCGCCTGGGGAGGGGCGATTTTCGTGGCTCCCCTAGGCGTTCTGACCTCCAGTGGCTGCGTTAACATTGTGAACACAGCCTGATTCGTCTATCCACTCATCTTGGAACGGATCATCTGCTGGATTCAAGGCATTTTCAACGTAATCTCGATCCGCATCGGACACCTGATCTGCACCTGAGACCTGATCCACACGATGGTTGCCCTTTCCACGTCCACGGCCACGGCCGCCGGATGATGGGCCACCACCGTCGCCACGCCCTCTGCCCTTACCAGAGAAAGGGGTTCCTGAAGGATTTCCCTTACCTTTACCCTGGGATCCTAGAGCATTTCCCTTGTTTGTACCGGATTGAGGGGTTTGGCCTGGATTTCGATTTCCGCCTCCGGCGTTGCCATTGGGATTTGTTTGGCCGTTCAGATGCCCACCGGAGCCGGATGGAGTCCAATTTCCTTTGCCTTGGGACCCGCCATGGCCTCCAGTATTTTTGTTTCCACCGGAGGGGGTCGGATTACCCTTTCCCCCCTTTCCACCATGCACCTGTCTGTCATTCCTGTCTGAATTCTGAGGATTACTGATATTTTCACCAATCACCTTGTGATCGTAAGGAGACCATCGGTGATTACCAGTAGAATGCGACTTAGCTCGGTTCGTAGAACCTAAAAGAAGGCAGATGCTACAGTGATCCTGAACATTCCGGGTGTCATTCACCCTTTTGTTGCCCTTTTGGGCCCCATTTTGGGTGTTTTGCTGGGTATTCTTGTTTCCCCCAAGACCCTCATGGAAATTTTGATTGGCGGCGTCAGCGAGCCGCTCAACCTCTTCCCACAGTTCCTGCGGGGTGAACGAAAACACCCAGTTCTTGGCCTTCAGGCGATGGCCGTGGAAACTTACTCCCTTGTTGAGGACTTGGACAAACAAGTCCCGATCCTCGTGTTCATTAAATTTGATTTTCCACGTGTTTTCAGTGAATTTCACCTTGGAAAACGCCGTGGGGGAGCACTTTTGAAGTGCCTCCCTGACCGTAAACCTGTTGGCCGAGGCATCAAAGCCTTCGACCTCCGCCCACCAGGTCTTGACCTTTTCTTCGGACTGTTTATTCCGAAGGGTGGCGGCAGTTTCGGAGGGGATCTGGTCAAAAATCAGATTTTTCAGCTCGGCACTAGAAAATTTTTCGCCTGAATGTTCAGATTCTTCCACTAGATTCCAGAAGCGCTGTCTCTTGTCTTGCACTTCGTGCAAGATTAATCGCGAGAACGAAGGAAAATTCTTCAACATCTGGTGGTAATGGTCCTCTGGCAGCCGGGATCCACGTACCTCCAACTGTTCCCACACCTCATCAAAGGTAAGGGGGGAACTTGAATTCTCACGATCACTCCAGGTCCTGAGCCAAGTGTTGGCCGGCGCTCCCTCAAGGCAGTCCAAGAGGGCCATCAGGAACTGATCATCTTGGACTTTTTGAGTCTTAACTCACAGTCTAAATTCCCGTTGGAACTGAGGCCAACGTCTGGGGTTCCCATTATACTTCGGTTGCTTGGCAACCTGACGAAGTCGCAATGAAGTAGGATTTAGAAGTGAATCCAGCCCAACACCGGCCGTAATGGCAGACACCTTGGCGGCATCATTAGCCACACCAGCTCCGGCGAGGGTCTGGGCGAGCAACATCTGGGCTAATGCATTGGAATCAGCAGCAGGAAGGGCAGTACGAGAGGCAGTTCTCTTGGCATTCTGAGCCTCAGTCCTAGCCTTCGCCGTCCTACTCTGAGATCGAGAGATTGTAACCCTTTCCTTTAGCTTAGTCCTGCTGATCCTTGCATCGATGGTCTTAGAGTCCACCGAAGGAGCAATCGAAAAAATTTCTGTCGCCTCCTCCGACGGTTCTGTTGTTTGTTCCACCGATGATGCGCCCTCAGACCGCATGTGGGTCTTGAAAAGATCTTTAATTCCCAGCGTTTGAATGATGAGTTGCATTTGATCCTTGAGCAATTGGAGCTCAGAGTCTCGCTGGAATCTGCAAGAGCAGTCGGCAGGACAGTACATACCGTGTCCTGAAGGGCCTGAGCAGGCTGTCGGACCGCTAATCTCAGTGGTCCGCAGCCAGGAGTCCACTTGGGGAGCTCCTTCAGCCCTAATTTCCAGGCTTGCCTGCCTGGCTGCCTCTAAAATTCCTTCCTCAACCGCGGCGGCTAGATCGTCACGGATGGAAACAGGGGGATGAGGGGCGGAGGGCCCGGCAACAGGTGCCTTGGTCTTCTCCTTCGGGAAGGGGCTTGCCTCCCAGATCTGCAAAAAAAATGGCAAAAGAGTCATCTTCTTGAGAACGCCACCACATCCTGGTATTAATTTCTTCCTGAAGTAGGAAAAAATATTCCATTAAAAAATCAGAGGCGATTCTTTCTTGTCCTATCAGCTTAGACGTGGCTAATAGACAAAGGGCCTCAAGCGCCTCAAGGTTACGGTTCACTTCTGAAGACAAATGGTTGTCCCATTGTGCCCAAGAGGCTGGTCGATTATAGGTAGGTACCTCACCTGGACCACCCATCTCAATGTCGTCTATGTCGGCGTCGATGGTCTCAAAATGTGGACATTGGTAAGGAGTATTAGTACCTGCCAGGTCCGTAAGCTCCACCGGAGCGTTGCCATCGGCGTAGGCTGGGAGATTCCAGCTACTTGATGGCCAATTTCGACTGGGATTAGGATAATTTGAGTCCCCACAGCTGCTGATTTGTGCCCTTCTTGGGCAGCTTGGGCTTGCGCAAGGCATTCCTCTCAAGGCCTCGTTCGCACAGCACCACGGCAGCGTAATTGTTACGTCTCCAGGAGCGGCGGGGTCTACGGGGCCGTACTGGGGAGCTAACTGTGGTTGGGACACCAAAGGAACAACATTCAGCTAGCCTCTGCTACCATGAAAGTGCTGCCCTGGGTCGTTGATGGTGCCGGAGGGCTCGGGGCGGGCAAGACCAGTGGGGCAGGCACGCGAGCAGTCTCCCTGGACGTTGTTATTGGGGGTAGAACCGGATACTCGAACACCAACGGAGGCGAGAGCAGCGACAACAGAAGCAAGGTCCATGCTGATTGTTATCCGGCAGAAAATCCCAGTCTATGAAGAAAATTGATGCGGATTATTCTAGATACATCTGGGTGTCCATATCTGTCTGAAAAGATTTATATAAATCCAATTATGAAAAATGTTTGGCCGATCTGGCCCGCGAGCGCGCGTCAGCGGCAAATGGCAATTCCAGGCAAATGACCGGAACGCGACGGATTTACGGGGATTGGACCGCGGAATCAGATCCGGCATCTCAGAAATATATAGGTCTGATCCTGAGACTGAGCTGCGAGGTGGCGATTCCGCCGAAGCAAAGAAAATGACCAAAATGTAGCCAATCTGGACAGAATGTCTGAAACTCTGAGCAGATGGGGCTAGCCGCACTTACAGGGAACATTGCTGCCCATAGTGCAAAGAATACACTAGGGGTATCTCAGGGTCAGGCAGCGTGTAGGAATCGTCGTCCTCCTCAGACCAGATGGAAGATTTCTAGGTCTGTCTGAGGTATTGCAGCCGCTCTTGGCGCTCAATACCTTCGGCCTTCAGGTACAACAGCCGCCAGAGTTCCTGAGTGTCTTGCTCAGACAGCGGCATGTTATTGGAAGCAGGCCGCGCTAGAGCATCAGGACTCCGGGCCACGGGTTCCCCTGAATGCATAGGCTGCATGTGTAGCACCCGTTTCCCAACAGTGGAAGTGGGTTCTGAGGTTGACCCTAGATCTACCTCCTCCAGCAACAGCTGGGCTAGGAAAGCACTGTGTTTTAGTTCAACACAGCTGGGATCAACAGGAGGGATAGTGCTGGCGATCCTAGACAGTTGGTCGTCAGCATCCTCCTTTACAGCTGCAGGTTCCAGATAGCCATCGGGAGATTCACACCCTGTAAGTGTGGCAGATAGGTGCCCAGGAGATGGGTTTTTGAGATCAGAAAGAGTCAGGCCACGATTTTCGGCCATTACCTCTTTCAGTAGCACCTGATCCACGTCACACAGGGGTACAGGATTGAGAGATCCATGGAAAATGGATAAGAAACTGGCCCACTCAGGGGCCTGCATAGCTGTGTCTGAGTCCTCAGGCACGTAGATGGGACAGTCGGGAGTTGCACTCTTCCCAATGTCATTCGATCTAGCAGACGGCGCCAGTAAGCGTGTTCACCAGAGCAGCCCCAGTCAGGGGTGCACATGACAACCCTTCCTCCCTCATAAGCGATTTTGGTTAGAACCTTCGCGGGTAGGGAGAAGGGAGGGTTAGCATACGCTAGGCCCATTGCTTTCCAGAATTAACGGAAAGCGTTGTTCAAATGTTTCGAGCAGTACAACTGCATGATGTGCTGTTGTTGGCTCGCGAACAATTCCACCTGGATCTCATCCAGGTTTACCTGAAGGGCCGCCAGTCCATTTTCAAGAACGTGACGGGCCAATTGGTAGTTTTCAGTACGATAGTTAGTCTTGGATGCGTAGCGCAGCCCAGACTCTTTTCGTCCTGACAGCTCCAAAGGTACGGAGAAGAGCCCACTGCCAAAGTCGCAGTGCAGAGAATAGGGGCGCTGGAGAGACAGCATTTTTACCTGAGGGTTTCTTCGTAGGAAGTCGGTACCAATGACGATTTCAAAGGCGGCGATATCCAACACTCTGCAGTGTTGGGTCACAGCTTTGTCGCCCAGGCATATAGTCACATCGACCCCCCCCAACAAATGGATGGTACGCCTATCCCCTACGCTTATGGCCACTGTCGTAGTTTTCTTGTAAGTCTTTAGCAGGCGCCGGGCCACTATAGAAAGTGTTGCACCGGTGTCAAGCACGGCTCGAAAAAGTTGATCCCCGATTTTCACGAGGATTCAGAAAACCAAGTTCTCTTCTTCGGAGCCGCCCCCCTACTCCTCAGCAGGGAATTTGACATCAACCCCTGCAGCCATGAGGGACTTGGCCATCCAGGCCAGTCGCCTCTTCTTGGAGTTATTCCCCCCACGGGAGGCGTTATCCCCCTGTGGGCGCTTCTTGGGGTCACCTTCCGCAGGAGGGGGAGTAGCAGCGGGCGCTGATGAGCGCCTCTTGGGGTTAGGGGGTCCACCTTTGGCACCCCCTTTGCCACCTCCTTTACCACCTTTATCCGCATTGTGGGTGTTTCTGGTGGGTGTTTGGTTCTTCTGGCATTCAGCCTCCTGCCGCTTGAGTTTATCACTCTCTCGTTTCTTTATGTGACATTCGTCCTCGTAGTGACGACGTTTGCCACAATAACCAGAGGTGATGGTACACCTGAAATGGTCCTGATGGGTCATAGTTTTCCCATCTTTGGTGTGCTGCTGTCGTTTCATCTGCAGCATACAACTACTGCGGTGGTCGCGCTCAGGGGCATGACAAGGTCCCCCTTTGTCATTGAGAGGTTTACAGTAGAACAGAGGGGGTGTACCTGCATCAGGTTTAACCTCATTCATGGCACGTAGGTTACCCCTTCCTTTACCACCTCCCTGGTTGGCGTTAGTGGGATTTTTAGGCCCTTTCCCTTCGCCACGTTCGGGGGTAGCGGGACCACCTCGACCCAAGTGCTTCTTGAGGAATTTCTCCATGTGGGAGTCATTCTCCGTCTTAAGAGCTAGCTCGATCAGCAGGTCCACCAGGTCGTCGTACGAGTGGGTCCGGCTCTTCCTCTCAGAGGTAGCACGGCAGGTATCCCACGTACGTGTAGGCATCTTACTCCTGAGCCACAGGTGGGGCTCAGTGGCTCCATAGGAGCCCACGTTCATCCGTGAAAACAGATACTCTAGGTCGCACACGTATTCAGAGACTCACGCAGCGGAAGGAAACTCAGGGAGCATAGGTAGCTCCTCTATCTGTGTGCGCACACTTAGGTCAGTCTCATAGACTCGGAATGTTTTCTTTAGTCTTTGGAGTACCTCAGCCCATGTTGAACAGGTTTTCACAATCTGTTTCACCTCTTTTTGCAAAAATTTCTTTTTGCATGAACGTTTCAGCAGTGAGCATTTAGTGGCCACATTCACATGGGATTGCCCAGTTAGCAAAAGAAACTCAGCAAATTCTTCTGCCCATTCTGGCAGACTTTTCGGGTCGAACTCAGGCAACTCCAGAAGAATGTTCGCCTGTGCAATAGGTCTGCCACTCTTCCCACCCCTTGGGTTTAGGCCTGAAGGGGGGGGGGGATACGTCGGCAAGGGGTGCCAGGGCAGACAGCCCTCTTTACTCAGTCTCTGTCACAGGCACGTCCTGTAATTCAGCAATAGGGGCTGTCCTAGCGCGAGGATGAAAAGGGCGGGGGCAAGTGACCTTGGGTAACAACCTGGGCACCCTTGATCTTTTGAGATCATCAGCCAACGTGCTCAAGCCAGGTGAAGGTGAGAGTAGTGCTGGCTTGGGTAAGGGTTCGGTGATACCCAATTTTGCCTTGACAGCTTCTGACAGAGCTGTCACATCCGGGTCTTCAGATCCGGATAGAAGTTTGGCCAAAAGTTCGGCCGTGCGATCCAGAGCCCCATAGGTGGGTTCTGGGTGGAGGGAATCCGGACTCTTTTCAGGCGCCCTTGAAGTTGTCGGCAGGTCTGGATGCCATGCTCTCGGGTGCTCGTGTGGGCTTGGTCGTCTCGGTAGTGATACTGTCGCCGCTATATCTGTAGATGGCCCCGAATAAAGGAAAGACCCCATCTCTGTTTGAGACGGAGAGCCGAGTGCATCAAGAGGTACTTCTCCATCTTCCCCTACGGTGGATTTATGATACTCCTCGTGGAGCACATACTCGTCCATCCTCCTTCGTAGGTCCTCTTGTTCTTCAGGACCTCCAAGAACCGTAGTAGAAGAGGCCGGACAGGCCGACCGGTCGATGGAGGCGGCAACTCGCCTGCGGAGGCGTTGCACGCTGTCATCCCCATGGGCCGCTAAGGCCTCCATGGTTAAAGGGATTGTTCTGGGCGGATCTTGATATGCCCTTCTGTGCTCAGGATCTTCCTGAAACCCAGATGCAGCTCTGAGTGGCGGTTCACTCTTTGGGTGGGCTACACTGCCAAGTTGGACTTGTACACTTCTGATCGGCCAGGTTCTGGAGGACGGTTGAGTGGACATGTTCAATGTGCTTTTCAGTGTGCTTTTCTTGTGCTTCTGCTCAGAGTCGGTTCGAACGGTACTCAGGGTTTGCCTCTGCTACCAGAAAGGTGTCCTTGATTAGTGCCCTATAGATTTTGATGAAGTCCTGCAGGTTTTGATGTTGAAAGCCCAAACCAAAGCAGCAAGTAGAGCAAGAACAGGATGTGGATCGAATCAATGAATAGTTTGAAATCCAGTGTAACACAGAAGGGCTGCAGATAGACAAAGCAGGTATAAATACAAAGATTCAATCACGAAAGGATAAAACAAATGATTTTTATATGAAAGCTGGCATGACTCTTGCCTCCCAATTAGCCTCAGGCACTTCATGTGCACTCTTTTGGATGAAATGGAGTTGGTTAGGATTATGGGGCAAAGGAGTTAGGCCAGACACAGATTATGACTTGGCCAAGCAACTGAATTCAGAAGCAGTTAAAACGTAGAACCACAATAAGTGGTAGAAACAATTGAGTATAGGGGTCTTGGGGTGGGAGACCACTAGGCTTTACCTCCAAGGCCTTAGGCATGAAATGCCTATTTTATTTCGGTATATCCTCCATGAAGGAAGGTACCTCTGCTCAGTTGAGTGGTAGGGGTAAATCACATGGGGGGCTAGGGTTCTAACCCTAGTTACTTTGAGAAAGTGTACTTCAAACTTCCAAAGAGTGATAAAAATACCTAAGTTAGTCTTGGCATCAACAAAAGGGTTTTAAGGGGGAGCTTGGCCTGGATCAAGCCCTCCAAGAAAGACATGGTAGTGACTTTTTCTTACTTCAAGCACAGCTACCCTGACGACAAATGGGTCCTGGTTCCCCTGGGTCATCGGAACTGGAAATGGAACCAGGCCTGGGGTAACTACTCCACCTATGAGCAGGAGCTGCTCGCGGGTATGCGTGTGCTATCCTCTCAGTCCCGATTGCTGGGGAGCAACCCAGTGGTTTGGCTGTGTGACCAAGAACCGGTCCGCACCTTCCAGAAGGGACCCCCACCTGAGAAGGCTAAGCTCAGACGCTCGTGGACCTACCTGAGCCAGCTACGGGACTCAGTTCACCATATCCAGGGCGTCAAGAACGAGTGTGCGGACTAGCTCAGCCGCAACAGCTTTGACGACATGATTGGTGCCAGGTCTGAGGAGCTAGCCAAGGAGGCGTTCAGCCGTAGGGGGTACACCTGGACCTCAACATGACCATGATCCGACCCCTAGATGGAATCAAACAAGTCGAGTACCTGAAGAAGGGTGGGGACATCTACAAACGCCTGGAGAAGCGTCTGGAACCCGTCCTGGTCAACCAGGAACAATGGAAGAGGGGCAAGACCTACCTCTGGCATGAGGACCGGATAGTCATGCCTAGCGAATGTATCCCGGCACTCTTCAAGTGGACCCATGAGTCTGGTTGTCATGTTGGAGCCGACTGTACTCTGAGGCTGTTCAAGCAGTGGTTCCACTCTACATGGAGTGACGATCAGCTGCGGAAAGCCCTCCAGCCAATCGTGGACAAGTGCCCGTGTGAGTCCTGCAAACCTGGGGATATCAGGGACAGAGGTCTCTCTTCGACCCTTCCTATCCCCCACTGTGCCAACAGTGTTCTCTATGTGGACTACACGGAGATGCCTAAGCTTGGGGGCTATGATTTTGCCCTAGGGGTAGCCTGTGGGCTGACCAGGTTTACCAGGGTGTTCCCATGCACTAAACACATCACCGGCGAGGAGACCATCAAAGTACTCCTGAAGGACTGGTTCTGTGTCTATGGGGCACCCAAAGAAATCAACTCGGAGAAGGACGTCCGCGTACGCTCCGACACTGGCTGGTACAAGAGACTCCTGAGGTCCCTCAATGTCCAGGTGTCAACGGGGATTCCCTACACTCATACGAGTAACCCCCTATGTGAGGTAGGTAGGTAGGTCGACTCGGGACAGGGGTTGCCCCGCAGGGGGTCTTACCAAGGGGCTTTCGCTCACCCACCCACGGCCCTACTGCACGTGCCCCCACAAAGCGGCTCCCCCACACGGGGGAAGGGCGCGGTCGCCGCGAGCAGTACCCTACAGCGGGTCCTGCCCAGAGAGGTAACCCATGTTCGACCAAAGTCTCACATTCCCCTCCTTTGGGCGGATGATACGTGGGGGAGGGTCCCATCGCACATCCTCATCAACCTCCGGATTCCGGGGCCCAGGGGCCGGGAGCCAGGCCAAAGGCCCTGTCCTGCAGGCACCCCCACCTGGGTTGGTTTTCAGTAGGCGTGAGGCGACTTGAAGAAGCACGTGCTACGGGACTCGCATGCCGTGGCGCACACTCACGCCTCCTGACTCGGTCGAGCTTGCGCTCTCCCGGGGGGCCGGGAGTCCGAGGGAGGTCGTCGCGGTCGGTTGGTCGGTCGTTTAACGGTTCAGTGTAGTTGTTCAATGCTGGTTGGTTGGTTGCGTGATGGTAGAGTCACGGGTTTGTTCGCGGATATGGTCGCCGGCGGGCGTGGCGCATCACAGCGCTGCCAACCCGATGGACGCCGTTCCCGTTTCGACCCATGCATGCACGGCTGGTTTGGTGTTGGCCGGCTTGCGTGTGGTCTGTTTACGGTCAAGAGGCGGCTGCAGCTGCGGTGTGGTCGGTGCATGGTTGTCTTAGCCGCCTCATGGTCGGCTCGGTCTGCGTGGGTTTCGTTGCGCCGCTGCCGGTGGTCGTATTGCCGAATGTTGTTTGTGCGGCCGACACGTCCGTGTCAGCGCTGGCCAGTTGCGTCTTGGTTGGTCCAAGGGTGGCGTAGTGCGGTTTGTCAGCGCTGGTTGGCCGCGTCTGTAATGGTAGAGTTGCGGTGTTCTGTCGTGTCCCCGGGCATGGTTGCCGGCGGCGTGGCGCACCACGGTGCCGCCTTCCCGTTGGATGCCGTTCCCGTTTCGACCCGTGCACGCCTGGCTGGTTTGGTGTTGGCCGGCTTGCGTGTGGTCTGTTTACGGTCATGTGGCGGCTGCAGCTGCGGTGTGGTTGGTGCACGGTTGTCGTGGCCGCCTCATGGTCGGCTGAGTTCGTGTGGGTTCCGTCGCGCTGCTGCCGATGGTCTTATCGTCAAATCCTGCTCATGTAGTCGGCATGTTCGTGCCGGTGCTGGTTAGTTGTTTCTTGGTTTGTCCAAGTGTAGTGTAGGGCAGTTTGTGAACTTTGGTCGGCCCCGTCCGCGGTGGTAGAGTTGCGGTGTTCCGCTGTGCCCGGTGGTTGGCGGGCGTGGCTCGCCATGGTGTCGGCAGCCCTTTGGACGTTGTTCTCGTACCGGCCCATGCACGTCCGGCCAGTTTGGTGTTGGCTGGCGTGCGTGCGGTCTGTTGATGGTCACTTCGTGTCCGCTGTAGCAGTTTTTTTGGTGTGCGGTCGTGTTAGTCGCCCCCTGGCCGGTTCGTTTAGCGTTGGTTCCTTGTCGTTGCAGCGGGCGTTCGCGCAGTCGGATTTCTTGCGCGCAGGTGTTCTGTTGGTGGTGGTGTTGGTTGGTGCCAGTTGCGTGGGGTCGGCACGGTACGTTTTCATCCTGCGCTGTCTGTCCACCGCGGGGGAGAAAAGTAATGACAAGCCGTCGGACCGCTGTAAAGAACTTTTTTCCCCTTTCGGTGCCCTTGTCCCTGCCCCTCCCTGGCAGTGTTGCATGCACAACCCATCATCCGGTATTTCGCGGTGTTCTGTAGCCGTCCTTCCAGCTTTGCTTGTGCCATTCATATGTACACCCCCCGCCGGTGGTAAGGCCCCGTTGGTCCCCCTTGGCGCGCCCCTGTGCTCCCCATGGGAGCCCCAGGGTGCCGTCCCAGCTCGGTGGTGCGGTGCTCGTGCTCGTGTCTGCCTGCCTGCCGTGCGCTATATCGTGCTGTGTCTTGCGGGTCATGCGGGTGGCGTGCCTGTGTCGCGGTGCTGAGTTTGGTGGTTAGGATGGTTAGGGCGGTTCGGCTTGTGCTGTGGTGCCGGGACGTTCCGTCCGTTGTGGCGGGTTGGGCTCGGCGTAACATATCCGTGCCCGCTGGTAGGGGGTCGGTGTGGCCCCGTGTGGCGAGCCTGTGGCCCCCTGCGTGCCCCGGTCGGGTTTTTGGAGGACAGGAATACCGGGCAGTGTTGCATCCCCCCTCCCGCTTAATGACTTTGTTAACTTTCTGCGGGGAGCGCGCCATTCGTACCATTCGCGTAGGATATATGTGCCGTAACCCCCCCGGCGTCCCAGGCGTGTAACTTTCCCGGAGGAGGTGCGCGCCGGTCCCCGCGGTGCATGTACCCCTGGACACTCGCCTTCGATGGTAATACTCGGGACGATTGTTCGTTAACATTCTCGTGGTCATCGGCCCGGCCGTGGGCCTCGCGTGTGTGGCCGGGTCCTTTGCCTGGTCCCTTGTGTATCCCGCTCATGGGAGAGGAGGGTGAGGTGGAAGGACGGGTCTGGTCGTGGTGCCGCCCCTTTCGCTGTTGCAGCCGGGTTGCGGGGGTCCGGGAAGCGTGGCCCCCGTCCGGGGGATGTGGGAGGAAGTCGTTGGGCTTTCGTTCGTGCTCGATACCACGGGCTGCTAAGGCTAGCCCCTATTCTTCGGGCATCTGTTGCACGTGTCGGGCAGGTTGATGTCGCTCCCGTCAGTGTGTCCGACCGACAGGCGTTGTCGGGGTGTGTTGTGCGGCCGCGCGTCGTTGGGTTGTACGAGGGGGTCCTTTTGGGCGGGGTTGGCTCGCCCGGGGTCGTCGCGGTTTATGGCCGAATGCGCAGTTGTTGGTGTGACGTCCATCGGCCGGCCCCCTGGTGGGAGGAGGCATCCCCGCAGCCGTCGTGTGGTCTCCTCCCTTGCGCATGGCCGCCGCGTAACTCGTGTCGCGCGTGTGTGGCTGTGTGCCGCCGCTGCGGGTCCTGTGGCCGGGTGCGGCTCAGGGTCCTGGGGTTTCATCACCCGTCGCACAAGGGCGCTGCTGAGGGTACTGAAGATTTTGTGCACAAGGGCCGTGTGTGCTGCCCGGGCCTCCGTCGCAGTGCGGATGGTGGGCTGCCGTCGTTCGCCCAGCGCCAGCGCCCGGATCTGGTGGATCGCGGTGTTCGACAACACTCCTGCGGTCATCGGCTTGGCCGTGGGCCCCGCGTGTATGGTTGGCCCCTTTGCTCGGTCCCTCATGGATCCGTTACGCGGGACAGGAGGGTCAGATGGGATGCCGGGCCTGGGTGTGGCGCTGCCCCCCTTTCCTGTGGCAGGCGGGTTGCCGGGGCCCGGGAGTTGCGGCCCTCGTCCGGGGGATGTGGGAGGAGGTCGTTGGGGCTTCATTCGTGTCGGACACCATGGGCTGCTAAGGCTAGCCTCTTCCTCTTGGGCGCCCGTTGTACGTGCCGGGTAGGTTGACGCCTTCCCCGCTGGTGTGCCCGGTCGACGGGCGTTGCTGGAGCGTGTTGCGCGGCCGCGCATTGTTGGGTTGTACGAGGGGGTCTTTTTGGGTGAGGTCGGCTCGCCCGGGGTCGTCGTGGTTCGTGCCCGACTCCGCAGCCTGTGGCGTGACGTTCATCGCCCCGTCCTCCGGCGGGAGGAGGCGATCCCGCGTCCGCCGTGTCATCTCTCCCTTTGTGCATGGCCGGCGCGGGGCTCGTGACGCGCGTGTGCGGCTGCGCGTCGCCGCTGCAGGTCCCGTGGCCAGCTGTGGCTCAGGGCCCCTGGGGGTTACCCACGCGTCGCAAAAGGGCGCTGCGGAGGGCACTGAAGATTTTGTGCACAAGGGCCGCGTGCGCCGCCTGGGCCTCCATCTCAGTGCGGATGGCGGGCTGCAGTTGCTCGCCCAGCGCCAGTGCCCGGATCTGGTGGATCGCGAAGACAGGGCACAGGTTGGTCGCAGTGGGGGTCTCTGCCGTCCGCTCGCGCTGGGGGATGGCCTCCAACTGCTGTCGGCCGTCGAGGTAGAACCTCCACGCCGCTGACCACTCCCTGGTGTGTGGCCAGCGGCGTCGCGCCCACCGCCAGAGGCAGTAAAGGGCATGGCCTGGGTGCCAGGTGCCTGGCGACCCCGACAGGATGGCCGTTAGGGAGTACGGGGGTTGGTCCGGGAGCAGGGGGGTGGGGCTATCCGGCAGGTCCGTGGTCGCCGGGAGCATGGAGTCGACGGCCTCCAAGCTCCAGTGGCCCCTCTGCGGGTGCGGGATGATCCGCACTTGGTAGTAGTGGCCATTCTCCAACACGATCTTGGCGATGGTGCCGGGGTCGCGTTCGCGCGGTGGGGGCGCTGCGCGCGTTGTCTCCGGGTAGCGTGCCGCCAGGCTTGTGAGGTTATGCCCCCTGCTACGGGCGGTCCCACTTTCCCATGCCGCCAGGCCTTTGTACGGCGGGATATGGAGGGTTTCGGGCCTCGGTGGCGGGGCGACCCGCTCCCGGCCCCCGGTGCTGGGCACGGGCCTGGGGTCCGCCGGCGGCGCAATGAGCGTGTGTACCCAGCCCAGGTGTGGGACCCACACGCCCCCCTGGGCTGGTTGGTGGGTGTTGAACCACCAGATCCACGCTTCAATAAGGTCGTCGGAGACCACTGCTCCGGGGGTGACGAGCGCCTGGAGCTGCCGCACAAAGATTCTGGTTGATTCGGCGTGTGGCAGGGGGACCACGGCGAAGAGCCTGTTCGGGTCGACGTCACGGAAGTGTCCCCGGAGGGCTGCCACCAGCTCGCTCGAGGGCGTGGAAGCGTGGATGCCGTAGAGCGCCCGCAGTTCCGCCTCGTCGAAGGGACCGCGCCCCCTTGCTGCGGCGGCCGGAGGGGTGGGGGGGGGCTGGCCATCCGGTCCTGGTCCAGCTTTGCGCCAGCCGGGGAGGGGTGCCGTGAGATGGTGCCAGGGTGTCCCCCAGGCGCGTACTCCGTGGAGGGCTCCTGTTGCTGGGGCACTGAGCAGGGCATGGCGGCGGGTAGTGGGCCAGGGGACTCCTGGCGGCCGGAGGTCCCCGTCATTTCGGTGTCCGCCCTTGGGCCGCTCGCGCCGTGCCCCGGTTGCCGCGATGTGTCTTCCGTGGGTTGGCGGCCTCTGGGCTGCGGGGGAGGTTGCCCCCCCGCTCCTTGCGCAGGGCTTGGGTCGGCCGCAGGCTCCCTTGGTCGCGTGTCCGCGGCGTGTGGTCCCCCCGACAGTGGGTTGGCTGCTGATCCTGGGAGGGAGGCGGCGGACGAGCTGGATGCTTCTTCCGCCGCCTGGTGGGAGGCGGCGTGAAGCGCTGCCTGTCGTTCGCGCTTGACTGGCCTGAGGATGGCGGGGATGTGCGTCCGTTCGGTGCAGGGCCTCTTGGACCGGCGCCTGGGGTCGGTGGTAGATGATGGTCGCCGGGTGTGGGGGTCGCAGGGGCCCCCGTGGTCCCTGTCCATATCCTCATGGAAGACGACTCGCCGCGGCGCAGGAGGCGGCGTGCGGCTGCGGCGACAGGATCGGCCAGGGCCCCCTGTCTCTTGGCGCTGTTCCGGCGTGCCGCTTTGCACCCCCTAGGCGTGGGGACTGCCCTGGCCCCTCCGCGGGGCAAACGGTCGCAGGGGGCTTCTGTGTGCGCCAGAGGGAGAACCCCCCCCGGCTGGTGGACGCCGCGGGCGTTCTGGGGAGTTTCGGCGTGCCGCCTGCCTGGGAGGCTCCGGGACGTCCTGGGACCGCGGCCGCCGGTGGCCTGAGGTGTGTCCTTGGTAGCCCGGTGATCAAGGGATTTCCCAGATACCATGGTCCTGCATGGCCGTACGGATGCGCAGGGCGGCGCGCTGGTGCCACTGCCAGTACAGCCCATTCATTTCATCCGGGCTGTAGGCCCCCATGTGCGCCATGAGCCGGGTGGCCACATAGTACCATTGGCTGGGGTGGTCCATGGTGGCGGGGGGCGTCTGCCCCCTCCGATGGCCAAACGTGACGACCGCCATGGTGCGGGTTCCCTCTGCGAGGTAGCGGGACTGCAAGGAAAGCACCCATCGTATGCTGACAGCCAGGGCGAGTTGCTCCCCTGCGATAAGCCTGGGGATCCAGAGGCCCAGGTCTTGGGTCGCCGCGTGCTACGTTTGTTCGCTTGGGTGGCTGGCGTCGCCCTCCAAGCGTGCGAAGTCCAGGTGCCCACGCCCCCAGGGCGGGGCGGTCCCCCGCGGTGGGCCGATAGGTTCGCTAGCGGTGTTGGTGGCCGCTTCCACGCGTGCGCCCTCTCCTGGGGCGCCGGGCTCGTCCGCGGTCCAGTCTGCCGCGCCGCTCGCGGTTGCCTGCCCCTCACCCTGAGTGGTAACCTGCCCCAGGGCGGCGTAATCGCGCTGGAGGTGTGCTTGTCGTGATGCTGTGAGGGGTGCGTCTTCCGCCTGGTCGCGTTGGGGCTCCGGGTGGGCGCTTGGCACCGCCGGTGTTGGGACCGCTAGGGGGTCATCCCTGCAGGAGTCCATGAAGGCATCGAAGGAGTCGTCGTCGCGATTGTGTCCGTCGGGTGACGTTCCCCCCTCGGCCGCGCGCTGGGGCGTGTTGGGTGTGGCTTCCCGGGTCTCGGACCCGGCGCCGGTTTCTGGGGGATCTCGCTGTGGCGCCCCTCCCGGCATGCTTGCGTCTGCGCGAGGTGCCAGGTTCGCCAGGGGGGCGGCGTCTGCGTGATCTGCGTCTGAGGGTCGGCGGAGACCATCCTCACATTCGGTGTCCGGAGTTGGTCCCTTAGGTTGCGCGCCAGGCCGGCCAGCGGCCAATGCCTCGTCGCTTCCGTGTGCCGCTTCGTGCGGCGTGTCGGCACTCCGCATTGGCGGCCGGTCCGTTCCCACGCCAGGCCCCCATTTGTGTTGGTGTTGGTGTCCGTTGTGGGGGCCCCTGCATTTCTTCCGCGCCCACCGTAGACTCCTCGCGCTGCGGTTGGGTCGGCGGTGCAGGCGGTTCGGCTTCATCGTTCGTCCGCTGTGGTGCCTCTTGGGTGTGGCCTTCCGCTACGGGCGGTGGCTCGGGTCGGCTCCCCGGACCCGCGGGTTGTGGGGCGCCCGCCGGGGCGGTGGTGCGTGCCGGATCCGGGCTGGGGCTCGTGCCGGGGACTGGGCAACCGGGAGATGACGGCTGTGCTGGCCGCGCCGGCGGCCCGGCTGGTGGGGCGTGGCGCTGCTCGGGCGCCGGTCCGTCGCACGTCATGCCCGGTAGGTTGCCCGCGCCGGACGTTGCCGGAGCCCGGGGGGTTTCGCCCTCGCGGGGGCCGGGGGTGTGGGGATGCACGGTGCCGGAGGGCCGGGCGGCGGTGGTGTCGGTCGGGGTAGCGGTTTGTGCCTGTGTGGGGGTGCCGTCGGGCGGCGTGTGCACTGGCTCCGCTGCCGGCCGGTCAGTTGTGCCATGGTGTGGGCGGGGTTCCGGGCGGGCCTGTGTTGCTGCCGCTCGGCTGGCTGCCGGCCGCGGACCGTGCGCAGGCGCGACGGGCGGTGTTAGGGGCGTCAGGCTTCCTGTGGTGCTTTGGGCCGGTTCCCTGTGCGGGTGTGCGGAGCCGGGGGGTTGCTCGGGCTGGGTGCCCACCGCCCCCGTATTCTTGGGGCTGGGGGCGGTTCCGCTCCCGGCAGGTGCAGCCCGGTGTCCCCTGTCACCTGTGGTCGTGTGGTGTTGTGTTGGTTGTCGTTGCGCCGCCCGTTTGGATGCACGCTCTTGTCGGGGGCTCTGTGGCGTGCCGGCCCTAGATGGTGCCGGATAGCCTGTAGTCCACGTGGCGTCGGTGGCGTGCTGTTGGTGTGGTGCGGCGACGGGTGTGGGGAGGGCGGAGGTGGATTGGCTGGGGGACGTGGAGGACGTTGTGGCCGACATTCAGGCCCGTACATTCGTGGCCCTAGTTGCCGTCGTGGCGCGGGATCGGGGCGGGAGGATGGTGATGGTCGCAGTGGTTCTCCGGGGGGAGTAGGATGAGCCGTCGAGCCGGGTACCTCTGGCCATGTTCCTGGCCACTGCCGCATTGCCGTACGTGCCCGGTTGCGGCGGCGGGAGGTGCGGCTGCTGGGCACGCTGCACCAGCGACCGGAGGCTGCGTGGAGGGGGGATGCCCCTCCACGTGGGGTAGGCCGCCATCAGCCTCTCGGTCGCCCCCGGGGTCAGGGCCCCGCCGCGGTGGAAGAAATCCCCCCACTCGGCGCCATGGGCGCCACGGGCGATGCCCATCGCCCACTCCGCGTCCCCCACCAGCCAGCCGAAGGCGATCGGGATGCGGGTGGTGAGGGTGACGACGATGGTGCGGTAGTTGTTGAGGTTCGTGGGGGTGACGTAGCCCCAACTGTCTGGCAGATTGCCAATGGGGGGCAGGCCGCCTCGTGGGGCGTCGTCGTAGTGTTCGTGGTTGGGGACGTAAATTGTGGAGTCCGCCCCCGGGTCTGGCAGCGCCCAGGTTGGTGCGCGCCAGGGGGGGCGGGGGGGTGGCGTCGCCGGGTCCTCGTCGGTGAGGACGTCCAGCCACTCGACGTCGGGGCTGTCCTCCCTCGCGCCGTCGTCCCAGACGTTTTGCCGGATCAGAGTGCGCAGCGTCTGGAGTGTGAGGTCTCCGTCTTGCGTTTCGCGCGGCGGCGGAGCCGTGCAGAGTCGATGCGGTCGCCAGCAAAGTGGGCACGACCACAAGTTCGCGATGCACGGGCTGCAGAACCAGTGCAGCTGCTCAGTGCCGCCGCAGCCGAGGTCATGTCCACGAAGCGGGTTGCCGTCTTCGTCGTTCACCTCCATGCAGACCCCGCATTGGTTCCCTTGCCGCGGATGTAGAGCTTCACCTTCGGGCATCCTGAGGAGAGGTATTGTTTGCAGGACGATCGGGCCTCTACACGGGAGGGGGCGCGTGCGCTCTGGGCGGTGCGACAGCAGGTGCTTGGCGGTCGCCGCGGGCCCATGCGTGTGGCTAGTCGCTCGGCTGTACATGTTGGTAGTGGATGAGGAGGTTATAGTACGTGCGGCGGTCGTGGGATGTTTGGTGTGCCTCCTGTGCGTACACCTGGATGCGGTGCTGGGGCTGTGCGTCCGCCCTCTTGATGGCGGTGAGCTGCATGTGACGTATTGTGGCCCTAGGTTCTGGGGCGTGGTCGGCGACGACCCTGTAGAGCTCGAGTGGCACCGCTCCCCTGAGTACCGCCTCCTTGATCTCCGTTTTCCACATCAGGCGCCGAACCTCATTTGCCGGTGGCGTGGTCGGGCCCCACCCGGCGTGTTGCGCTATGGTGTTCTCCGGTGTCCACGTGGCCAGGTGGTTGTCCCCTTGGGCTAATGGGCAGCGTTTGAAGTGCTCCCATGTTTCTGGCTGTTGGAGATGGCAGGGGCATATATGGTGTATTCCGGGGGTATGTATATACTTCGCCGGGCATACCAGCGTGCCACCCTGTCTAGAAGGGGCAGTTGTTCGAGCAAGAGCTGGGCACGTCGTGTCTGCAGGTGTACCGGTATTAGGCACGGGTCAAGAGCCGGGAAGTACAATGCGGTACGCAGTGTATGTTGGAGACGGCTCAGAAGGGCGCTGTCGGCCTGACTGCCCGGAATGTTTGCCATGGTGCGGACGGGTTGTGGGTAATGGTATGCCCGTCCCGTGTCGTTGTAGATGCGATCGTCTGGCACCCATTCTGGTGCTTCCGCGGGGCGTGGGACTGGCAGCAGGTGTTGGAGGTGTGTTTGCATGTGGTCTTGCAGCGGCGGGTCCTCGCCGTCCGTCATATGCTCGGCAAGTTGGTTGTGGGCGTGCAAGTCTATGTGTCCGTTGCCCCGGCTATACCGATGAGATTCTTGTTTGACGAGATGCAGGACGACGTGTTTGGGGAGGCGCCGCAAGGCTGTCCAGAGGTGTAGGGCCTGGGTGCCCAGGCTAGAGTCAGCCGCCTTGTGTAGGGGGTGTCGTGCCAGCCTGCGGACGATTTGGAAGTCCACTGCTGCGTCTACCACTAACCATACATGGTGTGTGTGGTCACGCGGTTCTTGGTGGGTGTCATTGACGGCTCCTACAACGATCGCCACTGTCTTCAGTTCCCCGTGAGAGGAGGCTCAGAAGATGGTAGCCCCCGTGAGGTGGTGCTGGTGCAGTCGGCCTGTCGTGTCTACTTTCAACTCTAAGGCCGCCCCCCCGGCCGCTGGGGTGGGGCTTGTAGTGCCGGAGGCATCCGCGAAAACGATTGTGTTGTGGTTGTCCGGGTGTCGTAGGCGGCATGGCATCGTTGGTTGGTAAGCATGGATGGGTGCTCGCCGTTCCGTGGTGGACCACGGCGTGTTGGTGCCCGGCCGGAGTCTCCGGGTAGCATACACGCCCACCCGCCGGCGGATGATCTCGGTGGCCGCCGGGATCATGCGGACATAATCGTTGTTCCTCTCATGGCCCTGTGTCAGATAGCCGTACACGTACTGGAGCAGGTACGCTGTCTGCGGGTGGAATGTGGTCCACTCAACCGTCTGCCAGTCCTGTACTTGGTTGCCCCGGTGTTTGACCGGGTAGGCGGGGGCCTCCGGCGTGGCGCTGCGGTGTTTGGCTAGCACCGGGAAGGTGATGGCTGGGTTCTGGGTGTCCCACGTTCCCCGGTGGAATCTCCATTCCGCCTTGGCGTTGGGGGCCCACGCCACTGTGTCCGTGTCCCTCTCCGCGGCCCGTTCGAAGTGCGTGTGTAGCCACCGGTGTTGTTCCGGGGTAGCGTGGGCCGTTGGCATGGGGTGGTAGCGCGCCAGTAACTGGAGGAGGGGCTACGGGGTGGCCAGCGCGTGGGGCCCACTTTGCCAGCAAGTGGTGGGGATGCCCGTCAGTTTGTCTTGCGATAGTGGCAGCGGACAGAAGGGGCGCGCCGTGGGTGGCGGTAGCATCCATAAATTGCCCCCTGCCCTCCCCGGCCGTAACGTGGCCTTGAGCCCGTTGGGCGCTAGGAGGAGCACCGCGGGCATGGTGGCACCAGGCACATATTCCACTTGCTCCGGTGGCCGGTGGTGGGCCTGGTTCCCTCGCGGTGGGCTCGGCGGCAGTGGCTGTTTGTGCGTGTTCGGAAACAGATTGTACGCCGCACATACTTCCCCATCTGTTGGTTGGGGGTGTCCGGTTTGGGTGGCCGCACTGCGCATGTGGTTCTCCAGGACTGATTTGTTGGGCCACTCCGGGTGTTGTAGGAATGGGACGTGTTGTGTGCCCACTCGTTGGAGGGCTTGCATCTGGTTTGGGGTGACCCGCACGAGGTGGAGGGTGGTGCCCACCAGGTCCAGAGTGGTGGTGCTCCCTGTTTGTCCACCCCCCACATCGGTGTGAAGGAGCGCCAGAGGGCCGGTTTCCCTGCACCTATGGTTCGTTTGGATGACGTGCTGGTGGTGGGGTAGCAGGAGTTGCAGGTGGTTCCATATGCGGGTCCCCACGTTGGTGGGGAGGCCCCACTGGTGAAGTATGTATTGGGGGCAGGTGTTGCGATGGTATTGGGCCTCCCGCAGCGTCAGCGTGAAGACTTCCCGTACCTCCGGCTCATGGTTGTGCATCAGACGATGCAGGTGTACCGCAGTGTGAGCTGTGTACGCGTTGTTAACGAGGTGATCGGTGTTGTCTCCGTAGTACGGTGGTGATGCCGCGCGTACCGTTGCAGGTAGCGATGTGGGTCTGTGGCCGTGGATGGTCCACGCTCGTCGCACTGTGGCGGTGGCCGCTTGCAGCATGTGTTGGGGGTGCGTTAGGTGCAAGGCCTGGAATCCTATAGCTGCGTTGAGCACGGCTTGTAGGAAGTATGCCACGGCCTGGGTGGAGAGTGCCGTGATGCGTGCTATGACCAGTGTCCGTGTCAGCTGCCGTATCAGGTTTGGTGATAGGATGACCCCGCCTGCGTGGACCGCTTCTTGGACCCCCAGGTAGGTCGTCCTGTTTACTGAGTTCATGGGCAGGTCTCCGGGGCGGAGGGGCGGCGGGGGTGCATTATGCACCATGGTGGCAGATTTGACGTTGTGCACCAGCAGCTGGTTGCCCTCCAGATAGGTGGTGACGACGTGGAGAACTTTGGTGGCCCTGGTGGGTTCCGGGGTGGTCGGCAGGGGTTGACGTGCGGTGGCGGTCACCACCGCCATGTCGTCCGCAAACGCTAGGAGCGGGGTCTGTAGGGGATATGGTGCCACGTCCGGTTACGTGCGTCGGATGTAAAACACTAGCGGGAGGGTGACGAGTAGGAATAGGAACGGGCTTTCCGCACCCCCAGTAAGAAAAAGTGCTTTTCCAATGCTTTGAGGCATACTCTAGTTGTAATAGGGATGCACTGAGCACACAGGCATTTCTATCTTAGTATTGGCCCAACCAAAAGAGATGATAACACATTTTGACCTATGGAACCAAACACCCAATCAGGATATGGAGTGGACCCCTTAATCCCCTATCAATGTGAGGTAATTCATCTTTTCCTGAGTCGACTGAGAACTGACATATCCAGGGCAGAGCCTATGAATTTATCTATGTTTTCTCATGAATTCTTAGCTGTCCTAGTGGTATGCACCCTAGGGTGCTGGGCACCTCTTTTTGAGAGGTCCTGGGTTCAATTCCCGGTCAGCCTAGCTAAGTAGGAAGATCCCATGTGACATGGCAGTGACCTCATCGCCACATGCCCTGCCACCTCAGCACATATGGGACCCAACACAAAGAGTGCACATCTCCTGAGATGGCACTATGGAGATTGAGTGACCATGGGGCAGTTTTCCAACTCTTTTTCCAAAACATTTCAGCTATCTTTGTGAATATGCAATCAGATGTGCCTTGAGTTGCAGTTTCTGTGAGTACTCTTTCATCTTTCACTGTTTACACTGCAGCCCTTCATGCTTTGATCCTGATTCTCTTCTACTTGCTTATCTCTGGCTTGGGCTATCCTGGATTGGTTGTATTTCAGCAAACAAAACATTTTGATCATCAAAAACAAGCAGCAGGAAACCCTACACCAGCCGCAAGCAGCAGGAGAGGCACAAACACAGTGTTGAAATCACTATAAAACCTTCTGGTAGCAAGAGGCAGACTGTCTCTGCGTAACGGCAGCAACCCCGTGCCGTACAACCAGTGCGCCGAGATCAGTCACATATAAGCAGAAGAGCGAACGAAGATGGACACAAAGAAAGAGGACACCGACGTGAAGACAGCGCCTGAGGCACCAGCAATGCAAGCACCTGGTGAACCTGGACCTGGACCTAGCGCTGTACCTTCGGAGCCCTTACGTGGGCCAGTGGACGTGGCGGAGGATTCGTTGGAAGGACTCCAGTCGGCCTTCCGGGCCCTCTCAGTCGAGGAGGTGGTCACTCATCCTGTGAAGAGGAAGAGAGAGAGCGAGAAAGATGCTGGAGAAGGCATAGCAGACGAAGGAGAAGACCAAGGGCAAGACCTGAAGAATGATCCTACCTTCGAAGGCGCACCAAGCGCTTCTGGCCTCCACGCATCACCCTCTCCTATAACCACCACACTCCCAATTCCAGACCCAGCCGCTGCAACATCCACACCCATAACCAACCCACCTATGGCAGAGGGCACAGGCTTTACTGGTATGCCTACCTACCCTGCCTATGGTTTGGGCCCACCTACCACTGCGCTTCCTGAGGCAACTACTGACCGTGAGCCGGTGACCTCCAGTTCTGCGCCGCGATTGTATGCGGCTGACTATCACCATCCTCTACCCGCTACGGGAACCTATGTGGATGTTCCTGGGTATGCAACCTTGAGTGGGTTGAGGAGAGGACCTGAGTCTCTTGGAGGCAGGAGTAGAGGATCGGGGAGATCCTCCAACAGGTTTCTGACGCGGTCGGAGATCAACGAGGTGCTCCGAGGAGCCACCTCTAAAATTGTTGGCGACCTCACTCAAGAGGATCGAGAGAAACTGAAGCCCCTGATGATACCACCCCAAGCGTCACCTACCACGGTGGGAGTGTCACCCCATCGAGTACAGGCCAACCACCGGGTGGCAGGGCTGACAAACACCCTGGGGAGCCTGAGGAGCCGACCGATGCCGACCCCTGCAGCGATACCGAGAAGTCCTTTCGTACCGAGAACGGCCCAGCCGCCCTAAAGCCATGTGATGAATTCTACGAGAGCCGAGCTGGACGAGTTGGGGCTGACAGCCTTGAGGGCAATGGTGGACGTGGAGCCTTATGGCTCTAGTGATCTAGGCGGAGACCCCTCCAATGATGAGCCGCCGTCTATGACTTCTGCTTCGCCCTCGGAGGACGACGACCCGGAGGACCCCGAGAACCCAAGTGGGAAGAAGGAGAAGAAGAAGAGGAAGACCCGACGCCCTGAGGGACGCAGGTCTCAGGAGGCTAAAGCCATTGCCACCTCCAAGATCGTGGTGAACCTGCCTGAGTTCACAGGCAAGGACCTCAGCGAGTTCGCTGAGAATTTTGGCCGGTTTTTCCGATTGACCGGCCAGACCCACGCTAGTGGACGGGTGAAGTGCGATCTGCTCCTGCAGTGCTGCAAGACCAAGTACCTGGAGAAGCAAGTCAGACAGATTGTGACTAACTCCGCCACCTTTGCCGATGTGTTGGTTGCCCTGGAGAGGCAGTACCCGACCTACGAAACCGATCTCTCCATCAGGGCCGAGATCCAGAGCCTGCCCGTGCTGCCCAACAACCCCAAACCTCGCAGGGTCTCTGAGCTGTTGGCTGACCTGGATCACTGGGCTGGACGATTGACGCCCGGTTCCTACAGCAGCGACGACCTGCTCTTCTGGTTGGTGGCTAAGCTCCCTCGAGAGCTGTGGGACGAGCGCCGTTTGACGGCAGAGCGCAAGGCTAGATCCCTCCGCTACGACCATCTATGCGTGCTACTCCTGGAGCTGGCGCCGGAGAAAGAAAGCGACCAGCACTTGAGCAACTACCGTCCAGCAGGTGGAGGCTCTGGAAGCCATGGTAAAGGGTACCAAGGATCCCGACCTGGACAGGGGACTACCCCCAAACACGCCCATGCCCGTATCATGGAAAACGTCAAGGAGCTCTTCTGGTGTGATGCCAGAGACGAGCAGGGCCCCCTGCAGCACGCCCCTGACTGCGAGCAGCGAGACTGCTTCGTAGTCGAGGGGAAGCAGCAGGAGAAGAACACCGGCGCCAAAGCGAAGCTGCCGGATCATTACAGGTGCACCATCACGTGTGCCTTCAGTGTGAAGAGAAAGCACTACGAGGATGAGTGCTATCATAAGCAACGCCTATCGGCGAAGCTTAAGGGTGAAGATCCTGGCAAAGGCTCAGACAAAGGTGGAGGCAAAGGCAAAGGCAACGACTCCGGCAAGGGCAAGTCGAAAGGACATGGACAAGGGCAAGACAAGAGTCAAGGTGGACGAGGAGGAGGCGCTAACCGCCAGCCAGACAAGGACAACAAGAACACGGACAAGAACGGAGGCAACCCCAACCCTAATCCAGGGGGGAACTCCGAGCCCTCTGGAGGGCAGTCTGGTCCTACCACACGCTCACAGACGCAGGCCCAGAAAGAACAAGGGGCCAAGCTAGAGCACGAAGGTGGTGATGACGGCAACGCTAAGAAGAGAAGCCGTTTCATGAGGATGGCCTGGGGTTCGAGGTGACCTGTCCCGCGGAGTTCTGACGGGGACGCTCCGGTGGCACCCAAGACCTGGTGTTTTGGGTACGTATCCGACTAGGGGGACGTGAAAACCCTGGGGGTATTGGATACTGGCGCCACCATATCTATAGTGGCCAAGAAAATTTTACCTTATGGGAGCCTGAAGAACACCATGACCACCGCGGCTATACGAATGGGGGATGGACATGTGGTGCACAGCTGCAGGGACTTTGAAGTGGAGGTACCTATGGGCTCCCGGACTATCGCCCATCGGTTCTATGTGATGGACACTGAGGCCTTCGACTTTGTTTTGGGGACTGACTTCTTCGTGCAGCACTCCCAGATACAATCCCTGACGCTGCAAGCCCCCTACCTCCTCTACGTGGACCACGGCAGTGGCAGAGAGTCTGTGCCACTGGAGCAGTCGGAACATACCTCGAGTTACCTGAGACTATCGAAGGAGGAGCCCTCGAACATGATGGCGGCCTCCAAAACTGAGGACTATCAACTATTGGGGGAAGTCCTAGACCAAGGTCTGAAGGAGTTGGGTTACTCTAGAGAAGACCTGAGTGTGGAGTTGTTTGCCAGCGACAAGCAGCATGTACTGGACCTTTACTGCAGCAAGGGGAAGAACTGCAGCTACAAATTTTACTGGCCCTCTTTCGGGATGGCCTAGGGGAACCCCAGGTTCAGTGAACTGGGGAAGGTCCTGACCAAGGTGGCCTTGGAACGTTCCCGTATGGTCCTGTGTTCCCCCGATGGGGCAGCCCATGGGGGCAACGAGTACTGGCGAAACCTCCTGGACAGGCTGACTATCAGCTCTGTTCGGTTACCTGATGAGGCCATCTACGTGC
The DNA here is from genome assembly GCA_964036045.1 of Eutreptiella sp. 'Long Island Sound 2002'. Classification (NCBI taxonomy): domain Eukaryota; phylum Euglenozoa; class Euglenophyceae; order Eutreptiales; family Eutreptiaceae; genus Eutreptiella; species Eutreptiella sp. 'Long Island Sound 2002'. The sequence goes on from OZ038387.1 coordinate 60,261,016, forward strand.
CTCTGGGGCGTAAGATGCCTATTGGGAAACCCGGATGGGGGAGTATGCTCAGCGTGGTGGTCGGAGGTCTTACCCCCATCCCCTGGGAGTATCTGGACCCGACACTGGTCCAGGCTATACAACGAGAAAGCGATGGACTCGCCTTGGGTGACTTGAAGGATCGACTACGACCTCAAGATGCTATTGAGACTATACCCAGAGGAGATGAGTACGTCGTGACTGACACCAACGCCCCCAACTCTCCCTGCCATGTACCTGTTCCTGATGGAGTCTCTGAGTGTGGACTATCTGAGCTACCTAGCTCTATCCACTCAGATGACGAAACTGAGCACGACGCCTTCTTCGTGCAGACCTGTGTGGAGGAAGTGGAGAACGCCGAGTACGTCGCCCCACTGAAACCCCTACTCTCCATGAGGGTGGAAGACCCCGTGGACGAGGAGCTGGACCCTCGATCCAGGCTAAGGGAGTATGTGGACTCCAAGAGGAAGTTGGTCGCGAAAAAGCTATGCTACGCTAAGCCTACCCGCAGCTCATGGCCACTGAAGCAAGGACATATGGGAGATCTATCCCAATTGAAGGAGGACCTCGAACAGAAGATCACCACTTGGCAAAGGGAGGTAGATCTTAAGCTCATGAAGAGCCTGTGGGGCACCCATGTGAGGACCCCAGAGGAGGACGACCTCTCGGAGGAATGTGTATGTAAACCCCCTCAAGCGTGCCTATGTTGCCATCGTCCACCGGAGATGGTTGAACAAGACCTTCTATATGCCTACCAAGGGTTGAAGGACACTACCAAGGGCGAGGAGTCGGTGGAGGATCACCTCCCGACGTCTATTACGCAGGGGGCAAGCAACTTACACTCTGACGAGGACATGGAGGACAAGATCAAGCTATTGGGCCCGCGGGTGCAGAAGCTTATAAGGACCTATCTGGAGGTGTTCGGACAGCTACCCCCTCCAGCCTCATGTGACAAGCTGGTACAGATGGACCTCAAGCTGAAACCCGAGTTCGTGGGTCACAAGATCCGTAGGAGACCCTATCCAGATCCTAAAGAGCAGACCGACGAGATTGAGCGACAGATACAAGAATGTATCGACGCAGGCCTAGTCCTGGAGTACAAGGACGGGGACTACCCCCTACACTGCAGCCCCTGTTTCCTGGTGGCTAAACCTGGGTCTACAGCCAAACGGCTGGTAGTGGACTACGGAGAGCTGAACAAGAAAGCGTTGAACCACTCAGGGTCCATTCTCAATATGGAGTCTACCCTGGAGAAGATAGCCTCCTGTCGCTACAAGACCAAGATGGACAAGAGGAGCAGATTCTGGCAAGTGGACCTGACGCCCAACGCTCAGGAGCTACTGGCCTTCATCACCCCTCAGGGGAGGGTGTTCAAGTGGAAGGTCATGCCATTTGGCGTGGCCAACGCACCCGCTCTATTCCAAGAGCTGATGAACAAGATCTTGTCCATCCTACGAAGGAGACCTAAGGTGCAAGAGCTCATATCCCGTGGGGCCCAGATGGAGGCTCACATCGACGATGTATGCCTCGGGACCAATACCCAGGAGGATCACCTAATCCTCTTGGGTGACTTCTTCGCGGTCTGCCAGGAGAACCACACACGACTCAAGCTGGAGAAGTGTCAGTTCATGCAGGAGACCATGCAGTACCTGGGGTTTGACGTTGGCTATGGGTGGTGGACCCCAGCGGCCTCTAAGGCCAAACCCCTGATGGATGCTAAGATACGACACGAAGACCCCAAGAAAGGACTTCATGATGTACGCAGTTTCATTGGGGCGTGCAACTTCTATCGCCGCCATATCAAAAACTTCACCTACACCAGCTCCATTTTGACGGACTTGATCAAGAAGAGTACTACTTGGCGCTGGGGCCCACAAGAGCAACAGGCGTTGGACGAGCTCAAAGACAAGGTGGCCAACGCTAAGTGCTGGGGCGTGCCTAGGGCACAAGGGGAGATCATCCTGGTAACCGACGCCAGCAATGTTGGCGGTGGTGGAACGTTGTTCCAATGGCAAGCACTAGAGAAGGAGGAGTTCAACTCCGCCATTTCCCAATGGGGGACGGAAGGTCTCAACCGAGATCGAACCCTCAAGCACAGCTACCCTGACGACAAGTGGGTCCTAGTACCTCTGGGCCACTGGAACTGGAAATGGAACCAGGCCAGGGGGAACTACTCCACCTATGAGCAGGAATTGCTCGCGGGTATGCTAGTGCTATCCTCACAAGCACGACTGTTGGGGAGTAACCCTGTGGTCTGGCTGTGCGACCAAGAACCTGTCCGCAGTTTCCAGAAGGGCCCCCCACCTGAGAAGGCCAAGCTACGGCGCTGGTGGACCTACCTCAGTCAACTACGGCTGACGGTACACCAGATCCAGGGAGTGAAGAACGAGTGTGCAGACTACATCAGCCGCAACAACTTCCACGCCCTGATTGGTGCCCGGTCTGAAGCGCTGGCCAAGGAGGCGTTCAGCCGTATGGACGTCCACTTGGACCTCAACATGACGATGATACGCCCCCTGGATGGACTCCAACAATCGGAGTACCTGAAGGAGTTTGGGGATATCTACAAGCGCCTGGAGAAACGCCTTGAACCCCTCCTGGTCAACCAAGATCAGTGGAAGAGGGACAAGAGCTACCTCTGGCACAAGAACCGCATCGTGGTGCCTAGTGACCGAGTCCCAGCGCTGCTGAAGTGGACCCATGAGTCCAGCGGTCATGTGGGTGCTGACCGTACCCTGAGGCTGTTCAATCAGTGGTTCCACACTACGTGGACTGACGACCAACTGCGGAAAGCCCTCCAGCCTATGGTGGACAAGTGCCCGTGTAGGTCCTGTAAACGAGGGGATATCAGGGACAGAGGTCTCTACTCGACCCTGCCCATCCCTCACTGTGCTAACAGTGTTCTATACGTGGACTACACGGAGATGCCGAAGTTCGGGGGCTATGACTTCGCCCTCGTGGTAACCTGTGGGTTGACCAGGTTTACCGGGGTGTTCCCATGTACCAAGCACATTACCGGGGAGGAGACTTTCAAGATACTCCTGGAGGAGTGGTTTTGTGTCTATGGGGCGCCCAAGGAGATCAACTCCGATGAGGACGTACGAGTACGCTCAGATACCGGTTGGTACAAGAGGGTCCTGAGATCCCTCAATGTCCAGGTGTCAACGGGGATCCCCTACTCGCACACGAGAAACCCCCTATGTGAGCGACAGATCCGTGTCCGCAAGGAGAATGTAAGGATATGGTGCAAAACTGAACGCACCAGAGACTGGGTGAGACTACTCCCCGTCATATCCATGATGATGAACTCCCAAGAGAGTTCAGCTACTGGCTACTCGCCCCATGAGCTATTCCTAGGGCGCCCGGCGTGGTTCCTACATGCCCCCTATCCAGGGGACACCCATTCTTCTGTGGGTGAATGGGTCCAAGAGCAACAAGCAAAGGTGGACAAGGCCAAGGCTATGCTCCAGAGAGTGAGGGAGCGTCAGTGGAACAAGAAGAACAAGCACCGAGTACCGGCCACCTACCAAGAGGGGGACTGGGTGCTGGGGCACCACAGTCGACTACCCGCCTGGCCACGCTCTACCAGCGATGACCCATACTTCCGGCCGTACAAGATTCTATCAGTGGATGGACACCGTATCACCGTGCGGTGTTCTCCCCGTCTAGGGGGGACCGTGGTGTGCGCTGCTCAACACCTGAAGCGCTACTATGATCCTGAAGACCTCTGTGGGGAGGAGTGGGAGCTGAACGACGAGGAAATCGCCGCCCTAGACCTGCAAGGGGCTGCCAGCCCTATGGAAGTTGAAGGGGAACTCCCCGACATGAACGCCGAGGAGATGGCTAAGGAGGGCTTCTACGTGGTGAAGTCTGTCCTACGCCACCGGTATCGCGAGGGTTGGCGCTTCCTCACCCTCTGGGAAGGGTTTGGAGTCGAATAGGCCACCTGGGAGCCCTTCTCTGCGTTTGTACTACCTGAGGGACGCCTAAACTCAGTTCTGGTTGACTACTTGTCCCAGAACAACCTTGGTGAGTTGCTGAGGCTCGCTGAGACGCTTGCCTCCAAGACTAAAGCTAGGGACTGAACCTTACCCATAAGTGTGCTACGTATGTCTGTGTGTGTCTCACTTCTCTCCCGGGCGTGGCTCCCGGAGACCGGGCTTCGCTGATGTCGGACCGAGGGTCCTAGTCAGGTACTGGTACCACTCCTATGGCGCCCGATTTCTGTGCTGGCGCCTATCCTTGGGGGAAGACGGCAAAAGCCCTACCTACTAGAGGGGAGGGCTGGCCAAGTGTGCTAAGGGCATTCAAAACGCCCATTTTTGCTAAAGGCCAAAAGCTAACGCACTCCCCTGCCCACGAGGAAAAGCACGCGGGACAGGAGACACCACTACTCTACACACCCTACCTATAGTGGCACCATCCTGCTGGGCGAGCACTTCTGCAACTGGCTCAAGCCCCCACTCAGGACTACCACTCCTACACGCACACTCTACTGGGTGTGGTTGAAGATCAAGTCTTGGGTCCTAATGACCCTCCTGTGAAGAAGACAAGAGAACACAGCGCTGCTAAGCAACTGTGGCCTAACAGGGGACGCCACAACGTGTTTCCCCTGCTGGGGCTTGGAGGGAAGGGGTGCTCTTGTTGCGTGCACTGCGTGGATGTCAATGGAGTCGAACTGCCCTTGCCACTCCTGGCGGAGGTGCAGTCAATTGTTTGTGTGATCAGCGCCCTTGTTTAGCAGGGCTAGAAAGAAATGGTATGCTGCTGCACCAATCATCCTACCTGCCCACCTGTAAAGCAAAGGCCAATGAAGGGGTGTTTGCGGCTGAGGAACCAAGCCACACTCCACGTATTATACGCTTCTCAGTGTGACCTATAATACACTGTCCTCAAACACGCCCTGTCAAGCAAGCAAGCGTTAAGAGACTCCTCAGGTTCTCTTAAACAAGGTACCGAGGAGCCCCTGGGTAACCTAAACAAGGTTTACTGTGCGCATTTCGCGTGGCCTACCCTTTAATGTGTGTGTGAATGCACGAGCATGCACGAGTGAACGACCTGCCGTTGTCAAATCTTCCTTTTCCTACTAATATTACCTCACGATCACGAACTCCACCAGGGGGTGGCCCCTCCTGGGCTTACTCACCTTACCTACCGCTGGAGAGTGAAGCGAGGTGAGGAGAAAAGCGTGACACAAGCGAAAAACGTCGCTATGCACTTGTGTGTATGTCTAATCACCCTGATCTGACCTCTAATCATCTGCAATCTTTCTAATCTAGCCCTCTATCGTTTGTTAGCGCTGCTACAAGACTCGTTCACGGAGACACGAGACGAGCAATGTGCATGCTGCATACGAAACGAGCACACCTGTAGTTTATACCTCATTCATTGAAGTCTTTTCGTTGATGTTGGAATTCTTGGATTTTTGATTCTTACTGCCAGTGTGGGTGGAATCTATATGTTTATTTATTAATGTGTGTCTCGTCATTTTCCAGTCTACGTGAGACATACGTTTATAATCTCATTATTTCTGCATTTTCCGGCGCTTCGCTAGGAGCCGCTCCTGTGCGCCGCCTTTTTATGCGTAGGAATTTCTTGATTTAAAAAGTCGAGAGATGACTATAATTTTTATAAAAATGTGCTTCTGATGCACAATTGGATTCTGCTCAGGTGTGTTGTCTTAGAAAAATTCTAGGCCGTCATTTGACGGATTTAGGTGTTGTCGCTTCGCGTTTGCGTGGATTCGTGCATAATTCTCCCACTCCTGCCTCTGCAGATATCCTCGCGAAAGCGTCGCTGAGTAGGCCGCTTTCTGGGCCAAAAAGCAGCAGCCAGGAGACTGAGCAGAACCCAAGACCCCACCAAGGGGCAATTTAATTTCTTGACGACTCCCTTCGCCCTAAGGTCAGGACAGCAGGTCGCCAGCAGGTTTTGACAACCGGAGCGGATGTCCATACAGAGTCTGGCGTTGGGTTAGTGTCGCGCTGCGTCTTGGAGGGAGGGATGCACATGCACATCGTTTTGGCATGCTCCCAACCTAACCCAACCAAGCCACAGGAACCCCGGCAGCGCCACGAGCACTGAGCTTTCTGTAGGAAATGTCATGAACACAGCAGCAAAAAGGCGCCAGCCATGGTGAGCGCCCATTTTTCTGTGTGAGGGAAACTATAGGTATTTTAAAGTAGATGTGGAAACCAAGGAAAGGCCAAGAAAAAATCCCTTTTTCCTGAAAATGCGACAGTGGTGGCCACCACAGCACAAGGGGGGAGTAAGAAAAAGTGCTTTTCCAATGCTTTGAGGCATACTCTAGTTGTATTAGGGATGCACTGACTACACAGGCATTTCTATCTTAGTATTGGCCCAACCAAAAGTGATGATAACACATTTTGACCTATGGAACCAAACACCCAATCAGGATATGGAGTGGACCCCTTAATCCCCTATCAATGTGAGGTAATTCATCTTCTCCTGAGTCGACTGAGAACTGACATATCAAGGGCAGAGCCTGTGAATTTATCTATGTTTTCTCATGAATTCTTAGCTGTCCTAGTGGTATGCACCCTAGGGTGCTGGGCACCTCTTTTTGAGAGGTCCTGGGTTCAATTCCCGGTCAGCCTAGCTAAGTAGGAAGATCCCATGCGACATGGCAGTGACCTCATCGCCACATGCCCTGCCACCTCAGCACATATGGGACCCAAAACAAAGAGTGCACATCTCCTGAGATGGCACTATGGAGATTGAGTGACCATGGGGCAGTTTTCCAACTCTTTTTCGAAAACATTTCAGCTATCTTTGTGAATATGCAATCAGATGTGCTTTGAGTTGCAGTTTCTGTGAATACTCTTTCATCTTTCACTGTTTACACGGCAGCCCTTCATGCTCTGATCCTGATTCTCTTCTACTTGCTTATCTCTGGCTTGGGCTATCCTGGATTGGTTGTATTTCAGCAAACAAAACATTTTCCTCATCAAAAACAAGCAGCAGGAAACCCTACGCCAACAGCAAGCAGCAGGAGAGGCACAAACACAGTGTTGAAATCACTATAAAACGTTCTCCCCCATGCAGGACCCCACTGGTTGGGTGGACCCATGGGGTGGTGCCCACGTCCGTTTTTATGGCGTACATGCGGGTGGCAAGGTACGCTTGCAGGAAGCCCTGGAAAGGGAGTCCCATGTGCTCCCAGACGGCCCGTAGCAGGCGGTGCGGGGTGTTGGGGAAGGCCCCTTTGACATCTAGGGACGTGATGATGAGGCTGATTGGGTCAATGTCAGCCATGGCGTCTTGCATAAATATGGCCTCCAATGGTGATCTACCCGGTATCGCCACCCACATTGTGGGCGGTACAGCCCGGTACACTGCCGGGGCCACCCGTTTGAGGATGAGCATCCATATGAGTCTGGCTTCCGTGGTGGCGCACACGATGGGTCTCCAGTTGTCGGGGTTCGCCCAGTCGCCTTTGGTATTCAGCGGGTGTACTAGGTTTGCCCAGTCGGGTGGCACATCCATCTTCCCGATGGCGATATCCCATAGGCTCGCGGCTAAGTGTCTCTTCGGGTTCAGTGGGAGCCTACGGTAGAGCTCCGCCGGGAGTTCGTCCACCCCCGGGGTTTTTCCCGGTTGTAGCTTGTTCAGCACCTCAACGAGCTCCCGAATGGGGAACGGGGTTCGGTGCATGTCTCGTCGCTGTGTTCCGTTGTAGAGTTTCGGCAGGTGGGATATTAGTTCCTCCGTGTATGCTGACAGCTCGCCATCCTCAGTGTTGTGTTGGCGTGGGAAGCTGTTGAGGACTTCTTCCAGGACCACCTTGGGATCGTTGGTCACTGTGCCGTCCTGTAGGCGTGACGCCTTGATGCCTCGGTGGCCTGTCTCCCCCAGGACCTTGTCCACGTGTTACAGCGATTTGTAGGGTTGGGAATTTTGGAAGTGGCGCTGTTGTTCTTGCGCCAGTTCCTTTGCCCGGCGGATGCGCCATTCTCTGAGTTGTCGGCGTGTGGTTTCCAGTCGTGCGGCGATTTCCTGGGCGTCATGTTGGGCTTGCAGGTCATGCGAGTGCACCGCCGTGTGTAGTGCCCGCTTGTCGTGCCATATGGCTGTGATCAGGGATCGTAGGTCTTGATGCGGGGTGGTATCGTCTTGTGTTCTGTGTTGTCCGTTGAGGCCGCATGCCGTGGCGGCCTGTCGCATGGCGAGGTTGAGGTCCGCCTTGTCTTGCTGGCCTAGGATGCGTTGTACCGTGCGGTAGTACGCTACCCATTTGTGGGTGTCGTGCTCTCCTGGCGGCTTGAAGGGTGGTTGCTCTTCGTGGTCCATGCCAGCCCTGGAGGCCGGGGGTACCTGAAGTACCTTGATTTGTATCTCCAGGGGTTGATGTCCGGTGATCTTGGATGGTAGGTCGTGGTATTGCGCCCGTGTCACCTCGACGTGTGCCGAGTCCGCGTAGCTGAGCTCGATGCGGGAATCTGCCGCGCAAGGCTGTGGTGGTCTGTGTGACGGCTGGCCTTGTAGAGAGGCTGTAAGGTCCTGCAGGCCCAGATGTTGCATGGCCACTTGCACCGCTGCATCCTCGGGCGTCTGTCGCCCTCCGCGGTCGTCCGCTGATGGGGCTGCATTGAAGTCTCCTATGATGAAAGTCGGCCCCATCATGGCAAGTTGTCGGTAGGCCTCCATGAGATGTTCGAGGAACGTCTCCGTGGCGTCTCCAAAGGGGACGTGTACGTTGATGTCATTCAGTTGCCATGTTGGGCCTACCAGTTGGTACGCTGCTAGGCGGCCTTCCACCCCCAGGTGGTGGTGGATGTGCACTTGGACTTCACCTTTGGGGGATATGGGCACTCCCTTGACCCACGTGGTGCGGTATTGGTGTCCCGTCCTTGTGAGGATGGGGGTTATGTTGGGACAGACTGCCTGGGTTTTGAGGGCCTGTTCCTGCCATACCATGGCGTCCGGGTCGCATTTTGCCATGATAGGTACGTCCTGTAGGTCCGGAGCTTTGGCCGCGTCGTACAGGGCGCCCGGTTCGTTGAGGGACATGAGAGTGACGAGCGCAGTTGTGACCTCGTGGGCGCGTGCCTTTGTGGCCCCTGGGGGGTCCCTGGCTCGCCGCGGTAGTAGTCATTGTCCCAGGCGTAGTTTATGGTTGATCGCCGTGGCCACCCTTTGTTCCTCCGGTATATCCGGCTCCTCCAGCCATGTCTGAGGCACGTCAACTGTCCAGATGGTGCCCGGTGGTACCTGGTTGGCGGGTGTGCAGAGCTGCACCGGGCACTCGGGGAATTGTCTGTCGTCCCAGAGTTCGAGGTTTGAGGTCTCCACTTTTTCGCCCAATTCCGGGAGTGCTTGCCACTTGATTTTCAACTGTAGGTTGCCATGTTGGCCCGGTGTGGCCAGTCTGCCCTGTATCTTGCCCCGGAACCATACGAATTGTTTCGTTTGTCCTCTAAGCCTGGCTCCGTACACTCCCTGTACTTCTGCGCCGTCGGGCCATTCGGGGTTCATGGCGGCACGTTCCGCCGGCGTGAAAAGTGGGCACGCCGGGGCCTTCGGCTTCGGTTGTTGATCGGGTGGCGGCAGCGCCGGGGCCACTTTGTGCTCCGGTTTGGGCCGCTTGGCCAGGCGGGCCGAGGCGTCCGCCTCCCCCGGGCGGGGCCTCCGTTTGGGTTGGGGCTGTTCTGGCGCCGGTTTGGGGGCCGGTCTTGGTGCGTCGCGGCGGAATATGCTGTATGCCGGTCCCTGTCCCTCCTGCGGCCTGTGCATACCCCGAAGCTGATTTGCGTGTTCTTGCAGGCTGGTGGTGCGGAGGGTGAGAGTTCCTTCCGTGTCCATGGGCCAGGACATCCAGCGCTGCGCCTGTGCTGTCCCGTGCCCCATGCACTAAACACATCACCGGCGAGGAGACCGTCAAAATACTCCTGAAGGAGTGGTTCTGTGTCTATGGGGCACTCAAAGAAATTAACTCGGAGAAGGACGTCCGCGTACGCTCCGACACTGGCTGGTACAAGAGAGTCCTGAGGTCCCTCAATGTCCAGGTGTCAACGGGGATTCCCTACACTCATACGAAAAACCCCCTATGTGAGCGACAGATTCGAGTTCTCAAAGAGAACGTGAGGATGTGGTGCGAGACTGAGCGCACCAAAGACTGAGTGAGACTACGCCCCGTCATATCCTTGATGATGAACTCCCAAGAGAGTTCGGCAACTGGCTATTCGCCCCATGAGCTGTTCATGGGACGCCCGGCGTTGTTCCTACACACTCCGTATCCTGAGGATTCCTACTCCACTGTTGGTAAGTGGGTGAAGGAGCATCAAGACAAGGTGGACAAGGCCCAGGCTATGCTGCACAGAGTGAGGGAGCGCCAGTGGAACAAGAAGAACAAGCACCGCGTGCCTGCCTCCCATCAAGAGGGAGACTGGGTGCTGGTGCACCACAGTCGGCTACCCGCCTGGCCTCACTCCACCAGCAATGACGCCTACTTTGGCTACAAGATCCGGTCTGTCAGTCTGTGGATGGTCACCGCATCACAGTGCGGTGTTCTGTCAGACTAGGGGGGACCCTGATGTGCGCTACTATGACCCAGAGGACCTCTGTGGGGAGGAATTGGAACTAAACGACGAGGTGCTCGCCGCTCTGGACCTACAGGGCACTGCCAGCCCTATGGAAGTTGAAGGAGAACTCCCCGACATGAATGCAAGGAAGGCTTCTACCTGGTGAAGTCGGTTATCCATAACCGCTACCGCCAAGGGTGGCGTTTCCTCACCCTCTGGGAAGGGTTTGGAGTTGAAGAAGCTACCTGGGAACCCAGAGAGAACCACCTCCACCAGAACCACCTCCTTGTGAGGTCACTGTACATAATTGAGTGTACATACGGCAATGACGGCGTGACGTGCACACTGGGACAATGATGTTGATGATAGGGGTGGCAACCAATGCCGTGGGAAAAAAAAAGCGACCTGGGAACCCTTTTCTGCCTTCGTGCTTCCTGAGGGACGCCTGAATTCTGTTCTGGTAGACTATTTGTCCCAGAAAGAAAACGTTTCTGGTATCCCTTGCTTGTTGTTGATATTGAAAACCTTGATTGCTTTTCAAAAGATGTTTCCCCAAAACTGCAAAAAGGTAAAGTCCACGAACAAGGAACACCACAAACAGGATCAAAGTCAGAATTGTGATCGTATTCTTCCAAATCAAAGCATTGTAAGCAACGAGGGGCTGCATATAGACAAATGAGGAATCAAATATGCAACTCAAATGGTTTTATAAACAAAACAAATGATTTTATGTGAACACTGGCATGACTCAGGCCTCCAAGATAGCACCAAGCACTTCATGTGTACTCTTTTGGATGAAATGGAGTTGGTCAGGAATGTGGGGCATAGGAGTTAGGCCAGACACAGGAAATGACTTGGCCAAGCAACTCAATTCAGAAACAGTTACAATCTGGAACCACAATAAGTAGTAGTAACATTTGAGTATAGGGGTCCTGAGGTGGGAGACCACTAGGCTTAACCTACAAGGCCCAAGGCATGGACTGCCTACTTTATTTCGGTATAACCTCCATGAGGGATGATACCTCCGCTCCTTTGAGTGGTAGGGGTGAACTTCATGGGGGAGCTAGGGTTTTAACCCTAGTTGCTGAGAAAGTGTACTTAAAGCTTCATAAGAGAAACAAAAATGTTTAAGTGTTAGTCTCAGCACTTCCTTAGGCAAAAAGGGGGGCTGTAGCCTGGATCAAGTACCCCAAGAAAGACATGGTAGTGACTTTTGCTTACTCCCCCCTGGAGTACTAGTTAGCTAAGCTAGTAGGACCAAGGAAAAAGGCTCAAATTACCCTGAAATTACCTCAGAAAATGGTGTAAACCTTCACAAAACCTCCTCATCAGTTCGTAGAAGCTGTTCACACTGCTGGTACCCTTTAAAAACAGCGTGATGTACCGTGAATGATGTCCCTTCGAAGGGGCATTCCTCAAAAGTAGCTGGCGTGAGCGTAAACGTTTGGAAAAACAGTTTGGGGGCAGTGGGGTTTGAACCCATGACCTCCTCCCTAGGGTCTGCATTGCTACCCACTAGGGTATGATCGAGCGCTCTAATGCGGACGGTCATCGCTGTATAAACAACGTATTTCAGTAATCCTCCTGACCAACGGCCAGGGCGGAGCAATACTCCTGATGGAGCCCACAAAACTCCAGGAGCTGAAAAAAATAGAAATGAGGACCAACAGGGAGTGAATCCTGTGGTTTAGCGAAAGGTTGAGCGACCTAACAAGTCAAATCGCTAAAAAGTGACGGTAAGACGTTAGAAATCATCGTTTATAGGCCAAAACTCAAAGTCGCAGACAAGCGCAACAGAGCCGCGCCCAGAAAAGGGGTTAACGGCACTACAAGGCACTCAAGTAGAGATGTGTGTGCCGTGCCTTGACAGAGAGAAACCAAAGGTTTCTGCATGGTTGCATCAAAATTTTTATAAAACATAGGGACAAACCTCAAAAACACAAAGAAAAGGGAGAGCAGGCGAAAAATTCGCCTCTCAGGTATGCCAGTGTCATGACACACGTATGCATTGTGTTCGTCGTGGTTGTTTCGTTAAAACGTTAGGGTTGTCTCCGTCGTGTCTCTGAGGGGTTTGGCGACTCCTGCATTCCCCCTGCACAGGTAAAAACAAGGTTGAAAGGTATGCTCGACGAATGGTGCACGTAGTGCACATGTAGGGTTAGAGAAGATGAAGTGCTCGCGATGCATGTGCCGGATTCCGACATACACACGTTGCCACGCTTCCTTGTGCATGCACCCACCTTCCCTTCCCTTCCCAGGTACAAAGAAGAAGTGTGTGCTCGTGTTTGCGCCGTTTGTGCGTTAAAGTAGGGTTGTTTAAGAAGCTAAGGCTTGTTTCGCGGTGTGCTGTCGTCTCTCATTCGCCATTCCCTGTTCTCCCTTTCGCAGATGACAAAACAGGCACAACAGGAAGAATCAAGCAAGCCACACGATGCAATTAAACGCTTAGGGTTGTTTATAACTCGCAATAGGGCTGTTTAAACGCTTAGGTTTGTTTTGCGTTCGCTTCACTTCGGCATTCACACGATGCATGGTGAGTAAGGTAGGTAAGCCCAGGAGGAGCTCAGCTTCTGGTTGAGTCAGTGTGGTTACAGTGGTTTTTGTCTCGCCTCCCTTCCCTGCATGCGTGCACACGATGCATTAAAGGGATTTGACAGTAGGCCACGCGCTGTGCACGCGGTATGAACCCTTGCCAGGTTACCCAGGGCTTCGCCCTACGTTCCATAAGGGAACGGGCGAAGTCCTTAAGCTTGCTTGCTTGCAACTGGGTTCAGGAACAGTGTATTATAGGGCACACTAAGAAGCGTATAATACGCGGAGTGTGTCTTGGTTCCTCCGTCTTGAACCCAGTCCATTGGCCTCTGTTGTACATTTGGAAGAGGTACAGGGTGATTGGTGCACGCAGCAGCTGCCTTCGGCGGCTATCCCATTTTTCTGCCCAGGCTAAACAGGGGCGCTGATCACAAACAAACAAATGGGAATATTGAACGTCATGGCCGAGATCAACACTTACTACACACCTTGCACACGGCACTCCTTCCCTCTAAGCCCTGGCAGACAAACGCGCGAGGGCGTCTCTGTCAGGCCACAGTCGCCTAGTGGCACTGTGTTCGCTTGTCGTTTCACAGGGGGGCCATTAGGGCTCATAAGACCTTTGCCATCGCAACGCCCAGTAGAGGGTGCGTGTAGGTGTGGTAGTCCTGCATCAGGGCTTGAGCCAGTTGCAGTAGCGCTCGCCCACCAGGATGTTGCCACTGTAGGGTGTGTAGGACCTGTAGTGCGTGTGTCACTGTCCCACGCGTTTCCTGCAATTTTAGCAGGGCTGGTGGGCTGTGGCAGTGGTTAGGTCAGCGTTTTGGCCACTTAGCAAAATGGCGTTTTCATGCCTCCATAGCTTTTGGCCACCCCCCCCTTTAGTAGTCAGGTAGGTAGGAAAAACAATACCTGGATTAGTACGCTGGGTATTCCCCCAAGGTTTTGCGCCAGCACAGAAAACGGGCGCATAGGGGAGGGGAGACCCGGGGCGTACCCCGTGGCATCAATAAGACAACCCTCCAGGTTTAGCAAGCGTGCAGACTTGGGTATAATTAGGACACCACTTCTGCAACTTGCTCTTAGGACCTCAGGCATAGCACACTCACACATACCTAAGCAGACATGTATAGCGACCAGGTTAGGAAGGGTAGAACCCCATGGGTCTGGACCAGTTAGCGGTCCTAACTGTGGGCACGCTTGTCCCCAAGGAGGGTGAACACACCTTGCTTGTCATCCCCCCCTGGTCATTAGAATAGTAAGCCACCGTTCATCGTTGGCTTTCCAAGGTCATAACATCAGGGCAGGTCCCATGGCACACATGGTCAACAAGGCAAACACTCGCTGGTTGGCTGCAAACCTGATAAGCGGCCATCTGGCGCACGCTCGTGACCATAAGCATGGGACTGCAGGGCACAGCCACGGTTGGTGCAGTGCTCAGAGAGCAGCGGTCTGGGCAAAACAAATGGCCTTCGGCCAGGGGTTGGTTGTCACGGGGGGCTACCGGTCCTGTCCTGCGATCCAATGCGGGGCAACTGTGACAACTGCTCTTACACACATACAGATCCGTCTGCACCAGAGTGGTCACCGACCCTGGGAGGTTAGTTCCTCTTCTTACGCTGGGACAGGGTCTCAGCACGGGTGAGCAACTGCCCCTGGTTGTTCTCAACGAGGTAGGAACTAAAGATGGGGTTGATACCCCCATTCGGCTGTATGAAGGCTGACATAGGCTCCCAGGTAGCCTCTGATAGCCCATAGCCATCCCACAGGGTCAGAAATTTCCAGCCCTGTTTATACTCGTGGCGTGCAATACCTGCAACCACGTAGTAGCCATCGACTGCCATTTTCTCGGCAGTCATCTCCTCGACTTCGTCTGCCTCCTCAGGGGTGGCAGCGTTCTCTAGGTCGATACGCTCGACCTCACAGTCACCGAGGTTCACGCGTGAGCGGGACCAGGGGGAACGTGCAAAGGGTCGCCCCCTGGCCTCCAGCCGTGGATGGACGACACCCAAGTGCATCCGGGAGCCGAGTGGGTACTCCAACCCGTGAGGGATGGGGAGTGGTGGAATGTGGTTGACAGAGAGAAATGCTCCGCTGTCGGCGAGGGCTATCCACAGGAAACCCGCCTGCAGGCGCCCAATAGGCTGTGCTAGGGGGGGAAGGCCGGGGGATCCTTCAAAGGGTGACCGGAAGGAGCTGTAACCGTGAGGGCAGCGACTGAAGGGAGCCTACCGCCGGTCATGCCCCAAGGGAACCTGGTTGAAGTTCTCGGCCGTGAGGTGAGACAGGGGTCGCCAGGGGAACTGATGGTGGAGAGCTCTCCTTCCCGCCAGAGGCGGCCACCATGTAAAACGAACAAGGAGATGTCAGATGAGGCTGCAGACGCGGCCGCCCTTACTTACTTATTTACTCGACCTCACAGTCAGGCAAGCGCCACTCATCCCACGATAGTTCATCAGGGGAGTGGTAGTGTCTGAGTTGCTTAGGAGCACACAGCAGCTCCCCACCTAGACGAGGGCTGCACCTCACATGGATCCTGGATCCATCTATCCTGATAATACGATAGGGCCCAAAGTAGGGGTCCTGCAAACAGTTGCGGGGCCATGTGGGCAATCGTGAGTGGTGTACAAGCACCAGGTCTCCTACCTTGAAACTGGCAGGACGTCTCGTGCGGTTACGCCGGGTTAGTTCGCGTTCTCGAACGCGTTTCAGGTTAGCTCTGGCCCTGTTAGCCAGGTCCTGCCGGTGCTCCAGCCAGTCCCCAACTGGGCTCTTATAGTCCTCGGGGAAAGGGGTTTTGAAAAACCACGCAGGACGCCCCCCATGGAACAGTTCGTGGGGGGTATAGCCGGTTGAAGAACTCTCTTGAGAGTTCATGGTCAGAACGGCCCAGGGCAACAGGCGTACCCAATCTTTGGTGCGCTCCTGTTTCATCAGAATCCTCAGATTCTGCTCCACCACACAATTCTGTCTCTCACAAAGAGGGTTAGACGTGTGCGTGTAAGGTACACCTGTGGTTACCTGGACGTTCAGGGCGTCAAGCACTCGCTTGTACCAACAGGTATCACTCGGGATGCGTACATCTTCATCGGAGTGGATCTCCTTAGGCACCCCATAGGGCTCAAACCACTCCTCCACCAGGATCTTCACAGTCTGCTCTCCTGTCATCTTCTTGTTGCAGGGGAAAGCACGTGTGAAGCGGGTTAGACCACAGGTGAGCACCAAACAACTATCATAGCCACCAAACTTAGGCAGACCGTGGATGAAATCCGCGTACAACAGGGAGTTAGCACAGTAGGGTATGGGGAGACTGGAGACCAGTCCTCTGTCACGTGAGTCGCTCTGTTTGCTGGCGTGACAGTCACAGGAGTCCACTATGGACTGCATACGGGCACGTAGTTCAGACTGGGTTAGTCGGCAGTAGAAACGCTCACTGAAGAAAGCAGCAGACCGGTTGCACCCTGTGTGCCCGGAGCTGTGGTGTGCCCACTGCAGACAGCCGTTCAGTCGTGCCTCAGGCACAACTATGCGGTCCTCATAGTATAGGTACTGGTTATCTTTATACCAGCGGTCGCCATCTATTAGGCGTGCCTCTAGGCCATCACTGAGGGTACTGAGTACACACTGGTACTCAGCCTGGTAGTCTCTCAGGCTCCAGCCCTCCAGTACACCTGCCGTACGCATGGATAGGTCCAGCTGGACATCCATACCTTGGAACACCTCTTTGGCAAACGCTTCAGAGCTCTCACCTAGGAGGGCGTCGAAGTTATTACGCGAGATGTAGTCAGCCATCTCGTTCTTTATACCTGGTATATGATGGATGGTCAGCCTGAACTGACTCAGGTATGTCCACCATCGTTTTAGTTTCCCTTTTTCAGGAGGCGGGGCCTTCTGAAATGTCTTCACGGGCTCTTGGTCACAGAAGCCATACAACAGGGTTAGTACCTAGAAGACGGGATTGGGAAGAGAGCACGAGCATCGCAGCCAGGAGTTCCTGGTCGTAGGTACTGTAGTTGGATCGTGCTTGATTCCACTTCCAGTTCCAGTGCCCCAGAGGCACCAGACGCCATTCATTGGCGGGATAGTCATGCTTCAGGGTTCCATCGCGGTTCAGACCTGAAGTGTGAATCTGGCAGTGCGACAACTCATTGGGGTTACGCTCCTGCCAGTGGTATAGGGTACCACCCCCCCCTACGTCACACGGATTCGTGACGAGTATTATCTCGCCCTTAGGGCGGGGCACCCCCAGGCAGTTGGTGGAGGATATTCTCCTCTTCAACTCCTGAAAACAGGCCTCCTTGTTGTCGGTCCACCGCCAAGGGTTGGTCTTCTTTATAAGGTCAGTCAGGGGGGCTGATGAATAAGTAAAATTGTGGATATGGCGTCGGTAAAAATTGCAGGCGCCAATGAAACTCCTCACATTGTGTAGACCCTTCTTAGGGTCGTCACGTATCTGCATGTCCTGTAGGGGCTGCATCTTAGACGCGGCTCGTTTCCACCAGCCATACCCCACGTGGAACCCTAGGTACTCCATCTCCTCTCGCATAAACTCACACTTCTCGAGTTTGATGCGGAGATGGTTTTCCTGACAGACGGTGAAAAACTCTTGCAGGAGGAGGATATGATCCTCCTGGGTATTAGTACCCAGGCTCACGTCGTCGATGTGGGCCTCCATCTCAGCCCCGCGGGAGACCAGTTCCTGCACAAGGGGTCTGCGTCTCAGGATATATAGGATTTTGTTCATCAGCTCCTCAGAGAGAGCAGGGGCATTCGCGACACCAAAGGGCATGACCTTCCAGCGGAAGACACGGCCCTTAGGGGTTACAAAGGCGAGCAGTTCCTGGGCTGCTCGGGTTAGGTCTACTTGCCAGAAGCCACTGCGCTTATCCATCTTGGTCTTGAATCGACACTTAGCGATTCTCTCCAGGGTGTTCTCCATGTTGGGGATACTCCCTGAGTGGTTCTGGGTCTTTTTATTGACCTCCCCATAGTCAACGACCAAGCGCATAGCAGTGGACCCAGGTTTAGCAACCAGAAAACGAGGGCTACAATGGCGGGTAAGTCCCCGTGCTTATACTCCTCGACGAGGCCAGCATCTATACACTCTTGGATCTGGCGTTCGATCTCGTCGATTTGGTCTTGTGGGGCGGGGTATGGACGCCGCCTCACTACCCACCCTTCCAACTCTGGTTTGAGTTTGAGGTCCATCTGGACCAGTTTCTTACAAGACAGGGGTGGGGGCAACGCTCCAAAAACCTCCTGATACTTGTGAATGAGCTTAGTGAGACGGGGGTCGAGATTCATGCTCTCCACTTTCTGGGAAAATTCCTCCTCAGCGCGGAGGTTACTCTTCCCTTTTTCCAGCTTTTTTATACGCCCCACCGTTTTGGGGGGCAACTCATCCTCCCAGTCCTGGCGTTCCTGGGCAAAATGGAGGGAGTATACCAGAGGGGTCTCAGGATCAGAGAGAGTCATCTCTTCATTATCCTCCTCGGACCAAATAGAGGTTTTCCAGGTCCTCTTGAGGAGGTCGAGGCGGGTCCGTCGCTCGATACCCTGAGCCTTAGCCCACAGAAGCGGTACCCAGAACCTATGGCCCATGGCCCGGAGGCCTGTGAGCCGTCACTCCCGTGCGGAAGCCGTTGACACCGGCTGTCAGCGGGATATCCCTGTTCTCTAATCCGCGGGATCTGGGATCCGATCCTTAACCATTGAATCAATGTAGATTTACCATAACTTTATTGTCTTAGGCGATTTTCGGTCGGAAATCGGTGAAATACCCGATTTCTACCGCGATTTCCAATTGTCGTAAAATTGCCGCAGTCGCGCCGCCTGTCGTCGCCTGTTCCGTGGACTGCATTAGATTATTCTGTAATACGATTTCTCTTGAAGTTAAGACTGAAACGGTCTTCGAGTGATCCGCAATTTTTTCCTTGATATAACGGATCGCGTCCCAGATTTTTCCCAGAAAATCTGGGCGACCGAAGGCGCTTCGAACCCCGAAGTGGAATAACAAGGGTTGCGAGCGTTCAAGCGCCCAAGGGCGAACTAACGTGCCTCATAGGCACTGTGTATGAGGTTTTGCCCCCCATAGGCATAGGATGAGGCCAAAGGATCCCAACTCAATAGGCCCAAAGGGTTATTTATTTTGAGTGTTCTCCAAGAAGTGCACTTTTTCACGTACTTGGCGTCCAAGTACGTGTAGAAGTATGTTGAGTTGGCGTTTGTCCCACCCTTGCTTGCCTCTACATCCGGGGCATATCACTTGTCTTCCCCGGATAGTGCATATATGATCTCCATATACATATTGGCAATATATTTTGCGTGCATGCTAAAATTCGGCTTTCCGAAAGGAGGTCGATTTTCGACCAAAGCACTTGCATGTGTGTTAAGGGACCAAAGTTACATTAGAATGTAGGCATACTTTGGTTCTAGGCCACTAGGTTGGGTGTAGAAGGCTCGGGTAGGGTTATATGCCATATTTGGTGTCATATTCCGTGCCCATTTGGCGGGTGCACCATTCCAAGACTAACCCGCCAATGGACCCCATATCGCACGAGGCCCTTCATTGTACTCCGGACCAACACTCGCAAGCCTGACCTTCGTGAAGGGACGCTTGTGGAGCGCTCCCAAAGCGATGCGTTGCGAGCAAGGTGTGTTTTTTGCAATATTCCATTTTTGCATGTGCCCACCTGGGAGGCAGTGCGCGCTTCCTTCCAAAGCGCCCCAAGTGGAGCACATAGGTGGAATCGAAGGTCATTGGTGTCAAGTCATTGTGTTTAGAAGGATTGGTCGATCACTCAATCCAAGCCAAAGATATTATAATATATTTGTGCGCCTTTCAAGGCACTTTTGGGTGTTTTTTCGCCAATATTGCTGTTTTTTGCCCGTCATGATGTCAAGTGGCGACCGTGTATCTCAACGTTGCGCCCAATTGACATCATGACCCAAGTATGTTATGAGGGTACATACTTCGGTGCCCAACATATCTTGAACCCGGCGAATAACTCCTCTTGGGCTTGGCGTATCGTGGCCGCCATGTTGGCGATTTGGGACCATTCCAAATCATGGGCTCACTTGGCGACCCTGCCATTCCCGAAACCGGAGGAGTTGGGCGACGCCCAAAAGATATGTTGGACACATATGACTTGATACCAAACCTATGGCACACTCCGGTCCAAGTCGGGCATGGGCCTCATTTGCCCCAACCATGAGTGTGCGCATTTTGGGCCATTTTGGGCAATTTTCCACATTTTCTGCCCGCCGTGCACCATGTTCAGCACCCTCGTGCACACCGGACTCATGGATCAATGGACCATATATGACATGGGTGTTATGGACATTGGTCCCCATGGTTCACACACCACGTGGGCGAAGCGGAGCAACCTTCGTTAGGGTGCTAGCCCAAAGTGAGTGTGGGCAATTTTGCCATTTTGGCATTTGTGGACCCAATTGGGATTGTCACCACGCCGAGTGGCATGGAGATATTTGAGGGCCAAGGGCATGGGAGTCTCTGTTGAACTCCCGGTGGATTGCGTATGGAATGGCGGATCTGATCTTCAAGCCGGCGTGGAGATATACTATTGGGAGCACCCCCGAATTTTGGCTCCTTTCGAGCAGCCAAAATGACCCCCTTTTGGGACCCCAATTTCATCCCCCGGTGTGGTCAATTGGCGGCCCCATATCTCTATGCCCAAAGGGAGCCCGGACCTAATTCCACGTTGTACACTCAGATATGAGTCCTAGGTCCTGCCTCCTATCCTGGGAGCCATTGGCCTAGCCCTGGCCGGGCGAGCCACGCGTGAGAGGGATGCCAATTTTGGTGATTTTGGCATCATGACCCCACTTGACGAACCCGTGGTGCCCTGATGCCGGGACCTCAGAGGGAGCCAGGTTGGGTGTGGGCTCCAGAGAGTTCATACTCGAAGGGCATAGGGTCAGTTGCCTCGTCCCTACCTCTGGCGGGTCCAGACGAGGGGTCAATTTTGGAAATTTTTGAGCTAATATCAGTTTGGGCTGAAACAGACCATTTTCAGCTACCAACTCCTAGGGGATAATGGCGGGGCCATATCTCTGACTCAGAGAAAAATTGGAACCTGCCGTTAAGAGAGCATGGGGAGCCATTGTCGGTTGGCCTTGGAGCCCCTTGGTTCCCAGGAACTTGCCTGTGGCTGGGCGGGACACCCCCCCTGTTGGCAGGGTTTTAGGGTCCGGACTGAGCAGGGCATGGGTTGTGTTTGAGCCCCCGCCCCCACCAGCCACTGAGAGGGTCGGACCTGGGATTGGGATATGAGTTGGGACTGAGTGTCTTTTGTCCTGTGATGCTCTTACCCCAGTCCAGTCTTAACCCCATGTGTACATATCCTGATGTGTTGCTGTACATACTTTTGTTCCCTTGTTTCAGAGTGGCAAGGATCCTGAAACGCTTTGTCACATGACACGAGCGTATTGATGCCCCTGTGAGCGCAGTGCTTTGCCTGCCTGCTTGCTTGTGCGTGTCACCGCAGCGTCCCGTGGCCACGCCCCCCACGGGAACGCGTCAAAAGCGTTTCACCGCCGCGGGGTTACCCATCCCTCGCGTGCCACTCGGGGCCACCAACCCCGAGCAGCGCGGCGCAGCAGCTCGCAGCTCGCAGCTCGCAGCGCAGCGCAGCGCAGCGCAGCGGCCCGCAGCGTCGCCCAGAGCATCGCCCCGAGCGACCACGGAAGCGCCGCGACCGTGAAGGAGGTGGACAGACCAGGACTCCCTCATCAGCGAGTCCTATCGACCGACCAGCAACCCCGCACACCCAGTCGCGTCAACCACCTCCACAACCACCGGCCGACCAGCACCGGCCGCACTCCCAGTCCAGTGCTACGTCAACCGCTCCAACAACCACAACCAGGACCAGTTTGTTGAGCGGACCGAGAGCCCACCAAGGACTTCAAGACCAAGTACGCCCCCCGCTGCCATGGTAAACTGGCAAGAAGCGGGTAAGACGTGGCCGCGGCGCCACCCCCATGCAGTGCGCCTACTGCGTGGGTTGGTTCGGGACCAGCACTACCGCCACAGCCACCCCCAGTGCGAAGGCGGCATGCCCGAGAGCTTCGAGCTCCGCCAGGACATGGGCCCCGACCGCCTGCAGGCAGTCGAAGACTGGCTGCGGGTGGAAGGGTTTGCCTTCCGCTTCCAGCAGAGGCGCTGGAGGGTCTGGACCCAGCCGGACAGGCCCGGTGAAGGGCTGCGCCCAAGTGGGATTGAGGAGGACGAGAAGCCCAGCGAGTACCCGTCGGGCGCCTCGATCAACGTCTCCATGTGGGACATGATCGAGAAGAACTTCCCGGAACCGGGGAGCGAGCGCAGGCTGCAGGGCAGCAGCAGCAGCGCGTCTCCGGGGAAGGAGAAGAGGTCCGCCGGGGACGAGAAGCGGGACCGGAAGTGGCGGGAGTACCAGGCATCCCTGGCCGCCGAAGCCGCCCAAGGCGCCAGGGGCGGAACCCCAGCCCACAGCCCCCAGCGGGCCGGTGGAGGTCACCACCCTGGCGACACCAGCCTTGGCGACTTCCTGGAGGTTGCCAAGCACACCAAGGCCAAGCCCCGTCTGCTGCCCCTGAGGAAGTCAGGCCCCAGCAGCGACGTGGAGTCGGCCCACCGCGGGAGGATGCCGGCAGACCAGGCCAGCTCCAGCAGCAGCTTCGCTCCCGACCAAAGGGATGTGGCGCGCGCCTGTGAGCGCGCTTGTGGGGTGCCCTGCAACCTTCGGGTTGCCCGGCAACGGGCCACGCAGCAGAAAGCTGCCGTGGAGGGCGCCGTCGGCATCGCCCAGCAGGAAGCTGCGGAGTGGGCGCATGGCATTGCCATCCACGCTGCAACCGTGGCAGCCATTGCGGCCGGACTCAAGGCCGCAGCCGCCGATCAGGAAGCGATTGCCCAGGTCAAGGGTGAGGTCGCGGCAGCCGACGAGGAAGCCCGCCTGACGCAGGAGGCCATTGCCTGCAAGGAGGCTGAGGTGAAGGCGCTGGAAGAGGCGCTGGCCCAAGAGAGGGCAAAGAAGGAGGCGGAGGAAAGGGCCCACGCCGAAGCGACGGCTAAGGCCCAGGCGGACGCCGCCGAGAAGGACGCCATCGAGGCCGCGTGACGGAAGGTCGCTGAGGAGAGGGCCAAGACGGAGGCGGAGTTGGCGGCGTTGGAAGCGGAGAAGGCTCGGCTGCAGCAGGCCCGGGAAGCCGAAGCGGCTCGTGCCTGGGAGGAAGCCGAAGGGCGAGCTGCCGCAGCCACCGCCGCCGCAATGGAGGAGGCAGAGGCCAAACTCCGGCGCGAGACTCCCCCGGGAGGATCACGAGTGGAGACCCTTCGAAAGCTTTTCGAAGGGGACGCCTCCTCCAAGATGACGCTGGACGAGGCCGACACGGGCAGCAGTGGGAGCAGTGGCCCCACTGCCTACCGACGGAGGAAAGGTAAGGGGAAGACCCCCGAGAGGCCACGGAGGCCAGCGGGCGGACAGCCCCACGACAGCGACCCCTTCTTCACCGCCAGCGACGGGGATGAACGAGGCCGCCGACATCGCCAAGGAGTGGCTGGCTGAGGAGGCGCAGACGTCCCCATGGAGCCGGAAGGTGAAGATGAGGATCCCCCTCCTCCCTACCGGAGCTCGGAGTCTTCGGAGACCGAGACGCCCAGGTGGGGCGACATGGACGAGGATGACGACATGGACTTCAACATCACGAAGAAGCGCCCATCCTCGGACCCACCGAGGCGGCCCGGCGGAGACCCACCGGGACCCCCTGGCGGAGGACCATCAGGACCCCCTGGAGGACGCCCACCAAGTGGACCCCCTGGAGGCGGACCACCGGGCGGGGGAGGACCCCCTGGACCGGGCAGACCCGGCGGAGGCCCTCCTGGAGGACCCCCTGGGGACCCTGACGACCCACCAGGGGACGGCGACCCGGATGCCACCCGGTGGTGGATTGTCTACCTCCGCAGGAGGGTCCAGTACCTCGAGCGCGAGGTAGACACGGGCAAGGGCGAGATGACTCGCATCGCCAGGGTCGCCGCGCGCGCGCAGAGAGAGCTGGACATCGCCAAGATCGAGATGGTCAAGAGCGCCAGCGTCGCCACCGCCACCCAGAAGCTGCTGGACATCGCCAGGGGCGAGACCAGGTCGCTGAACAAGGTCATCAGCGGCCTGCAGCAGAGGCTGGACGCGCTGGAAGCCCGTGGGAGCGTCGGCAGCGACCACCCACCCCTGGAGTCTGGCTCGTCGGACGACGGCTGGGGACCCCGACCAGGTCCAGGCAGACCCCACACCCCCGGCGGAGCCCCCAGGAGTCGCCCCAGCGCCAGTGCCCCCTCTCTCACCGCCCCCTCTCACCACAGCGCGGGCCGCCGCAACGAGCGCGTGCCGCCCGGCAGTGGCAGTGAGGATTGGCGTGATGAGTGGCTCAGCGCGGAGTACCACAACTGCCGTGCTCCACCGCGGACACCGGTACGCCCCCAACGCCCCGCACCAGCCCCGGAGCCAATCCCCATGGCTGGTGGACGTTATGGTGGACTCAGGGACGAGGTCCCCAGAGGAGACGTGGAGTGGGATGTCGGTGAAGGTGAGGACCTGGACCTGGACCTGGAGGAGTTCGACTTTAGCCCGCCGCGTGGTGTACGACGGGAGGCCGCTGAACGCAGCCGCCGGCGCCGTGATGAGGAGGCATACATGGAAGGGGTACGGCGTGAACATCTGGGTTCAGCGTACATGGAGGAACCGCGGCGTAGCCACGGGGATTCCATGGAGGAGATGGACGTGGCGGCCGTGGGAGTCTGTGGGCGAGGCCAATGGGAACCTCGGTCGACCTCGCGGCCGGCGTTCATGGTCTCTAAGGCCGCGGATACCGCCGTGTGGGAAGACTTGCAGGACATCAAGCCCCCCATGTACGATGGCAACCCCCTCGAACTCGACCGCTTCTTGGAGAAGCTGGACGATTGGGGGGTGACCGTCACTGAGGACATGGATCCCGCAGATGCGGAGAAATATGTCTTCAGACGGTTCAGGTACCGCCTGCCGGAAGTGCTCCAAGAGCTATACTTCGTGGCGACCAAGGAGGGGAAAATCAAGACCCTCAAGGAAGCCAAGAAGTGGCTCAACGAGCAGGAGCGGGTGGACGCTCCGCAGGTGGCTGCCAAGCGATGGAAGTCCATCAAGCTTCAGCATGATGGACGGGAGATCCGCCTACGGGACTGGCGAGACTTCCAAGGGCAATACACCCTCTTCCGCCGCAACGTGGAGGACTGGAACGAGGGTGACGAGCAGGCTCGCCTGCTCTCCATGCTGCCGGAAGCATGGATCAAGAGGGTCACCAAGGAGGAAGCCAAGAGGGCCAAGTCCAACCACACGGTCAAGATGATGCTCCCCAAAGAGTATCATACGAACGTGGTGGCTTGGACGAGGAAGAACGTGGCCCAGGATGTCAAACGGCACTCCCTGCGGAACGCTCTCCTCATCACCGTCTCGGGCGATCGCGAGAAGACCGCGATGTGGCGCCTTGACGAGTGTGACGTGAGCGGCCAGACCATCCGTCTGCAGGCCATCCCGGCGCGGATGAGCTGCGACGAGATCCTGGAGTGGGTTGGAGAGGAAGTACTCAAGGAGTACCGGAACCTCCACCACATCCGCGGGTTGAGGCCCGGCGACTGTGACGTCAACTACGTTGGCGAGGGGCCTGGCGGGGAAGCTGCCATGGACCCAGCGGGAGCCGATGGCGATGAAGCTCTCGTCGACGATGACGACGACGATGAGCCCGCCGAGATAGCCGTTTGTGCCTTCGTGGCTCACAACGGCGCGGGGAACAACCGGGGAAGCTGGAAGCCCCTGCAGCCGGGTTGGAGGAAGAAGGAGAAGAGGGACCCCCGCCGCATTGGCGACCCTCCGCTGTCCTTTGGGGAGTTCATACGAGCTCACCCTCAGGGCTGTTTCGTGTGTTATGGGAGGAAGAAAGGCTTCAACCATGACTACCGAACATGCCCCACCCACCAGGCTGACACGGAGGCTTACAAGAAGGCGCACGGGTCGAAGAAGCGTGCACCTGCGGGTATCCGGGAGGCCAAAGTGGAGGTGGACAAGGACGAGCTCTCCAAGCTGATGTCGCAGGGGACCGAGTTAGCCAAGGAGATCCAGGAGATCAAGAGGAACTGGGTTCCCAGGTCGGACAACAAGAACAAGGAGAACAACCAGAACGACCAGAACAAGGACAAGGACAAGAAGCATAGGAATAGGAGGAAGAAGGGTGTCAACGAGGTTGATGCGGAGGAGAATACCCCTACTTCCACAACCGACCCCCCCTAGCGGAGCCCCTGCAGCCAAGGGCCCCAGCTAGGGCGGTCGCAGGATGGTGTCGTGGGAAGCGCCACACCATCTCAATCGGGAGTCGGTAAGCACAAAGGGATTGCCGCGGGCGGAAGGCCCGGTCTGGCACCCAGTCGCGGTGGCGGGGTGAGGGCAAGTGGAGGCACGAACCCTTGCACCCGTCCATCCTTCGCGACCAAGAATGTGTTTGATGTACTTCAAGATCTTTCCGAGAGTATCGGAGGATCACCCGGACCGCAGCTGGATGCTGCAGATGGGCAGCCTGAGCCCATTGTCCACGACCTGCACCAGTCGCTTGTTGAGCTTCTGGAACGGCCGGAGATCCTGAGCTTGCACGCCGTGCGCCGCGTTGGACGCGAGCGGCAGTTGCACCTTAAGGTCCGTGCCTTATGCGGGGAAGTGGAAAAGGTCTTCGACGTGTTGGTCGACACGGGAGCACAGGTCAGCTTGGTCAAGGATGGCCTACTTCCACCAGAGTGTTTGACCGACAGTCGGAAACCTGTCAGGCTGAAGGTGGCGAACGGCCAGTACATGGTGGGAGGCACGAAGGAAGCGGCCATCGGGCTGCAGTTCATGAACCATCGTGAGCTGAGTCGCCCAGACCTCGGCAAGGAAATCCTCCTGCAAGGTCGCTTCTACGAGGCCGAGATCGACTGGGACATGATCGTTGGGTACGACTTCATGATGGAGACGGACTCCGGCGTTCTCCCGGCCCAGGCCTCCATGACCCTGTACCAGGACGACCAGCTCTCGTGGCTTTCGTCACCTGAGCACCATGTGGAATGTCAATGGATCCACCCCGAACGCAATCAGCTCGAAGTAGCCGCGCTGGACACTGAGCCAGCTGGGCCAGCAAACCAGGAGTACGGCGTAATGCCGGAAGTGGCAAACCGAGTGGTCGCGGACCTGGGAGCTTCGGATCTGGCCCTGGATGCGTTCTCTTCAGGAACCTCCGCCCATCTGCGGGTTTGTGAGAAGTACTGGAGCGCACAGGACTCCGCGTGGAAGAAGCACTGGGGTCCGCATCAGGGCTTGATGTGGATCCATTGCCCCAGATGGGACATTCCAAGAGCGATAGCGAAGATTCGCAAGGACCGCTCCAAGGCAGTGCTGGTTGTTCCTATGGGATGCACCGAGGAGGAAAGTACCCGACATTGGGTAGTCTCATTGACCAAGATGACCTTAAACAAGGTCGTCCTACCGGCTGGAGAGAGTGTCTATCAGGACGCTAAGGGACAGCCCATGCCACCCCAGAGATGGCCAACGGAATTCCACTATGTGGATGGGGGCCTTGATCAGGCCGACGCCACGGATTTCGTGTGTGTCAACCGCATCATAGCAGAGCCCTGGCGGCAATGCTTTGCGGTTCCCCCTGTTGACATCGGAGAATTGGAAGACCCCCTCACGGAAGAGGAGTTGGATCTGGTTCAGGGGTATATGGATCAGCCCTTTCACGACTGGGGAAACCAGCGTGAGGGCAAAGGCCAGGACACAGCCTGGTGGGAAGTGGACTCAATCGTCTCCGGTTCCTATGATGGGAATACCTTCGTTCAGAGGGTGCTAGATCACATGTCCAGCCAGGACGAGCCGCCTGGCGGTAACCCACCCACCTACGGCGATCTGTTCCGAGGCAAGACCAGAGATGGCCCTTTGGGCCACCTGGGAAGACCACCTGAGCCGAAGCCGAGCGGGGTCGCTACCCCTCAAGTAAGTTCAGTGGTCCAGGTGCCCGGAAAAGCCAAGGCGGAGTCCGATGATTGCCCCAAAATCCAGGCATTGAGGGCCAGGCTGAAGCAGAAGTATGGCGATACCTTCTTCAGCGGAAAGCCTCTGTTTCCCCCACCGGTGCGTGGACCGTATGGCGAGGCCAAGATACGACTGAAGCAGGACCCCCGTGTGTATCGGCACCGGGAGTTTGCCCTGAGGGGCGAGAGGAAAGAGGCCATGGAGAAGATCCTCCGTGACTTCATCGAGAGAGGCTGGCTGGAGCCGTGTCACTCCGAGTGGGCCTCTCCGTGCTTCGTCGTCCCCAAGAAGGTGGCCGGTGAGTGGCGGTTCGTGGTCGACTACCGCGGCCTAAACGCCCAAACGCAGCAGGACAGCTATACGCTGCCCCTCATTGAGGACATGCTGCAAAAACAACACCGGCGGAGGATCTTCACGGTGATTGACCTGAAACATGGTTATCATCAGATGCCTCTAGCCGAGGAGTCCCGTACCTGCACAGCCATGAGCAGCCCACTTGGACCTCTCCAGTGGAAGGTGATGCCCATGGGCGTCACCAACGGCAATGCGGCTTTTCAGCGGATGCTGGAGAACCTGCTCGAGCCGGTGCGTGACTGTGCGGACCCCCTCGTGGACGACGTGATCATCGCGTCCGGGGACCCCAGTATGAGCTACGAGGAGCTCCTGGAGGCACATGAGAGGGACGTCACTCGAGTGCTGGACCTTCTGGTTCGGCACAAACTCACGGGCAGCAGTGACAAGGCCACCATTGCGGTAAGCGAGGTGGTCTTCGCTGGCCACGTAGTCGGGAACGGGCAGCGAAAGCCCATACCTGGCAAGGTGGCTGCGATTGAGCACTGGGGAAAGCCCAAGACGGTCTCTGAGCTACGGGCGTATCTGGGGTTCTGCAACTACTACTCGGGGTATATCAAGATGTATGCCGAGTATGCAGCCCCCATGACGACCATGCTCAAGGGCAACCGAGAGGAGACCAAGAAGGGGTCCAAGAAGGCTCTGGTCTGGAATGAAGAGTCCGACCGTGCCTTTGAGGGGATGAAGCAGGCGCTGCTATCCGCAGTGGGTCTGCACCTCGTGGATCCCGACCGAGGGTTCGTCCTGCGCACCGACGCTTCCGACTACGCCGTTGGCGCTGTGTTGGAACAAGTGCTTGACGATGGGAGGCACGTGCCCGTGGCTGTCTGGAGCCGAGTCCTGGCGGAAGGCCAGAGACGGACGTGGACGCCCCGCGAAAAGGAGGCGTATGCCATCGTCATGGCTCTCAGGAAATGGGCTGCGTACATAGCCCTCCATCCCGTCACCGTCTGCACCGACCATCAGAGTCTGCAGTCGTGGCACAAGGAGCACGTGGACACACCCTCTGGTCCCGCCTCCCGACGGGCAAGATGGCATGAGACCTTGGCCAAGTTCGACCTTACGGTTGTTTATATTCCTGGAAAGGACAACACCGTGGCGGACTGTCTCAGCAGGTGGGCCTATCCCGCCAGCAAGGGCATGACGGATATCTCTGCCCATGGCGATGAGCCTGAGACCGCTGAAGCCAAGAAGATCATTGAAATGGAGCGCCTGATGGAGGAGGAGGGTGTCAAATGCTTCGTCGTTATGGCTGCGGATGCCCCCCTCGGAACGAGGATGGGCACAGCGGTCAGAGTACTCGCCCCTGATGGAGCTGAGTCCGACAAGCACCTCTTCCCTGAGTCTTGCCTCCAGGACGACTGGACCGACGACTACGCCAAGTCTGAGGCCTTTGCGGCCGAGTATAGGGCTGTGACCGACCCTGATGACGGGCAGAAGTGGCCGAAGGGGCTGACTGAGGAAGATGGCAAGCTCTACCGGAATGGTAAGCTGCTAGTACCAGAGTCCCGAGTGCTCGAGCTATGTGAAGCTTGGCACCACCACATGCTGCACCCAGGGGTCAAGAAGCAAGCCCTTGACATGCAGCGCCGGTTCGAGATCGACCAGATCGGTCTCTACACCGCCATCAAGAAGGTCAGGAAGGGTTGCACGGTCTGTCAGGCCTGCAATCCCGATAACCGGAACGTCAAGGGGGAAGCCCAATGGACCCCGGTTCCTGACATGCCCATGGAGAGCGTGGCCATGGACGTCTTCTCCATGCCCGAAGTGCACATTGGCAAGGAGACCTTTGACTGTGTGGTTCTTTGTGTGGATCGCCACAGGGGCTACGTAGTAGCCGTTCCGGCACGCAAAAAGGGGTTGCTTGCCAAGGAAGTGGCAGTCATGATGATTCGTCATTGGCTGACCGTCTTTGACATCCCCCGTACCATTTGCAGTGACCGAGGGCCCCAGTTTACTGGTGGCTGGTTCAAGGCTATGTGTTTCCTCATGGGAATACGTCATGCCAAGAGCGTCGCCTATCTCAGCCGGTCTAACGGCCGTGCTGAAGTGGCTGGACGGCAGCTGTTCGAGAAGCTGCGCAAGATCCACATCACCAATCCACGTCGGAACTGGTTTGAGGAGATGTGGCCTGCTCTGAAGGCCCATCATGACACCCCCACTCCGGGTGGTTTGTCCCCTCACCAGATTCTGTTCGGCAGGGACCCCCTGGGTCGGGGACTTCCCTTGTCTGGTGATGGCATGGCCATGGACGCCAAGGAATTCTTCGTGCGGCAAGAGCAAACGGCGCGGGACATCCGCCAGCAGCTCCAGAAGGAGCATGCTGAGCGTCAGAAGTCCGCCCCGAGCTCGACAGCGCAAAGGTTCAGGGTGGGAGACCCGGTGTGGGTGATCAGACCCCGCCCTATGGGCACCCACCGCACCAAGACCTGGTTCACACCCGGAGAGGTGGTCCGCAGGATTGGTGAGGACACCTACCGCATCAAGATGGGTCACGGACAGTTCCGGGAGCGCCACCAGAGTCAACGCCGTGTGCGGGAACCCGACCTCCGTGGCCAACATGTGTCCCTGAGCTATGCCGCACATGAGGCTGATTCGGACGACGACTATGCTGAGCAGGACGACTATACCGTCGAGAAGATCCTGGCTCAGCGTCCGAAAGCCTCGCCACCCGGAGGCATGGAGTTCAAGGTTCGTTGGCGAGGCTATGGGCCGTCCCACAACACCTGGGAACCCGTCTCCTCGTTCGTTCCGCGGGTTAACACTCCCTTCATGGAGTACATCCGCAAGCACAAGACCAAGATCCATGTCTCGGACTTGGCAGCACTCAGCCAGGGGCGCCTGATCAGTGCCCTGAGCTCTCCCCTGATGCAGTTTGAGCGCTTGCGTTGTCGACGGATCGTCCCTCACTTGCTTGCTCTCTCCCATCTTTCGGTGACCTGCCATCAGAGTGGCCATATACCCCCCCCTGCTGAATCCAGAGGAGGATGGCCCCTCTCTTTCACTTCTATTCGTCACTCCCCGCCTGCTGAATCCTTGGGAAACCAGGCAGGGCGACTGATCTTCATATTTTCTGAGCTCTTGGGGCCTTGAAGCCCATACGACGTTGCGCAACGGATGCCGGAGTCATCGGCATTGCGATTTTTGAGTGTGTGGTCTGGTCCCATGGCACTTGCGGGGTCCAGACCAGTCGACGTGTGTCTGCAGACTATATATGGCCTGAACTCAGGCGTTTTCCTGTCCACCTGAAAGTGCTGCCCTGGGTCGTTGATGGTGCCGGAGGGCTCGGGGCCGGCAAGACCAGTGGGGCAGGCACGCGAGGAGTCTCCCTGGACGTTGTTATTGGGGGTAGAGCCGGATACTCGAACACCAACGGAGGCGAGAGCAGCGACAACAGAAGCAGGGTCCATGCTGATTGTTATCCGGCAGAAAATCCCAGTCTATGAAGAAAATTGACGCGGATTATTCTAAATACATCTGAGTGTCCAAAACTGTCTGAAAAGATTTAAATAATCCAATTATGTAAAAATGTTTGGCCGATCTGGCCCGCGAGCGCGCGTCAGCGGCAAATGGCGATTCCAGCTAAAATAGCGGAACGCGGCGGATTTACGGGGAATGGACCGCGGAATCAAATCCGGCATATCAGAAATATATAGGAAATATCCTGAGACTGAGCTGCGAGGCGGCGATTCCGCCGAAGCAAAGAAAATGACCAAAATGTAGCCAATCTGGGCAGAATGTCTGAAAATCTGAGCAGATGGGGCTAGCCGCACTTACACTCCCCCTCCAAAAACACACTGGGGTGTGTCGCTACGTCAACGAAGAACGTAGTGCGGGTAAGTCCCAGAACAAAAAATAGAAATGTAGCCTCGATGAGGCGAAATCTGCTTGATCTGACCTGATTTGGGCTGAATTGGCACTGAATCAGGATGGATGAACCTGAAATGAGACAGAATGAAGAGTGACGAACAGTCCTCCGTGCATGAAAACATTAGGTTAAGGGCTAAAAAGCATGTAAACGTATCGAGAATCGATACCAAACCATGCATTGGTTGAGAATGAGGTAGATTATTGGTGGATTGAGTGAGGGGATCAAGAATTGGAGTGACATCTCAGCGCTCTGGCACAGTTTCGCTGTCGCGGGCACGCTACGGTGTCCTCGCCGAACTCTACATCGTGTTATTCCCGCTTTTCTCGTTCTGAAAAGTACAGCATGTGCTTCAGAATTGGCGCATCTGATGGATGATCACAAGATTCAAGAAGATTGAGAATCATTTGGAGCAGAGATGAAGGGGATGAGACAATCACAGAGAGGGAACACAAATACAAATGTAGTCTACAGACCCTAAGTGCACCACAGAAGGTAAGGATGCTTTTCTGTGCACTTAGATCTAAACAGATCTTCGAGGAATGAGGGGAGATGACAAGGAAATCAAGTTGGCTAGGTTGAATTTAGGTTGATTTCCTAAGATGGAGGTGAAATGAAGCAGAATGTCTGGAACTGAAACTACAAACACCTTCGTTTAGACTAAAGTTAATATATATTGTCGTTTATTCAGCTCAATTGTGCTTTCCGACACGTTGGTTCGCGAGCATCTAACAGATTCTATCAAAATGTGGATCATGTGATGATGCATCATGATGGGACATACTGGCCCTGGATCCTTGGCATGTAACGCGCCGAAGGTTCGCTGGAGGCGCTTTACTGACAGTATATAACTGAGAGACACCGAAGAGTCCTTTATTTACAGTGGCGGCGGCGTCAATCGACTTGGACAAGGCCAATCTTTCGTATGAGTCCCACAAGACACTTGGATTCACCATTCTCGACAGTTTCAGGTCGGATTGAGCTCACATTGGCGTGTGCCAAAAATACAACGAAGCTTACGGACTTCAGAGATTGCTTTTAGAAGTCCCTAGAGCTCCTATCTGAAGGTTGTCTGAACAATTGACGTCTGGTTTTCGTACCACAGTGGCAGAATGATGGACAAACCTAAGGAATTCAAGGTAAATTTGAGGAATCTCGATCCGAATCTGGACTTTGGCTTCAGCATCACAGCAAATGAAGGTAAGATCTGAGTTCCTGGCTTCGCATCTGGTGCAGCCAGTACTACAGGGGGTGCCTGTAGGGGTGAATGTCGCTGGCCAGCGTTTTTACTATGTACATTTGCTTCCATCTGCACGAGTAGCCAAATTCCAAAGATGCACAGACCAACAGAGACAAGATTACCCCGAATCTGCCTGAATTAAGCCTGAGTTTGGTTTTTTCTGAACACGGCAGCACACTCCGTGGCTTTCGGTTTTCGACTTCGATACGCTACCGAACGGAGACAAAAGAAAAATTGATTGATTGACGTCAAATTATCAAACATTCGCAGTTCTCCACATCATGACATAAACAGAAAGAATGAACAGTGGATTGAGCAGAATGTGGTGGGATGGCTTCCTCAATTCGGCCAAGCACGAATACATGTGACCACCAACCTGTCTGGCCTGGCCCTCGTACGGCTTGGGCGCTGCAAATCAGCGGCCGAACTCGAAGCTTGGTCCTCATTTGGCTCCTGGGCTGGCCTGACCGCAGGAGGGGGGATCGACGGATCAGCCCTGGAATGTGGCTGCTGAGGGCCGTAAAAGGCTGGATCTCGATTCACCACAGGTCGTTTTCCGTCGCTCTCCACTTGTCTGTCTGGTTTCGACAGACAGTCTGTCAGGAGTACTCCAATTTCGGGGTGCTTCTTCAGGAAGTCGATGAACCCCTTGGTGTATCCATGGACAAAAGATTGGGCTGGTTCCCAGTTGTTGTGACTGGAATCAAAGCCCCTCCACTCACACAGAAATTCCCATTCGCCCTTGGCGTCACGTCTTGCTTCAACAATCCTCTTGAGTTCGTACTTCCCCCCTTCGATGACCCGATCAGACAAATGTTTCGCAGTCCAAAAAAAGGGTTTTAACCCGATCCTTGGGGGAGGGGATCTCTCTCTTGAGGCGATCGCCCGAAACGTCCATTTCCCTGCTGACATCCACACGAATCCTCCACCTGTTCTCACCAAGACGCGCTGTAACAGCGAATGGCCCCTCCCACAAGGGAAGAAGCTTGTCATCTCCGTCCAGGGTGGTTTCGGATTTTCGAAGCCAAACTGGATCATCGACTTCAAAATTGTGGGGGTTTTTTCGGCCTTGATTCTGGACCCAAAGCCAGTCAGCCTGATGCTTCTCGATTAATTTCGAGACAGTTTTATCTGCTCGTTGGACGTCGTCCAAAAACAACGAAGCATCTTTACAGGGGCGAGGATTATTCAACGGCATGTTCCACCAACACTTCTTTCGTCCAAAGACAATTTCCTTTGGAGAAAGGCCATGATACAAAGGCGTGTTGTGGTAACGGCGAAGCATTGCGAAGAGAACTTCAAGCCAGTGGAAATCCTTCTCACTCGCGAGCTCCTTACGAAGCATATTAATTATAGAGCGGCCGGCTCTTTCGCCAGGCAGCGCTCGATGCGAGTGGATTTCACACCTGAGGTGGTGGATTCCAAGGCGAGCACATAATTCCCTCCACCATTCGGAGGTGTACTCTTTGCCTGAGTCCGTAACCACCTCGGATGGGACGTCCCAACCTCCCATCCAGGTCTGTGCGCACCATTTGGCGGCAGCCTTGCCAGTCATCGACTCGATGTTGCAAGGCAACACCTGCATGTAGCCGGAATGACGGCACTGAATAAGGAGCACACCATTGACTTTTTTATTAGTCCAATGGCACTCTTCGTCATCGAGTTCACCGAGATAGAAGAAATCACTGGTGACTCTGTTAAAGAGGCGCTCCGGAATAGGATGAGGCCTCAGATGGCCGTGCTTCTTCGCGCTGGGGGGCGTCGAGACAGCACATTGGGCACATCCGGCGGCTACTTTCATGCAATGAGTATATAGCCGTGAGCCAAACAACCTATGTTTAATCATCGACCACAGTCGACGGCCATGTGCTTGGGGGGACTCCCATTTATGCCACCAGTTTAACACTCGGGGTGCCAGGGCGTCTGGTACGCACAATTTACCCTCCATCCACAGCTTCCCCCCATCCAACGAGTACTCAGCAAAAATCCCATCCTTGTGAGCATCTTTGGATTGGAGATTTCCAAAGACCTCTTTAAACATGGGATCCTGCAGATAGTCGGACGTCCAGTCACGGATGATCAGGGAATCTTTCGGCAGGGGTGGAGTTTTGGCCGGATCTCGACGCTTAATGCCCTGGATCAACCGAAATCGACTTACTCGTCGGGTATAGTCAAACCGTTTCACACTCCCTGAGGAGGGATCGGTGACTTTTTCCACGACTTTCAGTGTTTTGGTGCAGATCTCATGAGCATGCGCCGGATCTGTGATGGCCGTGATGTCATGGCACGGTAATGCGTGCTGTTTAACAGCGCATTGCATGCATGCACGTCGAATGAGTTTCTTTTCTTCCTGATCCCATTCGATGATTACATGGCGGTCCTGCTCCGTACCATGGATGTTGGTACTTTGCAGCCCCTCTGATGCGGGGTAAGCCCATCGGCTCAGAGCATCCGCTACCGTGTTGTGTTTTCCAGGCAAATACGACACATGGAGGTCAAACAGACTGAGAAATTCGTGCCATGTGGCCCGTCGACCAGCTGGGCTCGCGACAGTATCAATGTGTTCGGTGGCCCAATACTCCAGAGATCGATGATCCGTCAGGACCTCGACTCGATTGGTGCCAACCCACGATTGGTACTTTTTTAAAGCACAGATTATGGCGTAGGTTTCTTGCTCACGCGGCGACCATTGCATTTGGCGTGGGGCTAGCTTCCGAGACCAAAATGCAAGAGGGTAATGATCACCGGTGGCTTCATCAACCTGTTCAAGGACAGCTCCGATCGCGTACCTAGAAGCGTCAGTTCTAATGTAGAAGGGTCGGTCAAATTGGGGCACATGCAACGTGGCGACTTCACAGAGGGCCGCCTTCAAGTGATGGAAGGCCTCCTCGCACTCGTCAGTCCACTTGACACGAACCTTTGAACCTGCCTTGCCCGCATCTCTCCCTACCTTCAGTAATTCAGTGAGGGGGGCAGCAAATTTGGCATAATTTGGCACAAAAGTGTGGTAAAAATTGCAACAACCCAGGAATCCTCTCAACTCCGTGATCGTCTCAGGGCGCTTCCACTTCTGAATAGCGACGAGCTTCCCTGGACTGGGTCGTCGGGTGCCATTCTCTAGGAGAGAACCACAAAATTCGACTGATTTTAAAAATAATTTTCCCTTCTTTGGCCCACAAATCAGCTGATTGGCGTCAAGAATGTCCAAAACTTGGTTCAGCTGCTTCTCATGTAGGGCCACCAGCTCGGCTTCGGTCAGTCCCTCCCCTTCCGTCGCGATGATTATGTCATCTATGTACACACTCACGAAGGCGCGAAGCTCAGGATGAGCTGTAAAAAGCACATCTTCCATCATTCTTTGAAAAAATGAAGGGGCATTTTTCAGGCCCATGGGCATGACCGTCCACTGGACTGGGCCACATGGCGTGCACATACAGGTGAGAGGTCGGCTGTCCTTCCTCAACGGCATTTGGTGAAAGCCGTGACGGAGATCCAGCACAGAAAACAAACGACCTCTTGCCCTCTTGGCGATTTCCTCCTCAATGAGGGGCAGGGGGTGTGAATCCGCCTTGGTTTCGGCGTTGAGATTGCGAAAATCAACAACCATTCGCCAACCATCAATAGTGTTCTGGTCTGCAGGCGGTGGCTTCGGGACTGTGAGGGGTGCACAGCACCATTCGCTGGTCATACAACCCTCAAGCCAACCAAATTCCCTGAGATTTCTCTCGATGATTTTTCTGAGTATCTCATGTTTGTGTCCATGATTTTCATAAGGGCGCTGTTTTTTTGCCTTGTACCCTTCACGAAGCTCGATGAAGGCTTCACCGAACTGTCCACGGACAGGGGGGTCTTTGATCAACTTCCCTGAAAGGGTTGTGTCCTTCCGTTCCTCAAAAGTCTTTTCTCTTGACTTGGAACACAATTCAGTGTCCACCTGATCGCCAGGAATTACTGTCGAAAAAACTTTGGCGACTTCTTCGGCCTTGGCAGGCAGAATCTTCTTACGGATGTCCCTAAACAGGTCCGTATCAACTGCCTCTTGAAGATAGGTGGGTCGTGTGTCGAAATCCCAGAGATTCTCTTCGTGATCCAGCTCCTCGAAAGGATCCATGAAAGCTTCCACAGGGGGTTTTTCATAAAAAACTCTGAATTTGCGGCGCGATTTGGAATTTTTCTTCGCCCGTGCACTGAAGATTCTTTTCGATGTCGATCGTATTGGGGAAGAGGGAGACGAGGCGGATCCATTGGACGTTGGATCACCTTGGGTATCTGACGGACAAAAATCAGAAAAAATAGATTCATCATCAGTACCACGCTCAACCTCAGATTCAGTCCCAACACAGGAATCTGTACTAGAATCAGCAGAATTAGAGTCAGAAAGCTTTCCATCCACCAGGAATGCAAGCGAACTCCAGGACCGCTGTGGCAGGGGACCTGTGTCGTCCCTGGCATACAGCTTAATCTTCCTGGGAAGTTGGATGTAATCTACACAAATGTCTTGTAATTCCTGAAACCAAGGCTTGTCGTCCCACAAGGGCACAACTAAAATTGCCTGGGTTTTATCTTGCTTGATTTTGTGGATGACCTGCTGGATTAAGTGAAACGGAGGATTAATCCACAACTTCTTGTCCCATTTGTGGGTCCAAACGTCGCGAAAGTGCTTGTCAAAGCGCTTGTTCTTACGGTTAGCAAAGGCATCATACTGTGGCCAAAAGGAATGGTGTTCATGAAAATATTCACAAACTGCA
Source organism: Eutreptiella sp. 'Long Island Sound 2002' (assembly GCA_964036045.1). Taxonomy (NCBI): domain Eukaryota; phylum Euglenozoa; class Euglenophyceae; order Eutreptiales; family Eutreptiaceae; genus Eutreptiella; species Eutreptiella sp. 'Long Island Sound 2002'. The sequence continues at coordinate 60,299,394 of OZ038387.1, forward strand.
TCGCGCCATTTGTCGACAACTCTGTAGGATGAAGAGTGCCAGCGCGAAGGGCGTCGTGGCTGGGAGTCCCTACGAAGACATTCTAACTCTTGGGAGTAATCGGCACTCCCATTCACCTCTGCAATGGTGACATCTTCACCAAATTTTGGTGTCACCTTTTGCTTCAAAAATTCTTCTGCACTTTTAAACCCTGCGTGCAAAAAACGAAATTCAGGACGCTCCAAGGGACCTGACTCCAGCAAAAAACAACGACGATGACCTACGGGCGCTACCCTGTTCTTGCGAAGCCAAGGATGGCCCAAATAAAGGTCATACTTTATGTCGGCACGATAGAAGTAGTCATCCTTAAGGACAACTTCTTCCACATTTTGCTCTTCCCAAAGGTCTTGAGCGACCAAATGAGTTGATATATAACAACCGCGTTGCCCACCTGCGAGAGAATGTCCAGAAACTCCCTCGAGGGTAACAGGATGAGGCGACTCAAACACGCAGTCGTCGGGTAAGAATGAATTGGATTGGAGATTTACCTCTGATCCATTGTCACACAAACAAGTGGCGAGATGGAAATTTCCCTTGCAATCAGAGACCCACAGCTTTGTGACAAACTGACGGGCCCTGTGCTTGGACTGTACACCAACCTCGTCCACTACAACAGAAGGATCCGCTGCCGGATCCAGGGGAGAGGAGACAAGTGACCCTACATCAAGTAATGGTCGATCAGGAATCTGGGGATCATGCCTGAAATCGCCTGGGGAGGGGCGATTTTCGTGGCTCCCCTAGGCGTTCTGACCTCCAGTGGCTGCGTTAACATTGTGAACACAGCCTGATTCGTCGATCCACTCATCTTGGAACGGATCATCTGCTGGATTCAGGGCATTTTCGACATAATCTCGATCCGCATCGGACACCTGATCTGCACCTGAGACCTGATCCACACGATGGTTGCCCTTTCCACGTCCACGGCCACGGCCGCCGGATGATGGACCTCCACCGTCGCCACGCCCTCTGCCCTTACCAGAGAAAGGGGTTCCTGAAGGATTTCCCTTACCTTTACCCTGTGATCCTGGAGCATTTCCTTTGTTTGTACCGGATTGAGGGGTTTGGCCTGGATTTCGATTTCCGCCTCCGGCGTTGCCATTGGGACTTGTCTGGCCGTTTGGCTGCCCACCGGAGCCGGATGGAGTCCGATTTCCTTTACCTTGGGACCCGCCAGGGCCTCCAGTATTTTTGTTTCCACCGGAGGGGGTCGGATTACCCTTTCCCCCCTTTCCACCATGCACCTGTCTGTCATTCCTGTCTGAATTCTGAGGATTACTGATATTTTCACCAATCACCTTGTGATCGTAAGGTGACCATCGGTGATTACCAGTAGAATGCGACTTAGCTCGGTTCGTAGAACCTAAAAGAAGGCAGATGCTACAGTGATCCTGAACATTCCGGGTGTCATTCACCTTTTTGTTGCCCTTTTGGGCCCCATTTTGGGTGTTTTGCTGGGTATTCTTGTTTCCCCCAAGACCCTCATGGAAATTTTGATTGGCGGCGTCAGCGAGCCGTTCAACCTCTTCCCACAGTTCCTGCGGGGTGAACGAAAACACCCAGTTCTTGGCCTGCAGGCGATGGCCGTGGAAACTTACTCCCCTATTGAGGACTTGGACAAACAAGTCCCGATCCTCGTGTTCATTAAACTTGAATTTCCACGTGTTTTCAGTGAATTTCACCTTGGTAAACGACGTGGGGGAACACTTTTGAAGTGATTCCCTGACGGAAAACCTGTTGGCCGAGGCATCGAAGCCATCGACCTCCGCCCACCAGGTCTTGACCTTTTCTTCGGACTGTTTATTCCGAAGGGTGGCGGCAGTTTCGGAGGGGATCTTGTCAAAAATCAAATTTTTCAGCTCGGCACTAGAAAATTTTTCGCCTGAATGCTCAGACTCTTCCACTAGATTCCAGAAGCGCTGTCTCTTGTCTTGCACTTCGTGCAAGATTAATCGCGAGAATGAAGGAAAATTCTTCAACATCTGGTGGTAATGGTCCTCTGGCAGCCGGGATCCACGTACCTCCAACTGTTCCCACACCTCATCAAAGGTAAGGGGGGAACTTGAATCCTCACGATCACTCCAGTTCCTGAGCCAAGTGTTGGCCGGCGCTCCCTCAAGGCAGTCCAAGAGGGCCATCAGGAACTGATCATCCTGGAGTTTTTGAGTCTTAAGCCACAGTTTAAATTCCCGTTGGAACTGAGGCCAACGTCTGGGGTTCCCATTATACTTCGGTTGCTTGGCAACCTGACGAAGTCGCAATGAAGTAGGATTTAGAAGTGAATCCAGCCCAACACCGGCCGTAATGGCAGACACCTTGGTGGCATCATTAGCCACACCAGCTCCGGCGAGGGTCTGGGCGAGCAACATCTGGGCTAATGCATTGGAATCAGCAGCAGGAAGGGCAGTACGGGGGGCAGTTCGCTTGGCATTCTGAGCCTCAGTCCTAGCCTTCGCCGTCCTACTCTGAGATCGAGAGATTGTAACCCTTTCCTTTAGCTTAGTCCTGCTGATCCTTGCATCGGTGGTCTTAGAGTCCACCGAAGGAGCAATCGAAAAAATTTCTGTCGCCTCCTCCGACGGTTCTGTTGTTTGTTCCACCGATGATGCGCCCTCAGACCTCATGTGTGTCTTGAAAAGGTCTTTAATTCCCAGCGTTTGAATGATGAGTTGCATTTGATCTTTGAGCAATTGGAGCTCAGAGTCTCGCTGGGATCTGCAAGAGCAGTCGGCAGGACAGTACATACCGTGTCCTGTAGGGCCTGAGCAGGCTGTCGGACCGCTAATCTCAGTGGTTCGCAGCCAGGAGTCCACTTGGGGAGCTCCTTCAGCCCTAATTTCCAGGCTTGCCTGCCTGGCTGCCTCTAAAATTCCTTCCTCAACCGCGGCGGCTAGATCGTCGCGGATGGAAACAGGGGGACGAGGGGCGGAGGGCCCGGCAACAGGTGCCTTGGTCTTCTCCTTCGGGAAGGGGCTTGCCTCCCAGATCTGCAAAAAAATGGCAAAAGAGTCATCTTCTTGAGAACGCCACCACATCCTGGTATTAATTTCTTCTTGAAGGAGGAAAAAATATTCCATTAAAAAATCAGAGGCGATTCTTTCTTGTCCTATCAGCTTAGACGTGGCTAATAGACAAAGGGCCTCAAGCGCCTCAAGGTTACGGGTCACTTCTGAAGACAGATGGTTGTCCCATTGTGCCCATGAGGCTGGTCGATTATAGGTAGGTACCTCACCTGGACCACCCATCTCAATGTCGTCAATGTCGGCGTCGATGGTCTCAAAATCTGGACATTGGTAAGGAGTATTGGTACCTGCCAGGTCCGTAAGCTCCACCGGAGCGTTGCCATCGGCGTAGGCTGGGAGATTCCAGCTGCTTGATGGCCAATTTCGACTGGGATCTTGATGGTAATCTGGGCCTCCACAGCTGCTGATTTGTGCCCTTCTTGGGCAGCTTGGGCTTGCGCAAGGCATTCCCCTCAAAGCCTCGTTCGCACAGCACCACGGCAGCGTAATTGTTACGTCTCCAGGAGCGGCGGGGTCTACGGGGCCGTACTGGGGAGCTAACTGTGGTTGGGACACCAAAGGAACAACATTCAGGTAGCCTCTGCTACCATGAAAGTGCTGCCCTGGGTCGTTGATGGTGCCGGAGGGCTCGGGGCCGGCAAGACCAGTGGGGCAGGCACGCGAGGAGTCTCCCTGGACGTTGTTATTGGGGGTAGAACCGGATACTCGAACACCAACGGAGGCGAGAGCAGCGACAACAGAAGCAAGGTCCATGCTGATTGTTATCCGGCAGAAAATCCCAGTCTATGAAGAAAATTGACGCGGATTATTCTAAATACATCTGAGTGTCCAAAACTGTCTGAAAAGATTTAAAAAATCCAATTATGTAAAAATGTTTGGCCGATCTGGCCCGCGAGCGCGCGTCAGCGGCAAATGGCGATTCCAGCTAAAATAGCGGAACGCGGCGGATTTACGGGGAATGGACCGCGGAATCAAATCCGGCATATCAGAAATATATAGCAAATATCCTGAGACTGAGCTGCGAGGCGGCAATTCCGCCGAAGCAAAGAAAATGACCAAAATGTAGCCAATCTGGGCAGAATGTCTGAAAATCTGAGCAGATGGGGCTAGCCGCACTTACACCACCCTCCTGCATATGCCTTATCCTAACCGGGGCGTGGTTTGGCACTCTGTCCAGAGTGTGTTTACACGCCTATTACCCCGCTTATTGCTTGTTTTCGGTTCCCCGGGATATGTGCATCTGTATGTCGAGTGTTGTCAGCCCATCACCCAGATGTGGACTGTTTTTTTGCGAACCCGAATACGAAGGCGCCTTGAGTCGCCGTTTACATGCTTTTACATAAGGTCCAGCCTGGACCAGTACCTAAGTACAGATTCTTTTGTTTAAGTGCCCGTGATACCGTGTGCCCTAGTGGCTGTGAACTGCTGAGATCCTGATGGCGCCAGGCGGGAAGCCCAGTTGCTTGAATGCACTCCCAGCGGTCCGCCACTGTCAGTCCCAGTGTGAGCCTACCGACTCGCAGACGCACTTGCAGTCGGATGGCGACCTCCGGTGTTCCTGACCTCGGTCAGTCTGCCTGGGAAACTGGTGGTTTGAGGAGTCGACGCCTCCGCCCACACCGCATGAGGACTCCCTCATGTATGGCCTTCGTGGTAATAGGGCGAGGGAAAAGACGGCCTTGATGCCCGATCCCTTAAGGAGGAGCTCGGTCGGCTGTACCACTCTGGACTCGCGTCGTGGATATGGACATGGTGCGCCCGAGGAAGGACCCGTGGGGACTCTCCCCCAGCTGGCGGGCCTTGAGAAGCTTGGGGTAGCCTGATGGATCTTTGTGGTCGCTCTCGGCCTGTGGGACCACCTCGGTCGTCGTGTGACGCCTTTGTTGGCCGTGTATGCCACTACCACCGTGGTAGTGACCGTAGCAGCCGGCACCCGGTGCGCCTGGTATGGGTTAACGGGTCCTTTGGATGCCGAACAATCGCCGCCAGGACCCAGGACTTGATACTTGATACTATACTTGCAGTTACTAACAGCTACAGCACTGTACCTGTCTTACTGTGGGATTTGGGCAGCCTAACCTGCGAATCAGCCTGAAGTGAGGATGTGACGGCCCCCCCCCTTCAGGAAATGGTCCTGGGTACCCGCTGCCATGCTTGGGTATTATCGAGCCCCCCCCAGGGTTTGCTCTAAGGAGGGGGGTGAAGCGGTACCCAGAACCTATGGCCCATGGCCCGGAGGCCTGTGAGCCGTCACTCCCGTGCGGAAGCCGTTGACACCGGCTGTCAGCGGGATATCCCTGTTCTCTAATCCGCGGGATCTGGAATCCGATCCTTAACCATTGAATCAATGTAGATTTACCATAACTTTATTGTCTTAGGCGATTTTCGGTCGGAAATCGGTGAAATACCCGATTTCTACCGCGATTTCCAATTGTCGTGAAATTGCCGCAGTTGCGCCGCGCCGCCTGTCGTCGCCTGTTCCGTGGACTGCATTAGATTATTCTGTCATACGATTTCTCTTGAAGTTAAGACTGAAACGGTCTTCGAGTGATCCGCAATTTTTCCTTGATATAACGGATCGCGTCCCAGGTTTTTCTCAGAAAATCTGGGCGACCGAAGGCGCTTCGAACCCCGAAGTGGAATAACAAGGGTTGCGAGCGTTCAAGCGCCCAAGGGCGAACTAACGTGCCTCATAGGCACTGTGTATGAGGTTTTGCCCCCCATAGGCATAGAATGAGGCCAAAGGATCCCAACTCAATAGGCCCAAAGGGTTATTTATTTTGAGTGTTCTCCAAGAAGTGCACTTTTTCACGTACTTGGTGTCCAAGTACGTGTAGAAGTATGTTGAGTTGGCGTTTGTCCCACCCTTGCTTGCCTCTACATCCGGGGCATATCACTTGTCTTCCCCGGATAGTGCATATATGATCTCCATATACATATTGGCAATATATTTTGCGTGCATGCTAAAATTCGGCTTTCCGAAAGGAGGTCGATTTTCGACCAAAGCACTTGCATGCGTGTTAAGGGACCAAAGTTACATTAGAATATAGGCATACTTTGGTTCTAGGCCACTAGGTTGGGTGTAGAAGGCTTGGGTAGGGTTATATGCCATATTTGGTGTCATATCGCGTGCCCATTTGGCGGGTGCACCATTCCAAGACTAACCCGCCAATGGACCCCATATCGCACGAGGCCCTTCATTGTACTCCCAACCAACACTCGCAAGCCTAACCTTCGTGAAGGGACGCTTGTGGAGCGCTCCCAAAGCGATGCGTTGCGAGCAAGGTGTGTTTTTTGCAATATTCCATTTTTGCATGTGCCCACTTGGGAGGCAGTGCGCGCGACCTTCCAAAGCGCCCCAAGTGGAGCACATAGGTGGAATCGAAGGTCATTGGTGTCAAGTCATTGTGTTTAGAAGGATTGGTCGATCACTCAATCCAAGCCAAATATATTATAATATATTTGTGCGCCTTTCAAGGCACTTTTGGGTGTTTTTTCGCCAATATTGCTGTTTTTTGCCCGTCATGATCTCAAGTGGCGACCTGGTATCTCAACGTTGCGCCGAATTGACGTCATGACCCAAGTATGTTTTGTGGGTACATACTTCGGTGCCCAACATATCTTGGACCCGGCGAATAACTCCTCTTGGGCTTGGCGTACCGTGGCCGCCATGTTGGCGATTTGGGACCATCCCAAATCATGGGCTCACTTGGCGACCCTGCCATTCCCGAAACCGGAGGAGTTGGGCGACGCCCAAAAGATATGTTGGACACATATGACTTGATACCAAACCTATGGCACACTCCGGTCCAAGTCGGGCATGTGCCTCATTTGCCCCAACCATGAGTGTGCGCATTTTCGGCCATTTTGGGCAATTTTCCACATTTTCTGCCCGCCGTGCACCATGTTCAGCACCCTCGTGCACGCCGGACTCATGGATCAATGGACCATATATGACATGGGTGTTATGGACATTGGTCCCCATGGTTCACACACCACGTGGGCGAAGCGGGGCAACCTTCGTTAGGGTGCTAGCCCAAAGTGAGTGTGGGCAATTTTGCCATTTTGGAATTTGTGGACCCAATTGGGATTGTCACCACGCCCAGTGGCATGGAGATATTTGGGAGCCAAGGGCATGGTAGTCTCTGTTGGACTCCCGGTGGATTGCGTATGGAATGGCGGATCTGATCTTCAAGCCGGCGTGGAGATATACTATTGGGAGCACCCCCGAATTTTGGCTCCTTTCGAGCAGCCAAAATGACCCCCTTTTGGGACCCCAATTTCATCCCCCGGTGTGGTCAATTGGCGGCCCCATATCTCTATGCCCAAAGGGAGCCCGGACCTAATTTCAAGTTGTACACTCGGATGTAAGTCCTAGGTCCTGCCTCCTATCCTGTGAGCCATTGGCCTAGCCCTGGCCGGGCGAGCCACGCGTGAGAATGATGCCAATTTTGGTGATTTTGGCATCATGACCCCACTTGACGAACCTGTGGTGCCCTGATGCCGGGACCTCAGAGGGAACCAGGTTGGGTGAGGGCTCAAAAAAGTGAATACTCAAAGGGCATAGGGTCAGTTGCCTCGTCCCTACCTCTGGCGGGTCCGGACGAGGGGTCAATTTTGGGGATTTTTGAGCTAATATCAGTTTGGGCTGAAACAGCCCATTTTCAGCTACCAACTCCTAGGGGATAATGGCGGGGCCATATCTCTGGCTCAGAGTGGAGTTGGGACCTGCCGTTAAGAGAGCAGGGGGAGCCATTGTCGGTTGGCCTTGGAGCCCCTTGGTTCTCAGGAACTCGCCTGTGGCTGGGTGGGACGACCCCCCTGTTGGCAGGGTTTCAGGGTCCGGACTGAGCAGGGCATGGGTTGTGTTTGAGCCCCCGCCCCCACCAGCCACTGAGAGGGTCGGACCTGGGATTGGGATATGAGTTGGGACTGAGTGTCTATTGTCCTGTGATGCCCTTACCCCAGTCCAGTCTTAACCCCATGTGTACATATCCTGATGTGTTGCTGTACATACTTTTGTTCCCTTGTTTCAGAGTGGCAAGGATCCTGAAACGCTTTGTCACATGACACGAGCGTATTGATGCCCCTGTGAGCGCAGTGCTTTGCCTGCCTGCTTGCTTGCGCGTGTCACCGCAGCGTCCCGTGGCCAGGCCCCCCACGGGACCGCGTCACCCACAGGACCTGCTGTAGTTCCCGCACGTCATACCAAGAGACAGGCATGTTATTGGGTGAGGGTTTAGCGCCAGGTACCTGACCTGAGGGGCCATCAGTGGCCCTCATAGAGAACACGGCGTGATCATTAGACCCACCAGGGGCAGACTCGCCGAGATCCACCTCTTCCATGAGCAAGTGCGCTAGGAAAGCGCTATGCTTCAGTGTCACAACCTCCGGGTCCACCGGGGGTATTACACTGGCGATATCGCTCAGGCGGTCGTCAGCATCAGCCAGTGGAGTAGAGACTGCTGGTGTCTCCGGCTCATCGGGGCACTCACCACTCGTAGTGGTAACCGAAGAGTACTCAGATCTCTTCTTGAGATCATGGAGGGTAAGGCCCTTGTTTTCGGCCATCAACTTGTATCACAACTCCTTGAGTACAACCTGATCAAGGTCACTGACGGGCACGGGGTTTAGAGCACCATCTACAATGGATAGGAAACTGCCCCCATTCAGGGGCGGGCATGGTCTCCTGAGAGTCCTCAGGGACGTAGATGGGACCGGTGGTTGGTTCAGTCCTTCCCACGGTCATACAGTCCAAGAGGCGCCTCCAATAGGCGTGTTCACCTGTGGTACCCCAGTTGGGGGTGCACAGGACCACTTTCGCTCCTTCGAGGGCGATTTTGGTAATCACCTTGGCGACCTGGGAGAAAGGGGGGTTTGCGTAGCACAACCCCATTGATTTCCAGTAAAAGCGGTACGCATTGTTTAGGTTCCGCGAACAGTAGAGCTGCATCAGATGCTGCTCTTTACTCGCGAACAGTTCTACCTGAATTTCATTCAGGTCCAGCTGCAGGGCGGCCAGTCGGTTTTTTTCCAACACTGGCCGCACCAACTGATAGTTCTCAGTTCTGTAAGACCGGTTCACGTAACGTAGACCGGATTCTTATAGACCTGACAGCTCCAGGGGGACAGAGTATAGGCCACTGCCAAAATCGCAGTGAAGGGCGTAGGGACGTTGCAAGGACAGCAACTTCACCTGGGGGTTGAAGCGCAGAAAATCAGTGCCAATGACAATGTCAAAGGCGTCAGTGTCAAGCACTCTGCAGTGCTGTGTCACCTCCTCTCCGCCTAGACATACAGTCACATCAACCCCCCCCCAGGGAATGGATGGTCGGACCATCCCCTACCCTTATGGCCACTGTTTTGGCTTTCCGGATCTTGGCTTGTTTTTTGAGAGCGTGGCGCCCGTGTCCAAGACCGCTTTGTAAACCTGATCACCTAATTTGACGGTGATCCAGAAAACCAAATCTTCTTCCTCGGAGCCGCCCCCCTATTTCCCTTCAGGGAATTTCACTTCAAAGACCGCCGCCTGCAGGCACTTAGAGTGCCAGTTCAGGCGGCGCTTCTTGGCGTTCTCGTTTCCCTTGTCAGCGCCACCGGCGCTGGGGGTAGAGGGTACGGTTCGCTTCTCCCCAGGCTGCTCACCCTTTGGGGTGGGGCCTGGTTTTCCACCTCGGGGGGGTGCGGAGTTCCTTCGCCCTCCTCCAGGGTTACCCCCACCGGGAGTTTCCCCAGGGGTACGACCTCCCCCCCCCCTTACCGGCGTTCTTACGCCGTTCTTCCACGGCCTTCTTTAGCTTCTCGGACTCGCGGCGTTTTATGTGGCACTCATCCCTGTAGTGCCTCCTCTTGCCGCAGTAGCCACACGTGATAGTGCAGCGGAAGTGGTCCTGGTGTTTGACCTCCTGACCATCCTTGGTCTTCTGCTTCCGCTGCAACTGGAGCATACACGAGCTGCGTCCATCGCAGTCAGGGGCGTGACATGTTCCCCCCTTGTCGTCCATAGGCTAGCAATAAAAAAGATTCGGGGCTCCCTTGCCTTTAGCGGGGGGGGTCTCCTTCATATGCTTCAGTTGCCCTCCCTTACCCTTCCCAGGGTTAGAGTGGGGTTGTGGGGACCTCCCTCCCTGAGGCTTTTCAGCAGGGGCCTCCCTCCGCAGATGTTTGCGCAGGTATTTATCCATGTGAGAGTCGTTTTCTCTCTCCATGGCGAGTCCAATCAGAAGATCGACCAACTCATCGTAGGAATGGGTCCGGGATTTCCTCTGGGACGTCTCCTTACAATTCTCCCAAGTCCTGGGAGGAATTTTACCCACGAGCCACAGATGAGGCTCTGTAGGCCCGTATGAGGAGGGGTTCATCCTCCCCATTAGCTCCTCCAGCTGCGCCACGAACTCAGAAATACGGGCAGCTGTGGAAAACTCAGGAAGTGGGGGTAGTTCCTCTATCTCCGTACGGACACTCAGGTCCGTTTCGTAGACTGGGTACATTTGTTCCAGTCTTTTAAGGAAGTCTCCCCAACTGGAGCTCTTCCTGATGGCAGTTTTCACCTGCCGCTGCAGGAACTTTTTCTTGCAGGACTTCTTGATGAGCGTGCACTTGGTCCGGACATCAGCGTGCTGCTGTCCGGTGAGGAGTAGAAACTCTGAAAACTCTTCGGCCCTTTCGGGCAAGTTTTTAGGATCGAACTCAGGGAGCTCGATCTGAAGGTTCGCTGTGGCGATGCCCTTCGTTCCCCGACCTGGTACACCGGTGTCACCTTTTCCACCTGAGGGGGTTGAGGGGTAGACAGTGGCAAGTGGCGCCAGTGCAGACAGCCCATAGCCCTCCATCTCAGCCTCAGTAGAATCAGGCCTTCACACGAGGATGGAAAGGGCTTGGACAAGTGTCAGAGGGGGTGCTGCGGATCCCTCTACAGCTTTTCACGCCCCGGGTCAGGAATTCAACACCCGGGGACATGGTTGAGGGGGGCTTCTTCAGTTCAGACAGCCCCAGTTTAGTCTTGAGTGCTGCAGACAGTGCACTCAAATCAGGATCTTCATCCCCAGCCCCCAGAACCCGAGAAAGGAGTTCCATGGTCTCATCCAGACCGAGTTTGGGGGCAGCCATACGTGAAGGTAAACCTCTTTCCACGCACACGGGCTCGGGGCACACCCCACGAGGCGAAGGTGGTCTTGGCCTCGAAGGTAACGACGGGGTAGGCTCTCTAGATATCCAGTCCTCCTCCCATTCCGAGGAGTCATTGGACGTCGTGGCGGATATTTCCCCATAAGGTGCTTCGAACCCCTCACCCCACGTGGTGCCGAACATGGGATACGCCTTTATCGGTTCTTTCTCCTTCTCCTTCTTTCCTGCTTTTCTGCAGGCTTTCACTTTGGCGGTGGCGACCTTCTCCATCGCGGCCTGGGCTTCCTTAGCGGCGAAGGAATCAGGATCAGGGGCATCCTCAGAAGGAGGTAAGGAAGATACGACAGACAGGAGGGCAGCCGCCATCGGATCCCTCCCTTCGACGCTTCTGAGGCGTTCCTGGGTTAACACAGGCGCCTCAGGGGCTTCTCTCATATATTTTTCTTCCGCCCCTCTTGCTTGGTGCTCTCCGCGCCAGCCAGTAGTGTCCACAACGACTGTATCATCTCTTCCGCTCAGGGACATAGCCCTGGAAGGTCCTGCGACAGGCCCCGCCGTTGGCTCGGACCTGATTGGCAGGGTCTTGGCGCTCAGTGTAACTGATGGACGTGACATTGCTCAATACGCTGTGGATTTCTTGTGCTTTAGCTTGGCGAGGGTGTAAGCCTCTGCTACCAGAAAGAGTTTCTGGTATCCCTTGCTTGTTGTTGATATTGAAAACCTTGATTGCTTTTCAAAAGATGTTTCCCCAAAACTGCAAAAAGGTAAAGTCCACGAACAAGGAACATCACAAACAGGATCAAAGTCAGAATTGTGATAGTATTCTTCCAAATCAAAGCATTGTAAGCAAAGAGGGGCTGCATATAGACAGCTGAGGAATCAAATATGCAATTCAAATGGTTTTATAAACAAAACAAATGATTTTATGTGAAAACTGGCATGACTCAGGCCTCCAAGATAGCACCAAGCACTTCATGTGCACTCTTTTGGATGAAATGGAGTTGGTTAGGAATCTGGGGCATAGGAGTTAGGCCAGACACAGGAAATGACTTGGCCAAGCAACTGAATTCAGAAACAGTTACAATCTGGAACCCCAATAAGTAGTAGTAACATTTGAGTATAGGGGTCCTGAGGTGGGAGACCACTAGGCTTAACCTACAAGGCCCAAGGCATGGAGTGCCTACTTTATTTCGGTATAACCTCCATGAGGGATGATACCTCCGCTCCTTTGAGTGGTAGGGGTGAACTTCATGGGGGAGCTAGGGTTTTAACCCTAGTTGCTGAGAAAGTGTACTTAAAGCTTCATAAGAGAAACAAAAATGTTTCAGTGTTAGTCTCAGCACTTCCTTAGGCAAAAAGGGGGGCTGTAGCCTGGATCAAGTACCCCAAGAAAGACATGGTAGTAACTTTTTCTTACTCAGAACAACCTAGGAGACTTGCTGAGGCTTGCTGAAACGCTTGCCTCACAGAAGAAGCCTAGGGACTGAACCCCTCCTATACCTGCCTATGTTTGTGTGAGTCCGCTGAGCCTGAGGACCTATGAGCAAGCTGCAGAAATGGTGTCCTAATTATACCCAAGTCTGCACCCTTGCTAAACCCGGCGGATGTCTTTACACGGTGCCATGGGGTACGCCCCAGGTCTCTCCGCCCCTAGGTGCCCGATTTCTGTGCTGGCACCAGACTTCCTTGGGGGAATACCCAGCGTTAACGCCAAGGTATTGGTTTGCCTGCCTACCTGCCAACTACAGGGGAGGGGTGGCCTGGCCAGCCACAAAAGGCGCCGTTCAGTGCAAAAAAACTACAGGGGAGGGGTGGCCAAACCCTACGAGGCATGAAAACGCCTGTTTGCTACACGGCCGAAACATAGACTACCACTGCCACTGCCCACCAAAACGCTGATAAAATTTCAGGAAATAGGCGGGACAGTGACACACTCACTACCAGTCCTACACTCACTACAGTGGCACCAGCCTTCGAAGGGTGAGCGAGCGCTGTGCTCAAGCCCTCACCCAGGCTTACCATCCCTACACTCACACGCTACTTGGTGTTGTTGAGGAAGAGGTCTCAGGCCCTACTGGCCCACCTGTCAAAGTACAAGAGAACACAGCGCTACTAAGCGACTTAGGCCTAACAGGGAAGTCACTACACGTTTCCCTGTTAGGGCTTGGAGGGAAGGATTGCTCTATCTGCGTGCACAGCGTGAATGATGATGAGGTCAGACTGTCCCCGCCACTTCTGGCTGAGGTACAGTTTGTTGATTGTGGGAGCTGCGCCCTGCTTAGCTGGGCGAGGAACTGCACCAATCCCCCTCACCTTTCCCACCTGAGAACAGAGGCAAATGCAGGATGGCTTTTAGCGGAGGAACCTAACCAGCCTCCCCGTATTATACGGATCTCCGGATGGAAAATAATACGCTGTCTAAAAGCCGCCCTATCAAGCAAGCAAGCTTAAGGAACTCCTGAAGCGGTACCCAGAACCCCATGGCTAGGTTACGGCATACAACCGGTCTCCGGTCCACTAACCCCATGTTCCGTGCCGTGAAGCCCCGCATCGGCAACCGATGCACCGCCAGCGGAGATTTGTGTATCAGAATATCAGGAATCAACAGGGTTTTACTTTCATAATGTTTCCGTCAATTTTTACGCTTCCGTTCTGATACTCACTGTTTTGACTGCTGGCAGTTGGATCGCGACTTTACCGTAACCGCCAGTTTAACTGTTTATAATGGAAATTTTAACGCAATCCGTCACGAAGGCTCCAAAGCCTTCAGGAACTGCATGGACGCTTCCGCAATTTTCACATCTTACACTCGCAACCTTAATCCGAATTTTTCAGGATGTCGAAATCGGATTTTCGACTTCGACATCCCCGCACTTGATTTGACCTCTTTCGAGTGGACCTACGTGCTTCCCTATGCACGAATCAACTTTCCTTTTATCTTGCCCTCCATTTGTCTCAAAGATATGGGCAAAACAAAGTTGATTCGTGAGGCCACTTGTGAGGGTCATATCTCGTGCCGCTTGCGAGGAATGACGAAAAGAAAACGTGGGATGTATTCACAATACTCCCGACGTAATTTAGGAAGCATTATATGCCTTGCGTTTCCACACGTGCGCGCTAGTGTAATGGATCATGGTCAAGAGGGTAGAGTTTGCGTTATAACTCTATGGCCATGATATTGCGTGCGTTAAGATAACTTTCGAGTGTAGCGCGCAAGTGTTGGTGTTGCATAGGAACTCTCCTTGAGTTCCTATGAGCGATTGACACAAAGTTATGCCCTTGGAGGGGCATGACATATCGTGGGGGGAGCTACCTTTTGGGGCAATATGTGGTATGTGCCATGTGTGGTGTTGCGTGCCCATTTGGCGGGTCCATCGCTCCAAGACAAACCCGCCAATGGACCTCACATTGTGCAAGCCCCTTCCTTATACTCCCCACGATCAATTGCAAGCCTAACCTTCGTGAAGGGAAGCTTGTGTGGTGATCCCGAAGCGATGCGTTGGGAGCAAGGTGTGTGTCCTACAATTTTCCATATTTTCATGTGCCCACTTGGGAAGTAGCGCTCGTAACCCTTCAAGGCGCCCCAAGTGGAGCACATATGTGGGATCGAAGGTCAATGGTGTCAAGTCATTGTGTTTAGAAGGAGTAGTTGATTGTACGATCCAAGCCAAAGATATTATAATATAATTGTGCACCTTTCAATGCACTTTTGTGTGTCTTTGTGCCAATTTTGCCGTTTTTGGCCCGTCATGATGTCAAGTGGCGACCGTGTATCTCAACGTTGCGCTCAATTGACATCAGAACCCAAGTATGTTATGAGGGTACATACTTCGGTGCCCAACATATCTTGGACCCAGCGAATAACTCCTCTTAGGCTTGGCATACCGTGGCCGCCATGTTGGCGATTTGGGACTATCCCAAATCATGGGCTCACTTGGCGACCCTGCCATTCCCAATACCAGAGGAGTTGGGCAACGCCCAAAAGATATGTTGGATACATATGACTTGATACCAAACCTATGGCACACTCCGGTCCAAGTCGGGCATGTGCCTCATTTGCCCCAACCATGAGTGTGCGCATTTTTGGCCATTTTGAGCAATTTTCCACTTTTGCTGCCCGCCGTGCACTATGTTCTAACCCTCGTGCACGCCGGACGCATGGACCAATGGACCATATATGACATGGGTGTTATGGGTAATGGTCCCCATGGTCCACACACCACGTGGGCGAAGCGGAGCCACCTTCGTTAAGGCGCTAGCCCAAAGTGAGTATGGGTAATTTTGCCATTTTTGCATTTGTGGACCCAATTGGGATTGTCACCACGCCGAGTGGCATGGAGATCTTTGGAAGCCAAGGGCATGGTAGTCTCTGTTGGACTCCCGGTGGATCGCGTATGGAATGGCGGATCTGATCTCCAAGCCGGCGTGGAGATATACTATCCGGAGCACTCCGAATTTTGGCTCATTTCAGGCAGCCAAAATGACCCCATTTTGAGACCCCAATTTCCCCCTTCCGTGTGGTCAATTGGCGGCCCCATTTCTCTAAGCCCACAGGGAGCCCGGACCTAATTTCAAGTTGTACACTCAGATATAAGTCCTAGGTCCTGTCTCCTATCCTGTGAGCCATTGGCCTTACCTTGGCCGGGCGAGCCACGCGTAGGAATGACGCCAATTCTGGTGATTTTGGCATCATGACCCCACATGACTCATCCGTGTTGCCCTGATGCCAGGACCTCAGAGGGAACCAGGTTGGGTGAGGGCTCCAGGGAATTCGTACTCGAAGGGCATAGGGTCAGTTGCCTCGTCCCTACCTCTGGCATGTCCGGACGAGGGGTCAATTTTGGGGATTTTTGAGTTAATTTCAGTTTGGGCTGAAACAGCCCATTTTCAGCTACCAACTCCTGGGTGATAATGGCGGGGCCATATCTCTGACTCAGAGAAAAATTGGAACCTGCCGTTAAGGGAGCATAGGGAGCCATTGTCGGTTGGCCTTAGAGCTCCTTGGTTCCCAGGAACTCGCCTGTGGCTGGGCGGGACAGCCCCCCAGTGGCAGGGTTTCAGGGTCCGGACTGAGCAGGGCATGGGTTGTGTTTGAGCCCCCGCCCCCACCAGCCACTGAGAGGGTCGGACCTGGGATTGGGATATGAGTTGGGACTGAGTGTCTATAGTCCTGTGATGCATTTACCCCAGTCCAGTCTTAACCCCATGTGTACATATCCTGATGTGTTGTTGTACATACTTCTGTTCCCTCTTTGCAGAGTGGCAAGGATTCTGAAACGCTTTGTCACATGACATGAGCGCATTGATGCCCCTGTGAGCGTAGTGCTTTGCCTGCCTGCTCACTTGCGCGTGTCCCGCAGCGTCCCGTGGCCGGCCCCCCACGGGAACGCGTCAAAAGCGTTTCACCGCCGCGGGGTTACCCAACCCTCGCGTGCCACTCGGGGCCACCAACCCCGAGCAGCGCGGCGCAGCTCGCAGCTCGCAGCGCAGCGCAGCGTCTCGCAGCGCAGCGCAGCGGCTCGCAGCGCCACTCAGCGACAGCGCCGAGTTCGTCACGGAGCCCGCAGCGCCGTCCAGAGCATCGCCCTGACCGCGCAGCAACCGTGAAAGAGGTGCACAGACCAGGACCCCTGCATCAGCCCCATCGGCCGACCCGGAGTCCCATCGGCCGACCAGCAAGGCCGCGTCAACCACCTCCACAACCACCGGCTGACCAGCACCAGCCGCACTTCCAATCCAGTGCTGCAGCACCCGCCTCAACAACCACAACCAGTTCGTTGAGTTGAACGAGTGCACATCAAGGACCTCAAGACCAAGTACGCCCCCCCGCTGCCATGGTGAATTGGCAGGAAGCGGGCAGGCTGTGGCCGCGGCCCCACCCCCATGCAGCACGCCTGCTGCGTGGGTTGGTCTGGGACCAGCACTACCGCCACAGCCACCCCCAGTGCGAAGGCGGCTTGCCCGGGAGCTTCGAGCTCCGCGAGGACATGGGGGAGGACCGCCTGCGGGCAGTGGAGGAGTGGCTGCGGGCGGAAGGCTACGAGTGGCGCTTCCGCCGCAAGCGCTGGCGGACCTGGACCCGGCCGGACAGGCCCGGCGAAGGGCTGCGCCCCGACGGGATTGAGGAGGACGAGGACCCCAACGCCTCCCTGTCGGGCGCCTCGATCAACGTCTCCCTGTGGGACGTGATCGAGAAGAACTTCCCGGAACCGGGGAGCGAGCGCAGGCTGCAGGGCAGCAGCAGCGCGTCTCCGGGGAAGGAGAAGCGGTCCGCCGGGGACAAGAAGCGGGACCGGAGGTGGCGGGAGTACCAGGAGTCCCTGGCCGCCGAAGCCGCCCAAGGCGCCAAGGGCGGAACCCAAGCCCCCAGTCCCCAACGGGCCAATGGTGGTCATCACCCCGGCTCCACCACCCTTGGCGACTACATCAAAGTCGCCAGGCAGTCCAAGGCCAAGCCCCGTCCGCTGCTCCTGAAGCCCCAGCAGGCCTCAGCAGGCCCCAGCAGCGACGTGGAGTCGGCCCACCGCGGGAGGATGCCGGCCGACCAGGCCAGCTCCAGCAGCAGCGCCGCTCCCGCCCAAAGGGACGTGGCGCGCGCCTGTGAGCGCGTCTGTGGGGCGCCCTGCAACCTTCGGGTTGCCCGGCAACGGGCCACGCAGCAGAACGCTGCCGTGGAGGGCGCCATCGGCATCGCCCATGAGGAGGCCACCGAGTGGGGCAGAGGCATGGACTACCACGCCTCGAAAGTGGCAGCCATCGCGGCCGGTCTCACGGCTGCGGCCGCCCATGAGGCAGTGGCTGCCCGGATCAGGGCAACCGACGAGGAAGCCCGCCGGACGCAGGAGGCCATTGCCTGCAAGGAGCCCGAGGTGAAGGCGCTGGAAGAGGCGCTTGCCCAAGAGAGGGCAAAGAAGGAGGCGGAGGAAAGGGCCCACGCCGAAGCAACGGCTAAGGCTGAGGAGGACGCCGCCAAGAAGGAAGCCATCGAGGCCGCGCGACGAAAGGTCGCTGAGGAGAAGGCCAAGACGGAGGCGGAGCTGGCAGCGTTGGAAGCGCAGAAGGCGCGGCTGCAGCAGGCCCGGGAAGCCGAGGCGGCTCGTGCTCGGGAAGAAGCCGAAGCGCGAGCTGCCGCAACCACCGCCGCCGCAATGGAGGAGGCAGAGGCCAAACTCCGCCGCGAGACTCCCCCGGGAGGATCACGAGTGGAGACCCTTCGAAAGCTTTTCGAAGGGGACGCCTCCTCCAGGATGACGCTGGATGAGGCGGACACGGGCAGCAGTGGGAGCAGTGGCACCACCGCCCATCGACGGAGGAAGGGCAAGGGGAAGACCCCCCACAGGCCGCGGAGGCCAGCGGGTGGACACCCCCATGACAGTGACCCCTTCTTCACCGCCAGTGACGGGGATGAACGAGGCCGCCGACATCGCCAAGTGGTGGCTTGGACGGGCGGAGGCGGCGGAGACGTCCCCATGGAACCGGAAGGTGAGGATGAGGATCTCCCTCCTCCCTACCGGAGCTCGGAGTCCTCCGTGACCGAGACGCCCAGGTGGGGCGACATGGACGAGGATGACGACATGGAGTTCGGCATCACGAGGAAGCGCCCATCCTCGGACCCACCGAGGCGACCCGGCGGAGACCCACCGGGACCCCCTGGCGGAGGACCATCAGGACCCCCTGGAGGACGCCCACCAAGTGGACCCCCTGGAGGCGGACCACCGGGCGGGGGAGGACCCCCTGGACCGGGCGGACCCGGCGGAGGCCCTCCTGGAGGACCCCCTGGGGACCCCGACGACCCACCAGGGGACGGCGACCCGGATACCACCTGGCGGTGGATTGTCTACCTCCGCAGGAGGGTCCAGTTGCTCGGGCTCGAGGTAGACACGGGCAAGAGCGAGGTGGCTCGCATCTCCACGGTCGCCGCGCGCGCGCAGAAGGAGCTGGACATCGCCAGGGCCGAGACCAAGTCGCTGACCAACGTCGTCAGCGGCCTGCAGGAGAGGCTGGACGCGCTGGAAGCCCGTGGGAGCGTCAGCAGCGACCACCCACCCCTGGAGTCTGGCTCGTCGGATGACGGCTGGGGACCCGGACCAGGTCCAGGCAGACCCCACGCCCCCGGCGGAGCCCCCAGGAGTTGCCCCAGCGCCAGTGCCCCCTCTCTCACCGCCCCCTCTCACCACAGCGCGGGCCGCCGCAACGAGCGCGTGCCGCCCGGCAGTGGCAGTGAGGAATGGCGCGATGAGTGGCTCAGCGCGGACTACCACAACCGCCGTGCTCCACCGCGGACGCCTGTACGCCCCCGACGCCCAGCACCAGCCCCGGTGCCAATCCCCAGGGCTGGAGGACGTTATGGTGGACTCAGGGATGAGGTCCCCAGAGGAGACGTGGAGTGGGATGTCGGCGAAGGTGAGGACCTGGACCTGGACCTGGAGGAGTTCGACATCAGCCTGCCGCGTGGTGTACGACGGGAGGCCGCTGAACGCAGCCGCCGGCGTCGTGATGAGGATGCGTACATGGATGCAGTACGGCGTGAACATTTTGGTTCAGCGTACGTGGAGGAACCACGGCGTAGCCACAGGGATTCCATGGAGGAGATGGACGTGGCGGCCGTGGGAGTCCGTGGGCGAGGCCGATGGGAACCTCGGTCGACCTCGCGGCCGGCATTCATGGTCTCTAAGGCCGCGGATGCCGCCGTGTGGGAAGACTTGAAGGACATCAAGCCCCCCATGTACGACGGCAACCCCCTCAACCTCGACCGCTTCTTGGAGAAGCTGGACGATTGGGGGCTGACCGTCACTGAAGACCTGCCTCCCGCTGATGCGGAGAAGTATGTCTTCAAACGGTTCAGGTACCGCCTGCCGGAAGTGCTCGGAGAGCTATACTTCATGGCGACCAAGGAGGGGAAAATCAAGACCCTCAAGGAAGCCAAGAAGTGGCTCAACGAGCAGGAGCGGGTGGACGCTCCGCAGGTGGCGGCCAAGCGCTGGAAGTCCATCAAGCTTGAGCATGATGGACGGGAGATCCGCCTACGAGAGTGGCGAGACTTCCGAGGGAAATACACCCTCTTCCGCCGCAACGTGGAGGATTGGAACGAGGGTGACGAGCAGGCTCGCCTGCTCTCCATGCTGCCGGAAGCATGAATCAAGAGGGTCACCAAGGAGGAATCCAAGCGGGCCAAGTCCAACCACACGGTCAAGATGATGCTCCCCAAGGAGTATCATACGAACGTGGTGGCTTGGGCGAAGAAGAACGTGGCCCGGGATGTCAAACGGCACTCCCTGCGGAACGCTCTCCTCATCACCGTCTCGGGCAATCGCGAGAAGACCGCGATGTGGCGCCTTGACGATTGTGAGTTGAGCGGCCAGACCGTCCGTCTGCAGCCCATCCCGGCGCGGATGAGCTGCGACGAGATCCTGGAGTGGGTTGGCGAGGAAGTACTCAAGGAGTACCGAAACCTCCACCACACCCGCGGGTTGAGGCCCGGCGACCGCGACGTCAACTACGTTGGCGAGGGACCTGGCGGGGAAGATGCCATGGACCCAGCGGGAGCCGGCGGCGATGAGACTCTCGTCGACGATGACGACGACGATGAGCCCGCCGAAGTGGCCGTGTGTGCCTTCGTGGCCAAGAACCTGAGCGCGGGGAGCAAGCCGGCAAACTGGAAGCCCCTGCAGCAGGGTTGGAGGAAGCAGGAGAAGAGGGACCCTCGCCGCATTGGCGACCCTCCGCTGTCCTTTGGGGAGTTCATACGAGCTCACCCTCAGGGCTGTTTCGTGTGTTATGGGAGGAAGCGAGGCTTCAACCATGACCACCGAACATGCCCCGTCCACAAGGCCGACACGGAGGCTTACAAGAAGGCGCACGGGTCGAAGAAGCGTGCGCCCGCGGGTATCCGGGAAGCCAAAATGGAGGTCGACAAGGACGAGCTGGCCAAGCTGATGTCATCGGTGGGGACCGAGTTGGCCAAGGAGATCCAGGAGATCAAGCGGAACTGGGTCCCCAGGTCGGACAACAAGAACAAGGAGAACAACCAGAATGACCAGAACAAGGACAAGGACAAGAACAAGGGTAAGAAAGGGGGAAGGAAGAAGGGCATCAACGAGGTTGATGCGGAGGAGAACACCCCTTCCTCCACAACCGACGCCCCCTAGCGGAGCCCCTGCAGCCAAGGGCCCCTGCTAGGGCGGTCGGAGGATGGTGACGTGGGAAGCGCCGAACCATCCCAGTCGGGAGTCGATAAGCACAAGGGGACTGCCGCGGGCGGAAGGCCCGGTCCGGCGCCCAGTCGCGGAGGCGGGGTGAGGGCAAGTGAAGGCACGAACCCTTGCACCCGTCCGTCCTTCGCGACCAAGAATGTGTTTGATGTACTACAGGATCTATCCGAGAGTATCCGAGGATCACCCGGACCGCAGCTGGATGCTGCAGATGGGCAGCCTGAGCCCATTGTCCACGACCTGCACCAGTCGCTTGTTGAGCTTCTGGAACGGCCGGAGATCCTGAGTTTGCACGCCGTGCGCCGTGTTGGTCGCGAGCGGCAGTTGCATCTTAAGGTCCGTGCCTTATGCGGGGAAGTGGAAAAGGTTTTCGACGTGTTGGTCGACACGGGAGCTCAAGTCAGCTTGGTCAAGGCTGGCCTGCTTCCGCCAGAGTGTCTTACCGACAGTCGGAAACCTGTCAGGCTGAAGGTGGCGAACGGCCAGTACATGGTCAGAGGCACGAAGGAAGCGGCCATTGGGCTGCAGTTCGTGAACCATCGTGAGCTGAGCCGCCCAGACCTCGGCAAGGAGATCCTCCTGCACGGTCGCTTCTACGAGGCCGAGATGGACTGGGACATGATCGTCGGGTACGACTTCATGATGGAGACGGACTCCGGCGTCCTCCCGGCCCAGGCCTCCATGACCCTGTACCAGGACGACCAACTCTCGTGGCTTTCGTCACCTGAGCACCATGTGGAATGCCAATGGATCCACCCCGAACGCAATCAGCTCGAAGTGGCCGCGCTGGACACTGAGCCAACTGGTCCTGCAAACCAGGAGTACGGCGTAAGGCCGGAAGTGGCGAGCCGAGTAGTCGCGGACTTGGGAGCTTCGGATCTGGCCCTGGATGCGTTCTCTTCAGCAACCTCCGCCCATCTTCGGGTATGTGAGAAGTACTGGAGCGCCCAGGACTCCGCGTGGAAGAAGCACTGGGGTCCGCATCAGGGATTGATGTGGATCCATTGCCCCCGTTGGGACATTCCAAGAGCGATAGCGAAGATTCGCAAGGACCGCTCCAAGGCAGTGCTGGTTGTTCCTATGGGATGCACCGAGGAGGAGAGTACCCGACATTGGGTAGCCTCATTGGCCAACATGACCTTAAACAAGGTCGTCCTACCGGCTGGAGAGAGTGTCTATCAGGACGCAAAGGGACAGCCCATGCCACCCCAGAGATGGCCAACGGAATTCCACTATGTGGATGGGGGCCTTGATCAGGCCGACACCACGGACTTCGTGTGTGTCAACCGTATCATAGCGGAGCCTTGGAGGCAATGCTTTGCGGTTCCCCCTGTTGACATCGAAGAATCGGAATCGGAAGAGCCCTTCACTGAAGAGGAGTGGGATCTGGTTCAGGGGTATATGGATCAGCCCTTTCACGACTGGGGGAACCAGCGTGAGGGCAAAGGCCAGGACAAAGCCTGGTGGGAAGTGGACTCGATCGTCTCTGGTTCCTATGATGGAGATACCTTCGTAAGGAGGGTACTGGACCACCTGTCCAGCCAGGACGAGCCAATCGGGGGTAACCCACCCACCTACGGCGATCTATTCCGAGGCAAGACCAGAGATGGCCCTTTGGGCCACCTGGGAAGACCACCTGAGCCGAAAGCGAGCGGAGTAGCTACCCCTCAAGTAAGCTCCGTGGTTCAAGTGCCCGGAAAAGCCAAGGCGGAGCCCGATGACTGCCCCAAGATCCAGGCATTGAGGGCCAGGCTGAAGCAGAAGTATGGTGATACCTTCTTCAGCGGTAAGCCTGTGTTTCCCCCACCGGTGCGTGGACCGTATGGCGAGGCCAAGATACGACTGAAGCAGGACCCCCGTGTGTATCGGCACCGGGAGTTTGCCCTGAGGGGCGAGAGGAAAGAGGCCATGGAGAAGATCCTCCGTGACTTCATCCAGAGAGGCTGGCTTGAGCCGTGCCACTCCGAGTGGGCCTCTCCCTGCTTCGTAGTCCCCAAGAAGGTTGCCGGTGAGTGGCGGCTCGTGGTCGACTACCGCGGCCTGAACGCCCAAACGCAGCACGACAGCTATACGCTGCCCCTCATTGAGGACATGCTGCAAAAGCAACACCGGCGGAGGATCTTCACGGTGATTGACCTGAAACATGGTTATCATCAGATGCCTCTCGCCGAGGAGTCCCGTGCCTGCACAGCCATGAGCACCCCACTTGGACCTCTCCAGTGGAAGGTAATGCCCATGGGCGTTACCAACGGCAATGCGGCTTTTCAGCGGATGCTGGAGAACCTGCTTGAGCCGGTGCGCGACTGTGCGGACCCCTTCGTGGACGACGTGATCATCGCGTCCGGGGACCCCAGTATGAGCTACGAGGAGCTCCTGGAGGCACACGAGAGGGACGTCACTCGAGTGCTGGACCTTCTGGTTCGGCACAAACTCACGGGCAGCAGTGACAAGGCCACCATTGCGGTAAGCGAGGTGGTCTTCGCTGGCCACGTAGTCGGGAACGGGCAGCGAAAGCCCATACCTGGCAAGGTGGCTGCGATTGAGCACTGGGAAAAGCCCAAGACGGTCTCTGAGCTACGGGCGTATCTGGGGTTCTGCAACTACTACTCGGGGTATATCAAGATGTAGGCCGAGTATGCAGCCCCCATGACGACCATGCTCAAGGGCAACCGAGAGGAGACCAAGAAGGGGTCCAAGAAGGCTCTGGTCTGGACAGCTGAGTCCGACCGTGCCTTTGAGGGGATGAAGCAGGCGCTGCTATCCGCAGTGGGTCTGCACCTCGTGGATCCCGACCGAGGGTTCGTCCTGCGCACCGACGCTTCCGACTACGCCATTGGCGCTGTGTTGGAGCAAGTGCTTGACGACGGGAGGCACGTGCCCGTGGCCTTCTGGAGCCGAGTCCTGGCGGAAGGCCAGAGACGGACGTGGACGCCCCGTGAAAAGGAGGCGTATGCCATCGTCATGGCTCTCAGGAAATGGGCTGGGTACATAGCCCTCCATCCCGTCACCGTCTGCACCGACCATCAGAGTCTGCAGTCGTGGCACAAGGAGCACGTGGACACCCCCTCAGGTCCCGCCTCCCGACGGGCAAGATGGCATGAGACCTTGGCCAAGTTCGACCTCACGGTTGTGTATGTTCCTGGAAAGGATAACACCGTGGCGGACTGTCTCAGTCGGTGGGCCTATCCCGCCAGCAAGGGCATGCAGGACATCTCTGCCCATGGCGATGAGGCTGAGACCGCTGAAGCCAAGAAGGTTATTGAAATGGAGCGCCTGATGGAGGAGGAGGGTGCAAAATGCTTCGTCGTCATGGCTGCGGATGCCCCCCTCGCAACGAGGGTGAGCAGAGCGGTCAGAGTACTCGCCCCTGAGGGAGCTGAGTCCGACAAGCACCTCTTCCCGGAGTCTTGCCTCCAGGACGACTGGACCGACGACTACGCCAAGTCTGAGGCCTTTGCGGCCGAGTATAGGGCTGTGACCGACCCTGATGACGGGCAGAAGTGGCCAAAGGGGCTGACTGAGGAAGATGGCAAGCTCTACCGGAATGGTAAGCTGCTAGTACCAGAGTCCCGGGTGCTCGAGCTGTGTGAAGCTTGGCACCACCACATGCTGCACCCAGGGGTCAAGAAGCAAGCTCTTGACATGCAGCGTCGGTTCGAGATCGACCATATCGTTCTCTACACCGCCATCAAGAAGGTCAGGAAGGGTTGCTCGGTCTGTCAGGCCTGTAGTCCCGACAACCGGAACGTCAAGGGGGAACCCCAATGGACCCCGGTTCCTGACCAGCCCATGGAGAGCGTGGCCATGGACGTCTTCTCCATGCCCGAAGTGCACATTGGCAAGGAGACCTTTGACTGTGTGGTTCTCTGTGTGGACCGCCACAGCGGCTACGTTGTAGCCGTTCCGGCACGCAAAAAGGGGTTGCTTGCCAGAGAAGTGGCAGTCATGATGATTCGTCATTGGCTGACCGTCTTTGACATCCCCCGCACCATTTGCAGTGACCGAGGGCCCCAGTTTACTGGTGGCTGGTTCAAGGCTATGTGTTCCCTCATGGGTTTGAGGTTTGAGGTTTGATTTTGCGGGTACTAGACGCCTTTCGGCCCCGGGGGGCCACCTGGTCGGGCCAGGTGATGTCCTCCCCACCGGGTCCTAGTGGGGGGCCCTCCAAGACGCACCTCCTGCCTGGTGGCGGAGTCCCCCGGGTTCACAGAGCTCGGAGCCCCGTCCTTCCCCGGCGTCCCCGTTTCGCCACTCCCCGGTCAGTGCATCAATTCGCAGCCGTGGCCGCGGGCGCTTACCCACTGCGTCGCCCCCCTAATGCGTGGTCGCCCGGGGCACCGGCGCCGCCGGGCCCGTGCTACTGGCTTGTCGCCAGTGGGACCCCCTTGGGCTGGCGCGGTGGCTGCCTAGCCTAGGGGTTGGGGCGTGGCGCTGTGCGTCACTACTGCCTTGGCGGGTGCAGTGTCCCGTCTGTGTGTGCGCGGCGCTCGCGGCCGGTTCGGGGGGGTTCGGGCCGGTACCTGGTGTTGTGTTTCCCCGTCTTCCCCCTTCCCGCCCCGCGTTTCCCGCGTTGCGTGTGGCGGGCCGTCCCGTCCGGGTGTCCCTTACCCTCGCTCGCTGGTACGCCATTCCAGGTGGTCTGTGCGTTCCGCGCGCTCGGTCCGGTTGCCCTTCTGGTGGTCCCCGCGTGTCCTTTTCGTGTGTGTGCGCTCGCGCTCTCGCGGTGTCCGCTCCCCGCTGGGTGGTGTGGCGCGCGCATCTCGCGTGGTCCCGGCACTGGGCGCTGGTAGGGCCGTTCCATGTGGTCCGTGCCCCTCCGCGTGTCCTGCCCCGGTCCCGTGCTCCGTCTGGCGTGCTTGGGGGGGGGCGGTCCGGTCCCGGTTCCCCCCTACTTGGCTTGGGGTTGCGGGGGCGGCGGCTGGGCGTCCCCGGGGGGGTGCCCTCGTCCGCGGGAGTCTCTTACGCCGCTGAGGGGTGTCGTCGGCTATGTATCCTGCCTTGAGGGTGGGGCTGTGCGCCGTCCACGCGCAGTCCACGCGCACGGGGTCGGGACTGGGGAGGGGGCTGGGTGGGGTGCGTTGGATCGCCGACTGACGTGCACTGGGGTAAGAGGCGGGCAGTAGCACCACCGGGTCGCCGACTGACTGTAGGGCGGGGGGTCGCTCTGTCTCTTTCCGTCCCTCTGCCTTCCCTGGGCAGGCAACAAAGCGGGCGTCACTGGCGTTGCGCCGTCCATGGGGGGCGTGGCCCCCCATACCACTCCGGTTCGTGTTCACCCAGCCTCTCCGGGTACGATCTGTGCGGCGTCCCTGTGCGCAGGCGTGGGCCCGTTTGTTCTTCGCGGCCCCCTTGTGGGCCGGCGGCCGGAGCGGGGGGGGCGGGTCACACTCCGGCCCCCCTCTCGGGTGGGGGGGCCCATTCCCCTTGCCTCGGGGGGGGTGTCGCGCTGCGGCCTCCCCGCTCTCGTTCCGGGCGGCGGCCTGTGGTACCCCTTTCTGGCCCTCCCCTCCGGCGCGCGCGTGCGGTCGGGGCTGACGTGCCGCCCCGGGGCGGGGGGGGGTGAGGGGCGGCCCGTGGACCGCTCCCCTGGGGGCCCCGGCTGACCTGCAAACCCCCCCTCCTTCCCCTCGGAGTGGGCTGTGGTCACGGGAGGGTCATGTGGGGCGCGGCCTCCTTCGTGCTCCGTTGTGCGCGTTGCTCCGGCACGCCGGTTTGGGTCCGTGGGGGCAGGTCCAGCCGCCGCCGCCCTTACCGTGTCGCCGTTCCTCCTGTGGGTGGGGGCGCCCCCCCGGCCCTGGGGGGGCGGAGGGCCGCGCCTGTGGCTCCCCAGCTGGGGTGGGTGCGGGGGGGGGGGGGGGGGGCCACCCCGCCTGCTCCCGGGCCTGTGTGGGAGGGGGGGGGGGGGGGAGTGGGGGGGCGGCTTGGCGGTCCCAGCCCCGGGGGCCAGCCATCGGCCAGGGGGGTCGCGCCCTTCCCCCGCCCCCCTCTACCGAGTGCCGGATCCTCCCGCAGTCCCTCCCTGGGGCCCCTCATTTCCCGGCCGTTGCCGCGCGGCGCTGGCCGGCCGGGGGTGGCCGTGAGGGTCAGCGGTCAGTGGTTAGCGGGTTGCGGGGCCGCCTTCCCTGGGTAGGTAACAAAGCGGGCGTCCCTTGGCGTCGTGCTGTCCATGGGGGGCGTGGCCACCCATACCATTCCGGTTCGCGCCCACCCGGCTTCTCTGGGCACGATCTGCGCGGCGTCCCGGTGCGCAGGCGCGGGCCCACTTGCTCTTCGCGGCCCCCATTGGAGCCGGCGGCTGGGGCGTCGGGGCGGGTCACACTCCGGCTCCCCTCTCGGGCGGGGGGGTCCGTCCCTTCAGCCTCGGGGGGTGGGGGCCGGGGCCCCTGCGGCCGGCGGGCCGGCGGGGGGGCGGGGGGGGGGGGGGGGTGTCGCGCCGCGGCCTCCCTGCTCTCGTTCCAGGCGGCGGCCTGTGGTACTCCTTCCCGGCTCTCTCCGTGTCGCCGGTGCTCTCCCTTCCGGCGCGCGCTTGCGGTCGGGGCTGAAGTGCCGCCCCGTGGTGGGGGGGGTGAGGGGCGGCCCGTGGACCGCCCCCCTGGGGGCCTCATCTGACTTGACACCCTCCCTCCGTCACCTCGGAGCGGGCTGTGGTTACGGGAGGGTCATGTGGGGCGCGGCCTCCTTCCTGCTCCGTCGTGCACGTTGGGGGGGGGCGGGGGCGGCATGGCGGCCCCGGTCCCGGGGGCCAGCCCCTACCGAGTGCTGGATGCCCGCGCAGGCCCTCGCCGGGGCCCTCTCCTCCCCGGCCGTTGCCGCGCGGCGCCGGCCGGCCGGGGGTGGCTGATGGTTAGCGGCCAGTGGTTAGCAGGTTGCGGGGCAGCCGGTTCCTCCCCGCGCTTGGCGCCCCCGCACTCCCTCCCGCGGGTGGCGGCGCATCCCCGCACGTCGTGCCGCACCGTGGGGGGGGCGTGGGTCAGGGGGCCCATCCCCCCCTCCCGTGCCCGCCGTCTGGGCCTTCACTTGCGCCGCCGCTTGTGTGGGGGCTGGGGCTGCGGCGGCGGCGGGTTGTGCCGGCGGTAGCGCCAGTGGGCGAGGGCGCTACGCAGAGCCCGGGGGAGCCAGTTGTTGGCGTCCGCATCCGTGATGCGGAGCACCGCCCCCCCCTCCAGGAAGGCCGGCCACGTCGGCTCCCTGTCGGGCCACGCCGCCCGGATCACTGACCTGAGGACCCTCTCGTGGTCCCCTGGTGCCGCCCACCCCCCCGGGGGTGCCTCCCGGTGTCCTCCGTCCCTCCGGAGGAGCACGGCATCGAAGGGCCGGTTCCGCGACCTCCTGGAGGTCCCCTGGTTGGCCCAGCACAACCACCCGTACACTTCCCCCACCAGAGGGAGGGTCTCCCCCCCCAGCGGGTCCGGGACTGCGCCCCAGTCCACGTTCCACGGCCGGCTCTCCTCCGCCCCCTGTGCCGGCCCCCCTCGCTGCTCCTGCACCTGCGGCGCCGATGCCACGCCCCGTCCCCCCTCCGCCGAGGCCACCCGCGCCGGCTCCGCCCTCGGCGCGGGGGGGGCTTGCTGGTGCTGGTGTCGTGGGGGTTGGGGGGGGATGAGCTCGCCGGCGTCAGGGTCGATGTTGTAGAGGTGGTGGTGGTGGTGGTGGTGGTGGTGGTAGGTGTGGTGTGCCGGCATCTGTTGGATGCCGGGGGGGATGCACCTCACCGGCTGCACTTCCGGCTGCGGGGGTGCCCCGCCCTCTGCCCCCCTCCCCCCGCCCCGCCCTCCCCCCTGGGCTCCCGTGCCCCGTCCCTCCTGTCCCTTGGGGCCCTTGCCCTTGCCCTTGCCCTTGCCCTTGGGCCCCTTTCCGGTCCCGTGCCCATGTCGCGGGTCCCGCCTCTCGTCCCCCACACCCCGGCCCGCTCGCTCTCCCATCCCCCCTTGTCCAGCCCCCTGCGCCTGGGTACCCTGCCCGCGCCCCTGAACACCCTTCCCGTGCCCTGGCCCCTCCCCGACCCCCTGCCCGCGTCGCGGGTCCCGCCTCTCGTCCACCACGCCCCGGCCCGCTCGCTCTCCCACCACCCCTCGCTCCGTCCCCTGCACCTGGGCCTCCTGCCCGCGCTCCCGCGCGCCCTTCCCGTGCCCCGACCCCTCCCCTGCCCCCTGCCTGTCACTCCGTCCGCCGCTCCCCTCCCCCTCGCCGCTGCGCCCTTCCTGGACCACTCGCCGGGCGTCCCGCTGCCTTTGCAGTTGCGGCAGCGTGACGCCCGGCGGTGAGCGCTCGCGCTTCGGGGGGCGGTCATGCCGCTCCCGCCCCGGGGGGAAGGGCTTGGGGGGGTACGGCTTGGGGGGGCTGGTGTGGGTGTGGGCGGGGTTGGCGTGGGCGCGGTACTTCTCGCTCTCCCTGCCCACTGCCGCTGCTGCGGCGGCCGCCGGCGAGGCGTCCGCGGCCCGTGCGGGGTTCTTCCCCCGCTTGCGCGGCGTGCCAGGGGCCGCAGCCCCTCTCGCGCCCTCCGCACTCTCCTTCGCTGCCGCGGCGGCCGCCGACGAGGCGCCCGTGGCCGCGGTCGCAGACTCTCGCGCATCCTTCTCGGTCTTCGCTGCTGCCGCGGCGGCCGTCGGCGAGGCGCCCACGGCCCGTGCAGGGCCCGTCGCAACCCCTCTTGCGCCCTGCTTGCTCTCCTGCGCTGCCCCCCTTGCCGGCGGTGTGCCGGGGGCCGCGGCCGGGGCCGCGGCGTGGCTCGCCGCGGTCTCCGCCTCCTGCGCGTCAGGGCGGGGCGGGGCGGCGGGGCTGGCCGCTTGGGCGGCGGGGGCGGCCGTCTCGGCTGGCCCAGGTTCCCGGGCCGGCAGCGGCGGTCCGACCACCGCCGCCTCCGCCAGCCTCCGCTCCTCGCGCTCCGCGAGGGTCTCCCCCGTCCACTCTGGGGAGGAGACGGGGGAGCGGGAGCGGGACCGGCGGTGGTGGCGGTCGTCCCGCCCGAGGGACCCATCGGAGTCTGCCATTACTGTCACTCTGGTAGGCATGCGTGGTGGCAGGCGCGCCCCTCCCACTACCTCCTGGTGCATCAGTGCCGTGTCGTGGGCAGTGCCGTGTGGTGCTCTGCGGGGGGGGGGGGGGGGAGGGGGTGGGGGGCCGGCTGCGGCGTCAGCCCCGCATGGCCGGGGGTCCGCGGCCATCCACCGGCATTGGGAGGGGAGGCGGGGGAGCCACGCGGCCCACGCGTCGCGCCACAGCTCCCAGTCTGGGACGGGGCTCAGGGCCCTGGGCCCCCGGGGGTCGTCGAGCGGTGCCGGGGGCAGCCGCACCAGATGGACCCCCGTAACGGCGGTGACCTCCTGTGTGCGCAGGAAGGTGTGTACTCCGTCCCGCGCCGCGGGCGCCGGGAGGGGGGGGCGGGGTACAGGTGTGGCCCCATAGAGGTGGGTGGGGGTGATCCCCAGGATCCGCCCCGAGCCCCCGCGGGACGCGACGACGAGGAGGAGGAGGGGGGTGCCAGGGCACTCTTGCCAGAGGACCTGCCCCCTGTGGTGGGCACCCCTGGTCCTGGAGAGGGGGGGGGACAGGTCTGGGTTAGCCCAGCCGCGGGGCGCGTGCGTCGCCGGTGGGAGGGCGGGGCACCAAGTGGGCTCCCTGGGGAACGCCTCGTAGACGACGGCGTACGGGGGGGTAGGCCCGGTGCCGTCATACACCGGGTTGGTCGGCCGGGGGCGGGCGGACGCCTCGCCCGCGCCTTCCACGAACACCGTGACCTCGCCCACCTCCAGGTCCTCGTCCGGCGGGTGTAGAAGGTGGAGCGCCGCATCCAGCTCGGACACTCCCCCCGGGTACGTGGCCCGCGCCTGGTTCAGGTACGGGGCCGCGTCCCCGGGGTAGCGCGTCCTGAGGGCGTGCAGCAGGGCTGGGGCGCTACTGCGGAGGGACATGGCAGACCCCGCTCCCGTCAGCCGGAGGGCGTCCCCCATGGACAGGGGCCGGCCCGACCGATTGGACTCGCGCCACTCCATCCAGTGCCCGTAGAGGGCCGCTTCCGGGCTGATGAGCCCCGGCCGGACGGCGTTCACGATCCGGTGCATTGCCGGGAGCAACGTAGGGGCTCCCGCTCCGTTCAGGGCGCGGACGGCCGGGAGGGCGGTCTCGTTGAGGAAGGCCCTCGCACTGCCCTCCAGGTCGCACCGTGCGGCAGCGTGCGCTCCTTTTGCCTCCGCCACCGCGTCCGCCACCAGGCCCCGGACGGCCGCCTCCTGCGCTCTGCGGCGGGCCCTGGCGTGCCCCGGCCCATCCCCCCGTCGGCGTGGCATGGTGCTGCGGGCTCTGCAAAGGGCGGCGGCGGGTGGGGGTTAGGGGGCGAACACGTGCGACAGGTGCGCAATGGATGTGGGGTCCCGCAGGTGCACGTGGATCCATAGAAGGGCAGCGCCCGCGGGGCCCGCCTGTTCGTGTGAGGGGGTGTGTGCCCCCTCGATGCGCCGGCGCAAGGCCTCCTCCTCTGTGCGCCTGCGCGGACCTGCGGGAGGTTCGGGCCAGGGGCACGCGGCTACCTGGGTGCACCGCTCGCACCTGTTGGCGCCTGTCGCTGCTGCGGAGGACACCGTGTCACACTCTCCGCAGAGTCGGCAGGTGTGCGGGAGGTGGGAGGGCGGCGACCAAGGGTCGAGATGGCGGAGCCAGAGGTCGTCCCACCTCTGTCGGAGGGGGTCCCGGATCTCCAGCAAGCGGGCGCGGACGCGGCGCCGGTAGTCCTTGCCAGGCGTCTTCCGCTGGACCTCCTGCCACGTGTCGCCGGGGAGGATCCCGTGGTCGTGGAAGGCGGCGATGAGGTCGTCCCACGACGGGCGGGGGTGCCCCTGGTGGGGGCTCGCCATGTACACGTGGCGCCCGGTGAGGTGGGGCGTCAGCGCGTCCCATTGGCACCCGTTCGCGGTGTCCCTGTGGAGGAGGGCCAGCAGGGTGCCGTCCGCGACCGCTTCCCACCCCACTCGCAGCCCTCCGCAGCCGTCCAGCTCCTGGCGCAGCGCGGCTGCGATACCGGTGGGGAACATGAGGAGCAAGGGCCCCTGTGTGTCGCCCAGCCGGGACAGGGCGTCGTCGTATACCGGCCCCCCCGCTTTGAAGTGCGCCACGGTGAGTTGGGTGGCCCCGTCCTCTGGGGGTTGCCACCGGACGGTGGCCGCAGCGTGTCCCCACGTGCGTATCTCCGTGGCCCGGAGCACGTTGGCAGTGTGAAGGACGATGCGGGGCGGGACGGGCGTCCTGACGAGTGAGGATACGTCCCCAGCCCATCCCGTTTGCGGCCCTGGGGCCGCCTGCAGCCATCCCCCTGTCGCCGCGTCCCACGGGTGGTCAGGTCCCGCCCCTCGGACCATGGTGGGTCTCGGCCGGGTGTCCGGCCCCCACCCCCGGAGCGGGATGGCGGCGTATCGTTGCGCAGGGGTCTCCGGGGCGCGCGTGGCGGCGCACCACCGGCCCCACTCCCGCGCCCACTCCTCTCCCACGATGCGCGCCTCCCATGCGGTCATGGAGCCGCGCCCGATGATCCACGGTGGGAAAAGGGCGTCTTGCAGGTGCCTCGAGAACCCCCCCGGCAGGTCCTGATACGGGTGGGGGCCCTCTTGGAGTGGGCACTCCAGAGTGCCATTCACAACACGGAGGGCTAATGAAATTGAAGTGGCCCCAAATATTTGGTGTTTCACTCTCACTTGAGTTAGGCAAAGCCGCAACCGACCTCAAACCCTGCACTCAATGTGGACACTGGCCAATGCTCGGGATGTCTATTCCATGTGCTTCAAAGTATCGATTTCGCCCTGAAAGTGGGCCTCATCAGCAAAACATAGCTCTACAGGACAGGCAATCATCATTCATGTACAGTGTGTGCTGCACATTGTTCCATGCCACATAATCACAATAAATGCAACTCGTGGATGTTACAGCGCCAAACAAACACCAAGGTTGTTGCGACCTACTTCATTCTCAGCGCTGTGCGCGCGTGTCTCCTGAATAATTTACGAAGCGAGGCCAAAGGCTTCAAAATCGCAAATAAACGTGTTTTACCCTTCAAGAAAGGTAACCTTTTTTGTATGCAATGCTGGTGGCTGGTTCAAGGCTTCAATGCTGGTGGCTTTACTGGTGGCTGGTTCAAGGCTATGTGTTCCCTCATGGGAATACGGCATGCCAAGAGCGTCGCCTATCTCAGCCGGTCTAACGGCCGTGCTGAAGTGGCTGGACGGCAGCTGTTCGAGAAGCTGCGCAAGATCCACATCACCAATCCACGTCGGAACTGGTTTGAGGAGATGTGGCCTGCTCTGAAGGCCCATCATGACACCCCCACTCCGGGCGGTTTGTCCCCTCACCAGATTCTCTTCGGCAGGGACCCCCTGGGTAGGGGACTTCCCTTGTCTGGTGATGGCATGGCTATGGATGCCAAGGAGTTCTTCGCGCGGCAAGAGCAAACGGCGCGGGACATCCGCCAGCAGCTTGAGAAGGAGCATGCTGAGCGTCAGAAGTCCGCCCCGAGCTCGACAGCGCAGAAGTTCAGGGTGGGAGACCCGGTGTGGGTGATCAGACCCCGCCCTATGGGCACCCACCGCACCAAGACCTGGTTCACACCCGGCGAGGTGGTGCGCAGGATTGGTGAGGACACCTACCGCATCAAGGTGGGTCACGGACAGTTCCGGGAGCGCCACGAGAGTCAACTCCGTGTGCGGGAACCCGACCTCCGTGGCCAACATGTGTCCCTGAGCTATGCCGCACATGAGGCTGATTCGGATGATGACTATGCTGAGCAGAACGACTACACAGTCGAGAAGATCCTGGCTCAGCGTCCAGAAGCCTCGGCACCTGGAGGTCTGGAATTCAAGGTTCGTTGGCGAGGCTATGGGCCGTCCCACGACACCTGGGAACCCGTCTCCTCGTTCGTGCCGCGGGTCAATACTCCCTTCATGGAGTACATCCGCAAGCACAAGACCAAGATCCATGTTTCGGACTTGGCAGCACTCACCCGGGCGATTGCAGCCAGGGGTGCCTGATCAGCGCCCTGAGCTCTCCCCTGATGTGCTTTGAGGCGCTTGTGAGGCCGACGGATCGTCCCTCACTTGCTTGCTCTCTCTCATCTTCCGGTGACCTGCCATCAGAGTGGCCATATACCCCCCCCTGCTGAATCCAGAGGAGGATGGCCCCTCTCTTTCAATTCTTTTTGTCACTCCCCCCCCCCTGCTGAATCCTTGGGAAACCAAGTAGGGCGACTGACCTTCATATTTCTGAGCTCTTGGGGCCTTGAAGCCCATACGTCGCTGCGCAACGGATGCCGCTGTCATCGGCATTGCGATTTTTGAGTGTGTGGTCTGGTTCCATGGCATTTGCGGAATCCAGACCAGTCAACGTGTGTCTCGAGACTATATATGGCCTGAACTCAGGCGTTTTCCTGTCCACCCTCCTGCATTGCCTTATCCTGACCGTGGCGTGGTTTGGCGCTCTGTCCAGAGCGTGTTTACACGCCTATTTACCCAGATTGTTGCTTGTTTTTCTGCCCTCCAGGATATGTGCATCTGTATGTTAAGTGTCATCAGCCCATCGCTGAGGGATGGACTGTTTTTCACCACGAATCGGGATACAGGGGCGCCTTGAGTCGCCGTGTTCATGTTCTTACAGCCTGGTCCAGCCTGGGCCAGTACTTCATTACAGATTCTACTGTTTGAGTGCTCGTGATACCGTGTTGCCCTATTCGCTGTGATGTGTGGAGATCCTGATGGCGCCAGGCAGGAAGCCCAGTTGCCTGACTACACTCCCAGCGGTCCGCCACTGTCAGTCCCAGTGTGAGCCTACCGATTCGCAGACGCACTTGCATTCGGATGGCGGCCTCCGGTGCTCCTGACCTCGGTCAGTCTGCCTGGGAAACTGGTGGTTTGAGGAGTCGACGCCTCCGCCCACACTGCATGAGGACTTTCTCATGTATGGCCTTCGTGGCAGTAGGGCGAGGGAAAAGACGGCCTTGATGCCCGATCCCTTAAGGAGGAGTTCCCTTAAGATCTGGGGTTCTTAAGGAGTTCGACTATGGCACTCTGGACTCGCGTCGTATGGATATGGACATGGTGCGCCCGAGGAAGGACCCGTGGGGACTCTCCCCAGTCGGCGGGCCTTGGGAAGCTTGGGGTAGCCTGATGGATCTTTGTGGTCGCTCTCGACTTGTGGGACCACCTCGGTCGTCGTGTGTCGCCTATGTTGGCCGTGTATGCCACTGCCACTGTGGTGGTGACCGTAGCAGCCGGCAGCCGGTGCGCCTGGTATGGGTTAACGGGTCCTTTGGATGCCGAACAATCGCCGCCAGGACCCGGGACTTGATACTTGATACTTGATACTATACATGTGCTACGAGCTTATACAACATCATACCTATCTTACTGTGACTTACTGAAGTGAGGATGTGACACCCCCCCCCCCCTTTCAGGAAGTGGTCCTGGGTACCCGCTGCCATGCGTGGGTGTTATCGAGCCCCCCCCAGGGTTTGCTCTAAGGAGGGGGGTGAAGCGGTACCCAGAACCCCATGGCTAGGTTACGGCATACAACCGGTCTCCGGTCCACTAACCCCATGTTCCGTGCCGTGAAGCCCCGCATCGGCAACCGATGCACCGCCAGCGGAGATTTGTGTATCAGAATATCAGGAATCAACAGGGTTTTACTTTCATAATGTTTCCGTCAATTTTTACGCTTCCGTTCTGATACTCACTGTTTTGACTGCTGGCGGTTGGATCGCGACTTTACCGTAACCGCCAGTTTAACTGTTTATAATGGAAATTTTAACGCAATCCGTCACGAAGGCTCCAAAGCCTTCAGGAACTGCATGGACGCTTCCGCAATTTTCACATCTTACACTCGCAACCTTAATCCGAATTTTTCAGGATGTCGAAATCGGATTTTCGACTTCGACATCCCCGCACTTGATTTGACCTCTTTCGAGTGGACCTACGTGCTTCCCTATGCACGAATCAACTTTCCTTTTATCTTGCCCTCCATTTGTCTCAAAGATATGGGCAAAACAAAGTTGATTCGTGAGGCCACTTGTGAGGGTCATATCTCGTGCCGCTTGCGAGGAATGACGAAAAGAAAACGTGGGATGTATTCACAATACTCCCGACGTAATTTAGGAAGCATTATATGCCTTGCGTTTCCACACGTGCGCGCTAGTGTAATGGATCATGGTCAAGAGGGTAGAGTTTGCGTTATAACTCTATGGCCATGATATTGCGTGCGTTAAGATAACTTTCGAGTGTAGCGCGCAAGTGTTTGTGTTGCATAGGAACTCTCCTTGAGTTCCTATGAGCGATTGACACAAAGTTATGCCCTTGGGGGGGCATGACATATCGTGGGGGGAGCTACCTTTTGGGGCAATATGTGGTATGTGCCATGTGTGGTGTTGCGTGCCCATTTGGCGGGTCCATCGCTCCAAGACAAACCCGCCAATGGACCTCACATTGTGCAAGCCCCTTCCTTATACTCCCCACGATCAATTGCAAGCCTAACCTTCGTGAAGGGAAGCTTGTGTGGTGATCCCGAAGCGATGCGTTGGGAGCAAGGTGTGTGTTTTACAATTTTCCATATTTTCATGTGCCCACTTGGGAAGTAGCGCTCGTAACCCTTCAAGGCGCCCCAAGTGGAGCACATATGTGGGATCGAAGGTCAATGGTGTCAAGTCATTGTGTTTAGAAGGAGTAGTTGATTGTACGATCCAAGCCAAAGATATTATAATATAATTGTGCACCTTTCAATGCACTTTTGTGTGTCTTTGTGCCAATTTTGCCGTTTTTGGCCCGTCATGATGTCAAGTGGCGACCGTGTATCTCAACGTTGCGCTCAATTGACATCATGACCCAAGTATGTTATGAGGGTACATACTTCGGTGCCCAACATATCTTGGACCCGGCGAATAACTCCTCTTAGGCTTGGCATACCGTGGCCGCCATGTTGGCGATTTGGGACTATCCCAAATCATGGGCTCACTTG
Organism: Eutreptiella sp. 'Long Island Sound 2002'; assembly: GCA_964036045.1. Lineage (NCBI taxonomy): Eukaryota > Euglenozoa > Euglenophyceae > Eutreptiales > Eutreptiaceae > Eutreptiella > Eutreptiella sp. 'Long Island Sound 2002'. The sequence goes on from OZ038387.1 coordinate 60,336,772, forward strand.
GCGACCCTGCCATTCCCAATACCAGAGGAGTTGGGCGACGCCCAAAAGATATGTTGGATACATATGACTTGATACCAAACCTATGGCACACTCCGGTCCAAGTCGGGCATGTGCCTCATTTGCCCCAACCATGAGTGTGCGCATTTTTGGCCATTTTGAGCAATTTTCCACTTTTGCTGCCCGCCGTGCACTATGTTCTAACCCTCGTGCACGCCGGACGCATGGACCAATGGACCATATATGACATGGGTGTTATGGGTAATGGTCCCCATGGTCCACACACCACGTGGGCGAAGCGGAGCCACCTTCGTTAAGGCGCTAGCCCAAAGTGAGTATGGGTAATTTTGCCATTTTTGCATTTGTGGACCCAATTGGGATTGTCACCACGCCGAGTGGCATGGAGATCTTTGAGAGCCAAGGGCATGGGAGTCTCCGTTGGACTCCCGGTGGATCGCGTATGGAATGGCGGATCTGATCTTCAAGCCGGCGTGGAGATATACTATCGGGAGCACTCCGAATTTTGGCTCATTTCAGGCAGCCAAAATGACCCCATTTTGGGACCCCAATTTCCCCCTTCCGTGTGGTCAATTGGCGGCCCCATTTCTCTAAGCCCACACGGAGCCCGGACCTAAATCCAAGTTGTACACTCAGATATAAGTCCTAGGTCCTGTCTCCTATCCTGTGAGCCATTGGCCTTACCTTGGCCGGGCGAGCCACGCGTGGGAATGACGCCAATTTTGGTGATTTTGGCATCATGACCCCACATGACTCATCCGTGTTGCCCTGATGCCGGGACCTCAGAGGGAACCAGGTTGGGTGAGGGCTCCAGGGAGTTCGTACTCGAAGGGCATAGGGTCAGTTGCCTCGTCCCTACCTCTGCCGGGTCCGGACGAGGGGTCAATTTTGGGGATTTTTGAGTTAATTTCAGTTTGGGCTGAAACAGCCCATTTTCAGCTACCAACTCCTGGGTGATAATGGCGGGGCCATATCTCTGGCTCAGAGTGGAGTTGGGACCTGCCGTTAAGGGAGCATAGGGAGCCACTGTCGGTTGGCCTTAGAGCTCCTTGGTTCCCAGGAACTCGCCTGTGGCTGGGCGGGACCCCCCCCCAGTGGCAGGGTTTCAGGGTCCGGACTGAGCAGGGCATGGGTTGTGTTTGAGCCCCCGCCCCCACCAGCCACTGAGAGGGTCGGACCTGGGATTGGGATATGAGTTGGGACTGAGTGTCTATAGTCCTGTGATGCCCTTACCCCAGTCCAGTCTTAACCCCATGTGTACATATCCTGATGTGTTGTTGTACATACTTCTGTTCCCTCTTTGCAGAGTGGCAAGGATTCTGAAACGCTTTGTCACATGACATGAGCGCATTGATGCCCCTGTGAGCGTAGTGCTTTGCCTGCCTGCTCACTTGCGCGTGTCCCGCAGCGTCCCGTGGCCGGCCCCCCACGGGAACGCGTCACTCCGCCCGTTCTCTTATAGAACGTAGGGCGGAGCCCCTGGGTAACCTAAACAAGTGTTATACCGTGCGCACCTCGCGTGGCCTACCCTTTAAGGCGTCATATGCATACACGGGTACGCACGAGTTCGGCGATCAACTATTTTCAAAAATCCACTCACAATCAATCCATACCCCACTGTGACCACAATTACTGACTCAACCAGGGGGTGGCCCCTCCTGGGCTTACTCACCTTACGTACCGCTGGAGAACGTGAACAAGTGGGAGTGTGGAACAAAACACAAACGAGGCGGAGCGTGCTTTTCCCTAATCTCATCTCTAATCATCGTGAAATCTTCTAATCAATCCCTCCACTGTATGTTTGCGCTGCTACACGGCTAATCCTCGGTAACAGGAGACAAGCAATGTGAACAAAAACGTGTATGTTTATGCCTTGTTCTGCGAATCTTTTTTCGAATTCTTGAATTCTTTCTTCTCGGGTTCTCCTAGAAGCATGCGTGGAATCTCTACGTTTATTATTTAGTGTGTGTTTCGTAATTTCTTTATTATTGCGTGACATACTGTTATAATCTTATTGTCACTATCTTTTCCGGCGCCCGATTAGGATGCGCTCCGACGCGCCGCTTTTCTCTGCATGTGAATCCAGGGATTCAAAAATTCTTGTGATGAAATAAAAATGCGTAAAAATACGCATTTAATGCACATGGAGATTCTGGACGGGTGTGTATCCTCAGAACAATTCTAGGCCGTCATTTGACGGATTTTGGTGTTGCGTCGATCGTTGCGTGTGTAGCAGGCCCTCAACCCTTGCATCCTTTCTCTGCAGATATCCTGGAGCGAAAACAGCGAAGTAGCCCGCGTTCCGGCCAAAACGCTAACTCCCGGACCACTGTCCAGAATTTCAAGACCCCATTAACGAGCAAGATAATTTTCAACGCAGCCCCCCCGCCCTAAGGACAGGTCAAGTCAGCCGGCAGGTTCCACGAGACCCCAAACAGTGTGCCCTGACCGTATCCTACGTTGGGTTTTGCGTATTGTGTTTCGTTTTGCCTTTGGAGGGAGGGGTGCATGCACACATGAATTGGCATGCCCATTCTAACCCCGTACCAAGCCACAGCTGCCCCAGCGACGCCAATGAGCGCAGTGGGAGCTTTAGGTGTCTGTAACGACAAAATCAAAAACTGGCAACTGCCCTGACGCCTCGCCTTTCTTCCAATCTTAGAGATGTTATAGGTAATTCTAAAAAGATGCTGAAACCATGGGGAGGTCAAGAAAAATACCCTTTTTTTCGTTAACAATACGAAAGTGGTGGCCACCACAGCACAAGGGGGGAGTAAGAAAAAGTGTATTTCCCTGCCAAAAGGTAAGCTTTAGTTGTTTTAGAGATGCCTAAAGGCATACTACGTTTTTATCTTAGTATTGGCCTATCCAAAAAGGGGTGACAAAGCATTTTGACCTATAAAACCAAGCATTGAACTTTGGATGTTGTGTGGACCCCTGACCCCCCAACTGATAGGACTTAAGCACCATTTTCCGGACTGACTGAGGCGCTGACATTGATCCAGAGCCTATACATTTTTCTATATTTTCTCATGAATGCTTAGCTATCCTAGTGGTCTGCACCCTAGTGGGCTGGGGCAGCTCTTTTTGAGAGGTCCTGGGTTCAATTCCTAGTCAGCCTAGGTAAGTAGGAGGATCCCATGTGACATGGCAGTGACCTCAGCGCCACAAGCCATGCCACCTCAGCACCTATGGGACCCAAAACGAAGAGTGCACATCTCTAGATGGCACAATAAAAAAAAGAGTGCCCATGCGTGCAGTTTTCACATTATTTTAGGATATTTTCTAACCATCTTTTCATAAATCTGTACTTATTGTGAGTTCCTTTGTTTATACACTATCTCCTTTGACTGCAGCCCTTCATGTTGTGGATTTGATCCTGTGGTTCCTTGCTTGCACTGTGGGTACTTGGAGTTCTGGTTGATTTCATCAAAACATTTGTTTGGAAAACCTGAGCTACACCAAGAAGCAGCAGGAGCAAGCAGAGGCACAAACAAAACAATATCATCAAAGCAAAGCCTGTTTTAACATTCTGAACCCATGCAATTGTTAACGCCCCACAATTTGGCCTTTCCGGCAGCACCAAAGTACACTACAGAGGAGTCGGTGCAGATAGCAATTTCCCTTGTTGGGAAGATTTGCAATTTTTGTAGGGTTGCAAAATTTTCCGCCGTGTTATTGGTCTAATGCAAATTTGTGGAGATATACGCTCCGATGGTATGCAGTCCTTCTGAATATATACCACACCTGTCACTCTCTTTGTGCTGACCAGTGTCTATCAACATGAAATCGATTTGCACTCGATGGACATTAATGTCCATGAATCTATGATGACAAAACTAACGCTTGCTTTTCCTTCACAACAATGCAACGTTCGTGTTATAACGAAATCGGCTACCATAGCGTGTGGGCCCAAATACCTAGATGGAAGGCAAAGGTCTCCCTACAATGCATGCAAATGGGCAAAGAAAACAAGCCTGTAGGCTCCGAGCAACCGAACAAAGCGATGGTCCCATAACATGGTACCAATTAAGTACCATGTACCCATATCTCCATCATGCGTGTCAGCAATAGTTGAAATGGAGGGGCAAATGTAAAACTCACACACCATGGGCCTTGGGTCATGTACTTCAACAATGGTCCATGGTCCGGTTCCAAATCATGTGCCATATTGCATACTTATAATTAAGACATAGGGCAATTTGACCAAAATTGCATACATAGGCCAAATTGGTGTCTACTTCCCATCCTCAAACTCAGTGTGTATGGGCCGGCTCCTCAAAGTCAATACGGCGATGAACACATGGGAACATCGCCATGTCACACCTAGAAGTTTAGCGTAAACAAAGGCCTTTAACTATTTTTCCAACCAAAAGAAAAACGTCACACGGTTATGGAGAATTGCATTCATGTACATCAAGTTGGGGTTAGGCAAAGTCTTATTCAATGCGTAGCAAATATGGCTGCATACCCTATTTGAGGAGCATAGATTTGTTCCTTCAGAATCGCCCATCACATTGAAGAACAGGTGCACACAACCCCGGGACTGAAATCACGGGGAGAAGCAGTTAGGGACCATTGTGGCAGAAAAGGTGAAAAATGGCTCAAAAAGTGGTCCTTCCGAAATTTTGATGTCTGAACCCCAAAAGAGATGGACTCCGGGCTTTTGCATGGAAGTTGCCCAAGCCCTCAAGTGCCAATAGCAACAAAGGTTAGGGTTCAAGGCATTGAAAAAGGATTTTTAACACTTCAACCTTTGTTGCACATGGAAAATGGGAAAAAGTGCAAAAATGCCAACATTGGGACATATATACCAAAGAGGCACTAAGGGCCGAATAAAATGGCATATAGCTAAATTGCAGTACCCATAGTAAGTGTTCTCAAATATACTTACTATTGGTCACGTCATCCCTTGTATCCCATAGCAAGCGCATATGCATATTAACGCGTGTGCAAAATCGAAATATGCATCATGTTCTCACAAGATAATCTTATATAATATAATAGATAAGCTTGGAAAAAGCAAACAAGCAATGTACGATGTTGTCCAAGGTCTCTACTTTACACAATGTTCCTGATTCAAAGCCCAACTCATCAATGGCTTTGAGTACGACATTTTACGCCACGGCCTAAATTTCCAAATATTGCGTAAAACTAGCCAACCATGAATCAATACGCATTGAATTGCGTGGAGCCAACGTTGAGTTAGCTCCAAATTCACAAAGCATCTGAGGCATTTGAATTTGTCAGCAATGTGGCAAATTATTGGCTGACGCGCTCACAAAGACAAAAAGTTAGCACAACTCTACAAAAAGTGGGGTTCGTCACACCACCCCAAGGCCCAACTCACCCCTATTGGACGTTTCCCCATAACAAGCGATAAATCATCTTAATCATCTCAACCGCAACAGTACTTTGACAAAAAACCGGGGTCAGTGGGGGGAATCTGGCCCTTGTGGGATGCAGTAAACCTTCCAACTACGTTTTACGCGTGAGCTATTTCAACTGTGTGATCTGTCCTACTGACCCACAATACGCCGTTTCATTCGTTAAAAACGTGTTCCGGATTATTGCATGTCTTGTAAGAACAGTGTGATTCAACAATGGTTGCAAGCAGGAATATCACAATGAGAAAACAAAAAATGTGCCGTTTCGCCAAGACCGTAAAGAAATACCCATCAGTTGTTGGTTCCTATCCCTAGCCCAAACCCTATACAATCCACATGCAACACAAAATCGTGAAACATGGAAACTGATGGCACTGGTGCAAAATGAACAACCCGACCGGTGTGGAGAAAAAACCAATTGTGGACAAAAACCCCACCTTGGTATTCCAACTTCACACCATGCAATGATGCTGTAGAGCACAACATATGGACCAACGGCAACCTGCACGCCCTGAGAGGGGTTGGCAAAAAGCCAATGCAGGGCTACACATGCCCAACATGGCCCTGCGGGCTACCAATAAAGGGGTGACCCCCTGTTACACCCCCCCCCAGTGCACAAAAAACTTACCCAGTTAGCTGGTCAGAAAAAAATGCCCCCATTTGGGGACGACCCCCCCCCTCGAAAAAAACCCCAGATCTGCACAAAAAAAAACCCTGCCCATCAACCAAAAAGTTCCCTACGGTTTTTTGTTGTGTATCACAACAGAAATGTGATTGGCAGTGCTGACATGTTTGAATAGCACCACCTGATGGGGCATGCACAGTGGCGAGGTGTGATGGAATTTGTTTGATTTTTTTCTTGACCTGTTGCATGAGTGCATGCAGGCTGCCAACAGCAAGCTGTATCAGGAAATCATCTCAGGAGAGGCAGGCTGCATTTGCATGTCACAGTAGACAATGCAAGCAAATGGGATAAAACAAAATAAGGTACATTGATACCCCCTCATACCATGAACGCAGCACTCTCAATAATGGCCCATGCCGCGGATCTGGCTGGAGCAACACGCCGCATGGCACCAGGAACGAGCAGGCCTGTAAGCTCACTGCCACCAAACCCACCCACTCACCACCGGATCTTGGAAAAACGGAGGAAAACGGGGGGAAATGGGGGGAAATGGGGTGAAATGGGGGATAAATGGAGAAATGCAGTATTGTAAGCAGAGAACAAACTATCAAACAAAATTAAAAAATGATGGGGAAATGGGGGAAAGGGGGGGGGGATTGGTGAATCCCTTGCGGGTCCGCATCCCATTTCCCCCGTTTTTCCGTAGAAACATGTCCTCTCCGTTGCGGATGGCCTTATTGAAAAAACTGCTCAGCATCACTCACCGATGGGGGGAAAACGGGTGAAATGTGCCCTCACCGCTACTCACAGAGAACTCGCTGAGCTTCTGTCCCGGACCGACACGCCGGTCGCCCCGAACACCCCATGAGCCAATTGAAACCCCGAAACCCGCAAAACCCCGTGTCTGCCCACAATCCCACCGCAAAACTGATCACTGGAGGCCGCGGTGCTGCGGTGCTCTGCACAATGCCACTAAATAAATGGCCCCCCTGTGTAACATTCCGTCTGGTTGATGTTCCTTTACGGGGCCCTGGACAGTCACCCATTTTTCCCTTCGCATGTTGTGTCGGGTCGCTGCTTTCTGTCGGCCGCTGCGGCCGGTGCTCTTGCTGGGGTCGTTTCCGTGTTCGCGGAGCCCAGTAGTTGGTGTGTTGGGGCTGTGCTGAATGTGGCATGGTGTGCCGTTTGCGCGTCAGCGGCGCCCAATAGTTGGCACATTGAGGATGTGCTGGTTGCTGCCAGGGTCGTTTGACTGTTTTTGCTGTTCACGCGTCTCTGTCCACAGGCCGTCCATAGCCTGCCTCGCTGTGTTTCTGTGTGCGTGAGGCCCAGGTGCCCTGTTCCTCCACCCGCTGTCCCGGCCGTCAACCATATGCCCTTTTCCTCCTCACGGCTGGTCTGCCCCTGATGGGCTCCCACTCCTGTTGCGCAAACAGCCCATCTGGGCTGCGGGAGACACCCCCCACCTGATGCCCGTTGAGCAGGGGTTGCCCTGGCACCCGGTAGCAACGGGGCTGGCGGGCCAGGCCATCATCCCCTTTGTTGTCGCTGCCTCCCATGCGCACGCTCTGCCATCCGCTCCATTCTGGTTCCCTGTTCCCGCTGTTCTGGTTGCCTCTCCTGCCTTGCTGTGCTCCTCCTCCTTGTCTGCTGTGCTCGCCCTTGTCCCTCCTGGTGTGGCTCCCGCGTTCTGTGTGTCTGTGTTGCTCCTCACCCTGTCTTTTGGCGCTCTTGGATGCCCCTTTCGCGCACCCACTCCTGTCCCACCCACCTGCCCCCCCCGTACGAGGATTTCAATCTCCGTACGACGTGGACTGTCCCGTGCTCAGTTGGCTGGTCACGGCCCTGTTGCCACCCCCGTGGCGGGCACCTTCCGGCGCGCGGGGTGCAGCCCCCGCCCTTGTGGAGTATGTGGGCACCTTGTAGAGGGAGGGGGGGTGTTTGCTAATGGCTCGCTCGGCATGTGCCGCATTTGGTGGTTGATGCCATGCTTGCACCTCCTGGTTCCCTTGTGTATTGTTGTGTGTCCTGTTGGGGCTCGTCTCACTATCGTGTGTGGGGCGGCTCAGTGCCCAGTTGCTTTGCCGCTTGTGTTCCTCCCAATTTCATGCTCGTTCTTCTTCTGCTAGCACGCTCACTGCTGCTAGTGTGCGGCGCCGGGGGGCAGCATGTCGCTCCCTACCTCCCATTTTGGCTATCGGGTTGTCCCACTTGTAGTTGGGTGGTACCAAGGGCACCGGGCACTTTTGCACATGTCTCCAAATCTACAAATTGACCTGTCACTAGTGTTTGTTGATGCGTTGTTGCTCTTTTGCATTCTGGGTTGCTGAGGGGCTCCCCATTTGACGACTTCACTCGGGGCTTTCCACGCCTCAAAGCTGGGGACTCGTGTGAGTCCACCCCTTGGTTGGTCGTGTGCAGTGACCACCACTGGTTTGGACGTTGTGTCTCATAAGCGTGCCCAAGGCCCCTGCACTAGGCCCTGGTGACAGAATTTAGCTACTCGCGGGCAGTACATGTTTTAGGTCGCTGCCCAATGGACAACCGAGTAGCCGGCTGACCCCCCGCAGGGGCGACCCCCTTACTTAGGTTTGGGTTGCCTTCTCCTCCTGGTGTGGTCGGGATGGTGATGGCTCCCGGGAGTGCATCAGGGAAGCATCCCTTCTACATTGTGTGTGAGTGTGGCCTTGGTTGTTGCGTGTGTGGTGGGCGCCGTGTTGGCGTTGGGGTGTGGGGTCGTGGGCCCTTGGTGATGCTCCACGTGCGTGCCTTGTTTGTGGGCGGTGGTGGCTGTGTGTGGGTGAAGTGCCCGTGTGGTGGGTGTGGCCCCCACTCTGGGTGTTGGGTGTTGGGCTAGTGCTGGTGCTTGCGGCGGGTGGTGTGGCTACCCGCGGCTGTTGTTGTGGTACACTACTTTGCTTTGCTATGTTGTACTGTGTGATGTGTGCTGTCGTGTGCTGGCGAGTTTCATTGTGCCTCTGTCGGCTCTGGCGTGCTGCACTGAGTTGTGTGCTATGCTGCCTCCGCGTTGTACGCTACGCTGCCTCTGTGAGGCGTGGCGGCCACGGTTGCCCGGGCAGGGCCGCTCCCCCGGTCGGGGCCGAGTTTGGGTAACCTCCGAAGCACTTGGATAGGGCCGCCCACCCATTGGCGGGGCCGAATCCGAGCCCCCAGGCCCTGCCTTTGAGGTTTGCGTTGGTATCTTGTTTGCGGGCGGCGGTGGCTGTGTGTGTGTGAAGCGTCAGTGTGGTGGGTTTGGCCCCCACCCTGGGCGTTGGGTGTTGGGCTGGTGCTAGTGCTTGCGGCGGGTGGTGTGGCTGCCCGCGCCTGTTGTTGTGGTACACTGCTTTGCTTTGTTCTGCTATATTGTGTGTTGTGTGTTGTCGTGTGCTGGCAGGTTTTGCTGTGTGCCTCTGTCGGCACTGGCGTGCTGCGCTGCGTTGTGCGCTACACTGCCTCCATGAGGCGTGGCCCCGGCCGCGGCTGCCCGGGCAGGGCCACTCTTCCCGTCGGGGCCGAGTCCGGGTGACCTCCGAAGTGCTTGGATAGGGCCGCCCACCCATTGGCGGGGCCGAATCCGAGCCCCCACGGCCTGCGTACGAGGTTTGTCGGCTGATCTCCTTGGTGCGCCTCTGTCAGCTCCGTGTGCTTGGGCGTCGTGCTGCCCTGTGCTTTTCTAATTTGTGTTGCGCTGCACTGTGCTGCACCCCTCCAGACTGGCAGCCATGGCTACATAGGGTAGGTCTCACACCCCTTCACGGGCCTAGTCGTGGTGATCTCCGAAGCTCTTGGATGCCATTGCACACCCGTAAACGAGGCAGTGCCCATACCCCCGGGGCCCACCAATGAGAATTGCACGCCAATATTGTTTGTGCACCTTTGTCGGATGTGCGTGCTTGGGCGTTGTGCTGAACCCCTCAACGCCTCCGGGAGGCTGCCGCGATTAAGCGCGCAAGGCGATCAGTGGGCAGCAATCTACCCGGCTGTGAGACTAGGAGGTTCTCTCCTGGTAGGTCCCCGTCAACGTGCACAACCAGTTGCCACTCTCCATGTGTGTAGCACACCCCATGTGGGTGGCACCTACACTGCGGGGTATACACCAACGGCCATGATGCGCACCCGGACCACCGGCATCGTGAGCCCTGGGCATATGAAGTACCACACCTCACCCCTGGTCATGTTGGGCATCGGCGTGCGGGCCAGGTGCCACTCGCGAGCCCTTACTATACTTGTGTATTGTGCTTCCATGAAGTCCACGGTCACGTATGCAAAGCGCCGTTGCATCGTCAGCGTGTTTGGTTCCCCTGGCCTTCTGCCCTCCTGTTGGGGTCATGTGTCGCAGCTCCCCTATTGCAGTGGCGTACCTCCCGTTGTTGGTGCCTGTCCCCTCTTTGTATGTCGGTGCCGTGCCGTCTTTAGGCCTCTGTGCCTTGCAGTCCGTCCTTTGCCTTCCCTATTGTTCTTAATAGTCCCTCGGCCTTCTCCTTGTGGTGCGCGTTTTTGTTTGGGTGTAGCTTGACACTAAGCTGCTTGTATGCCCGCTTTATTTCCTCTGTTGTGGCCCGAGGGTACCGCACTCCCAGCACCTGATACCAATTCCCTGGCACTGTGTCTGGCATTTCTGCGACTGGGTCCCGTCCTCTGGTGTGTGGGACTGTTAGTTGGTCGGCCCCCACCAGCTGGGGCTTGTGCTGGGGTTGTAGCTGAGGGGCCATGTTTGTTGTTGGCCTCTCCACTCAAACGACATTCACTCTCTTTACGCGAATTTCACGTCCTGGTGTGTTGTGGCCCCTTTGTTACGCGCACCTGCACTCTGAAGCCGTCATGCCCCACCACCATGGCCTCACACGTGTTGAATTCCACTTGCTGCAGCCCTTGCAGATGGACTGTTGATCCTGTCGCAAGGTGCCCTGTGCTACGCACCACCACTGCCGCAGCGCCTGCTACCAATGTTAACACGGCCGCCTCCACGTGGGGGGGTGCTGCGAATGGGGTCACCGGCGCCCTGTCATGCCTTTGTGCTCCTGCTCTCCTTGCTTGCGGGCTACTGGCTGGATCCTGACCGCCCCTACAACTGCCATTACCGGGGGGCAGGCCGCTCAAGTGGGCGTGGGTGACTGCCACTGTTCTGCCTCCCTTTTGGTGGAGTAGTTGCATTAGAACTCGGCCATTCTCCTCCCCTTGGACAATCCCTTCTGCTCCATTCAGTTCTGCCGTCCACAGCCCTGTGTTCCAAACTTTTGTTCCTGGCTGCCACCTGTCCTGGGCTGCCACCTGCTCCCGTTTCTGTTTCACTATTGCTGCCCTTCGTTGTCTGGTGGCCTGGTCGTGGCTCTTCTGCCACTTTTTGAACTTGCGCACGAGTACCTGCGGGAGGTTGCACTCACACAATGCCCCTTGTTTTCATTGATGCACCTATCGTGCACTCCCCACAGATACATTGTGTGGCGTTGCGCACGTACTTCCCGGCGATCTTCATGTCGTCTCCACAGATTAGGCACTCCACACGTCCTTTTTCTGGCACTGTCCCTTCCCCCCGCCCGTTCCTGCCTCCTGCCGAGGGGACTGGGGGGCAGGGGAGTGCGCGGGCACCACAACGAAACGACGGTCTGTTCGGGGTCCAGAGACAAACAACAAAAGACGGGGGAGGGGGGCAGGTAGGCCAGAGCCCAGTGACCCGGGGCCTCCAAAGGTCAGGTTTGGACCCGCCACTGTGCTCCAGCCGCGCCTGCCTTCATACGGCCTTCATTGCCTTCTCAGTTCCACTAGTTACTCGGGGGGAGGGGGGACGGTGCTCTGGCCACTGACAGGGACGAATCCCGATCCCAGACCGGCAGCACCCGCAACGTCGCCAATGGGTCACGCCGAAGCAGATGCACCGCCGAACGCAGCACGCGCGTCGAAAGTGCAGATCCCACGCTAGGAAGCCCCGCAAGGCGCCCCGTTACAGTGCCGTACCGTGCCGTCGTGCACACGCTTGGGCCTTCGGGGGTGGGAAGCCAGCGGGTGTAATCCACCTCCTGCAACGCACTTGTGCGGCCCGCTTCCGAGTGTTCTTAACATCACGTCAGGTGAAACGTGCCTCAGGAAAAACGTGTGTGTGACACCACAGAACGTGCGCGCACACAGACACGGACACGAACACCGACGCACACGGGCACCCACAGTCACGCACATACACACACACCCACAAACACTGACGCACACGTACACCCACAGTCACGCACATACACACACACCCACAGACACCCACCCACAATCGCACACACGTTTGTAACCAAAGCACAAGAAAAGCGGATGGAGAAAATTCCCCAGGGGCCGGGCAATCTCACACACAGGCGCGCGCGCATACACACACACATACACACGCACTGATTCGTTAGTGGCGATAGCAAGGAATTGAAGCGGCCTCTTCTCCCTGGACAATATTGCGAATCGCATCAAAGCCAATGAACAGCATCATGGCAACCCCAAGCGCAGCATATGAAACGTCCTTCCCGATCTCCCAGCCCTCCCTCGCCACCAACTTGTAGTGAATGACTGCCGGATATATGTACGCCAAAGGAATGCATGTGAAAGCCCCCACGAGCGCAATCGAAGTGTCGAAATGCTTCGTGCACAATGCGGCGATGGCGGCGCACACGACGACCCCACAAATCCGGACCGCATCCTGGGTGACGCGACTGCGCGCATCCACGATGCGATCGAGGATCTGGGAGGCCGGGAACAGCATCAACGGGAAGCTACAGATGAGGATGATACAATACAGCAGCTCAATGATGGATGCAGTGGGGGATCCAGGGGTCAGCAGGGACAGGTCCAAAAGAATCGTCGGCTGGGCGTCAGCGCCGAAGGTGAACACCCCAACGAGCCCAAAGGACAGAAGGAGCAGCAAGAGGATGGCCAACACAGCGACCGCAATGCCGGGGAACAGCTCCGGCTCGGCCATGGACGAGGCGATGGGCAACACCAGCCCGATCCCCTCGAAGGCGTACGCGGCCGTGCCCAGGAACGTCGAGGGGGAGGCCCCCACCCAGAGCGCGAGGGTGGGGGAGGGGCCCTTGGTGGAGATGTGCTGGACGTTGAAGACGTAGAGGTACCCGATGCACAGCACGAGCAGCGCGTCCGCCAGGACCGCGGCCCACACGAGCCGGGACATGGACTGGATCAGGGCGAGGGGGATGAGGACGGGCACTTGCAGTAGGCAGAGGTAGACCACCCAATTGCCGCCCAACAGGTCGTCCCCCGTGCAATTCATGAACCAGTTGCCCGCTTGGCCGAGGCACTGGGCAATGAACACGATGTACGCGGCACAGAACCCGATCTGCGCGGCGCAAAGGGACCCGTCCACCAGCAACTGGAAGCCTCTGCCGTAACTGTCCCGCGCCAGCCCACCGTAGGACTTGCATTCGGTGGCCATGCTCGCGGCGAAGAGCAGCAGTATGGAGTCCACGTTCCAGATGCACATGACTATTAACATGACCGTGCAGAAGCCCACACCCCCTTTCCCAAAGGCCGACGGCAGAAACAATATTGCGGACCCGATGAACGATTTGAGGAACACCAGAAACGTCTTCGTGGCCGTGGCGCCGTCTTCGGACTGGTCCTGCAGGGCGTCAGACAGGGCCGCAGCGAATGGTTGGGGGCTGGAAGGGTCTGCGCACTCTACAACGGTCACTCTACGACGGCCACTCTAAATGTGACAAACTTTGGAGGGCAGACAAGCCATACTTTAATAGGGGGTAGTTTTGCGGTACCCAGGGGGCTGCTGGCCTCAAATTGCCTCTGGCAATTGCCATAACACGCGGTGCAACGCTCGGGAAACGTCGATGAGTATCATGTCTACCTCTTTCTTATTCACAGAAGAAGCTCTGTTCGCAAGGAACCACGCCTTGGGGCTTGCCTCCGGTTTCCGCGCCAACATTCCACGTTTGCTAGTGCAGCTTACATGCGGGCGCCATGTTTGTTGGCCCCCAGTAGCATAACACGTGGCCTACGCTGGCTTTGTGATCAATCATGCAGTCGGGTGCTTTTTTGTTGGGGGGGGGGGGGGCAAATTGGGGGATGAAAAAGTTGGCACCCGTCCTGAGAAACGAAGCAAAATTTTTAGTAGTGAGAGGAACGAACAACAAGGGGCAAATGGATGGATGGTCAAGCAAGGTTCTTGGCCGCTCAGCCAGAGAGCGTTGCAGCACAGGGCCGTGGGGTGGCAGCGGGTGCAAAACCGTTCTGGCGGTGACAAAATCCGGTAATTTCAAAAGTTCGCGCGCACACCATCGATAAAAGGACGTAGAGTGATGGGTGAGGCTGCACAGGATGTAGAGTGCAGAGGGCTGAAAAGAAAGGCTGGGGGGCGGGGGGACCGGTTCCGCAGCACCCACCAACTATCGGTCGAAAAGGAAAGGGACGGGGAGGGCGGGGGGGAGGGGGGGTCCCAACGTATGTACCTCAAAAGGATCCCCTTGTGGTGGTGATCATTTGGAGATGCATGTCTTGGGGTAGAAGTGTGCTTAAACATCCCATGCCTTGGGCATGTGTTCTCATACAACACAACACTCATCAACGAAGAAAAAATTTTGGGAGCAGCCCACGGCCTCCATTGTATTCTGTCCAGTTCTGAATGTTCTCAGGAGTGTGCTCGGTTGGTCCTTGGCCACATGCCTTCCCTTCCCTTCGCTCTCCCGCTCACCCTGGGGGAATGTTTGTCCGGCGCGCGCCCGGTGCATGCCCGGCGCGCTACCTTTGTCTTAAGTATCCTGGCCCTAGCCCCAAGTGTATCCTCACCGAGGGCAGTCCCCCAAGTAGACCGCACTGGACCGCAGACCTTGCCTGCAAAGCACATGTGGGCGGCATGGCTACATCACCCCTGCCTTCTCGGGGGCAGATTGTTTGGTGAGGGGGGGCAAAAACAGGCACGGGTGGAAACTGGTCAAAAAAAGATGCCCGGCGCGCCAATACTCCCCCCTACCTCTCCTTGTCCCTTTTCTCTGCTCATTCTTTGTACTACTTGAGTACTACTTGAGTCGGTGGGAGTGAGAAGGGGGAATGCGTTCACGGACCGGGCCCGCCCCCCCCCCCCTGCGGGTTGCCCAGCATGACAAACGGTTGCGCAGTGCTGTGTCCCGCCGTACCGCAAGGGGGATGTCCTGGTCATCTTCGAAGCGGTATATCTGCCCGAAGTGCTCCAAGTACGACACGAACATCTCCTCATAAAAGAGCGGTGATGCTTTGCGGGTGCCCTGATGCCGAGGCTGGCCGTGGCGGAAGCTCCGGAGAGGATGAATCCCCTGACCCCAACTGAAGCCCAGGGTAGAACTCACGCGGCGGAATGCGTCATTGGGCGTCGTTCTGCTGCGTTCGCGGGCGGTGGCTTTGTTTGCAGATGCGTCCTGCACTGCCTTGCGGAAGTGGTGCAGGAGGTCACCCCCGGGACGTTCCATCAGAGGATGGGGCGAAAACCCCGAGCCGTCAGCGCTGGGCTCAACGCATGAGTATGAGGCAGGGGAGGGTTGTGGTGCATGGAGAAGTGGCTGGCGTTCTTCAGCCATGGTCACTGAAAGGGAGGCGAGAGATGGGTGGATCCTGTGTCAAGGGGTGCTCTGGAGAGCAGACATGAAAATATGATGGATGTGATAGTGACCAAAATTCAGTCACTAACACCCGCCATCTCGAAAACTGACTGAATTCTCATGTACCTCGTCTCATGTATGCATACGTGTGATCTCTACCAATACTGGTTGTGGCACCAGCTACTGCAATTGTGTGATCTATTGCACACTCTTCAGATTGTTTTCTACTGCAAACCAAGGAGGAGAAAGGCAGAAGGAGGTGGAGCAGCAGGAGGAGGAGGAAGAGGAGGAGAAGGGGAGCATCGCTCTGGTCATGACAACAATGACAATAAAAGTAAATTACCATAATAACAACAACAACAGCAGCAAGGATAACCACAATAATGGCCAAAATTCCCTACTTGCTGTGTATCGCTATGCATGAAGACGGCTACCCCCTCAGTCCCTGTGGTGAGTCCTCCCAGATTGTGCAACCCCCCCCCCCCCCCCGGAGGAACGTTCACCAAATGACGCCAGAGTTCACAGCAATGGCCAGGCCAGAATGGGTGGATCAGGAGACCATCATAAAACCTGCAAATGAATATACAGCACATTCAAAGTGGGCAAACAAACCCACGCCCCACATCCCCAGATTGTGCCCTCCCCTCATTCGCAGCACTCCGCAGATTCATATCATCCGCCCCAGAATGTCCGTACCATCCACCCCAGAATGTCTTCAATGGGTGCATGGCAATAAATGGCACGCAAAGCAATGAATGGCAATAAGCTAAACAGCACTATTTTCCGTTGTCATTTTCTGTTGGGCCCCGAGAAAAATAGAAGCCCCAGAACCAGGACTTTTACCCGGCTTGCTTGGCCTATCTAGGGGTCACCGATTTCATTGCATTTTCCAGGCACCACTCCGGCACACATGCATATGTTAGTGGTATACTCCCCCCTCCGCTATGCCCACTCCAATTCGCACCCTCACCCCTCACCACGCCGCTACCCCCCCCCCCTCCCCTTGTCCAAGCACGCCAAAAGTCAGAAAAACAATAGTCAGACGGGCTCATGTGCTTAGACAAGCCCGTGCCTGCACGTGACGCACGGTACCAAAAGAACATATGTCGCCGAAAACCTGCCCGTACCTCACCCTAACCACAATTGTTGCAACAGGGCACTACACTATGTGCAGGCAAGTTTCAGCATGTTCTCGAGGTCCTCACTGCCCGTCAGGGGCATCAGCAGTTGTGAAATAAAAGACCTTTCCAACTTTGCGCCTGATCTTGAACAATTGCACATGCTTGCCCTTTGGGGCAGGCCTTGGAGCAGTCTTGGCTTCAGGTTTTGGAATGGGTTTAGGCTTCCTATTCCTTGGGAGAAAACTGTCATCAACAATATGTTTGGTGAAGTAAAGCTTGCCCTCAAAGACATGGCCTAGGCCCCAAATCCCACGGCGCGCTTTGGCCCACACAATCTGCACTGCATCATCCTCCCGTGATTTCCTGATTGTGGTCAACGTAGTACGGCACACCACCATCCGTGGTACTGCCACCATCCGTGGTACCAGGAGTGGCAACATCAGCCATGGCTGAAAATCACACCAAAACAGACAGCATTGGGTTGCAGTTGCAAGTGGAATGTTGGGATGAGCAGGAGGAACTACCAGAAGCATGATCCAGCTCCCCTTTCCCTCTACAATCGAAGCACAAACCCGTAGCGTCACATTTCTGACCGTAAAAAGCGTGGTCAGAAAAATCCAGAAAAACGACGGTCAGACAGGCTCATGTGCTTGGACAAGGCAGTGCTTGGACAAAGGGGGGGGGGGGTTACAACAACAACAACCTCAACAACAACAACAACATCAACAACAACAACAATAACAATGGTGGCTGCGACCTTTTTGGACTGACAGTGAATGTTTTGGCCAAATTGCAGCATTGGAACAACTGCAGAGCCACATTAAAAAAAAGAAATAGAAAAAGAACACCGAAGAAGTGCGTTTGGAAAGCAGTATGTCATGCCTGTGTTGCGGAGCACCATATCCTTTTGTGCGAGACGATGCCCCGCTGTAAAACTTACAATGCTAGGATTGTAAATTTAGGACACCACTATTCTAAATAGGTGTTTCTAAGATGGAGAAGGTTGAACGAAGAGTACCCCTTGAAGGTGTATTCCACACACCTAAT
Organism: Eutreptiella sp. 'Long Island Sound 2002'; assembly: GCA_964036045.1. NCBI lineage: Eukaryota > Euglenozoa > Euglenophyceae > Eutreptiales > Eutreptiaceae > Eutreptiella > Eutreptiella sp. 'Long Island Sound 2002'. The sequence goes on from OZ038387.1 coordinate 60,354,536, forward strand.
GGGTAAAGAAGACAACAATACCGCTAACCAAGAGAGGGACACCTGCTGTTCTCCAACTGGACTGCATTGGCCAAGTGTAACTGGATGACGGACCTGAACCTGTACCTTGAGCTAAACATGCAGCAATGGGGGCAGCACCCAAGGAGTAAAGTGTACCCACTGTGGCAGCGGTGTTAAACAAGGGTGGAACGGGGTACACTGCAAAAAACCCTTGGGGTCAGCCATGTCACTCCTCTCCCCTTTGGAAACTCTGCTTTTGCATCGGCGATAACACAGGCAAGGGCTATCAAGGCAGTAACATGAGATTGCACTTTTGGTGTTGGACCCATGTGTCTTTGTGTTTTGCCGTTTGTGACGGCAGTGACGCATTTTCATGCATGGGGAAAGGGGGTTTGTTGACCATTGAAATATTCTAAAAGGGGTGTGGTATGCACGCGCTGCAGCCCCACCCTTTCTTGTGTGAACTCTGATGGATGTGTGTTTGGCCAATAGCTGTCTAAGCACAAACGTGGGACTGCAAGGGCACTGTGTCTTTGTTTTGGGTCGTTCATGCTTGCTGGTGGGGCTCTTTCCATGCATAGCAAAAAAGGGGGTTGTTCCCTAATGAAATTGCCTAGAACACGTGCGCACTAATGCACGTATCCCCAGTGACTGTGCATCGGCCATGTTTTTGTGGCACTACGTGGGCACAACATGGACATTGCAGCAAAACCCCCCATAGAGGGCTAGATGTGTGGGTATTGGGCACACCTGAGGACACCCGAACGTTTCGGGTGTTGAGCACACCATCCAGTATCACTCTGGATGGGTACATCTTCATCAGAGTGCACCTTTTTGGGGGTACCATATGGTTTGAACCATTTTTTGAACTTCTCGCATAAGTAGTGAAATGCTCATTTGATGTGCACTCTTTTGATGAAATTGGAACTAGATAGGAATTAAGCACATCTTGTGCACACGGACAAAGGATTTGCCTTGGCCAGGGCTTGGCCAAGCAACTGAATAGCAATTACTTTAGATTTGAATCAGAATTGAACCTAGACACCAACCCTCTATCTCGCGAATCGCTTTGCTTGCTGGCATGCTCGCCACAAACGTCCATGGCATGCATGTGGATCATCAACTCTTTTTGGGTTAGACGGAAGTGAAAACACTCTAGAAGCATATGCCAGGAGCGGTACAAATGGGTGAAAATAGGTGAAAATGGATGACAATCAAATGTGTCATATCCCAAACGCATAAGAAGCTGAAAACCCCCTATTGTGGAACTACAAACCTCCGCAAAAATGCCGAAACTAGGTAGCTACCAACATACACAACTTTGCATTGTGTGCGCACTGTGTGTATGGCATTCCCCTAGTTACTTGAGCAACATTGCAACAGGTCCGCAGTAAAACAACATCATCCTCCCAATATGTTCCACAAACTACTAGAGCCAATACGGGTTCCAAATGTGGTGTTGTGTGTTTTTCATCTATGCTTTCAATAACCAAGTGAGTCCTCTCTACAGTGAAGACCCCGAGATGGCAAGGGTTCGTTGGGTGTGTCAAGTGCCCCACATGATAAACATTACGGGTGCCCTATAGCCACCAATGTGCTTGTCAATGCACTTACATTAGTGTATTCGGGTGTTCAACGCGAAGAGCAATCGTGATCGGGGTCTCCAAGGGGTTGTTGCACTGCATCCATATTCCGCAATCCCACAAGATTGCAAACCCACAACCTTTGTACAACAGGGCAAAATAGCAAGAGAAACACGCGTAAGATTTTGTTGTCTCCAACCTTGTACTTGAATGTACCTCTAGCCAATCAAATCAAATCTGGCACTTAAAATACAACTATGCAATGGCATGTGGACTTACATGTGGAGTGTACAGCTGCCACTCTCAATGTATCACTTGACGGTGCGCACACATTTGGTAACAACACCATCATTGTTTTCTTCATCCTCTAAGGAGGCTTGTGCACGTGAACTTAGGCACATGAGGCCAAGGTCCAAAAGGGCTGATATGTAGTTTGCCTCAAGATATAAAGCTAACTTAGGTGTAGCAGAATACACATGCCATGCAACTCTTTAAAGGAATCCATCCACACATTGTGGATGATCCTCCGTTGCCACCAGCGGGGGAAAACGTGCTCCACTCATGCACAATAGAAACCATGTATATCATTGTAGGCCTATTGGGCTTCGGTCAAAGTCGTACAACCGAGATAAGGCATAGTGGTGAGGTCATGACCTTTGTGTACGCCATCATAAGCACCCACTTCACAATCAAGGAACAACCAATGATTTCATGAAGGTACACATTGATCCCAAATCATAACCCTTGCCGAAGATCCCACTATGAGGTAAAAAAACTAGAATGGCTGTGTATCCCCTGCCGTCTCGGAGAACTCCAAACCAAAGAGAAGTGAACTGGCTTCATAACCCTTGTCATCTTGGGGAACTCCAAAGCAAACAGAAGTGAATGCACTAGTCAGCAAGTGAGTCCCCATGATCATAGTCCCATACCTACCGACAAAGCGGTAGAAGGGGTTTTGAAGCAGAGAGGAGCAACATGGTTGCAAAGCAGTTGTGTGTACACGATGTTGGCCAAATCCCTCAACCATGAGCAAACACCCTTTTTGTAACCCTTTTCACACAAATTCCAATGAAAAGCATGCCATCGATAGAATATCTATTCTGTTGAAAAAGGCTTGAAAATATAGTTTGTTGTCCCTTGAAACAATGGCTGCTTGGGGCCCATGTGCGCTTTATTCTCTTTATTATCTGCACCATGTGCGCACTGCGTCAAATCCACCCCTGGCACCTCTCTCTCTCTCTCTCTCTGTCTCTCTCTGTCTCTCTCTCTCTCTCTCTCTCTCTCTCTCTCTCTCTCTCTCTCTCTCTGTGTCTCTCTCTCTCTCGAGCTAGCCATGTTCCTTGTGCAGCCCATAACAGTGTGTAGCCCATGGTAATTCAGTGCTGCAAATGTCCCAAGAGGGGATAGCATGCTAGGGGATAGAACCCCCACACCTCCATGTTGGCAAAAACCCCACACCCTTCAAAGCCCAAGCCCCCCCCCCCCCCCCCCAGTTGGGATAAAAACCCCACTTTCACCCCTACCCTCCCCCCTCTACCTCTTACAACGAAGCACAAAGCCAAAAGACCAAAACGCATAGGCAATCTGAGAGGATTGTATCAAAGAACAATGCACTCAGTATTGGCTGGGGCATACATGAACAACAAGCAGTGCCAAGACGGCGGCACTAGTGACCCCCCCCCCCCCCTCCCGTGCCACGAACGGCTTGTGTGACCCTCCCCTCCTTGGGCACACGGCACTTTTTTTGATGCTACCTTTTGTCTATGTCTGAAGCGAAAACAACTAAACATGGCATTGGATTGCTGCCCATACCTTGCCTGATGAATAGCGCAAAAATCTAAAACACTTCCCATAATTGACTTGGCAAGCATGAAATGTGGCGTTGATATATAATGCTACTGCAAGCACTCATTAAGTTGCAATGAAGAACCAACGACCATCGCCGCCACGGCAACATTACCACACAAGCAGGACAGGGAACAGGAGGAGGTGCATCAAAGAACAATTCGCAGCATTGCCAGCCTCCATGTGAGCACACGTAGCACAAAAAGATTAGACTCGGACTTAGCGTTACTGTGGCTCAGCTGCTATGAGGAATTGTGCAAACAAAACATATAATCGTTGAGGTTAGCTCCTCACAATTAGAGCAAAAGCAATACACCTTAGCGCTCCAAAACATAGCACGGACTTCGAACACAAACGTGCAAATACTTGAAACTTGTGCCCAGCCCACAGAAACTGGCCGGCCGTCCATGGTATTCGACTGAGATCAGGAGAAAGGCATGAAGTAAGGGGATGGGCAGAACTCGCACCTAGTGCCTGAAACAGGGGCCCGTGGTAGGGAGCACGTCACACAGCAAAACGCAGACCAACAAAGAAATACCACAATGGGCACTTTAACGCCCCTCAGTTGGTGCGCGCAGCGGTTCGGGAGAATTGACGAGGCCGTTGCTTCAGAGCCCCGGAATAGCCACCGCCGTGGGCTCCACATCAAAACCGGTCGGGCATCGGTGGGGCACCAACTGCCGTTGGGCAAGTGACAGCCATGGCGGCGCGACCTCTCGCGTGAAAAAGAACAACGGGGAAGGAGGCGTGCAGTCGGCTGTGCAACTTGTGAACAACTTGTGGAAGACACAGGAACAACGAAATGAAAGGGCGCGCAAAGTGCATGCACCCCCCCACAATGCAATGCTCCTACCTGCTGGTGCAAAACGCCGGGTGTGCTGCGCTCAGCCAACAGATTGAGTCCCAGGACACTAACGACTTAGATCGCCCTACCCAAACGCCACCTTATGGCCCACTTTGTCGCACAGACTTCAAAGTCATCTCCCATGACTCGGGATCGTGAGCATGTCCAAGCATATCACTGATACCAATTCCTGCGTCGTATGCCACGAATGTGGCGATGTTCTTGGGCCCATGCAACGGATATATGAAGGAAGGCGTAACGTTTGCTGCGGTCTAGGCCAGGCTGCAAACTTACAGCGATGTAGTGCTTCGCTAAAATCGCGCACTTCCTTTAACGAGGCGCAGACTGACCCCCAGCGCGCGCCGCATGCCCCCCCCCCCCACACCAGGAAAGGGAGGGGGGTCTTGGGGGCGATTCCAGAGCAGCTACAGAGCGGCTACAGGGGATTGTGAAAGCGGTTGGGGGGTTATTGGCGGTTGTAAATGCGGTTCGGGCTGGTGTTGGGGAATGGCAATGCCCTTGGGGTAGAGTCAGGACCGGACTCCTGGGGGGTACCCCCCGCAAGCGATCCACTGTGCCCCCCCCGCCCCCCCCGACAGAAGCATTTCACCTAATGATAGACGCGGCACCTCGGGATCGCGTGCTGGAAACCAGCAAGGGCCTACGCCCCGCTGGTCCCCAGTGCATTCCAGTAGAGAATCAGCGTCAGGGTCTGCAGGGAGGGGGCATCCCTCAGGCCGCAAGTGCCTGCGTCCCCCCGCGGCACACGGCATTGTCCGAGAGATTGAGGGTCAGAGTCTGCAGCGCAAGGGCGTCCTTCATCCCGGCCAGTGCCTGTGCCCCGCCGTCCCACACGGCGCTGTCCGGCAACTCCGGGGTCAGGGTGTGGAGCGTGGGCGCGCCCTTGAGCCCCGCGAGCGCCTGCGCCCCACGCTCCCCGACGGCATTCCGGTAAAGGTCCAACGCGAGGGCTTGCAGTGCCGGGGCCTCCTTCAAAGTGGTGAGGGCGTGTGCCGCAGTCGCCCACGGCGTTCTCCATGAGATCAAGCGCGAGGCTCCGCAGTGCCGGTGCATGCCGTAGACCGGCCAGTGCCTGCACGCGCACGTCTCCCACGGTGTTCTGCGGGAGGTTGAGGGTCAGGGTGCGCAGTGCAGGGGCGTCCCGCGGCGCCTTAAGCGCCTGCGCGCCGCCGTCCCCCACAGCGTTGTTCCCGAGGTCCAGGGTCAGGGTACGCAGCGCGGACGCGTGCCGCAGACCCGTGAGCGCGCTGCTTCCCACCGCGTTCCCGGTCCAGCGTCAGCGTGTGCAGCGCGGGAGCAGTCCGCAGCCGAGCAAGCGCCGGAGCCACACGGGGGCACACCAGCCGGCCCCGCCCGAAAACTTGGAAAATGAACCAGCTGGGAATTGGCAATTCTCAACCAGTGCATTTTTTCAAGTTTTCGAAAAATGTACCGCCTGCCCCTCCTCACACTGCCCCGCCCAAAAACTTGGAAAAATATACCAGCAGGGAATGGATATATCTCAGCCGGTACAATTTTTCAAGTTTTGGAAATATATACCGCCCCGCCCCGCCCCACCCCGCCATCGCTCTGCCCCGCCCCAAAAAATTGAAAAATGTACTGGCTGGGAATGAATAATTCTCGGTCGGAACACATTTTCAGATTTGCTGGCATAGAGATGGATACTTGGCTAACTAAGTACCCTCGTTCACAGGTCCCACCTCCGCAGAAAAAGCCCATCGTCTAGCTCTGCTTCGCAGAGCCCACGCGAAGTGTACTATTGGTGATTTGTTGTTGGCGTTCGGGAGGATAATCGTTCCCCCCAACACAAAGGAGTTATGCGCCATTGTCGTCCATCTCGTCCCACCGCCACGTGCATCATGCCCTCCAGACTTCCCCCAATGGCCCTGCGGCTGCCCCGTGACGTTTGGGACGTGGTTGCGGATTTCCTGCTCTCGAACACCCTGGGCCAAGTCTGTCGAACGCCGTGGGAGCTGCTCGGCACGATGCGGTTGTGAGAGTGACCTGCGACGCAGGCCACATCCTGCAGTGCGTGGCATTCGTATTGCGGAATGTGCGGTCGCTGCAGCTGCGGACCCGGGAGGCATGGGAACCCGCCGAGGTCGTTTCGGCACTGAAAACCACCCCCCTTTGTTCACACCGTTTTCCTGGAATGCCGCCGGGCGACATTGAAAGCGGGAGCCGGTACCATGGAGGCCTTGGCCGGGCTCCGGGACATGCCCTCGTTGCAAATGCTGAGTCTTAACCTCGCGCACAATGCAGTGGGGCGGGGCGGGTGGTGCATTTTTCAAAAACTCCAAAAAATGTACTGGTTGAGAATTGTTAATTCCTAGCCGGTACATTTATCCAAATTTTCGGGGGGCGGGATGGGGCGGGCGGTACATTTCCAAAATTTTCAAAAAATGTACCGGCTGAAAATTAATGATCCCCAGGTGGTACATTTTTCCAAGTTTTAGGGGGGGGGCGCGGCGCGGCGGGGCACTCACAATTTCGCACATGGCATCCACGGCCTCCAAGAAGCAGAAATCTTCATAAACACCGCTTCAAGGCCATGCACAATCATTCAAAGGGCTCCACATCTTTGAGGGCATCAGCCACCTGATTTTTTTTTTTGGACCACAACACAACGCTCACTGTGTAAGACGATGATTAGGGCTGCACGGCACACGTCGCAGCATGCAAGGTGGGGGTGAAATTTATCGTGGCGGAATTGACACCATTGCAGCCGCTACCATGCACGCCATGCGAAAGGGCTTGAAGAAATAGTTCATGATTGTTGTGAGCTCTGGCCAATATATAGATATGGGTGGCATGCATTTTTGTTGCAATTGGCGGCAATTTCAACAAATGCACTTGCCTTCTGGCATCTTGGCTGATTGATTGCCTTTGCGAGTTACGTTTCGGTGTGATAGCAGTGGTGATGGTATATTCGGGCGGGGGGGGGGGGTCAATCGTGTGACTCTATTAACTCACACAAACTGCGGGGGCGGCACAAGATTGATCTCTGTCCGCACACAATTCCAGGGGTTTTCCGGAGTATTTTTGAGTTCTTTGATTCCACAACTGTGCAGAAAGTCAAGCACCGAAAAAAGGTTGTCAAGGCTCCTACTATCTTCCGAATAGCCATACCAAAGTTAGAACCTGGGCAACATTGATTGCGCTGGTGCATCTCTGGTCCACTTGTGAAACAGGTACTATTTTTCCCCTGGCACAAGCCAAGAGCCTAGCCATGCAGCCATGCTCTGATGTGCATGGTAGATGAAAGCAGGTTAGCACCCCATTACTAACGAGAGGGCATGAAGAGGGGGCCGATGGAATTGCGTGTCTCTTTCCCTGCCTAGCCAACCTGATGCAAGAGTCAGATTTTCTGGGTCAGTTGAACACGAGAGCATGACGCAGGTCCAAAGTATGGGTTGGCTCATTTTTGGTCAGCATTGCACGCCATCCAGATGGACTATCTGAAGAGAAAGCTGTCATTTGGCGTTGTGCTCTCTATCGAGTGTGAGTGCGAGCGAGCACGACTTCCGGCATGCAAAAAGGCGAGGTCGGTGTCATGCTGGTGTTCATCAACATGAGCGATTTTGTACCATTTTCTGAAGAGTTTCGTGTTCTTGTAACAGATAATTAGGCTGTGCTGCAGTTCCATCCCGCTGGGCACGCTACCCTGCTGAACACGCTACTCTGCTATTTGTAGGTTGCAAATATTTGAAGCGAGAGCCTTTGGCGGGGCGGTTAGACAATGGGCAGTTCGTTTCCCAATCAGAGCTATGTTGTGCAAACAGCAGACCCTCCACAAGCCATGAGGGGCCACATTGGTAAACACACCAATGAAAGGGACGTAAAAGGAGCCACCCGAGGCCACAACACTTGCTATTTTATGGATTGCGCAAAAATGAAGCGCGCAGTAAGGAGGCGGGGTGAGGTCGGTTACCCTTACCTTTTCGGTCACTTACCCTGCGGAGGATCACCGCCCCCCAACCATCGAGCTAGAAAGCACTCATACTCATCTCCGCTGATCAACTCCCCGCCGTCACCACACAGATCGCTACCCTCCCCCCCCAGCACTACCCTTCGTAACAACACTAACACCTGAAGGATCATCCAATTCTTGAGTGTCATACAGAACTTCGTCCTCATTACTACTGTAATCCCCATCCCCGTAAGATGGTGTCCCCAGTTCACTCGCTACCCATAAGCACTCAGAGGAAAGGTTAGTCGACCGCCTAGTCAAGACATCAGACTCCAAGGCACTTGTCTTCACACGCCTCTCCTCCTTATAGGGGTGCCGCAAACACCCCTCCTCAGCCAAGCCATCAGCCCCTCATTGCTTGCAATGCCTACATGTGAAGTCCGTCAAAAAACTCGTGCCGTTGTCACCACAGGTTGTTGTGCGCCACACGGCCAGAACTAGTGCGCCAATTGTCCCTTTCGCAGCGCAAAACACGTTTCTACAGACCGTCATAATCATATTATGAGTCAACAACCACCACCAACCTCACATCCTCTCACTTGCGAGCCAGCACATGCAAAACTGCCCTAGAATCCGCTCTGTTGTTGGATTGTAGGTCCCCCACTGGCACACGGTCAGAAGCGTTGCTGGGTTGGTGTTCGCCATAAAAGCAACCATACCCCGCTTGATACCAACCGCCCACATGTGAACACTATCGTCCATCCGTCCCCTTGGAGGCAATCAACCTCACAAAACACCCTTGTAATAGTCACGGAGTGACGCGCGCACTTGACGTCTGCCCTCTAAGATTCAGTCATTGGCAAAAGCTTCCTTGGGCCTTTGGGGCAATGCCAATGAGCTGCCAAAACACTAGCATCAATCCAGTGTCTTAAGCCCCGAAGCAGTGGTACAATGTCTGTGCACCGAATTGAGAGGAAAGAACTACAATCCCACAAAAAGAGTTTGGCCACCTAGTGTGCCACAAAGGTATGAATGGAGGCAGCTTGCTTGCCCAGTACCCTTTGACAACGAAAACAGCCCATGCAAACACCACAGCGTACCTGTACCTGCTGAGATTTATTCTGCCCTACATGTACCCACAGCGAAATATTCCCGTTGCGAAATCCCCCCCCCCCTGTAGGAACTAACAATTCTCAAGCAGGGCATTTCTTCAAGTTTTACAAAAAGTAAATGGCCCAGCCCGCCCCAAAAACTTCGGAAACTGCACCGGCTGGGAAATAATGGTTCTCAGCCGGTACATTGTTTCAGGTCTTGGAAAAATGGACCGCCCGCCATCGCCAACCCTTCCCCGCCCCGCCTCACCCCGCCGCACCGCGCCCGCCATGCCCTAGCCCCCCGCAAAAAATTTGGAAAACCCTGCCCTGCCCTGCCCCACCCTGCCTGCCCCGCCCCGTCGCCCTCCAAAAACTTGGAAAAATGTGCTGGCTGGGAATGAATAAATCTCAGTAGGTACGTTTTTCCGAGTTTTGGAAAAGGGTACCACCCGCCCCGCCCCGCCCCGCCCCGCCCCGCCCCGCCCCGCCCCGCCCCGCCCCGCCCCGCCCCCCTGCAAAAACTTGGAAAAATGTACTGTCTGGGAATTAATAATAATTCTCAGCAGGTACATTTCTTCAAGTTTTGGATAAGGGTACTGCCCGCCCCGCCCTGCCCTGCCCTACCCTGCCCCCCTCCAAAAACTCGAAAAAATGTACAAGCTGGGGTTTAATCATTCTCAGCTGACATTTTTTTTAACTTGTAGAAAAGGGTACCTCCCGCCCCACCACGCCCTGCCCTGCTGGCCCCGCACCACCCCGCCTCGCAACCCTCCAAAAATTTGGAAAAATGCACCGACGGGGAATGAATAATCTCAGCAGGCAAATTTTTGCGATTTTTGGGAAAGGGTACCACCCGCCCCGCTCCACCCCGCCACGCCTCCCTGCAAAAATTGGAAAAAGGTACTCGCTGGAAATGAATGAACCTCAGCAGGTAAATTTTTTCAAGTTTTGATTAAGGGTACTGCCCGCCCCACCCTGCCCTGCCCCACCCCGCCCCGCCCTACCCTGCACTCCTCCAAAAACTTGGACAAATGTATTCAATAATTCTCAGCCGGTAAATTTTTCACCTTTTGGAAAAAGGTACCACCCGCCTCGCCCCGCCCCGCCCCGGCCCCCTCCAAAAAGTTGGAAAATTTTTGATGATTCTCAGCCGGTAAAATTTTTCATCTTTTAGAAAAGGGCACTGCCTGCTGCCCTGCCCCGCCCCGCCCCGCCCTGCCTCGCTGCCCTCCAAAAACTTGGAAAAATGCACCGGCTAGGAAAGAATAAATCTCAGCAGGTACATTTTTTCGTGTTTTGGAAAGGGTACCGCCCGCCCCGCCCCGCCACGCCCCACCCCGCCCCAACCCGCCCCGCCCTGCCCCCCTGCAAAAACTTGGAAAAATGTACTAGCTGGGAATGAATAAATCTCAGCAGGTACGTTTTTTCAAGTGTTGGAAAAGGTTACCGCCCGCCCCGCCCCGCCCTACCCCGCCACGCCCCGACTTGGAAAAATGCACCGGCTGGGAATGACCAATTCTCAGCAGGTACATCTTTTCAAAGTCTGGATAAGGGTTCTGCCCGCCCCGCCCTGCCCTGCCCTACCCCGCCCCCCTCCAAAAACTTGGAAAAATGTACCAGCTGGGATTTAATAACCCTCAGCCGGTAATTGTTTCAGCTTTTGGAACAGAGTATCGCCCGCACCCCACACTCTGTGCGTCCCACCCTGCCCCGTCCCGCCCCGCCCCGCCCGCCCCGCCCGCCCGCCCCGCCCCGCTCGCCCCGACCCGACCCGCCCTACCCCACCTGCCCTCCTCCAAAAACTTGAAAAAATACACCGACTGGGAATGAATAAATCTCAGCAGGTAGTTTTTTCGAGTTTTGGAAAAGGGTACCACCCGTCTCGCCCCGCCCCGCCCCAGGAAAGGACTGCAACAAATTCCCTGCCCGATACGGGTCCATCCACCGTCACCGCCCACGAAGCACGATACGGTCAAATGCTGCAAGTCAACACAAACTGGGTGCGAGGAGTGTGTATTCAGTAGTGTACAGCCAGGGAACGAAAAGGAGGTGAGTTCAGTGAGATGGTCATGGGGACCAATAAACGCATGCAAAAAAAGATACACATACACGTATGCAAACCCACATGGACCCACACATGGGCGCATACGGATACATATTGGCAACTGCAACGAAACGGGGCCATACACACACGCACGCACACACACACACACACACACACACACACACACACACAACATACGCACTGCAGAGCAGAGCAAATGGGTCAGAGGCAAGACCATTAATAATGCACAGGAAAAGAACATTCAACATTGCATTCCACGGAGCTGGTGATACGTGGCACAGTCAAAGATGGGGCAGAGAAAAGAAGATAACCAAAATGGTGACTAATACCTGTAGACGAAGTTAAACTTAAAGCCAATACAAATTGTATAGACGGTCTGGGATGAATCCACAGAATAGCCGGGGTTTAACCCAGCGTAGAGATTCTGGCAACTACTAACTACTAACTAATGGCACCGCCAATGTCCAATGCACGCACACACAGCTGTGCATTGTCACAATCTCGGGTGGGGTCATGCTGAATTACTTATCACAGAAACACACCTTCACCCATGTTGTGCAGCATGCAAGGACAGCTGCCCGTGTCCGCAAATCAGGCCCTGCACAGCACAATACCATGGGTTTGGATGGGGCATCCCTTCGCACAACCAAACAACCACAATCCGGTGGAACCAGACGGACAGCGTTTCGGAAACTCATGTAGTCTGTGGCCAAAATGGGTTCGTGCATCGGTGAAGACCCAATCACCATCAAAGAAAGAAGGACCAGAAGGGTCGGGAGACCCTGCGAAATTGTACATGACGAAACATCTGTGGCTTGCAGCAACGCATGATAAGGGGAGGGTAAGGCTAGAAATCAGCGGAATGAAGGGCGTGAACCTGAAACACAGCACAGTAAAAATGTCTCGTTGTGGGGTTTTCCTCAGCCCTATTATCAAAAGTGTGCTAGCGTAGCGCGATACCCTTTCCAAAACTCATCCAGAAAAAGGCGGGGGAGAAATCACCACGAATCAACCTTGGCGCGTGCAGGTGCATGGGTCGGAGGCCGGGAAGATGTATGATGCTGATCTGTGGGTGTGTGGTGGTGGGGTGGGGTGGGGGCAGGTATGCAGGTATCTGATGTGGGCAAGGGGGCAGGGGAGTACTGGCAACTTGCAGCCTATGCCACATGAGCTACAAGCCCAGTGGTGCGGCGTAGACCTTCAGCCACCTTACATCAAAACGACCTTCAGCTTGAACAATGACAACACACAAGGGGCAGCAAGAGCAGTGGGATGTTCAGGCAGCCCTTTCCGTCACCTTGTGGCAATATTGTTACATTCGGTGAATCACAGGGCAAAGCAGCAAGAGAAACAGGTGTATTATTGTATTGCGGCAACTCCCTGGCGGATCCAGACGCCAATGGTTCCACAACAACACCAAAGACCTGGTGTGTAAAATTGAAAGATGCTTGCATCCCTTGCTGCTGCCCTGCAAATGACAAGGACCCGAGACTGAAAGATGGGGTGTGGATGGCTGTGGTTGGAGCTGTTGGAAAACTTGCACAAATTCAAGACTGATGCAAACCGATGCTTCTGAAAATGCGGGCTTTACCGAGGAAGCTTTCCTGCTGCCGCTTCTCCCTCTGGCGCTCGAAACCGCAACTGATACTCTCCTATGGCACCAAAGACTGACCAAATGCGTTCGGGGGATGAAGCACGCAATCCTGCATGAACAGTGTTAATAAAAATCCTGAGCAAAAATTAAGAATCGAATTCCTTGCAGACAACGGGCAGGGATCTGGGGTGGAGGGAAGGGGCTCTTTCCGGAGGTCACATGGTATTCGCCCTTAAGGGGATGCGGCATTGCCAATCTTGATCTCCAAAGGCCTGCGCATTCTCAGTGTGTTTAGCGCAACTTGCTCATCCAAATCTTTGGCACGTGACTTTTTCTGGGATCGTGCATCCATTTTCTGCTTGTGCCGCATCTCTTGCTCAAGCTGCACGTCCGCCTCAAGCTGCTTGCGGAAGACCAAAGACTCTTCTTCTTCACGTTTCCGCTCCTCCTCCTTTGCTTCAAGTTGCTTGTTCAGGAATTCCTGTGCATAACACAGATGAGGAGGTGCAAGGATTACCAAACCACGACCAGAACCCTTGGTTCCGCCGCTTGTTCTCCGGCCCTACGGCCTTCCTTGTCCTCTAATAAAATCCTCTCACAGTACTGTGCAGTGATGCAGACTTCGAAATTGCTTCTTACCCAAATCAAGAGATGAAGAGTGGAGAGGGTGGCAGGGATGCGGGAGCGTGAATCCCTCTCTACACCCTTCGACAACCCGCTACACCTCTCAACCCCTCTACGCCTAACAACCCTCTGCGCTCCTCAACGACCCTCAACACCCGTCTACACCCCCCAATAACCCTCCGCGCCCCTGACAAGCGTCTGCGCCGCACCACACCACACCCCTCAACAAACCTCTACGCCCCTCAACAAGGCTCATGCCTCTTCATCCACATGCAAACACATACTTTGGTCCGAATGTTCTCCTCTTGCAAGCGCTGCTTCCTTCGTTGTTCGTCCATTCGCAGCGCCTCCTCACGTTTCTTGGCTTCGGCATTCGCACGCTCAGCATCCTTCCTCTGAAGCTCCCAGATATCGCTAAAGTAAGACTTGGCCGCCACGTCAACCCGCCGCGCCGCCTTGTCATTCTTCTCTTGCATAGCATCGCGGTACATTTTCTCCTGCGCCTCCACCATTGCAGCATACTCCTCCATATACTGTTTGTCCCTGGGAGTGGGGTGCAGCACGCAGATGGGACGACTTGTGAAAGTGATTTATCTCACGGCTCAGCCCAGCGACTCCATCTGGCTGATGGGATAGGCAAAACGCCGGAACACTGTAGAACAAGCGCCCGAACAAACCCGCAGAGATAAAGAGACAAAGAAAACCCTGAGCGGTAGGTCAACAAAGTTGCTAGATGTGCCAGACAAACATACCCCGCCCACCTTTACGGCCTTGTCTAAGCCCATCATGAAGCTTGTGGGCACCAAACCCCACAACAAATTCCCCATCGCATCAAAGGACACCTTTCCATCTCCCGCGTCCGTTGCAGCTTCTTCTCCTCTAGTTGCTTCTCGTTGAAGGACATAAATTCTTTGAATTCTTGTTGCGCTTGCATTTTCTTGGCGATATCATCCGCCCTTCGCCGGGCGACGTCTTGCTTCACTAGTTGTGCATATTCCTCCTCCTCCGCCTTCTGCTGATCCCTCAATCTCTTCTTTTCATCTTGCGTTGCCTTCACCTGCTTTTGTAATCGGTCCCTCTCATGCATGCGTTGTTGGCGCGCCTTGGCCTCCTCGACCTCCTTTTGTTCATTGATCATTTGCCTTCGTTGCTCCTCCATGCGGTGGAAATTCCATTCCTAGAACCCGCGCAAATACCAATGGATCTCGGTGTTTACCCCCAAATTGCCATTTGCATCTTTCCCATCCGAAGAGCACCAATTCGCGCCATGTGTGCACAAAGAACTAAACGTTGGCGATATTCCATACCTCGTTCCAACGAAAGAAATCACCCAAAGACCCAACCACATTGCATCTTGGACAAATGGGTCGTGGGGAGCAACAACACAACACAACACAACACAACAACATAGCGTACCGCACCACAACACACCGCAGCAAAGCCCCTTAAAAATGCCACAAGTAAAGCTACAAAGACACGGGACTCGACGATAGTTGTTGCGCATGACCATGGAACACGAAAAACGTGCTTGAGTTAGCAACTCAACCCAACAGTAACATCTCCTAAGGGGCAACTCAAAACCGATATTATCAACCTTGTGTGCAATCCCCGACGCATGTTTCAAACGTGCATGGTACACGCACGTACACGCACGTGCACGCACTTACAACAACAAAGAGCGTTCTCAACCGGGCAATACCCAAATTTGCAAACCAAATGCATGTGCATGTGGAGACACATGCACACACCTCTTCCATCTCCCTCCTCTTGCTTTCCAATCTGTTGGCCAATTGCTGGTCCAAATCATGTTTGGTTTGCTGTTGTTGCTGTACACGCATTATCCGGTCCCTCTCGTGTTCCCGTTGGTATTCTTGGATCTCCTTTTCCATCTGCGCGTCCCACTCAGCGTCAGCCAACTTTTGGTTCAACCACCGCGACTTCGTTGGTCCCAAATCAGCTGGTTCCATGCGGAACAGCTTCGAGCGCAAATCCAAAGCAGACGGCGACAATACCTCCTACACAAACAACATCACAGCGTTGAGCTTACTATTGATGGGAGAACGAGGTAACAAGAGTTGTAGGAGGTTGATGGCCGGCGGTTAAGAGGAGTGTGAACACGTAGCAACAATAAAACCCCACACGAGTAGTGTGCCTTCCGTGATGCTTCTAACGCACGGCATGGCAAGCGAAAACGCCGCGGGATTTGGCCTTGCTGTCCGACGACGTGGCGAGGGGTATTGCGCAAGCCGTCACACGAGATAGGTGCCAGTCTCACACATGGGGGAGGGCGGCGTTTCGGCTAATTCTCGAGCCGTGAAGCGGTTGGGAGCACAACTTTGGGCTGTGGTGTTTGTCATTGTTCCGGAATTGTCGCACATTTGAATTGTGACCCCTAGCCTATTGTGCGACCATGCGTAAGCTTGTGGCTGTGGCAACGAGTAGAATTACGCCTCACCTCTTCAGCATCCTCGTGTGCATCCTCATATGTGGCGGAGGCATCGGCTTTCGCTGAGGGCGTCGCCGCAGGGAACGCGCCTCGTTGAGCCATGAATAAGTCCAAGGTGTTCGGGGTGTGCGGTGCCGGCGGCGGCCCCGGTGGCCGACGGGGCGTAGGAGGCATGCCACTCCGGATGGAGGTCATCGTAGATGGCCGCATGGGAGTCCTCCCCGATCGCAAACTCTCGCGCTCAGCGGAGTATTGTATATCCTTGCACTTCATGGCAACGCGTCGGATGTCCGCCTGCAGATGTAGGCATCAACCAAGGTTGCCTGTGCTTGTGTGGAGAGTACCGGTGGTGCCCGTGCCATTAACATTACGTCGAAACGTTCCGAGGCGCGAAAGGGCAATCGCGGGGACCAAAGTGCCTGCATTCATGTGGAATTCATTCACACGGCACCAGTATTCTCCACAAACATAGTTTTAATTGGAATTGAATTGAATGAATGGGACATGATTCCGGCCACACCAGAACTTTCACCGGAAGGAGTTTTACTAGACGGAGTTTTATTGGTCAAATTCATCAAACATCAATATCCTCCTTATCTAGCTCTTCAACATTCGAGGACAACTCACGGGACTCATAACTCACGGCTAAGGGCGAGGTAACAAGGGGCGGTGGGACGTTCGAAATTTTGTGAGGATGGGCCGATACTTGCCGTAGGGCGCCGCGAGTTATTAATAGCTCAACTTCGCTCGCCACAAGCGCGTTGCCCGTGGCGTTCAAAGGAGGCCCGTCCAAGTTATTGTACTCCACCATGACTTTATCGATGAGGCGTCCCCGCAAACGTTCTCGCTTCGCCATTGACGTGGCTAAGCTCTCGGCCCCGCTAATGGTCGAAAGAATTGAGGGAGGCATGGTGGTGCACGGTTTGAGGCCGCTTGGGGACGAACTTGACCACTAGGAAATTGAAGGGGTTGGTACCTACCACATATGCCAACACCTGCATAGAAGGGATCAATGCATATGAACATGGTATCATGTCGCATCAATTGCACTACCTCACCAACTCCACGTGCGGCGGAAATCAACTCCTTAGGTTAAGAGATGTGACAAAAGGCTCAAGGGACCCCAAGGGATGACGGAAATGCGATCTCCCCGTCATGTCGCAAGTACTTCACGAATCCCGGCACGCACTCATTGCCAAATGAGGCGCCCCAGATGCCTAACTTGTTCCTCGACCTTTTCGGTACACACCTCTTCGCCTTCCCTCTGCACACCTTTTCCTAGGGTTAGTGAGATACGGCTGTTTCAACTTGCCCGCTAAAAGTCACTGCCATCAACCTTGGTCAGTGCCATCCTAACGAGATTTCAGAGGGTAACTGATCGGGATTCTGGGACAAAATCATATGAAAATGTTCTTGAGAGGGAAGGAAGAGAACCGGAGGGCGTAGCACGCAGCGGGGGGACCGCCCGCCCACCTAGTGCTGGCTTAGTAGTGCCTAAGCCTAAGACCTAGGCCTCAGCTCACGGTAGCGGGGGGGCTGGTGGGTAGCGGAGCTAGGTGGGTATTCGGCTTACTGCTGTGCGGCCTGGCGTTAACCGTGGCCAATCACACGCGACTATTGAAATAGTGCAGGCGACCTAGTTTTTTACTCCGGCGGATTTTTTCTTTGAAATACTGCGATTTTTAGGTAGTTTTCTGAGATGCTATCCCTGAAACTTAATCATCATGAATCTGGTGGTGGGTTTCCGGCATCTCCGGCTCTCGCAGCGCCCGGAAGAGCTGAATGGTGTTAAACGCACCACTACCATTCGGCGTGATTCGCCTCAAGTTTCGGTTCATAAACGCGGGCCACAACCACCTTTGGGGGGAGTTTGGCTGTCAAGGGTGCGTGAGCTGTGGGTGGACTTAATGGTAGGGGGTGGGGGGTTTGTTTTAGCATCACCCTCGCACTATACGCCAAGTTCGCGAAAAATGCCGCTTCTTTGGTGTCAATGGGGATGATGAAATTGCTGTGCACTAGAGATGTGTACACCCATCCACACGAATATATGTGGCAACCAAAACAAGGCATGATGCAAGGCACACGGGACGGAGTATGAGGAACGCATGTCTTTGTGCGCACTCCGCAGCCTTTGGATAAATGCTTCACTGGATATCCATCCTGCATAATTGCAAAGGATCCTTTAGTCGCTTTGCTGGTGTTGTTGGCCGCAGTTTGAAACCTAAGGATCGGTTCTTGGAGGCCATCAATACTGTGGCACGGCGATATGCCCCCCCCCCCACTCCCACGCGACACCCGAGCGGTGATGGAGTCTGTGTCCTAGCGGTTCCGCAGCGGCATCGGTCTCACTGGTGGCGAGGCACGCACCATTGCCAGTATTGTGCCCAACCGGATGATGCTGCCTCTTCCCTTTCACTCATGTATTCTTTCCTTCTGACACACAATTCTACTGATGTATGCAGGGAACCTGCCCCTCAGCCACTCATTGTGGCGGGCCTTGGGGGCCACACATACTTGTTTGGTGCACCTCATCGCGGAGTTCACGGAGCGGGGTTAGTTGTGATCGCACCGTAAAATTGTGCCCCTCATGAATTATGGCCCTCCTACCTATGTATTTTTGACAGAGGGGAAGGTGCCCGACAAAATCCAAACATGGAGCAGAGAAAATCTGAAATAGAACCAAACTATGGCAGTTTTGTTCATTTTGGGCTAGCGTAATTTTGAAGCGTGTGTACTTGCAACCGCAATGTATGAGCTGCTATGATGCCGCGGCGTACCGCCAACGCGGGGGGCCACCGGTGGTGCGGTTTGTGCTTGTGTGTTGTAGTTGTGTATAGTTGCTTTGTTCTCCCATATGCAATGGTGTGTTGTTGCTTTATGCGGTCGTGGGTAGAAGCTTAGTGCTTATGCGTACGGCAGTGTCTCGCGGAAGTCCAACCGTAGCTACATGCTACTTTGATCTAGCTGGGTAAAGTATCCATACCCTTTTGTGCCTTGCTCTTCAAATACGCGGTGCCTCGGTGCGTGTTACAATCTTACAGTGTTGATCTATGATCTTAGACTTGTGATTTTCAAGCGCTTCTTTATTTTGTTTTTGTACAGTTATGTCGATCAAAGATGAGCCATCAACAATTGATGACCACTTGTGCAATTTCGCGGGCGTGAAGGTGGAAGCCATTCGATGTTTGTTCAGAGCTTTGGAGTTGGGTCTATGCTTACGTTGTAGTTTTCGGATGACGGGGTATGAAACAGCTGGCTTTTATTCGCTTCAAGACGGCGAATTGTTGTCACTCGTTGATCGTCTCCGCCAATCGTTGATCGTCTTGGGTGCGGGAGAAGATCTTCCTCCATTGCACGTTTCTTCCGCGGTTTGTCCACTTTGCTTAGGTATGATCGTGCTTGCATGTTGTCTTGATTGTGGATGTTAGGAGTGCTTGATGATTGTGCATGGACCATCTTTGAGAACGGATGCCGCGTGTTGCATGTACCGTTAGTCATGGTTTGTTCGCGCGTCATCAATGTGGTCCCACTGCGCAAGGAATGATGCAAAAGGCTCGCGATTTGTCGATTGAAATGGCGGATGCATTGCAAAAAAGCCCGTATCAACAACCGACCCAGGTATGCCCCCTTTCCGCATTAGGGACAAACGAGCATACCCCAAGCGAAGCCCCCAACCCACGTGATGGGGGGCGTTGAGATCAAACGGAGGACCGCCAGCCCCCCCCGTTTTATCTCGTGGGGTTGGGTCAAAGTGGGTAAACCGTAGGGCGCCCCTAGAAGTTAGAGAGTTGGGGGTTGCGTGTGGGGGGAACAGAGGACACGCACGTGCTGCGTTGCGGCGCATACACTGGCACCCACGACACTCGAGTACGATGCGTACACCGTCCATAGGGGAAACGGATTTTGCGCATCACCCACTAGTTAGTCTTTTGGGCATCAGAGATGCTCCTGCATACTCGAACCCCATTGAAGTATGAGGTTTTTGAACACACATGATTGTTGGTTGGTCAACTCCTGCTCGACTTTTTTGGCCCCCATTCGAACTATGTGCCGGTGTCGCACGTGAACTTCGGGATGTTCGAAAACTCTTTCACGGTAAGAGCCACTCTTCCCTGATGCCAAAGGCCCGTCACTACGTCACAGTTCAGTTTCGCTTTGGGGATGCCGAAATCCACAGCCATCCGCAATGTGGTCGCCATCATCGCGACACTGCAAGTGACTTCGGCGACGTCAAGTGAAAGTTCCCTACTGCCATCCGTTGTGCGCCAGGTTGCATCTCATCCTTTGGCCACCGACAAAACCCTGCGAGTTACAAGGCCACAATGTCCTTGCCTTCGGCCACTCGTACCCTCACCTGCGATACGGATTTGCATGCGCACGAGCTTAAGGGTTATCTTGGGGATTGCTTTAGGAAAGAGAACGAGCGCCGATGTGGTCACTCTATGCTGCATTCCCTCGCCCCTTTGCGGCCTACAATGAGAGCACTTTGTGAGTGCATTGTTGTCGTCGTTCTGGTCAGTGGAGGACTCCAACCGCGAGCCGGTCGGCCCTGGCTGTTTTGGACAGCCAACCGGTAGCCGCGTGTAGCGGTTTCCGGCAGTTGCTTATTGGTCAGCCTGAATTTCCAAAGCAAATGCGATTTTTTTTCTCTCTGACCCCCCTCTCGCCCACGCCAATGAGGGGCTCTGCTCTCGGGCTCCGCGGTCCACAACCCGCAACTACGGCACAGGGGCACTCCACCGGCAACACCAAGGCAAGATGCCTAGGAATGCAGGGCTCACTGATGTGTGGCACTTTTTGGTGTTCCGGAAGTGAGTCACACACCCCACATTTATGTTGTAGGGCGCCCTCCAGGTAGCTTGGTCGTGGGAATGATTGTTCGTGGCTGCAGCGCGGGCGTGTCAATGCCATTCCGGTAGTGTGCTGCAATCGTGGGCAGTGGTACGATTAATCCACTCTTGGGTGTTTTTAGGTTGTGGACATGAAGGACGCTCTGCAGATGGTTCTGCGCGAGACATTGGCTCCGCTCATTAACGCCAAATACACACACGAGCAGGGGCTGACTTTCACTGTTGACTATTGCCATGCTGCTGCCACAGAAGGTATACAAGGAGGGAAGAAAACTTATTGTGGTTGGAGCGTTCCTGGTGCTGTATGCATTATTTAATTACGCCCCTGCTGGTTGGAAGGTTTTCGGACCTGAATGCGCCCCCCTGGCCCTGAGTTGCATGTCCCACATTGTTGGTGGAGAGCACCCCGCCAATTTCAGCAGCTTGGATCCTCTTGATAATCGTCAACATTTCAACGTCCGCATAGTCATACGATTTGGGAAGAACATGACGAGTTGGAGGTATTTACATACAGACACCAGCGCAGGCGGTGTTTTAGTCCCGCCGGATCCGCGCGCCTCAGGTTTGGCGTACACGAGGCGCCAGGGGTGGCGGTGGCGCGCAGGAGGTGCACGGGGAGGGGAGGTTTGATGTGCACGATGCTCACGGGGGGGGCGTGCGGGGGGTGGGTGGGGGGTGCTGAGGGTACAGGTAGTGGGGGTTGCGGTGCATTTGCGAACAATTGAGTACCATCCACCGAAAGTTAGGCCACACCCATGCCATGCCGGTTGTGGGCTATCGCGCCATACCAGCGCCGGGGGGATTTGGCGGCTAAAAGGGGGCTTTCCAGGGGGCGGGGGTGATTTTGATGCATTTGTGCAAACAGTCACACATAGGCTTTGCTGTGCGGTGTCCCTCACAGGACCCCGCGCAGCCTCGCACAGTGATAAGGTGACTGGGGGGGTTGGCAGTGGGAGAATCGAACACGGTTTTGAAAAGGGCCGTCGGGAGAACCTTCCTTCCCCGTTCCCAAATTGGGGGTTTCTGTCCTCGGAGGCAGCTGCGCAGCCGAGCCTACGTGTGACTGTTTGTGCAAACGTATCAACATACACAAAGTGCGGCTGCAGCCTCGTGCATTCATAACGTCAGTGCGAGTGTGGGGTTCAGTCGGGGAACCGACCCTGGGGGACACAAATCCCCAACTTGGGCACCGCCCTCCAAAACACTGGTTCCCATCTTGGGGGCAGCCAGTTCCCAGATTGGCAGATTAGCCGACGTCGACCACCGAGCGGACCTTCTGGTTCCCAAATTGGGGATTTCTGTCCCCCGGGGAACCCCACATCCCAGGAATCGAACCCGGGTTTTGAAAAAAAAAAAAAACTGTGGGGAGAACCCCCCTCCCCAGTTCCCAGATTGGGGCGTTCGTGTCCAGGAGGACAGAAATCTCCAATTTGGGAACCGGGCAGGCGGAATTCCCTTTCCCCAATTTGGGAACCGGCTGGGGGTTGGCGCGCATATGGTGCAAGGGGGTTGGCGTGCACAAGGCGCACGGTGTGTCGGGGGATGGAGGGGCGGGGCACGAGGCGCATAGGGTGGTCTCTGGCGCGCATGAGGCGCAGGGGGGATGGGATTGGCGCGCACGAGGCGCGCGCCAAAGGATGGTTTGCGCCTCGTGTAAAGTTCTACTCGGCGGTGCACCGATGCTGCTCCGCATTGCACTCCAGGTGTTGAAGAGTTCTTCAAGGTACTGCCCAGAAGTTTGTACGTGCCGGTACCCAACCAAGAAGAAGTGTCCAATGCCACCATCAAAGATGTTTTCCCAAGAATGTCCATTCATCAGTTCTTGCGGCATTGCCCAATTACTACGGAAAACTGGGCAGTGAGCAGCGAGTTGACGTGGAGTATTTCCATGGCTCATGAGTCTTTGCTATTGATAGGTAAACCCCACCTTGATGCGCGATGCACAGTCCCCGGACCAAACAAATCCTTCACACGCCCCAACAAGCCCCAACACCCAGAAATCTGCACAAACATCCGGCGACCCTCAACAACCCCTCACTGAACCCTCAAACAATCCTCAAAAAAGCCATCCCAACTCTTGACATACCTCCATAACCCTCGCAAGGTAATCCTCCAGAGGTGCGGCTAGCGTCCACAACTTCAACGACTGTCCACAGCCCTTGACGACGTTCCACAGCGCCCACAAATTTCGGCACAGGTTCGGCGCCAGTTGGCAAATTGGCTGTGGATTTGTTACAGAAATTCTCTCTTGACGAATGGCAAATTTGCTTTCCCCGCCCCTTTATCAAGCACTGCGTCCACATGTATGAGAGTCGTGTGCTAGCATGAACATTGCCTGCTAGATACCGAGCGTTCCATGTGGCGCCCCTTCTTTGTGGCTCACAAAGTCTCCGTGTTGTGTGCATTTGTGCATGGCGCCGTTACTTTGTGGTGCACTTTGTTTGGGATATGTGTCGAAGGGTGATCTGCCCCGTGTCAAACCGCTTCTCGTTACTTTTCCTGTTAGCTTGTCTAATCTTTCTCATTTCGGTGGTTGCTCTCAGGACGTTATGTGAAAGAGCACCGTGGGTTAGCGCAGACGCCCTGGGTTATCAATGGCAAACGCATCGCAGATTCTTCAGTGTCAGAGTTGGTCGCCATCCCGTTATTGCGTTACATTTATCCATCTTTGAATTTTGATGACCCGTGCCTGCATCAAAGTCATCCTCGGCCAACCCCAAGCAACGGCGGACCAGAAGTTGGTGCACAAAGCAGTGCATCCGACCCGGCGACCTCGCTCCCAAACACTGACAGTGACATGGAACCTGCTCAGAAAAAGCAGCGGGTGGACGAGAACCTGAACACCCACGGCAAGGGCAAAGGTACAGAATGCCCGATCTGTGCGGTCGTGTCCTTAGCTCCGTTGAAGATTTGCAATGCATTTCCTGCTTTCGGTGTCCAAGTTTCTAGATCTGAACATTGACGCCCTTATCGAACATACGACGGGTTAGGCAGGCAGTGGTTTGAGCGATCTCTTGTAGAATTGTCTCCCCAAAGTTCGCCGCTGCTGTCCCTGCTTTCAAGGTGGCCCCAAGTTGGTGGTAAATCTCACTGGGTAATCGATCTAACAAGAGAATTGAGCGTTGACATTAGGGTTGTCAGTGGGGAAACGTCTTCAGTAACAAGCTGAGCCTTCCCACTACTGCTCTACCCGTACCATGTCCAACAATTTCTCCAGTGTCTCCCACCAGTCACTGGAAGATTTCCCGATCCACTTCCAGCCAGCTTCCTGTCCTTTGCTTGCAGGCTTCAACACGTACAGCAACTCGATTGCAGATGGTTTGTATAAGTTCCATTCTTGCGGCAGAGAGGACGTGGATGTGAGAATGCTTGGAGACGGACGTCCCTTTGTTGTGGAAGCCACCGACCCGCATTTCATTCACCTCACGGGTATCCGGCTGCTGCCCATGTCATGCCATCGCAGAGTGTCAAGCACACCCCTCAGTCGGGCTGGGTAGGTGGCCATTGTTCGTCTCTTGTCCCCTCTGAGACTTGGGTGTAGCACAGTTTTTTGGAGTGGGTCTATTTGCGGGCATGGAGTGGGTGAGGACCCGGCAATTTAGTGTGTTGTAGACAGTTGATACGACCTGAGCAGATGTGGTGGGTATTGCAAGTTGTCCTGTCCCCATACCTCTACACTCTCCCCCTTCTCCCCTCGCATTGAGCTCGTGCGGCTCGAAAAAGTCGTCGCACCGCCATGCGTCCCAGCCCTTACCACATCAGTTGCAACTGCTTTTACAAAAAAGCCCAGACGTCCCAGCAGCAATGTTTGCGGACAAAAAGCGTGCGGAAGCGTGCGGTGTTTGATGCATGTCCACAGAGCTGATTGAGGCTCAAATCATGCCAATGGACATGCGCTGTGTTTCACATGTTTGAACTGACTCGTCATGTGCGTCGTTGCTCTTGAGTTGCCATCACGACAATGATCACCACGATACAAGGGAGTCGCCACAATGTAAGCTTTGCCACATTCGCAAAATCAATCGTCATTCAAAACAAATAGTTCCAGCAATATTGATTTCTGATCGTCAAAAAGCAACCAAAATCTTAACGTATAGCTGCAAGTGCAATGTTGTTCATCTGTTTATGGAGAGAGTGCTTGACTCTGTGAGGGTACTGACAATGGCTGGACGAGTTTTAAAGTGTTGTTTGAGCGTATGATGGGATGTGCTTGTGTTGCATGTGACCAGAGAGAAAGTGTCAGACATATGTGTTCTGATATGTGCATACATTGGATGGTGAACCAGTACAACCATGCAGTACTCACTCAGAAAGTGAAAGAGTGACCCTTTGCACGCAGTATACAACTGGCTGCAAGTAGACCTTGAGAAATATTGACCCAACAGAAGTGCGTGGCCCAAAGCGGCACCAGTGCACCCAAAGTGCAGTAGAGTGCCGCTCCATGGAAGATCAAGAGAACTGACATTCACAAACAATGCCATCCGCCAGCAGCTTCTGAAACGGAATGACTCTGAGGACACAGAAGTGTTTTGTGTTGATTTTTTCATCCTTTTGCTGTGCGTGTGTAGGGCAGTCTACCACTTGCAACAACATAGGTGATCACTCCCTGGGTGGCCCGGCAGTGCGCATGTCAGGTGTTAGTGACTTATTTGTTTCTGGTGTAGGTCTCAAGCACCTTTTTTTTTTTGGCACAAGATCTGCCTAGAAAACAGAGACTTGAAAATGCTATCGCGCACAACCTACACCAAATAAAAAAATGCGATTTACGCTTTTTTTTTGTTACGCGACCCCCCCCCCCCCCAGAAAGTGCAACCAACCTACAACAAAAAAATGCCTGATTTATGCTGTTTTTATTACGCGGCCTACACCCCACCCCAAAAGGACACGCGACCTACATAAAAAAAGTGCACACAACCTATGTGACAAAACAAAAACTACCACACTTCGTTGTGGCCTCTCAAGTTGGGGTGATGGAGACGGCACGGGTTAGGTAGCCGCTTCCGCGCTTTTTATTCCTCCCTAATGCCTCCCAAAAATTCGTTAGCCTTCCGTTGCTATTGAGGATAAACGGTTCACAGTCTTCTTCTCCGCGTTGGAGACCCCTCAAGTTGCGGTTAAGGACCCCCACGCTTCGGTGTGGCCCCTGGAGTTGGGGTAATGGACTCCCATTCTTCGGCATGGCCCTCGAGTTGGGGTAAGGGACTCCCACACTTTGGTGTGGCCCTTGGAGTTGGGGTAATGGATTCCCATTCTTCGGCATGGCCCTCTAGTTGGGGTTGAGGACTCCCATGCTTCGGTGTGGCCGATTGAGTTGTGGTTAAGGACTCCCAACCTTCGGTGTGGCCCATTGAGTTCGGGTTAAAGACTTCCACTTTTTGGTGCGGTCCCTTGAGTTGGGTTTAATGACTCCCACACTTCGGTGTCGCCCCTTGAGTTGGGGTTAAGGACTCCCACGCTTCAGTGTGGCCCCTTGAAATGTATGTGTGGTGCATGCACTGCGAAGGGCGTGGTTTTTTGCTTGACCACGGTTGAGTGTCGGATGAGTGGCCGAGTCCCTACCGATGAGGATTTTTAAGAAGTGGAAACCGGAGGTCAATGCGGATTCCCTTCCTGAAGCAACCTTGCCCCCTAGTCCTGTTGAAGACGAGGACACCTACGAGGCTATTGTAGTAGCTTGTATACTTACTGCCTTTTCAAACGAGGAGCCCTCCTTGTTTGATGAGGAGGAGCCCCTCTCCCTGCCTAGAGTAGCCGAACCTTCGGATGCTGGCACTCCCGGGGAAGAGACTGCTGTCCCTATCACGGTAGCACGAAAGGTTACCCATAGGTCGCATGTGGATGAGAGGTGGGGGATTGATTGAGTGACAAGGTTATTGCTGCATGGCTTACCGACAAGTTGTATCACAATTAAATCGGTGAGCCATGGGCTTAGATTTCGGCGGTGACATACATTGTGTCCCGCCTACAAAAAATGAAGAAGTACAAAAGTACTCAAGCAACTTGTGGTGGTTTGGCATGGAGGCGGCAGCACATGTTCATTGTTAATAATGATTGTGAAGGGCTCCACTGGTTTGTTTGTGCCATGGACTACACAGTGCCACTGCACAAGCCTCCAACTCCGAGTCCTTGCCCCATCTACTTCGCCACTCCTTTGAAGAAGAGGATCCTCTTTCACAACCCAAGGACAACATTGCTGCCACCCCCTCCTTCGAGCGGGAAGCTGGAGAATCTCCTCCCTCCCAAGCCTCCCATTCCGAGGATGTGGCCCCAGATGGGCAATTGCTGAAGGGCAATGTTGACCCCCCCCCCCCACCACCAAACCCGCACTCCTCTATGTCTTCTAACCCCACAACGCATGATGACACCCGTCCATACACGTCCATCCGTGGGGAGCGATTCATGTGCCCGAGGGGTATCCAAAGGGCGCAGAAGGTCCTTTGGTGAGGGACCAAATGTTTATTGATGACCCGACCAAGGACATTCAGCATTCGTCAAGCTTGTGTGTGGAACACTAATCCGCATGCAAAGCCTAAGTCATCAGACTCGAAGTCTGATTTTATCTACAAATGTGCGTTCGCCGACTTCTTGTAGTTGGTGCATGTTTTGTAGCACATTCTCCTTTTCTTTTCTATTGTCTCCTCTTCTCTCCGCTCTTCTCGCCGACATTATTTATTTCTTTCCGCCATCTTCGGGCAATGAGTATAGAAACCACCCTTGACGCCACGGCTCCATTGCTCACCCATGCCGGAGGTACCCAAAATGTCTGTGGGGGCTATGTGCTTCATCTCCTCTGATAGCAATGGTGGTTGTTGGGTGGTTCTTGTGATTTTTCTTGTTGTTCTTTCTCTCTCTCTCTCTCTCTCTCTCTCTCTCTCTCTCTCTTTTTTTTTTTGCTGAAAAAGGTTTTTTTTCCGTCCTCCCCCTCTCCCCCAAAAGTGCTCGGACTTACGCCTGGAAAAAAAAGTCTTGGACCAAAAAACCGTGGCTTATGCCAAACAAAAAAAGTGCACGCAACCTACAGCCAAAAAAAATACGTGCTTTACGCTTTTTTCCGCAACTGATCTAGCTTTCCTCGCAGTGTGTTGATGGTAATCAGACCATGATCTGTGGAAAGGCAGTTTCGACGACCAATGTGGGCTTGATAAGACAAGGCCAAAAGGTTCCAGACACATCTCTTACTGTCAGTGGTGCAACGCATCAGGTAGAACATTGTGCAGGTGGGGCATTGTGGGGTGGGGGTGCATTACAGCGAAGACCTTGTGCTGTTTGGGGGCTTAATGCATAAAGGCCGCAAGGGGAGCCGGTGTACACTCGGAACGAATGCAGTTTTCCAGGAGATTGGCCTGCCGCATCCCGAGATTGGTGTGCTCTTTTGCACAAAAACGTGCAGCGGAATTCACATTGGACCATTCAGATACCTATTATCCTTTGCACCCCAACCCCTGCCTAAGCAGTTGCATTGTCTGGTTCGTGGCCTTGTTGCAGATTCCGCGTTGCAGCAAATGATGGCTGCTGTAGCCAAGTGCGACCCTGAACAGCGCGTGTCCATTCACTCGCTGCACGTGGGAACACAGCAGGTGTGAGGGCAGGCACTTGTTTGAGATGTGATTTGTGGAAGACCCAGAGTGGTGAATAATGAGGGCCGCGCTTGTGTTTCACGGCTCGACAGTGTCGCAAATACCTACAGTCAATAGAAACCTTTTGAATGTCACGTTCGCATAGCAGGTAATATCTTCTATGAGGAGCATCAGGCGAATGTCCAATTGGGCGTCAGCTGGGGTGTTTCCCATTTTCTGGCTGCAGGCCCCCCTGCGTTTGGTTCATCACAGAAACACCCACACAAAGACAGTGCACGTGGAATGTGGTCCACTGAATGGGCAGCTTTGGTGGCAAAGCATTGCAATTGGAAATGACACGAAAGATTTTTGCGGAGACAATCGTTTTCAGAACTGGGGCAACGAGAAGGGACAGTACTGAGGCTTACCCGCCCTGCCAACGACGCACAAGGATCCATCGTGCACACCTCAACAATGACTAAAATGCGACTGCGGAGCATATATTCCGCATTGCTTTTCTGCATTCCGTAGTATCGGTAGCCTTTGCGCTTGGCACTGTCGTTGCACGTCTGGTGTGTGTGCGGCTGCCCCAGGCTGATCATCTGTTTGTTGCCGTTGGGGTTGTGGTAGCAACCCTCGGAGCCGTCGGGCCTCCGCCCAGAGCCATTCGCACTCCTTCGTTTTCGCTGCATCTCGAAGTACTTGTATGCAAGCAGAACGGCGCCCAGTAGCACGACACCGCTCAGCAGGTTGGCGTGGAGTGACGGACATGAGCAGTAGCAGTCCGCATGCGAGCACAGAGAGCTTGTCTGTGCGCTGCTTGCTTCTCTTCGCGTAACGGGTCATGCGCATATATACTCTGCACACACAATGCACCAATACTCATTAAACGGGAAAGAGGCTCCGCGGTTTGTGTTCAGGTGTCACGAGAAATGTTGAAATGAGTTGTTCATCCTGCTGCTGCTGCTACTGCCACCGCTGCCGCTGCCGCTGCTGCGATTGCTGTTGCCGATGCTGCTGGTAATGATGTTATTTACTCTGTATAATTTGCAATCACGCGTTCAGGCAGAGTGTCACCATTTTTTTGCCTCTATTTTGGGCTCGCGCATACTTTAAAAAGTGCTCTAACAAACTAAATGTGTCTAGGTC
The DNA here is from genome assembly GCA_964036045.1 of Eutreptiella sp. 'Long Island Sound 2002'. Lineage (NCBI taxonomy): Eukaryota > Euglenozoa > Euglenophyceae > Eutreptiales > Eutreptiaceae > Eutreptiella > Eutreptiella sp. 'Long Island Sound 2002'. Next base: position 60,384,117 of record OZ038387.1, read on the forward strand.
CCATCTCAGAACACATGCAGTCAACTCAACACAGGTCTGAACAACGTAGGCAAGCAGAGGGAAACAGAAAACGTACAGGGGTGGGGATTTCGTGGCACTTTAATTTTGCGTGGGAAATTTTGCGTTTCAAATTGACCGCGAAATTTCCCACGCGAAATTCCGGGTTCTCCGCGAATTTCTCACACACTAGCAGTACACACTGTGGACTCTGGCGGGGGGTCAGACTTTGACTCCAGGGGGCTCCGCGAAATTTCTCACAGCGAAATTTGCCACCGCGAATTTGACTTGGCGCGAAATCCCCCCCCCCTGTGGGTGCCAACAATATGCCAGTTCGCTTCTACTTCGGGGGTCGGGTGGGGATTATTCTTTGTTTGCTTCGCGTTTCAAATCAGTTGACGCTCTTGTTTGCAGGAATTCTCTGATTTGAACTACCAGCTTGACAAGCGTTGCAAGACATACAGATGCGTCGTATGGGTATCAAGAGATATGTCAAAGTAGAGCCTTTCCCGGACTGGCCTCTCCCTCCCTGTCAATCGTTTTGTTTCTTTCTTTGCTGCTTCGCTTCTGCAAGTATTCCGTAAAATCCAGAACGGATGTGCCATCCAGTGCACCGATCGACGTCTCGGATGCGATACGTACCCTCGGGTCCATGATGTGCATCACTGTCGACGGTCTTGTGGAAAGCAATCATCTCATGCGCCGTTTGTCTGCGCACTTTCGCTTTTGACGCTCCGCAGGTGTCCGCATTTGCTCGATGCAGTCAACGGGTGTAAAGACATTGTCCTGAAGCAGAAGACCCCCGTTCGTGTGATGCATCGCAGGTCATCCTCCCTGCCGTTTTCGTGACTGCGATGACAAACATTGCCGATGATCAACACTCAACACCATCAACATCCCACCTTCCCTCCTCAGATCAGGACATACAGGGCTTTGCTTGCTTTGATTTATTCGTCCAGCTGATAGCCCCCGGCCACCGATGCCACATCAGGATCATCCACAAAGATGTCATGCAAGCCACACTGACCACACGTGACCACACACACCGTGCAAACCACTGACCACAGGCACCCTACACACCATGCAAGCCGTGCACACCACACACATAATGCAAACCAGGCGAGCCCCCCACACCGCATACGCTTGGAGGAGGAGGACAAGGAGGAGGCGGAGATGCGACCAGAACCCAGGCCGCCCAAGCATCTCTTAGTGCCCGACGTGGCTGCTTTGGCGGAATAGCATTTGCCGCTCCGGTGCACAGGCCTGGGCATCATGGCCGGGCCTGTCTCCCCGGAGTTGGGTGGGCCAAGCATACGTACACTTCCCCGGGTGCGCCCAAAGGCCGGCTCCGCTTGCGGCCTGAAGCGGTCGATTTTGAGCCGGGGATTGTGTTCTGGCTCAGAACAAGAATTCGCGGCTTCTTTGAAGGGAAAACGAGTGTGCCAACCGTGCAATGGGCACAGACGCGCGCGCGCGCCGGCACATTGTGCGCCCCATTGTGATGTTGGATGTCACCCTCCTCAATGGGCCCCACACAGGGAAGGAGCATGGGCACACGGGGATGCAGATGCGCAGGGCACAGGTGTCGCAAAAAGGGGCAAGTCCTGGTGTCGTGCTGGGCAGTCAGGCAGGAAAGCAGGATGTATGATTCGGACAGCCAACTGCCGACTGTTCCGTGGGCCTTGGTCTGCATGCGCCCACGTCTCAACCGCTGCTCCCACTGCTCCAGTGGGGTGCACTGAGTACCCATTGCCCCTGGTCCCCCAAGGGGGCTTCGCCAAGAGGGGGCCGGACCGAAGACGGCAACAACTGCCAGCGCTCATTCTCTAGCCATGTACCGCAGTGCCCAGGGCGATGGTGCACATTGCGCATCGCCCGGATTGCACCGCCGCGGCTGTGCTGGTTTAGGTCTCTGTTGACGCGGTCCAAAATCGTGCATGCCATTAAATGTGAGCTCATCAACAGCCATTGGATGATCGTCGACGTCACGACGAGTGCGGGCACTTATGTCAAGGTCTGTGGCCACCCCGTGTCCGGAAGCCGTGTCGTGGCACCAAATACGAAGCGACATATCTTCAGAGAAGTGTTTCACGTCTGCCTGCCACCAGTCCCTAGTCGCACCATCCCAAGCCACTGTCGCATCGCCCTCGGCCTTCAGCTACAGTCACGCCACTCTCCCCTGTCCCTCACCCCAAGCTCTTAACACCCGACCCGCAGCCCCTGCCGTGCACCTGCACCCCGTGTCACGCCCCCCAGCCCCTATCCATCCTGAGCGCTTAGGAAACCGCTCGCAGCCCTTGTCATGCCACCTCGTCCGCTGCACCCGCCGTCATGCTCTTCAGCCCCTTAGACACTCTCTGTACAGCGTTGTGGCACTTGATATGGATCAGACTCACGGTCAGGGTGCCGTAGATCGTGATTTTGTTCCCGATAAATCCGTGGTCTGTCTTCCGGTGTTGGCTGCCCCCGTCGATGTTTGGGCCATCGAAAGTATTCCTTGTTTCCCGTCGCCTGCAGGAGTTCATCCACGGGGATTGTGGGAGGACGGTGCCATGTCTGGCGACTCTGTTTCAATGTCAAGCAGAGATTATTCAGCTGGACGTGACTGATGTGCTTTGAAGCGGTCCGCTAGTGGAAGATGTGCGACCAGGAATTCACAACGGGCCTTCACATGCGGCATTTCGTGGGCTGCATTGACGCTGCATGACGGATACAAGTGAGTCCACGAGGGGTGCATCCGGATGATGGTCTTGCGAGAGGAACAAATGCACAGCTTGACTTTTAGGGAGGGCTCTGCTGCGCCTGAAGTGGGATTGTTTCGTCCGATTGTGAAATTCCGAGTGCTGGCGACAACGGGGGGAATGGGCGGGCGCGCGGGCGGCCGGGGGGGGGGGGTAAAGGGGGCAACTCCCCTTGGGCGCTGCATGGGTGGATACCCTCTGATGGGTTGATTGAGGCGTGATTCACTGAATGGAATCTCGTATGGGTCCATCGACACACTGCCTCAAATTGTACGACAGTCTGTTGGGCAGGCTTGGGCTAGGCGGATGGGGTTGGAAGATGTGGGTATGCCTGGAAGAACAGGGAATCCTCATCCCGCGTTTGTAACCGAATGACCTCCGGCGAATCAACACGCCACACGTTTAGAAATCCTGCCACCTCTAAACCTGCCAGTGACCCCACGGTCGTCATCCACCGGGAGAAGGGCCCTACCCACTTCATCCAGGACTGGCACGGCGGTGTGTTCACGGTAGTGCCTACCGGATGTGCTCGTGTGCGATGGCCGCGAGGCCATCGGTGCGGCGTCGAAGGGTGGGGTTTAGTTTCTATTTGCTAGTTGGGCGGCGTGATGTAGCCCTTGGGTTGTGAGTACTTTGACGCCCGCGTGGGTCACCGGGTCATTGGGCGCCGTTCCTTTCCGCTCTGTTCCCCCCCTCACAGTCATCCCACGCAGCACAATCAGCTGGCCGTTGAAGCCGGGAGAGGGTCGACTGACCCCCGGGCTTCAGAAGTACCCCACAAGAGGGAGTCCGCATGGCGCGCACACGACAGCCCGAGCAATGGACATTCGTCCGCAAGTTTGGTATCTGTCGGACTTCGCGGCTTTTGCGGCTCAGGTTCGCAGTTTTCACTGCGAACTGGCGATTCCGAATCAGTTTGCCCATGGCGGCGTCAACTCTTCATCATGTCTGTCGTGCCCGCGCCGTGCAGGCGCTCCCCCAGTTGGCGAGGCTTACGCGCCCAAGAGCGAGTGACGGGGATTTCATGTGGACAAAATACTGTTCCGCGAGTCGTCGCGTCGGACGTTTGGCGATGTCGTGAGGTCACGCACAATCGCCCATGCCACATCTGGTCAGTCGCTGCCCGGCACATGATTTATGGCCACGGGTCGCAGTGACACATCGGTCGGCGATCGGTGTTGTGGGACACGTTTGGGCGACTCGGAAATGGCTGTGCGAGGATGGCCCTGAGGCCGGGGAAGGAAGGGGTCGGGTTGGTTGGGGCAATGGGCCTCCGTGCCATCGTGGCCAGGGGATTGCTTAGTGGCCGGTCGATACTTTCCCCGGGGGGGGGGAGGTCTGGGGCCACAAAAAGATTTGTGTACCTGAAATCGCCGTCCATTCTCTGGCCCCTTGAGTAAATTTCATTTTTCCAACGAGGAAAAATTTTCTGATCTGGTGCGGTCGGCCAAAAATCGCAGGAGGCCAGAATAGCCCCTCCTCCATCCCAGTAACACTAAGCAATCCCCTGATCCGGTCCTCAGTGCCACCGTGGCCAGCCTGTGTCGGGACCGGCAGTGGCTTGAACAATTTTGAGACAACTTTCCCCCTCATGACACAACCCTCGAAATGACCAGCGCGTCGTGGGGATCATTTTGACTCGTAACCCTCCCACCCGGTCCGAAACCCCAACCCCCTGTCGGTGGCTGGACACGGGTCCTGGCACGGCCGCCGAGGGGGTGGGGTGGGGGGGTTTCGAGCCCTGGGCCTCCGTGCCCTCCCCATCCCCCCTCGGAGCAATGTGTGTCGCGCCCAGTGGCAGCACATGTCATTCTGTGGCCGGCGGTAGACTGCGCACATACGGTACATCACTGACCTATGATCGTTAGCAGCTGTGCACCTGATTGCTGTGCTTTGGATATGCTCTGACGCCGAGGCACTAAGAGAGATCTTTGGATATGTGCACAGCGGTGTCGCACGGCAGTACAAGAAGAAAGGAGAGGGGGTCTATGCGTCACAGCCCCGCCGCGGGGCGCGCGCGCGCGCGTGCAAGGGATGCTGCTCAGGCGCCTGCGCGCACGGCGCCGCGGGGGGGGGGGGGGTCGCGGTGCCGAGGCGCACGCTGGGGGTCGGTTGGCGCCTGGTCAAACGAGGCGTGCAATTCTGGTAAAGCACTCCGATGCGTACGAGAGCACGCACAAGTCGAACACCCAAGCGCCACGGATTTTCGACGCAGGAATCCCCGAACGATGCCCGCTTCACCCGGTTCCGTGCAGGAAACCGGATCACCCTCGTCGGGACCGGGGGTGGGGCTGCGTTTTGTTCTCCGTGTGTTCCCCGACGGATGCGCTTCCGTGACCCCCATTGGGTAAGAGCTCCTGAAGGAGGTCGTGTGTGTGTTGGGGGGGGGGAGGGGGCGGTGGCAGGGGCAGTGTGACTCAGGCAAGACCGTTTTGGTTTGGGCAAATGGTCATTTTTGCCCACTTTTTGGGATACGCGTCCTTATCTCAGAGGGTCAAGAGCGTTTCATCGGCATCCCGGCCACTACCCGTGGACCGGCCTCGGTGAGGACCCAGGCGCTTGTTTGTGTACGGTCCCTGGTCCGTCACGTTCGGGTCTATTCGGCTCATACCCGGGGCAGGTGGAGAGATCCTTGTGGCAGAGGGAAGACACAGGGGAGCCTCACACAGTCGTGCCAAGCCCAGCTGAGCGTAACGCGGGAGCGAGGCTCCCCATCCCCCCCCCCCGCCGCCCAATTGTCTCATGTCGCCTACAACTGACCCGCATTCGCGTGCATCCGCAGCCGGTGATGCAGTTTCATAACAACGTATTCCACAAATCTCTGGTCCCGGCACGCGTCACAAGTACAAGGCACGTCCCGCGTGTAGCACTGGGCCCTGTTTACGGTTCCGGAGTCGTCCGTGCAGCCAATTTCGAATGTCATGGATGTTCGGGTGGTGCACTGATGGAGGTCAGTGGGTTTGCTGGTGCAGAGGATGCGGGGGTATGATCTGACTCGGACCAGCAGCTGTACCGAGGAGACGGTGCCGTGCAGAGCACAGGACTGGCCACAGGGTCATTACTGTAATATGTGATCAAAGTCTGACGTGGAAGTCTGACGTGCATGCCTTTGCGGGTGTCCCTTTCCCGAGATTCCGGGCAGGATGGGCAGGGCTCGTTTTAACAAGTCGGCTCATTGGGGGTGGGGGGGGGGCGTGTGCGCAGGGGGGGGGGGGGGGGGATGTCACAACAAAAGATTGGGCCAAATTTTCTTCCGGGCCTTTGGCCAATCAAAAATGTCTTTGGCGCCAGTTAGTTTAGACCAAACATTTTCTTCGGCGCCTTTGGCGCCTCAAACAACTCAGCACACTCGGGTGCTGGACCCCCCCCCCCCCCCACCATAGACCCCGTCCCCACTCTTAAAAAGGAGCCCTAGGGATGGGGGGGCAGCAAGGTCACGGAAGGGGGTGGCAAACGTGGTATTGTGGCAAACTGCTGCGACATGCTGTTCGTTGTACTTCCAAAGGAGAGGGCAAGCCCCCCCCCCCCATCCCCCTGGGGGGGGAGCTGTTGACGCGACCCCCCCCCCTTTGTTAAGCAAACGCTGGAAGTACGTAACCACTGAGGCTCCACTGCAGGGCCTTGGTGGAGCGAACTGGCACACTGCACAGGCAGAAAACCCCCGAAACAACTGGCAAAATGCCTGAGTATGCTGCGCACCACTGAAAGGTAGCATGTGGTGATCTGGAACCCCCCTGGCCCTGTGTTATATTTCCCGCACCAGTGGTGGTGGTGAGCACCCTCCAAACTTCGCTGTGTTGGGAAAGATCTATGTGGAGCATGCTGGCACCGGCATGGGAGGGACACCAAGGGGCAGAAGCAGCATTAGCGAGCAGAGGGATAACTGTCCCACTCTCGCCCAGTAAAACTAATTTTCCCCCGCTGTTGGGCTTAGCCGTGCTGAAAATCCCCTCCTGAAAAGGTGAACAAATACTTACACCTGGAAGTACCAATGGCATACTCAGTCAGCCTTGACGGCGCACACACCCCATCCACTACAACCGGCGCACCAACATGTTTTATTGCACTCTTGACCACAAAGACTGCAACCAGGAAAACGGCGGTCTGACAAGGTGCTGTGCTTGGACATGGCCGTGCTAGTGTCTGTCAGCTTAAACTGAGGCACTGAGATGTTGAGCTTTTTGACGATAAACATAACGGGATAGTCACCTTGTGGCGAACGTGGTTGTATCTGCTCCTCTCCATCTCTGACCCCCCCCCCCCCCCCGCGCACCCCTGCCTTTCTGATCAATAGTCAGAGGGGGTCTGCAAGGTTTGTCGCTGATTCTGCATCGAAGGATGAGCGGCGAGCATGTAGTAGGCACCAGGAATTTACAGCAAGCATACGGAGGACAATAGGGCTGAACACCATGCATCCAGCAGGCACCAAGAATGAACAGCAAGCATCCACAAGGCACCAGGAATGAATAGCAAGCATCCACAAGCACTAGGGGGCGCACTTAGCGTAGTGCGCGTGCAGTGCAAATGTTTGGGTGTTTGGCCGTACTAGAGACCCATACTTTGTGATACGAGGTGCATCATTATTGTTTGAGAGTAGTTTTTGATGCTTCTTCCACATTGTGGATTTTTACCCAGTTTCACCCATTCCCACCCTTTTTCACAGTTTTTTGCTCATTTCCACCACATCCGCTCTTTTCTAGGTTGATTTATCCCCATAGGGACCCCGAGAAGGCAGGGGTGATGTAGCCATACTGATGAAACGGCAATGCAAGATGGATGCTTGGGGAAATAAAGTGGATATTTTCTACCCAGGTTAAGGCGAGTGGTCTCCCACCCTGGAACCTGGATACCCTGGAATTTTACTTAAATATTGTGGTCTGATTCTGATTTAAATCTGATTAACTACCATTCAGTAGCTTGGCCGAGCCATGGCCATGGAAACTCCTGTGTCTCTAGACACTTGGTGTCCTATATTCCTAACCACTACCCGGGGTGGCAACCATCCCGGGGTGGCAACCATCGCTGATCATGGCTTTTCCCATTGTGCGTGGTGTCTTATGTGTAGGGAAGGTAGCTTGCAACTGTCTTGAGCTAGGGTAGTTTGGATTACCTAAAATTAAGGGTGTTTGGAAGGGGTGTGCCTGGGGGCTCTTTGGGGGGGAACCTGGTCTAAAAGTAGCGTGCAGTGCGCGAGCAGTGCAAGGACGCCCCCCTAGGAATGAACAGCCAGAATCCAAAAATCGCTTAGAAGGGCAGAAAAGTGTATTTTCACCATTCCGAATATTTCTAAATATTTCCAAATGAAAAACATTTTTCCCAATTCCGGATCAGCGACGAACCCCGGGGGTCGCAGTGGAACCTGTCCGGCCTGCACCCGCCCTGCAATGCGCACAGCTATTGCTGTGCGCATCCAGTCGGTGGGTGTCTTGGGTGCTGTGCGTGTCCTGTGCAACAAATGGGCCTCCATTTAAGACCCCAAATCACAGGAAGTGGAACGCTAGGCCCTCAAGCGTGGTTTCATTAGTAGTCAGTGCACCGCTCCCCCCCGATGACGACGAATGCGCGGCTTGCTCTATGAATTTACTTTGATGCCCGTGCTCCCAAGGGACTCTAAACCTTGCAGCATGCAGGCACCGTGCGGGGGCAACCCCAGTGACTCTCTTTTTCGGACTGGTACCATGTCCCCTGCCTGCACAATACAAAGTGCTGTGATAGGTCCAGTCTTTCTGGGGATGCTGCGTTTTGCGCACCACGCTCAAATGGTCTGGCGTTGCAGGTCAGTGTTGCCAGGGGAAAACATGAGACAACCACATCATAATATCCCCGTGGGTGATGGCGCATGCGCCACTGCTGTCCGTGCGCCCAGCCCAGGGCGGGAAGAAAATTGCTTTGCGGGGGGGGGATGGCACGGAAGCCCATTTGCCCAACCCCCCCCTTCCCCTCCTTGGTCGCCGTGCCGGGAGGGGGTTTTGGGCTGGGGCTGCCCTTCCTGCCGTGCCGGGGGCGGGGGGGGGGGTCCGACCCCAACATACATGGCTCAAAATGATCCCCACGTCGCGCTGATCATTTTGACTACACATATGTGGGGGAAATTTTTTGAGTGAAAAAAAATTTTCCGGGCCAAAATTTGTGTTCCGGTGCCTTTGGTGGCAACAACCGTCCTTACACAAAACAAAGGGCCCGGCACGGAAGCCCATTTCTGGAACCCCCCCCCCCCCTCCTTCGCCGGGCGCCCATGCCATCCCCCCCCCGCAACGCAATTTTCGGGCCGCCCAGTACTGTGCCCCTACTTAGTTGCGGCGCATTGAGCCCCCCCCCCCCCCTCAGTCCCTGCAGGCAGCGGTGCGGATATAGGCCGCTGAAGCCCAGCTTTGGTGGTCAGCCGGGCTCAGAAAACTAATGTTTGTCTCGCCTTCGTCACCGTGGGACAAAGCGTGCCACTGGGCAAATGGCTGAGATGTTGCTGAGACAGAACTGGGACCTGATTTTTGGCCAGGTATTCAAGGTCAACGCCGACACGGGTATCCTGGTATCCTGCCTGCCCAGTGGACCATACCTCTTTTCAAAAGCGACACTTGGGATCATGCCCCTCTACGGGCGCCGGGGCATCACTGTGGATGCACGTTTTCTACAAATGATTCTTGAGCCCCAAACCGGAAGAATATAATTGCAGTACTGCATGCTGCTCTCGTGCCATGTGCCAGAGGGCCTGTCCCACCGGAAGAGGGCAAAGCCGAAAGGGTTCCCGCGGTTGGTATTTTGGCCAGACAGTGAAATGAGCATCGCCAGTTACCTCTTCCTGTTGCAGGCCCGGCGTGGCTAAAGTCGAGTGCGGTCACTTTGTAGGTGTTTTTGGTGGTGGCCATCGTTGTTAAAGGCTGAGGTTTGATGACCTTTCTCGAACGACCAATATTCATGCATTCTTCTATCAAAATGATGCAAGCAGGCCACAGCACCCACGGCGAGATTTGACTGGATTGCCGATCGTCATGCTTTCCCCGCACACTAGCTGTGGAGTGTCACTTTCGGGGAATTGAATGCAGTGCGGTTCCCCTGAAACCCCTTTGTGTGCACGCAGTCCAGGTACTCTGAGATGTCCGAAACCGCTGGTTTCCACCTGCATAGGGACTGTGCTGAACTGCACTGCCTTCCAAGTCTTAGCTGTCTTGGGGTACCAGAAACTGCTGGGGTTATGTAACCCTTATGGACCATGGGAACAAGTTCCCCCTCCCGTGTAGACCACTTCTGATGCAACCAGCACGGCTGCCACGCAAGCTCATCGTGGGTATGAGGTCGATGCACGTGCTGTGTAGTGTCAGAAGCACACGACCACACTTTGCGGTGAATGCAAGGAAAACTATGGTGCGGCATGTATTGAGTAATCAGCTCGTAGGTTAACACTGTTTTTGAGGCACAATGAACGTCACATTTGTTGTGCAATTTGAATTGGCAGATTTGGTATGGTGGTGTGTGCTCTACAGGGATATTTTGGGGTTGATTTGGTTGGAAGGGTGTCAATGGTAAATCTGGGACTGAAGTATCGGACAATTGCCCAACCGCAGCGTGCTGGGCAAACGTACGCCATTGCGCTGCACTGATGCCATGCTTGCAGGGAGCTGCACTGCACTGCATACAGGGAAACAACACTGCTCTCCATGCATGCAGAAAGATTGCTCTCCATGCATGTATCGAGACTGCTCTTCATGCAGAAAGATATCCAGGCATGCATGGAGACTGCACTGCACGATTCGGCATGACATGACACGGCACTGCCCTGCACTGCATGTGGGATGCAGGGAGACCGCCCTCCATGCATGCGGAGACACTAGAGACACTGCAGGGCAGGGGCGCTGCACTTTGTACATGCTGAGAGGGCCGGTTTCAGCCTGTGTTGAACCCTGTCCGTTGAGGAACGTGGGGGCAGGGGTTTCAGAGATGGACTGGACCGTCACCTGAGGGGACGTTTGCATCCGAACGCGTTTGACTTGTGATTGTTGTTCGTGCAACGTGCCTCGTGGGCTCACGCGACTTCCGCACAGATGCTGCATCTGTTGTGCACAATGTAGCACACCGTTTGTGTCCAACGGCAACACATATGTCTGGCGACAACCGTGCCAATCAGGTCGCATGTATAATGGCAGCCGATGGCACCAGAGCACAGGTTTGCGGCCTCTGATCACAGCAATGCACTGCAGGTCCGTTGGGTAGCAAACGTTCGAGTCAGACAGCGTCCACCCCCCTCGACCCCCTGCCATCCTGCCGACACCCTAAATTTTTCCAGCCACCAATCTGGGATTCTTGAACCCCCGGCACCCACTCGTGCATTTAAGATACCCAGTACTTCCCCGGGAATCCAAATGGCACAATCCCCCCTCCCCCCCCACAAGACGAACCCTGACAGAATATTGCTGCACCCCGTTCCCCTCTGCGGGATGTCGGTGATCCTAAGGTACACTGGAGGTAATTTCCTCCATGCAAAGGCATTGTATTTGGCACCGGATTTCCTTCTTTCAGCAAAACCCCCCCTCCCCCTCCTGGCCCTATGTTCCACTCCCCACATCATCAGTTGTGGAGAGCACCTCGGGCCTCACGGTCATTGACATTGACTGAATGTCTGCAGCAATGGCGAGCAGTGGGACCGATCCTCTTCTCTCGCGTACAAAAGTGCACTTTGTCTCCCTCACTCTCCATGGACACAAGCGACGCCGATCGACAAAAGCAGGCCACACAAGGGACTGGACACCGGTTTTGCGACATGGCGACCAACCAGGCTTTGTGGAACCCCCCCCCCCCCCCCTCAAGAGTGACAAACCCCATCGTGGGTGGCCTTGAGGCTTTGAAGGGCCTTCAAGAGCCAAATCCCATTTTTGTGGCCGAAAAATCAAAGGCGACGCTGTCAGCGCAGTGCACATTGGCGCATGTGGTTGGCCCTCAAGACAACCCGGCACCAAGGCGACAGTGATGCGATCTGCATCCTGGTCCCAAAAGACTAGCCTCCCAGCCTGACAAGGCCACTTGCAAAAGGATCATCGTCGACGTTAGGATTGGCGCATGCTACTTCAGGTCGCACCCACTCCCATTCAAATGCGGTTGGACTGATGACGGGAAATTATGCGGACGTTGAGACATGTCGCGGGACGGACATTATCCCCGCTTCCCCCCCCCCCCGGGGGTGCCTGTGGCCAAAAAGAAGGTTCTGTGCCTGTACCCACCCCCGAGGACGAGTTTTCTGATGTGGGTGGGCGGGTTGGACCGGTGGGTACGCCCCCGGGAGGAAGTGGTGTGCGGCCATGCCGATGCCGGCATGTTGTCAATCCCCCCATCAAGGGCGTTGGGCGGCTTGGTCACCGGCAGCGCTCTCTTGATGCCGTGCTGTGTACATGCCACAGGCCGAAAGGCCAATATGCAAAAGGCTCTTTCTCTGGCAGTGCGTATTGCACACATCAACTTGCATCATCTTTCCCTGCCACTCCTCTTTGAAGTTATGTGCCTTCGCGTGGTTGTAAGCCAGTAACTCTTGGTAGGGCGCTGTGTTGAACAGGGTGAGCCTACCACCTGCACCTTTGCTTCGCTCGCCTTATTCAGCCCCCCCCCCCCCCCTCCGGAGCCCCCTGAGGAAGGCGGAATGAATCGGCTCCCGAGGCTCTGGGTGGACGGCTTTGTGACACAAAGGTCCGTCTTCTGGGGATTCCGCGCACACTGTTCGTGTGCCACCCGGGCATCTGACGTGCAAATGGTGTGCCGCGCGTTCGTACCGGCTGCCTCCCGTGCCCTCGTGGGTGACCCCCCCCGCCCGGCCCTTCGTTCCAGGAATCCTTTTGGCAGTCGGTGACACAGGAATGCAATCACATCCGGAACGAAGTGCAGCAGCTGGGCGCGGAAAATGCCAACCTCCGCAAAGCCATCCAGTCGCTCTGCAAGGTGTGCCAGGCCCCGCTCTGGCGCGCGGGCCCGTGCCACGCACGCGCGAGCGCGCTCTGCCCTCCGTCTGCGCGTCCTGAGCAGAGCTGTTCGTGTTCCAAGCAAAGTGGTGGATGATACGCCAATGCCCTGGTCTTCTGCAAAGGCTCTAGCCCATGCCATCGTTGGGGCATGCACAAGCACATGGAAAAAAGGGGATCCAGTGCCCAGGGGATATGTGGCTGCGCGTGGGCATGGCTGTGGCGTGGAGGACGGAGTGTGTTTGCTTCTTGTCCTCACTGCCCATGGTCCTGTAGCCCTCTTGCCGCCGTTCCCCGTCCCCGTTGTGCGCCACCTGACGCACCGTCGGAGGGACACGCTCACATGCCCCAACGCAAGCCCTCGTCTGGAGACCCTGTGCTCGCCATCCGGCACGAGGCAATAGTGGCACATCAGAGTGTTTGTCTGCAGGCCTCGAGAAGATCCAAACTCAAAGAAGGCCACGCAGCTCATGCCAGAAGGGCAGCGAAGGGCACGTATACCACACTGCGCAGCATCGGCCATCCACAGTTTGGAGGGTTCCCCCCACAAAACTCGACCTGTGTACCGTAAATTCGTTGCCCTAAGTAGGCGGCAACCGGATTTGCAAACCGATTCTGGGCTGACTCCTACAAATCACCGCTGCCCCCTGCTCAACTTGCAAATCCCTATTTCGGATGATCCCGGCAATAGAAATCTCAGGCCCGATGTGGGGCGGCGCGGCCGCTGTGGTGCCACCTGTGGAATTGCGCTGCCCTCGACTGCACATGTGAAATCCGGAAAAAACCCTCTAAATTCTGCCTCTTACTGGGCTGTGGTCCCTACTTGTGGCAACGAACTTACAGTCCTGGGGGACATCAGCCGGTCCAGTCCTGTCTACCCCTGTTGGTGCACGCCACCGATATTGCAGAGTACGGGGGTCGCTCTGCTTGACGTCGCAGGTGTCACAGGAGGCGGGCATCGATTACCATTCTCTGTTGAAGATGCATGACCTGGATCACGTGGCCCCCGCGCAAGCCAACGGCTACGAGGCGCCCGAAGACGTGCACACGGGGCCTTTCTGTTTGTACATGAACTTGGGCAGCCACAACGCTGCGGTCTATGCCGCGCGGTTCAGCCCCTCCGGGTGTGCGTTTGCGGCCCATCCCGCCGAGGGGCGTTGAGGGCTCCGTGCTCGGCTTGCTGCGAGTGACGGCGGCACGGGGATTGTATCGGCAGAGGCCGTTCCTCACACGCACCCCAATTTGGAGCCAGTGGCCCTCGCCAGGAAGCGAAGAGAGTTAAGTCTACCAGACGACCTGCTGCACCGCATTGCCATTTGTGGCTTCCACCATCTCACGGGGCAAAAGCAGCACTGGTCAGCAGAGGGACAACAGTCCCGCTCTCAAAAAAGAAATACGCTTCCGCATCGTCCGGGAACGAACAATGTATTCATGTTTTTTTCCAAAACTTGAACAAGTGGGCACATCCAGAAGTACCCCGGAAACTGGATGTCTTCTGACGACTGGTGAGTATGACCAGCTCTGAACCCCATTTTCTTTTGTTCTTGCTGAAACATTGGGTGACGGTTGCAATGCAGCTTTTTCAGGAGGAGTCGAACCCCCCCCCCCCCCCCCCTCCCCCCTCTCTACTTTTCTTAGGCTGTAACCCCCCCTCTTCCCCCGACATAAGGGGCTGCGGATAGACTGCGCCTCGCCTGCGATCCCTCCGGTGCGTCGGGGCACACGGAGGCGTGCCGCGTGCTGCCGCAGCCGTTCGATCACCGGCCCCCCGGTCTCGTTTCTCAGGTCTTTGCTGGCGTCCGCCTCCTTCGACGGGACCGTGTTCCTGTGGGACATGAACGAGTTCGAGAAGCAGGGGTTCGGGCCGGCACATATGTCGAGGTCTGTGGCGGTGTGAGGGCGGATGGAGGTCGGACGACCGACGGCCATTGGACGCTGCCTTTTGGGCAATGGGGTCGGGCATTCGTTACTTCGGTCCATCAACGTACCGCCCATTCGAATGGCCCGTTGGTCCGTCAAGGGCGAATGGAATGGGTCCCGGGGGTGGGGGGGGGGGGGCTCGCGTGCCGGGCCAGAGCCCCCCCCCCCCCCCAAATCCACACCGACGGTGAGCAACGAGGAACAACCGACGGGGGCGCCAGCGGCGCCCGGAAACTTGTGTTGGCCTCCGTGGACCGGGGCACAGAACCCCCCCCCAGCCCCTCCGCGTTTGTGGTAAATGGTGAATGGGACTGTGCCCACCGGATTTGTGTCCACCCAAAATGCGCCGAATGAGACAAAGAGTTCAAAAAAGCCCCCCAAAACGTGGAAAACGTTTTGACCCCCCCCCCCCCATCTGGACCCCCCCTGCCCACGCCGCGGGGGTCCCGAACTGAACTGACCCCCCCCCCCCCTCTTCCGGTGGGACTGGGGCCATGTGCGCACACTTTGCGGGCGATGTTGGGAGGGGCATAGGGCTGCTGCCGCTTCCTCATGCAGCTCCCCCACCGGCACTGCGGCCACGGTGGCTCGTGATACGAATTCCATTCCTCGTCGCAGTTCTTTTTTTTTTCGGCACAAGGAGCGCCCCTCACGGACCAGCGCCGGGGGTCCCGACTCCGCGGGCCCTACGACGCGGATTAACCCCCCCCCCCCCGCCAAAGGGGCCTCCGGCCAACAGTGAGTCGCCAAAGGTGCCGGCAGGAGTCCATGGGCGCTGAAGGCGCCCGACGCTCCAAGGGCACCGAAGGCGCCCGAAGGAAAAATTTGTCCACTTTGCACCCCAACACTACCCTTAACCCCAACCCTGACCCTGACGCCCAACCCAACCCCCAGTCAGCCCAGACAGTTAATCGTCAGAAATCGATATCGTATAGCTGCCTCATGATCTCAGGTACAGTGCCTAGAACAGGGAATGAAGACCCCTGTTCATGGAACAATGGTTGTTAGAACTGTATGCCACGCAGCAATCCTCCCGCCTCCTGCACAACGACGGGCACAGTGATATATGACAGTGAACAATGTCCCTCAAAACATGCCGCGTCGTGCACGGGACTGGCAGGATTTGTGACGCTCTTCATGCGCTCCTGACAGTGTGTCGGACCTTGCATGGGCCAGCGACAGCAGCTATTTCGTCACCGCCTCACTGGACACGTGCGCAATTCATTGGGATGTGGCGGAGGCAGTTGCAGTCTCCACTTATTGCGGCAAGGTATGCACATGGACCCCAGGGTACCTTGCCGCCGTGCACCGTTTGGATTGTAGACTGACGGGTCCCGAGGGGCGTGCACAGGGGGAAGGGCTTAGGCAATGGCCACTTCCAGAATGGTCGAGGGAGGCAGTACAACGAAGCGCAGGCTACAATGAGGACGGCCGACACCCGTAGGAGAAGGGCCCCCCCAACCCCCAAGACCCCCTCACCCCGTCCCCCACCCAGACCAGAGTGACCATTGTGGAAAAGAAAAACGAAATTGACAATATAGAAAATCTGATCGGGCCATTTTTGGTACACAACCCCTCCCCCCCCTCCTCTCTTCTAGTGTCAGCCTGACGAAGCGGTGCTCACTCCACAAACGAAGGAGTGACAGTTCGCAAGCTGGACACAAGAGGCCAGATGTAGACCGTGGGCAATGGTGACGCGACAGAAGCGTGAGATGTTGTGACCCTGCTCAGGAACAGTGGCGCCAGCTCCCAGACTGCCCCGCAGGCACTGATGCAGATCAAGTGCGCAGGATTTGGGATGGAGCGGTGCACGTGGCGCAGCAAGCGGGGGAGGCATGTGGCGATGGGGTATCATGTGAGGCCGCGAGGGTGGAAGCGGATGGAGGACGACAGTCCGTCGGGGGCGGGGGCAGGGGCGCGGGCGGGTGTGCGAGGAGAGGAGCGGGACATTGACGAGGAGGAACCCGGGGGAAAAGGCCAGCGGGAATGGGGAGTTGGGAAGGAGGTAGCGGAGACACGCGGGGGCATGGCAATTGAGGAACGGGGGGCAGCGGGCGGGAGAGTGGACGGTGCGGGTGGAGAGGACAAGAGGAGGAGCCACGGGGAACGGGAACGACCAGGGGAACGACGGGAGTGGGGAGAGAGAAACAGGGAAGGGGTGACCAGCGGGTGCAAGGGGGTGGGATGGGGAAGAGACGTGGCGACGTCCCGGGGGAGGTGGTGCAATCCTCATCGGTCGTGGGAAGGGGCGAGCAAGCTTTTCAGGGGGGTGCCGCCCCCCCCGACCCCCGGGTCCAACAACGCATTCAATTTGATCGTCATGGGCCACCAATGGCCTTCGGCGCGGAAAAAAGCGCACGACGATCTGCAAGGCCCACCCATCCACACACACTGTGCACCGTGGAGCATCAGCGTGAATTCGCTGTTCCAGTTTTGGATTCATATCAGGAACATCTCAACACCCGAACCCCTTCCTCCCTGTCCAAAGCAAATGTCGAGTACCTCGTCCAACCCCCCTGTCACGTATCATACGCACTGCGTACATTCGATGTCGTGCTGGTGCGCACGCTCTCAGGGGATGCTGTTACAAGTCAAGATCCCGCCGCAAGATCCCGATTGCTTCTACGTCGCAGACGTGCGGCACAACATCTGCGTCTTTGACAGGCGAACGCCGAGGAATGCGGTCGCGGGGGTGCAGAATGATTGCATTGTCTACGCCCTGTCAATAGACAATTCTGGTGCGCCCCTCTGCCATCGGGCCATTGCTGGTGGTGGGTGGGACGCATACCTGTGGTGACATGTAACATATAGACAAAAACGTGTGGAAAAAAGGCGATGAACATCAAGTCTGCCACCGCCCAACACCCAAAAAAAGCGGACCCCGTTCCCAAAGGAGGGGGCTTATGGCGGGTGAAAACCCTCCCAACAAAAAAGCAAACGAGTGGGATGTTGGGAAGCTCAGTCGTGTATGCCATGGACTTAGAGGGTGGTCCCAGATTGAATTCCATCCATTGCTGCTCTTGTTCCACCACGATTACCATCGCATTGCAAGTGTTGACTGTAGTTCTTGTGTAGAGGGCTTTTTGGTATTCATGGGTATGAGGACCGTGCACCAGGCACCCGGCCAGTCCTGTGGCCTGCCCATGAGGTACGTGGGTCGTGGTCGGACTCAGGGCCTTGTGGGAGGGACTCCATGCGATGGCACCTCTGCTGGTAGAGGAAGCGTAAAGACGTGACTTCTGAACGCAGTGCATTCAAACCTGGCCGCATCTGAGACCTGGGAGGTGGCTTGCGGAAGGGGGTGGGCGTCACGGGAGGTGAGCCCGCAGAGGAAATCCATGGCCCAAGACACCCCTTTACGCACCCAAGCTGCCATCCAGATGCCCCTGTCCCCTGGGTGGAGGTGCGGGGCTGGAGCGTGTACAGCCACACAGAGGGTGGTGCGGCCAAGTCTGGGCTCAGATAGAAGAGGTGCCTGTGGGACGGGTCTTCTTCTACACCACCTGTGTATGTGTGTGCGTGTGTCTGTGTACGGTGCGCACCCACAGTACACTAATGAGATGGCTTTGGTAGGGCAAGACACGAGCTCCTCCATATATTTATTTAGGACTGGTGAAGGGCTGTGATCGCATTACATTGCGTACTGTTTGGCAGAACGAAAGACGTGTCGGACAGCTCTGCTATCCCTGAGGAGTTTTCCCCAACCGCTTTTCTTGCTTGGTTCTTGTTTTGCGGTTCTCAACGCGCGTGCGCACGTTTGTGCCCCAAGTGCCGTATGAAGTACACGTGTGTGTGGCGTGTGTGGACAGCGGGCTCCTGTGGCTGAGCAGTACTATTGGTAAAAGAAAAGCTTTTTTGTGCGAGCCTTTTGCCATTTGAGCGTGCTGGCCGGCAGGGAACGGTTAGCCCTGGTGAGTCCGGGGCTAGCCCCGGGGTGTCCGGGGCTAGCCCCGGGGAGTCCCAGGCTACCCCCCCGTAGTCCGGAGCTAGCCCCGGGGTGTCCTTGGCTATCCCCGGGGGTTCCGGGGCTACCCCCGGGGTGTCCGGGGTTAGCGCCGGGGTGTCCGGGGTTAGCTCTGGTGAGTCGACGGCTCACTTCGCATCTTTAAGAGTGTAAGGGTGGTAGTGCCCACAAGGACCAGACCTCCTTTCTTTTGCATGGGTTGAGTGATCTTAGTGGCTTTTGTAGCCTTCTTGTTGACAAAGCCATAAGGGGAGAGGGGGAGAAGAAAGAGCGGATGACCGGGGGCACCCAGGGCTCCTCATCAGGCTTCCCTCCAGGAGTCGCAATGCCCATCTACAGGGGCCGGAAAATAGGCCCAGTCACGGGAGCCTCTTTGGAGCGGGGCGGGCGGGCGGGGGGGGGGTGGTGGGAAAAGGGGCACGAGTGACCCCCACCCCTCTCAAATGAATTGTTCCCGAGCCAAGGTGCCTCCGCGGGAGTGACACTTCCTTCGGAGACGGAGGGAGGGGCGGTCCGCGAATGGGCTCCAGTTACTCAGGGCCTCACCGGTGGCCGATTTCAGTGAATGCGGTTGTTCACAAAGAGTTGGGCGTGTTTCCCCCCCCCATACCACACCTTTTTCGTGCAGGGACGTACATTAGTACCGGGGATGCCAATGGCATGATTCGCGTATGGGATGTGCGCTGCCTCCGAAGGTGCTCAACGGCGGTGATGGAGCATCGAGTGCCAGCCGTCGACGATCGAATGGCATTCGGTGGTGTGTTCTGGAGGCTTCAGCCATTCTACACTTTCGTAGGGTGGCCCCAACCCTTCGACTAAGCATTGCTGCGCCCTCCTCCTGCAGCGTTCCGCAGCCGTCTGTGGCTTGGCAGCGGCAATGCGCAGCCGCCATCCCGAACATCAGACATACCAGCGGAGTTGTTGTTGTTATTGTATGGGCTGTGGACCGCAGGCGGTGATCGGTGGTGGTGTTGGTGGTGGTGGTGGTGGTGGTGGTAGTGATGTTTGTGGGGAGGGCCAATGCACGGGTGACCGTGCGCTGCGCGTATTCGGAAAGTATGTTATCTTGACCCCCTCGCACTTGCGGCGACCCAAGTTGGTGCACTTGGCGAGCACGGGGTTTTCCCGAGGGGGGCCGTTGTGTTTTGGCCGTTGCGCCGGTTGTGCCATTTGTGCCTTCGCCCGGAGTGGCGCGGTGCCTCAGCCCCGTGACCGGCCGCGCGCAGAAATGCGTGGCAGCGGCGCACTGCCATGGCAATGCATCCTCTCCGCAGTCCACTTGCCGATGCCGGAGGGTCAGTGCTCTGGGATGTATGTCAGCCGCGAGTGCCGCACGCCAGAAAACCAGCGCCCACGTCTGTGTCGGGCACCCGAAGGCCTTCATAGAAAGTGGATCGGGGCTGGGGTTGGGGGCTGGGGTGGCTTTGGAACGGCCGTTGGTTCGGGGGTGGGACTCTGCCGTGCTCTTCGTCGTGGGGCACTCCCCATGTCTGGACCGCGGCCGCAGCCTTGGACACGCCGCAAACCAACGACACGGCCTGGCCACGCCAGACCAGGCCAGACCGAACGGAACGGGGGACGAAGCGATGGGCGCCGGGCCGGACATTACACCATAATCAGTTGTCGCACCGGCGTCACCCGGCAGCCCCGCCACCGGTACTGACCCCGGCGTACCCGCGTACGCGCGGTGCGGATATGAAAGCAGCGGTTCGCTGCAAAGGTTTGGGGCAGCACGAGATATTTTGAGGCCTTTTTGAACAGCATTTGAAACCAGTCGCGAATGGGGGTGCCCAATGTAGTGTTGCATGTTTCTCGCCGACGAGAACACCTTATGTAGCCCTTTGGAGACGCCATCATGGCAGCACTCAACTGTGGTCAGTTACAGGCCAACTGCTGTACGAATGGCACACGCGTTCTGTGAATCACGTCCTTCAGATGCAGCGATGTCGTCCCCCTTCAAAGAGTCATCAGCGTCGCATCAGCAAGATCCACAGGTACGCAATGCACCGCATTGGTCGGGTGCCTTCGTGGCTGACGCTCGGACCACTGCTTATTGCTTTGGATGCGGGGGTGGGAAGCAGGGGGATTGGCACCGAGACCCTCCAAAAAACAAAAAGCAGAAATTTGCTCAGGGCGAGAGACCAGCAATTAGTGTAGGATATATTCCTTGGAGTAGGGTGGCTTTATTTGACGTATCATTCTTGGTGGTTGCATTGGTTTCGTGATGGACATTTTAGGTAACGCCGCGGGGGGGGGGGGGGGGTTCGCGGAAAGATTAGTGGAAAGAGATTGCCTTGAGTTGGTGCGCATCAGTCGGCGCGTGTGGTTCTTGCTGTTCACATGAGCAGCAATGTTGTTGTCCGACACATCAGTCAACGTGAGCCCACATGAGCACATGTATGTGGCATGCCTGATGACAGGAGGGCCTGTCTTTTTTTCGTCATTAAGAAATTGCTGAAGACCAAGAGACCACAAGTGTAATCATGAGACCATTTGACTGGTGTCTGTCCCACGTCTCAGCACTGCAATTCAAAGAAGGAGAAAAAGAGGCCAGGGTGGGGCGCATGCAAACACGTTTGGTTTGCATGCCTGGATTTGACCGGGAGGCCACATGCCCTTGGACACAAATACCACCGACACCCGCCCCGTGGGCTGACATCCCCCATACCCCACCAAGCCCCCACCACCCCCCACCACCCCAAAAGGTTTGCCACCCCTGTTGGCGTCATGCACTTGAACAAGTGGCCCCCCATGTCTGGACACACAGACACACGTCTTTTCCGCCATTGGACCGCGCCATTGATCATTTTAAAAACCGGCGCTCAACTTTTGGGAAAAGGACTCCAATCTCCAAAAATCCACCAGCCAAACAAGTTCCGTGGGACTGCAACTGCACACCCCCGGTGGCCGGCACGGAAACCGCACAACGACAACGACGACGACAGCGACAACGACAACAACGACGACGACGACGACGACAGCGGCGGCGGCGGCGGCAACAACAGCAACAGCAACAGCAACAGCGGAACCAACAACCACAACAACAACAACGAGTCGTTACAGCCATACCTCTGCCAGTGCTTGAGACTCTACTCGAAGCCGGCCATACTGGACACAAACATGTGTTCTTCTGAATCAGAGCGGTTGAAAGAATAGGCAGTCCCCACGTTTATCAACCCCCACGTTTATGGCGTTCTCTCTCCGAGACCGGCTGTGCATGCTATCCGTTGAGGTGCGACCCATGTCCATTTCCTGCAGCCGCTGGTGCAAAGCTTCTTCTCGGGCACGCCCGACAGGGTCCCCATATCTTCGGTGACGCAAATTGTCCTTCCCAATGGGCAGACCCTGATGGCAGCCAACAAAGGGGACGTGATGCGAGTCCATGCCTTTCACCCCTCATCCGGTGCCCCCTTCGATATGAAGACCCCGTTTGAGTTGACCGGATTCAAAGATAACAATTTCTTGGTGTGGCCTCTGCTGGGGATGGGGTGCTTGCATCGGTGCTTCTCTCAGAAAGAGGTTGGTCCTCCACAAATTGAAGCCGCATCTACGCTTTGCGTCGTCGTTCGAGGCTGTATTAGAAGGGGGAACAACCACAGAAGAAGCCCCCCTCATCCCCGGACCCAGATTTCACAGTGGGACGAATTGAGAATTGCTGAAGGAAAAATTGATTTGGGCCATTTTTGATAGGCAAAACCTTTGCCCCCCCCCCCCCCCTTTGTCTCTTCTAAGACAGCGCTGGTGTGGTCCGTTGTTCCTCCTTGTCAAGCCAAAACGAAGGGCCCGAGGCCCACGGTAGGGGGTCCAACTGGGTGGACCCCAAAAATATTTTTTGTGTTTTTCGCCCGCATTTGAATTCTCCACCAAAATCTGAGCATTTTGAGCACGCATCCACGGAGTGAGAAGAGGATGTTACCGGGCTCAAAAAAAGCCTTTTCCGGCACCTTTGATGCCAAAATCGCCACTTTCACTGACACACCGACCACATCATTTTGGGGTCCACAAAAGGGGGGGGGCGTCCCTTGGCGCCCACCCCCCGCCCCTATTGCTCTGAACCCCAAAACTGCACTTGTTTGGAGAATGGAACGCCTGAAGCGCAGTGCACGCGCAGTGCAACTATTTGGGCGTCTAGCCGTGGTAGAAACCCATACTTTGTGGTACTTTGGGCATCATTGTTGTTTGGTAGTAGGTTGTGATGTATTGGGGATATGGCATTTTTGGATTTTCACCTTGTTTCACCCATTTCTACCTTTTTGCACCTTTTTGATGTCCTCTTCAATCCAAAATATGCTGCTTGTGTATATAAAGTAACGTTTGCCATTGATAGTCTTGGGAACATCGTTTGGATTTGTCCATTGGCCCCCGGGACATCGGCAGATGTTCTCATTTGGGATCGCGAAGGGCCCAAAAGGCGCAAGGGGCATTATATGGATTATGAAATTGGCTCCATGGATGGTGCATACAAGGGGCGCCTCAATGTGGCATGGCCATTTATTGGTCGAAAGACTTTGACCGAGCAACAAAAGGAGTACAATGATGTTCATGGTTTCTATAGGGCACGTATTAAGCACTTGTTCGCACGCATGTGGCACTTTGACATCGTAAGGAACATATGGAGGGGATCTGGTACCGAGTTGCATGATTACATGCGTGTACTCTTGCATTTGCAACAATTTTTGATTCGAAGACAAATACGGTACCCTCCGTATGGTCCATGGGAACAAGTACCCTGCACATGTATGGATTGCACCTACACATGAGGACAATGATGATGAGGATGTTGTGAGTGATGATGGGGGTGTCTGTGCCCTTTGTTACACCAAGCCTGACCCTAAAAGGATGTCCATGTGTAATAAGTGTGAACTGCAATATTGTACGGATTGCATTGACACACACACACACATGTGACAATATGACATCTCTTTAATTCTGCAATTGTGTCATGTTGTGCACACAAGTTGCGTATTCTCAATGTGTACTTAGTTGAGAATGGAACAAAAAGACATTTGTGTGTTGTTGAGGGGGGCAACCAATGCGCTGTTCATGGCTTTTCCAGTTGTGCATGATGTGTTATGTGAAGGGAAGGTAGTTTGCAACTTTCTTGAGCTGGGGCAGTTGGGTCACCTAATTCTAAGGGCGTTTCCAAAGGGTGTGCTTGGGGGCTCATCGGGGGGAACATAGTCTAAAAGTAGCGCGCAGTGCAAGGATTCCCCCGTTCCTCCTTGTCAAGCCAAAACGAAGGGCCCGAGGCCCGGGGCAGGGGGTCCAACCGGGTGGGCCCCAAAAAATATTTTTCGTGTTTTTCGCCCATATTTGAATTCTCCACAAAAATCTGAGCATTTTGAGCACACATTCATGCGGTGAGAAGAGGATGTCACCACTTGTTGTGGGCTCGGAAAAACCTTTTCCGGCAGCTTTGACGCCAAAATCGCCACTTTCATTGACACACCGATTTGCACCTTTGATGGTAGAGGCACACGACCAGACCGTATGGGGCACCCATGCCCGCACTGCGCGGGCTGCCCCTGGTGGTTGGTGCCGTGCTGTTGCATACCTCCGCCCCCCCCCCCCCCCCTGCAACAGAGCGCCCCCTCTCCTCCGTGTCAGGCAGAGGGTGCCTGGCCCCCTCCTCCCATCGCAAGTTAGCGCCGGGTCCTGCAAGGCCCTAGTGCAGGATGCTCGACCCATACCCCCTCCCCCCCTTGTCCAAGCACTGCCTTGTCCAAGCACATGAGCCCGTCTAACCGTTGTTTTTCTAGATTTTTCTGACCACGGTTTTTATGGTCAGAAATGTGATGCTACGGGGCTGTGTTTCGATTGTAGAGGGAAAGGGGAGCTGGATCATGCTTCTAGTAGTTCCTCCTGCTCATACCAACATGTTGATTTCCGGGAGCAACACGCGGCAAATGCAAAGCCCGACTCTGATTCTGATTCTGACCATAGCAGTGGCACATATTCTGACAATGAGCTCCTCATGTCAGATGATTCATCATTTTGCTCATATTCTGGGGAGGATGATGAAGTGCAAATTGTGTGGGCCAAAGCGGGCCGTTGGATTTGGCGCCTTGGCCATGTCTTTGAAGGCAACCTTTACTGCACCAAAAATATTGTTGATGATAGTTTTGTCCCAAGGAATAGGAAGCCTGAACCCAAGCCTGCTCCAAAGCACGCCCCAAAGGGCAAGCATGTGTAATTGTTCAAGATGAGGCGCAAGGTCTGTGGTTATGGTTTCTGCAGTTGTACATATGCTAGGCCACTGCCTAAGTGCGTCTTCTTTGTTCATGGCTCATCTGCGAACTCTAAACTCATGTGGCGCAGTACACAAAAAACAAGATGAGGCGCAAGGTTGGAAAGGGCTTCTATTCCACAGCTCCTGATGGCCCTGATGGGATGGGTAGTGAGGACCTCCATAACATGCTACAATTTGCCTGCACATTGTGTTGTAGTGCCCTTTCGCAACAATTGTGGTTAGGGTGAGGTACCGGCAGGTTTTCGGCGACATGTATTCTTTTGGTACCGCGTGTCGCGCGCAAGAACAGCCTTGTCTAAGCACATGAGTCCGTCTGACTGTTGTTTTTCTGACTTTTGGCGTGCTTGGACAAGGGGAGGGGGGTACCTTCCGCCATCCTCCTCGCCACTTCAGCCTGAGCCCACGCAACGCCCCAAAGCCACAGAAATCTGCCTCATGTCTTCGCCTACGCATCCATGCCGTACAAAAAGCAGAAATCAAAGACTAAGGGGGTGGGGTTGGCTCCCCCATGCCCCGCCCCCAGGGTTTTGCTCGAAGTGGAGGGGGTTATGGGGGCAATTGCATAGCAGCCATACGGCGGTTACAGGGGATGCAAAAGCGGTTGGGGGGTGGCTGGGAATGTGGTTGGGGCTGGTGTTGGGGTATGGGAAAGTTTTTGGGGCAGAGTGAGGGCTGGGGTCTTCATGAGAGGGGCTACCCCCCCTCCCTTCAAGCGATTCCCTGCCCTCCAACAACCCCGCAAAAGTGCCCACACCCCTTTTGGTGCCACATTTCACACACCAGCAGCCCCCGTGCTTTAGGGCAGAATATGAGTCCCACTGCTCACTGCACCACGTTGCCCCCGTAGCGTCCACTCCGTTGCCAGCGCGCACAGGCTCCACGTGCAGTCATTCTCAGACCGTGAATCGGAGAGTGCTGCCCACCACATCTTGCCAAGTGCAACACAGGGACCCCCTTTTCAGGGAGATGTGGCTGGTGATGGAGTTCCCCCTCCCCCCTCCAGCCCTGTGTTCCATTTCCCACATCGGTGGTGGTGAGCGCCCTCCCACTTTCACTGTCTTGGGAAAGGCTTCGTGTGCGGCATCGCCGGTGGCGGTAAGGGAGGGACCTGTGGAGGGACGGGGCAGAAGCGGGACAACTGTCACCCGCTCACGCACCACAAATTTTCTCATAGTCTGAGCACAAGCAATGGACAATTTCCTCCTGAACCCCAGGACAGTGCGCCTGGCATTGCCTTTACTGACTAGGCCTCTCGGATGATGGTTGTGGTCGGGGTGCCTATCACCACCGGGAAGATGAATCAACTCTCTCGTCTGCTGCAGCGCGTGGCCTTATAGAGGTTCATTTACTCGGCAAAACGGTGGTGCTGTCCCTCCCGAAGTCCACCAAAGGTTCCAGCTGCACCGTTGCTGAGCTCACCTGAATCAGGCTTTGCCCCCGTCAAATCGGAGCCAGCCCAACACTAGACCTGTCTCTACCCGCTGCTCGCAGGTCCGGTCCGCATTCTACGCGGGCAAAACGTCTGCCCCTCAAGTCGGGAAAGCGGACTCCGCAGTGCGTCTCGAGGAGTCTCTTCTTTTGGCCACCGGCAGCGCAGACAAGTCAGTGTACGTGTATGACCTCACGGAGGGCCAGAACGGCAAT
Source organism: Eutreptiella sp. 'Long Island Sound 2002' (assembly GCA_964036045.1). Lineage (NCBI taxonomy): Eukaryota > Euglenozoa > Euglenophyceae > Eutreptiales > Eutreptiaceae > Eutreptiella > Eutreptiella sp. 'Long Island Sound 2002'. Next base: position 60,410,574 of record OZ038387.1, read on the forward strand.
CTGCTCCAGCGCTTGACAGGGCACAAGGTATTGTGTGTGCAACACGCTGCGGGCTTTGTGGCGCATCGAATTCGCCCGTGGGTCACATGCGCCATGGCCCAAGTCCCAGCCAAGCCCCCCCCAAGCCCCACCGCCCCCCCAAGCCCAGGGGTGGCGCGCCGGCGGGTGGCAGCCTCGATAGCGGCACGGGACGCGGCCCGGCGCCACCACCGGGCCCGGGAACATGGAGGGCGCAACTGAAGGGTCCGTCGAGGGCCTTGGGAGCGCATCACATGGGATGGCCGGCCGATCTGCTGAGTCGTCGGGGACGCCATCGAGCTCCCCCTCAGGCGTCCTGTGAGCCTTAAGATCGGCATCCAAATCCAAATCCACCCCCCCCCCCCCAGCCCCCCCCCCCCTAAACCTCAGCTTAATGCATCTTTCTCCATCAGCAGCAGGGTCCCTGGGAGGCCGGGCCCAAGCGCGAGGCCCCCTTCCCCTCAAACTGCGACCCACTTGTCGGTCAAGACCAGATGTGTCGCTGGAAGAGCGGGCGGTTCCATGATGACCGGTTGTGTGGGTTGGGCCGTGACCGTGTAGTGCAAACCGTGGTCCAATGCCAAGTGTTTTGTGTGGCCTGCACGTGGGTCGAGGCCGTGTGTCTCACGAGAATAGAGGACAACCGCAGTCTTATGGATCAGAATGGACTGCTCGTCTCACTGTCCACCATTGCCGCGCCCCATGCCCAACGCCCCACGCCCCACGCCCCACACCCCACGCCCCACACCCCACGCTGGGGAGCAGGGGAAGGGAGCGCCAAAAGACAGGGGGAGTAGCGAGACAGACACACAGAACACGGGAGCCACACCAGGGGGGACAAGGGCGAGCACAGCAGACAAGGAGGAGGGGCACAGCAAGGCAGCAGAGGCAACCAGAACAGCGGGAACAGGGAACCAGAATGGAGCGGATGGGAGAGCATGCGTATGGGAGGCAGCGACAACAAAGGGGATGGCCTGGCCCGCCAGCCCCGTCGCTACCGGGTGCCAGGGCAACCCCTGCTCAACCAGCATCAGGTTGGGGGTGTCTCCCGCAGCCTAGATGGGCTGTTTGCGCAACAGGAGCAGGAGCCCATCAGGGGCAGACCAGCCGTGAGGGGGAAAAGGACATATCTCTCGGGGACGTTCGGAATCCTTCCAACTTTCTGGGTTTTCGGGGGTCTGTGCCATTGTTCCCTCATTTGCGCCAACTGAGTGTTCCGGAGGTAGGGGTATGTGGGGTATATTCGGAAAGCCCTTGAAAAGGGCTTTTCGGAGATGTATGGGTTGGGGGGGGGGGGGTCCGGAACCATATTTTGTCGAAAATTGGCCGTTACTGTTGACAGGTTGGGTTTTTTTTTGCCTGTTCTGATCCGGTTTCAGACAGACTGCACCGCACTCCTACCCCCATTACTCCAACATATGGACATATAAGGGTCAAGTCATTTGGGTGGATTTGTTGCATTTGATGTGTAGAAGACATGTGCAACATGGGTACCCCTAAGACCCCAATATGTTGATCACTTTGACCAATAACTACCTTGGACACCCGGGTGATGCGTGGTGCAACTTGCAGCATCAAGCTCACCAGAGTGCAAGAAATCAAAGATGGCAGAAATTCTCAAACAAGCTGTCAAGTTGGGACATGGGACCACAATATTTGGATTCAGCACGTCAAAATGCATCCATTTACCTCCTTTCACTTTGCTCCAACTCCACAATATGTCGGAGCACCCATGGGAAAACCTGTGAGTTGGTGTCCCGCACGCGTGAGCGGAGCAGCCTGAGGCCCGAAAACCCTGAAACACCGAAAAGTTCGGCCTCGGTACTCAAAAATATGGTCACCTATCCCCCCCAAACCCATACATTTGTGAAACGGCGTTTTCTTGCAGATTTCAAAAAGTATACACATACCCCCCCCTAGGTGACGACATGTTTGCACATGGAAGCAAAAGTTGTAGAAAGTGCCGAAAAGTGCCAAAACCCAGAAAGTTGGCAGGTTCTGAATGTCCCCGAGAGATATGGTTGACGGCCGGGACAGCGCGTGGAGGAACAGGGCACCTGGGCCTCACGCACACAGAAACACAGCGAGGCAGGCTATGGACGGCCTGTGGACAGAGGCGCGTGGACAGCAAAAACAGTCAAACGACCCCGGCAACAACCAGCACATCCTCAATACGCCAATTATTGGGCGCCGCTGACGCGCAAACGGCACACCATGCCACATTCAGCACAGTCCCAACCACTGGGCTCCGCGAACGCAGAAACGACACCAGCAAGAGCACCGGCCGCAGCGGCCGACAGAAAGCAGCGACCCGACGCAACATGCGGAGGGAAGAACGGGTGACTGTCCAGGGCCCCGTACAGGAGCAACAACCAGACGGAATGTCACACAGGGGGGCAACAACCAGCACAACCCCAATATGCCAATTACTGGGCGCCGTTGACGCGCAAACAGCACACCATGCCACATCCAGCACAGCCCTGGCACACCAACTACTGGGCTTCGCGAATGCGGAAACGACACCAGCAGGAGCACCGGCCGCAGAGGCCGACAGAAAGCAGCGACCCGACGCAACATGCGGAGGGAAGAACGGGTGACTGTCCAGGGCCCCGTAAAGGAACAACAACCAGACGGAATGTCACACACCGGGGGGGGGGGGTGGGCTGGGGGACGGGCCCCTTCTGGGATACCCTGCTCTTTGTGCTCAGGATGTCGTCTACGGGGTCACGTTCCATCCCAAGGAGCCGATCATGGCGTCCTTTTCCGCCGACTGCACGCTCAAGGTTTGGGCGTCCACCAAAAAGGCTGAAAGCAACCCCTCCAAACCCAGTAACGGGAGTGATATCAGCGACATGAATTTCTTCTGACCGCGCTATGCCAATGGCACTGCGATGCGAAGCGGCATTCCTGTGTGCGCGGCAGGTGTGGGCTCAAGGAGAGGCTGGGCAACGCCCCCCCCCCCCCCCCGCCCCCCGGCCGCCGTTCCATGAACTCACATCGGTCCTCCTTCCCACTCTTTTTTGAAGTCGTGCCTTTGAGTCCGGTAGCTCTTGGTCGGTCGCTGTAATGTAAGTCTAAGTTATAAATTAAACTTAAGTCGACCACACACGACGCGAGGTGGCGCGGGACTGCACAGTAGTAACCCGGTTTGGCACATGTACAACGCAAAATTCCGGAAGACAAGAGATGCAAACCATCATTCAGGCGCTTTTCTCTCACCCAACCAATGAAACACACTCCAAAGGAACGCCAGCAGTCGGCAACCGCGAAACAAGCACCACCACGCCCACCGTTCCATTCAACAATTTTGCACCACCAGGGGTGGGTGGGTGAGTGGTCCCTCACCACCGCCACCCCCTCCTTGACGCCCCCCAACCCCCTCCCCGCTCCCTCTCGCCAGCGCCTTGGCGAGATTTGGGGATCGTCAGCTGTCTCGGCGGCTTTGAGACCAGACAACAGAAGGTCGGGGCCCACTCGCGCCGGTGAGGTAAGGTCACACTGGCCGTGGGACACCGCCTTTGGCGCGAGCCGAGACCCACCCCAGCCTCCCCCTTAAGTGGATTCGGTAAAAGTTTCTCCTGCACCTTCGGGGCATTCTATCACTGTGTGGCTGTGCTGTGGCACATGCACATGCCTTCTGGGGGCTGGCGTTGCATGCCATGTCTACTGCTGTGGTCTTGTTTCCTTCACAGATGTGCGAAACCGGCTCCGGAACCTCCAATGTGTGCTCGGGTTTTGCGATCATTGGTTCCTGGTGATTGTCAAAGTTCCGTTCCTTTTTGTTGTGTACCTTCGGTGCCGACCAACACTCGACCCCAATCGCCAACCCGCCTCAGTCCCCCCACTCCCCAGCTCACCCCATCCCCCTGACGCGAAACTCCGGGCACACCTACGGTACCACCCCGAATCCTCGAGTCCCCCCGCCTCCCCGAATCGTTTATCACCTGGAATTCAACCGCGAGCTGTGCACTGATGGGTCAGACAGAGACAGCACTGCGCGGCACAGTGACTGCAGCCAAATGGTCGGGCACACAGCCACGAGTGAACAGCCTGGGGCGGGGACCATTGCTTTGTGGGCAAACTACCCCGGGAGGGGGGGGGGTCAGAGGCCAAAAAAAAGTTTGTGTACCTAAAATTGGCCTCGCATTTCTGGCCCCTTTAACAAACTTCATTTTTTTATCTCAGGAAAAAATTTCTGATGTGGATGGACGGGTGGGTCGGCCGGGGCTGGTCACCCCCCCCCCCCCCCCTGGGGGGGGGGGTCACTAAGCAATGGTCTGGGTGGGGTGCTCAACGCCGTGCGGCCCTGTGACGATTATCGGCAGAGTCGAACGACAGACCTCATGTTGGGTTGAACTGCAACTTGCGGCCGTGATTTCACCAATTCTCCGCCGCGGGAGGAAGGGAAGTGCTTTGTTGATGATTTGGAGGGGGTTTTAAGGATGGCAGTCACGAGAAGCAGAAGGTTGCATGCCCCAAGCCCAAGAGGCGACGCATATGCTTGCGTTCTAAGAGCCGAGGGCTCGTACGTGGGGTCCGGGGGCTGCGGGCTTGGAAATTCATGGGCTGGACGATGTGCTGTTTGGAGGTGGGAAGAAATTGAACTCACGCTGGGAGCTTCTGGACGTCCTCACTGTACTTTGGCGTTGCGGCGCCCGGGGGGCGGGGGGAGTTGGCCTCAGGCCACCAGATCTGCCCTGGCCAGGCATGCCCTGGCAATAGAAGACATTTGTTGTACCTTCACATGCTGTCCTGGTTCATAACAAAGTGCAGGTTGCTGCATCGATGCTCCATCCCCCAAACCCCACGTATTTTAGCCGACAGTTTCAGGTTCAGATTCATGACCTTGAGTCGACTGCTAAACCAACTCTGATGGCAAAACCGCTTGGTTGGAAACGGCAACGTCGCAGTGTTCAATCGAGTCGTTGAACACATGTCGACTAAAAAGAAATGACCGATGCTCAGCGCCCTTGTTCTGTTGCGTCTTGGCGTTGGGGTGCGAGCTGGACAGGTTCCAATGCGACCCACCCCCCAGCTATCGGTCCGTAAAGGAGTGGGAGTGGGTCGGGGTAGGGGGGGTATATAAAAACGATCGCCATTTCGCATATGTTGGGGTCAAGACTCGGGGTCGACCGGCCTAACACCGGTTCCTGGTTTTCCGAGAACAGCAAAAATGCGGGAAACTGCCAATTCTTGTTTCCCCTGATGCGGCGTCTGCTTACCGCATACGAGGTGTGCACGACAGGAGGAAAATCGCAGGGCATTACCCATGCGAAGCCTCCGATGTGATCAGCGGACAGTAGCCTCCTGACCCTGACCTGGTACTGACCACTGCCACGTCTACGGATTAACCAAAAACTAATCCAATCCCCATTGTCACCAGTGAACCCAGAGGCCCGGCGTTGGGCATGATAACAGGGAGGGCGGGTTGGTACGGAAGCAAGCAGCTCTCTGGGGGTCTTACCGTTATGACTGATGTTGAACACTTCTTGATGCCTCTTTGTACAATTCCGCACATGCACAGTGCATCCCACTTGGTCTCCCTGGTGAATTGTTTGTTCGTGTGCAACACTGTCAGCTGTCTATCACGCTCGATATCGGCCGTGATATCGGCATCAACTCATACACCTCTGCTAGCACCCCATTCAACCGGTGCGGGTGTGTGTACATTGGGGCTGTAGTTCAGTGATGCAGGCAGGGGTCCTTCAGCAGAACACAGCAGTGTGATCGTTGTTCATCGCGATGCCATTTCTTTTGCACGTGTGCACTGTGCGCTTGTGCCTCAGCAACAAAACCGCTACGATGGCAGCATGTGTGGGTTTCCACATGAATGCACCATCAGTTCAATGGGTCTAGTTGGAATGCAAAGCCAGCAAAGACGAAACTATTGCCGCCCAAGTGCACACTGAAGTCACGTAGCCAACGAAAACCGCTGGTGTCAACCATTCAATGCCATTGGCACAGCCCACTGTACCCCCCCCCCCCCAAAAAAAGAATTAGTTCTGAAGTTTTGGTACAGCTGGTGGCGGTCTTAATGGGGGTTCCTATTTCACTTTTTGCCCATAAAGCTTCCTCCTTGCACCAGAAAAAATGGATATTTTTGGTGGCTTGCACCCACAGTGTTAGTGAGACAAAAGGGTGTTGGTGACATGCATTGTTGCAAAGGCTCACAGCTTGACCATCAGTGCTGGTAATGCCAAGACATGATATTATCCCAAGGATGAGTTACCTCCCTGCTGACCCATCAGAGATCAAACTGCGGGTCCTGCCTGTTTATACTTTTGTTGCTATGTCTGATGTTGAGCAGGGTGTTCAGCAAATGGTGGCAGCAGGGGCTGCAGTAGTGCCTGAGGCTGAGGCTGATCCTGTCTAAAACCTGCCAGCTGCAAAGTGACAAGACTTTATCACTTCCTATTTCCGTAAGTAACTGGTGCCCAAAAGAAGATGCAGGCAATTGCAATGTTCCCCATCTTTGGCCTATTTCTGGTCAAGGTCCAAGGTGATTCTTCTCTTTGGCACACTCCATGGAAAACCCCAGGTGGTTCTTATTTTTGTGCTGGTTCTTAGTTTGGGCCCAGGTCTTTTTTTTTTTTAGGAGGTTTATTCTAGTGCCTGTAGATACAAATCCTCCACAATGTCATTGATTGTATCGGAAGCCAGATCTTCAACAACAGGCTTTTCCAAGATATTGCGATGCATCATGACACAGGGCAGCGAAACACGTTTGGTTTTGCGTGTGCAACACTTGGGGCATTTAGCACGCTCGATGGGCCATGATGGTGGCAGCAAGTCATTCCCCTCTGCTACCACCCCATTCAATCGGTGTGTATGCATCGGGGCTGTGGAGCTGTGGTTCAGTGATGCAGGCAGGGATCCTTCACCAGAACACAGCAGTGTGATCGTCGTTCATTGTGATGCAAATTTTGATGGGCCACTGTGGTCCGGCGAGTGGGAGGGAAACGCTTCCTGTATCATCAGGGTCTATGCTTGTTGCGCTTCAGCGTTGGTTTTTGTGGCTGTGCCTACGATCTTGTGAGGGCGTCAAGCGGCTGTGTGCCTGTGAGGGTCGGGACCTGTGTCCTCTGCTGGGTAGCAGCAGTTGGCCATGCGCAGGGGGGCGAGCAGGATCCCAGGGCATGCGTCAGTCTCTGACCCCAGGCACGAGCACAATGCACCGATCCCCTACAGTTCGCGAGCGCTGTGTGCCCTGCTGTCCCTCTGTGTGTGCTGTGCTGCAGTCCTGCCCGTGTGCGGCGCTTTCCCACAGATGCGGGCCTGCGTGGCTTTGATCCCGAAACCTTTGCGAGGTGATTTTTCTGATGTGGGTGTGTGGGTGTAAGGCCGTACCCCTCCAAGAAGTCAGCGATGTCAGTGAGATGTCACACGAAGGTGGTCGCTGGTGGAGAGGGATGACTGGGTAGTACCCATGTTGTAGGGGGCGCCGAGCACCAGTCGCTGGATGTGTCCTGTGTTTGTGTGTTGTATGTGTTAGTGTCTGGTCCTGGTTTGTGCTGCAGTTTGCGCTGCAGGACCTGAAGATTGCTCTGGCAAATACTCCAAGTGTACACCCACTGTTTGTATTGTACCGCATGGCACACTACAAGAGTGTGGGTGTGTGGGTGGGTACGTCCGGGTCGGCCAGCCCCATTTTAGCCCCCCCCCCCCCCCCTTCGCTCCCTTCGGAAGCGTGAGTGAACTGGTTCCTGGGACTCTTGGTGGATGCAGCAGCAGATGTGCTCATCCGATTCCTTTCCATGGCGCTGCGGCCCGTGCCAGCCCTATCCAGGCCGATGCAGCTGCACCCGCTCCAGCCGCCTCACCCACACCGCCCCACGACACCGTACCCCACATCAGATGCGTCTGTTTTCGCCTCTTGGCTCGTGAACACACTGCCACGCGGCAATCCCTTGGCCGCTATGGCTTTTGAGGGCGGCCTCAATGCAGTTCACGGTGACCGCGGCTTCCAACCGACATTCCCCGAGCGCAGCGCGGACGTCGTCGTGGAAGATGCCGTCTCTGAGGCCTCGATCAGCGCAAGTCCCGACGTGGACCCGGCGGAGCTCCAAGGAATGCAGGTCCGGCACAGCCCCGACAGCTCGGACACCGGCATTGCAGCCCCCGCCCCGGACGCGGCCCCTCCAGTGCGCGAGCGGGGGAATTCGGCCGGCGATCTCGGGAAGTCGGTGGGCCTCGGGAAGCGGTGGACATGCCAGTGGGGGACGTGGATATGTCTCTGGAGGAGATGTAAGGGACAGGGGCGTCATGCATCCCCGGACACGTTCAAGGAAGTCGGGCCCGTCGTGCCGGTGGGGCCTCCACCGGGACATCGCGCTGCTGTGGGGCTGGGCATCCCCGAGGCCTCCCCCGTGCTGCCTCTGGACTTGCCGGCAGCCCCACTGGACCCCCTGAAACCCCTCGACCCCAGCGACATCGGCACAGGGGGCCTTCCTGGCGACGCTGGAGGGTCCGGGTGCTGCACAAAGAGCGGCAGTGACGTCAATGTGGACGCAGCCCGAAGACTCCGGGGCCGGCCCCCGTCTCTCTGCAGATTCCCAAGTGCCAGTGCAATGCAGCAGCTTATCCCGCACCTCCACCGCAGCTCAGAAAGGTGCAGCGCGCATGTGGACCAGACGTAGGCAGGCGAGGGTGGGGAGGGGTCAGGGTTGTGCTTAGTGTTTGGCCTACGGGACGGGGGGTGCGTGGGTATGAGGGCCAAGAAAAGTTTGCGTACCGAAAATGGGCCTCTCATTGTTGGCTCTCGTTTCAAAATTTCATTTTCCCCCCGAGAAAATTTTTTTTGGTTTTGGGTGCGTTTGGCCTCTGGGGGGGGTCCGCCAGATCCACCCCCCCTCCCCCCGTGGACAAGCATATCACTGGGAGGGGTACCCGCAGCTTTCGCGGTGGCTGTTATTTGCATTTCAGACGCCTCTGTCCGCCGCCTGCCGGCCCACCAACCGTATTGTACTCGCGAGACCTGGCCCCCCAACTGCTTTTCCAACCGCCAGTAGCCGCTTGGGCAACCACTTTGGAAACCCTCCTTCAACCTTCACAAGCGCATCCCGAGGCGTGAGGATCAGTGCACCAGTTAGATTGACCTGACTGCCAGAGAACAGGAACGGGCTTGCTAGAGACTGTGAGAAAGCATGAGAAGGCTTCTCACAATGCCTGACAACGGGATCTGGTCAAAATGGAAGGTGTGGGCAGGTAAAGGGGAGGTGGAGGATTGGTGTGGTGCAGGGATACGGCATACACGGCAGGTGTAGGGCAGCTGTAGAGGTGCTATGTGCTGCTGTGTCGTGTTGTGTCGTGCCGTGCCGTGCCGCCCCGTGCTGTGCTGTGCCGTGCTGTGCTGTGTGTCGTCGTGTAGCGTTGTCGGTGTGGTGTGGTGTGGTGTGGTGTGGTGTGGTGTGGTGTGGTGTGGTGTGGTGTGGTGTGGTGTGGTGTGGTGTGGTGTGGTGTGGTGTGGTGTGGTGTGGTGTGGTGTGGTGTGGTGTGGTGTGGTGTGGTGTGGTGTGGTGTGCCGAAGGCGCTGTTACCAAAAGGCAAAAGGCCGGGATGTCTACCCACGGGTACAGGTAAACGGGCTGGGCTGTGTGTGTTGTGTGCGCGCTGTGTGTAAGTGTTTTGTTGCATTGCCGGACCAGTGCACTCTCGCACTTGGCCGACACTGCCTTGCCGACGCCTGCGCGCAGTCACACAGGGTCTCATTTGCCCACTGCACCCTGCGTGCCGCGCTGCACCACCAGTGCCTTCTGTGTGGTGCTGCACTGCTTGGTGCTCTGCACCACACTGCACTGTGTGCGCCCTGCTGCACTGTTGTTGTGGGCAGGGGGCAGTGGGCAGTGGAACTCCTCCAATGCACTGCCGCACTGCCTGGGGGCAGTGGGCAGTGGACCTCCTGCAATCCACTGCCTCACTGCCTGGGGCAGTGGGCAGTGCAATTCCTGCAATGCACTGCCTCACTGCCCGGGGGCAGTGGGCAGTGCAACTCCTGCAATACACTGCCCCACTGCCTTGGGGCAGTGGGCAGTGGACCTCCTGCAATACACCGCCTCACTGCCTGGGGGCAGTGGGCAGTGGACCTCCTGCAATACACTGCCTCACTGCCTGGGGGCAGTGGGCAGTGGACCTCCTGCAATACACTGCCTCACTGCCTGGGGGCAGTGGGCAGTGGACCTCCGTCAATGCACTGCCTCACTGCCTGGGGGCAGTGGGCAGTGGACCTCCTGCAATACACTGCCTCACTGCCTGGGGGCAGTGGGCAGTGGACCTCCTGCAATACACTGCCTCACTGCCTGGGGGCAGTGGGCAGTGGACCTCCGTCAATGCACTGCTCCACTGCCTGGGGGCAGTGGGCAATGGACCTCCTGCAACACACTGCCTCACTGCCTGGGGGCAGTGGGCAGTGGACCTCCTTCAATGCACTGCCCCACTGCCTGGGGGCAGTGGGCAGTGGACCTCCTGTGTGGTGTGGTGTGGTGTGGTGTGGTGTGGTGTGGTGTGGTGTGGTGTGGTGTGCCAAGTACAGGGCAGGCACCAGGTCAGTGTAGGACGGATGGGGCGCAGGTGTCCAGCAGGTGTAGAACAGGACCGGGGCGCGCGCCATGCCGTGGGCAGATGCGAGGCAGTGGGCGGGCGTTGCATCGTATGTGAAGATGTCGCATGCCACGCCTGCCCCCCAGGACGAGTCCCGACGGCGGGGCGATGTGGCAGCACGTGATCCACCTCCGACATCTCAAAGATATCGTGGCGGAGCACGCTCCGCGTCGGGGCAGTCCCACCACCGCCGGCGCAGACCTCCTCCCAGACACCCCGTCGTCAGCGCCGACACCAGCGATCACCGCCGCATGCGAAGCCGCGCACGCTCCCCCAGCCCACGGCTCGCCCCCGCTGAAGAGCCTCGCGTGGCTGGGCCGTTTGGCTGGCTCCTTCGAAGAGGATGCGATCCAGCACCACCCGCACTGTGCGTGGGCAGGCGAGGCCCCCTCAGAGCCCATGCGTGCCAACGCCCCCCCAGAGGGACTGGGTATCGTGCCGTGGGGGTGGCCCAAGCAGCGCCGCGCCAGCAGCGTCCGCTGACCTCGCCGTACCCCCCGGCGGTACGGGCCACTCCTGGACACAGCCCATCCCCGCGGCTCTTCAGGCGCTCCCCACCGACAACGCCCAATGCGGTGCACCAGCGTTCACGTCATGTCGACGGGTGTTGTGCTGTGAGGTGATGTTGCCCGGGCGATCGCCGGACGCCCGCATACATTCCGCCGTACCCCCCCCCTCCCCCCGCATCGGTGCGGCCGGGACTCCCTCGTCCTTCGCCGGGCCCTCGGTGCCCAAGAATCTTTCAGAATCCTCGGGTTCCCCTTTTTAGGGGCGGTGGCAGGGGGGGCTGCCTCTGAGGCCGTGCCTGGGGGCGCAGGGACCAGGGATACAGTCGGCTGCTGAGCGCGTAACAATCGGTTTGGTGTCGACGAGCGATGGGAGCGGAGTTGGGCTGCCGCCTCGTTCACGTGCGCCGCGCGTGCATCGGTGCCCCTTGTGCAGGCCCCGCGACACAGCGGACAACCGCGAACCTGCGGGTGCTCCGCACCGACGGGCGACGCCAGGGCCGGATCCCACAGCTGACCATTCGCCCAGTGGGCGACGCATCGGATGTCACCCTCTACACACAGCGGCGGACCGAAGAGCGCTCTCCTGCGGGCGGTAGCAGATCGGGCTGTGGAACTGCCAATGTGAATGGCGCATATCCCAAAGGCCAACTCCCAATAAAAGCCACAAAACAGCCTCGCAACCCCCGGTCCCCCGCAAGCGGCACCTGCCAGTCCGGGGGTGGACAGCATTGAGGAGTGCGGCTAAACGTTGTCTGGGGCGAGGGTCTGCCCCAGCCCGAGCGTTCTTGCCCCTGTGTAAGGGCCCCTTGCCCTTTGCCGAAGGTCCGGGAGGGTCCCTCGTTCATGTGTATGAATGGGGACGGGGGGGTTGGTCTCAGGGTGACAGTCCGTTCCGCCCCAACCGCCCCTTTCCGCCCTCAACGGCCCGCCAACCGTTTTTGTAGTCGCCAGACCTCTTCTCCCAACCGCTTCTCCAACCACCAGTAACCGCTTTGGCACCCGCTTTCGGGACCCACCTTCGGCCTCCTACGCATCCCTCTGGTCTCTTTCTCTGCTACCACGGTTGTTGAAAGGCGGCGATGACAATGTGACTGAAGACCTTTTGTCCGGACTGTTGTTTCCCTGCAGCCTTGTGCCTTGCAGCGTCAGGGGCTGCAACCAAGTCGGTATTCCACAGCGGGGGGGGGGGGGGGGCAGGGGGCTAGGCCCGTGTACCTCAGCTATGCAGGTGGTTCGGAGAGGGAACCGACGCCCTGAGCACTTTATTGATGGAACACACTGTTTGTCTCCCAGAGCACTGACCCCATGTCTGGCTCCGTTTGGCATACGATGAGCCAAATCCTGTAAAAGATTTGCCAGTTAAGAGCCCAAATATTCGCGACAACCAATCGGAATCATTTCACAACCGTGGCGCTCGTAAGAGTGCAGACGCAGAGGTGGGGTGTTGTTGGGGGAGGGAAAGAAGGCCCCTGTGAGTGAAAGCACACTAAACAAGGCCCAGAAATTCCCAGTACCGGAACCTTGCCAAAACATTATTCCGAATATATGGACAGATGGGGGGAAATGTGTGAAGATTTGTCCTTTTGTGTGTGTTTTTTTTTTAAACTGAGTGGAAAAATGGTGATAAACCACCCCCCAGGTGGAAAATGGTGGTTTTCCCTATTTTCTCATTTTTTCTTGGGAACGTTTTTGGGAACCTTATTGCTGGCCGTGTGGGGAGTTTCGGGGCCTTGCATTAACACTTTGCAGGCGAACTCCTGTACCATCTGCCTTGACCCCGAGCCCCGAACAATGTCAGGAGGTTCCTTGGACGCAACATCCACCAGATCCAAAGATCAAAAATTCCATGACCCCAATCCTGCCAAAAGGTCGCCAGGTGTGACGGGACCGCACTTCGTATGATATATGTTCAGATATTTCGTGGTCTCCGAGTGCCCCTTGGCGTTTCAGGATGGGGTCATCCCACCGAAGAGGTTGGGTAGTGTCAGAACGCGGCCCTGTCCTCGGGTTCTGCTTTCGACTCAAAATTTTGCAGTACATCGCGAATTGGTCTGCTCCCGCTGTAGAAGGCGCTGTGATATGCGCCCGCCGGGCCAGCCTCAAGGCGCTCGCCACAGGCCGTCCCGAGGCGGCACTGCCGAGCGCGCCAGGGAGGGGGTCGGGCCCAACGGCATGCCATCCGGCACCGACCGGCTGACGGATGGGCTGGGGCGTCTGACAGGCGAACCTGTGGACTTGCACGGCAGGGGCGTCTGGGATTCTTCGAGGGCCCGCTCCCTGATGCTGGAAGAGGGGGAGACCAACGTCTATCAGTTTTGTTTTTTTGGTGTAACACACGTCCACGGCAACATGGTCCATCTGAAGATGATATCTGTTCGCAAGTGGAAGACGGCCCCTGTGTCGGGGTCCTATGCCCCTTGTTGAAGGCCCATGAGGGTCTCCCGTTCATGTGTATGAATGGGGACGGGGGGCCTCAGGGTGACAGTCCGTTCCGCCCCAACCGCCCCTTTCCGCCCTCAACGGCCCGCCGACCGTTTTTGTAGTCGCCAGACCTCTTCTCCCAACCGCTCCTCCAACCACCAGTAACCGCTTTGGCACCCGCTTTCGGGACCCACCTTCGGCCTCCTACCAATTCAAGCGCATCCCTCTGGTCTCTTTCTCTGCTACCACGGTTGTTGAAAGGCGGCGATGACAATGTGACTGAAGCCCTTTTGTCCGGACTGTTGTTTCCCTGCAGCCTTGTGCCTTGCAGCGTCAGGGGCTGCAACCAAGTCGGTATTCCACAGCGGGGGGGGGGGGGGGGCAGGGGGCTAGGCCCGTGTACCTCAGCTATGCAGGTGGTTCGGAGAGGGAACCGACGCCCTGAGCACTTTATTGATGGAACACACTGTTTGTCTCCCAGAGCACTGACCCCATGTCTGGCTCCGTTTGGCATACGATGCGCCAAGTCCTGTAAAAGATTTGCCAGTTGAGAGCCCAAATATTCGCGACAACCAATCGGAATCATTTCACAACCGTGGCGCTCGTAAGAGTGCAGACGCAGAGGTGGGGTGTTGTTGGGGGAGGGAAAGAAGCTCCCTGTGAGTGAAAGCACACTAAACAAGGCCCAGAAATTCCCAGTACCGGAACCTTGCCAAAACATTATTCCGAATATATGGGAAAATATGGACAGATGGGGGGAAATGTGTGAAGATTTGTCCTTTTGTGTGTGTGTTTTTTTTAAACTGAGTGGAAAAATGGTGATAAACCACCCCCCAGGTGGAAAATGGTGGTTTTCCCTATTTTCTCATTTTTTCTTGGGAACGTTTTTGGGAACCTTATTGCTGGCCGTGTGGGGAGTTTCGGGGCCTTGCATCAACACTTTGCAGGCGAACTCCTGTACCATCTGCCTTGACCCCGAGCCCCGAACAATGTCAGGAGGTTCCTTGGACGCAACATCCATCAGATCCAAAGATCAAAAATTCCATGACCCCAATCCTGCCAAAAGGTCGCCAGGTGTGACGGGACCGCACTTCGTATGATATATGTTCAGATATTTCGTGGTCTCCGAGTGCCCCTTGGCGTTTCAGGATGGGGTCATCCCACCGAAGAGGTTGGGTAGTGTCAGAACGCGGCCCTGTCCTCGGGTTCTGCTTTCGACTCAAAATTTTGCAGTACATCGCGAATTGGTCTGCTCCCGCTGTAGAAGGCGCTGTGATATGCGCCCGCCGGGCCAGCCTCAAGGCGCTCGCCACAGGCCGTCCCGAGGCGGCACTGCCGAGCGCGCCAGGGAGGGGGTCGGGCCCAACGGCATGCCATCCGGTACCGACCGGCTGACGGATGGGCTGGGGCGTCTGACAGGCGAACCTGTGGACTTGCACGGCAGGGGCGTCTGGGATTCTTCGAGGGCCCGCTCCCTGATGCTGGAAGAGGGGGAGACCAACGTCTATCAGTTTTTTTTTTTTCGGTGTAACACACGTCCACGGCAACATGGTCCATCTGAAGATGATATCTGTTCGCAAGTGGAAGACGGCCCCTGTGTCGGGGTCCTATGCCCCTTGTTGAAGGCTCATGAGGGTCTCCCGTTCATGTGTATGAATGGGGACGGGGGGCCTCAGGGTTCCGCCCCAACCGCCCCTTTCCGCCCTCAACGGCCCGCCAACCGTTTTTGTAGTCGCCAGACCTCTTCTCCCAGCCGCTTCTCCAACCACCAGTAACCGCTTTGGCACCCGCTTTCGGGACCCACCTTCGGCCTCCTACCACCCCAAGCGCTTACGCGGATAATTTACCCATTGTATTTTCGTCTCCTCGGGGCCTCCCGTAGGGAGTGGACCCCGAAGGCCTACCCCCCCCCCCCCACCCCGCTGCCGACCCTATGCCCCCCTATTCGCCGCATCCGGCCCTGACCCGATGGACCGCTCTGCTAACACGTTCTGTGGACGGGGCTCTTGATACTCCTCATCTTACCCCTCTTACCCTCTTCCGTGAAAATGGAGAGGTCTGCATCACTGCCTCGTGTCCACTCCCTCAGCACTGACTCTGCCCAAGGCATTTCAGTACCCTCCCAGGCCCCATGGGCAGTTTGCCCCCGTTGCACAGCCCCCCCCCCCCCCCCCCTCATGGCGGTGGGGGGGGTATTTGCGTGACCTGTGTTTCAGTATGTTTGTGTACAGGCAGTGCGGCATGAATGAGTTCTCCCGTTTGGTGTGCTTGGGGTTCTGTGCGGCGAAAGATGAGGATTTCCCGCGTTTTAGTGAAACCCTGGGGTGGTTCTCCTTTGTCTCCTGGGGGAAACAAATGTTGCGGAAAGTTGGAGTTTGCCGCCTCCGTGGTCAGGTCGCCACTGAACCGCCAGCCAGTGCGCCAACCCGTTTTGGTGCCGGATTAAGACGCCGAGGGATTTTACTGCACGTGCATTCCTGAGGTGGCCGCCATTCTGTCACCAAACAAAACCTGTAATATACCTTTCTCAGGTGTTTGCCCTGAGCCCGACTGATGCACACACATGTTCTGCGATTGATGCTCAGTCCATATCCGGCAAAATCAGCCAGGGTGAATTGGACTGTGACTTCATTGTGATGCTTCAGATTGCATTTTTTGGGGAAGAATAGTGTGGACCGCATTGGAATCACAGGGGCTGTAGGTGAGCTTGGAGAGGCTGCCCATGCAATGAGGTGGGAGGGGCTGCAGGCACTGAGGGGAGGGGCTGACGGTGGTCCAACCTCTGGATATCCAAGGTACTGCAAGTCGTTCGGTATCGGCTGTGGGAAAGCAGGTCCAACAATCTGAACCAAAGTTTGACAACGGGAATCTTAGCTAAACTGTCGTCCGGCACCTCGACACTGATCAAGCTACGTCATGAACAGGCATCGAGCCATAGGAAAAGGCAATGCTGCCGACCTGCTCAGCAGCATTGCTCGCCGAAGGGTCCACCCCCGTTGGGTCCCCCCTTCGCTGCCTGTCCACTGGGGCTTGAAAAAAATGTTCCTCAGGAGAAAAATAAATCACCTCAAAGAGAGGTTGTTAGATGAAGTGCAGGCGCAGATGCCATACACCCCCCCTTTTTGGGGGTCATTCGCGTAGCACACCCCAAGGCATGATGTTGGATGTTCAACCCCTTGCAAAGTCATTATTTTGTCCGACAAAACAATCACCCAAGGGCCCCCTGAAACTGGATACCATTTTTTGGGTGGGGTTGGGGGTGGGGGGGGGGGGGGTTCAAAAGTTTGTGGTTGAAAGGATTTTAACCAGGGTCGAGTATAATAAGGGCTCGAGGTCAATCGATTGGCTGAGCCGGCGATCGCCGAACTGCCCGCCAGGAATCAAACCAGCACTAGGCGATCCATCAGCTGGCTGTTCGACTGCTCGACCACTGAGTGTTCCTGCAGACTAGAGGTTCCCCAATAGAACGGCCATGAAGGACCCAAAGGACACACATATGATATAGAACGGCCATCAAGTGCCCAGAGGACACACATATGATATTGAAGAGCCATCAAGGGCCAAGAGGACACAGGTGTGATATAGAATGGCCGTGAAGGGCCTATAGGACATGCATATGATATAGAACGGCCATCAAGGGCCAAAAGGACACACATATGATATACAACGGCCATCAAGAGCCAGCAAGACACACATACGATATTGAACAGCGAGCAAAGGCCAAGGAGATACACATATGATATAGAACGGCCATGACGGGCCTAGAGGACACACACGTGATATAGAACGGCCATGAAGGGCTTGGAGGACACACATATGATATGGATCTGCGATCAAAGACGTAGAGGACACACATACAATATAGAACGGCCATCATGGGCTAGAGGACAGCGGTGTGGTGCGGGATGGGGCGGGGCGGTGTTGGGGGGGGCCAGGGTGGGTGTGGTGTGGGGCAGGACAGGGCGGGGCGGTGTGGGGCGGGACAGGGCGGGGCAGTGTGGTGCGGGAGGGAGTGGGGCGGTCTGGGGCGGGACAAGTGGGGAGGTCCGGGGCGGGGCGGTGTGGGGCGGGACAGGGAGGGGCGGTGTGTGCCGGGGTAGGGTGGGGCGGTGTGGGGCGGGACGGGGCAGGGCTGTGTGGGGCGAGATGGGGGGGGGCGGTGTGGGGTGGGACAGGCTAGGGCGCCGTGGGGCGGGACAGGGCAGGGCAGTGTGGAGAGGGATGGGGCGGGGCGGTGCGGCGTGGGATGGGATGGGGCGGTGTGGGGCGGGCCAGGGCGTGGCTGTGTGGGGCGGGACAGGGCGGGGTCGCTGGTGACGCCGTGCCTGTCGTGTACACCTTTTTGGTCACCCCGCCTTGTGTGCGATCTTATGCTTAGACAGGCTCCTTGTAGTGATGGAGCATGTGTCTGAGTTTGTTTTTTGCTTGTAAGGACGGAAATCGGAGATGCACATCTGCACTAATTCCTTATCCAACTTGTTCCGATATGTGTGCAATCGTCTAGAATGGACATGCTTGGATGTTGGCTTAGTATGAAACGCAGCATTGTGTTGAGAATCTTGAATCATAGCCCTGATTAGGGAATGGATGATGAATGAAGAGGAAGATAGATGATCCCAAAATCATAGACTTTGGATCTCGGGTTCAAGTAACCACTTATAATGGACAATCCAAATTCAAGTTGTTTTGACGTTGGTATTGTGTGAAAGTGAGTGTTTCATTGAGAATCAAAAATGGTGATTGTGATTGGGGCTGGGGATCTCAAAATTGCAGACGCCGAATCTGAAGCAATTTCAAAAAACCACTTATACCTTTATGTCTGTGATAGTCTAGCATAGGCTAAAAATGAACGTGTGCCATCGTTGGTTTGGTGTGAAAGTGAGATTTGCTATGAGAATCTAATTGGGGATAGGATGATGGAATATGATGGTGATGGATGATCTCAAAATCAGTGTTGCTGACTCACAAGTTCCCAAACCCACTTATACTAGATTGTTTGCAAGAGTACAATTTTGGTTTGATTTTGGTTTTGTGTGACAGTGAGTGTTGCTTTGAGAATCTAAAATGTTGACTTTGATTGGTGGTGGGATGATGGATGATGTTGATGGAGGATCCTCGAGTTGGAGATGTTGAATCTGAAGCAATTCAAGAAGCCACATATACCTTTATGCTTATAATAGTCTAAAATGGAATTTTTTTGATGTTGGTTTGGTGTGAACGTGAATTATGCTTGATTGGTGATGGAAGGATGAATGATGATGATGGATGATCCCTAAATTGCAGATGCCAATTTGTTCTTTTTATGAAGGCCGCGTCACCACCAATGTCATAATGGTGGCAGCGATTTGCAGAGATGCTAACCGTGGGATAGGGGAGGTGGGGCGCGGACAGAGCCTGACCCCACTCAGTAGCACCTACCCCCAGAGTGCAGGGTGTGTGAATAGTGTGATGGACTCTTGAATGGCTATCATTTTTTCAAGGAACCCAGCCGACAAGAACGTGCAACGCCAATCGTCTTTTGACCCCACCCCCCCAAGGGCCCCATCACGGGGTATGTTTAATTGCCCCAACAGGCCTCGAGAGGGGTCTCTGCGGGGCTGGGGGGGCAAATGGGTAGGGTGGGCGCCGTCGAGAAACGTAGTTGCGTGTGAGGTGGAGGAAAGGGCGAGTAACAGTCAAAGTGAGCGGCTGAACTTAGGAAGAGCACACAAAGCAAAGCAAAAAACGCACCTGGCTGGATCCCCACAGTGCTCTCGGATTCTTGTTGATGCCCGTGGAGGCGACCGTGCCGGCACGGCTGGAGCGAACCTGGTGCCCTTGCACGTGCAACGATACAAACTGAATAGTTTTGGGGTAAAGTAGGGCACAGGTTGGAGTCGCAGGTTAGAGTGGCAGGATTGAGTCGCAGGATAGAGTCACAGGATAGAGTCACAGGTTAGAGTCGCAGGATACGGTTGCAGGATAGGGCGCATTCAGTGTTTGGTAGGTTGGTGGTTTTGAGACCGGTTTCATAAACGTCGTCGCAATAGCATAGTGCACAATGCACCTAGCTAGGGGGAAGGTCTGACCCAGACAATCCATGAAACATTTAATAGCCACCCTGTGTGGTGAACTCAAGGCAACATTCGGCATTGGTCTGGTTTGCCCTGCAGTGGCAGCAAGGCAAAGCAATCTGCAAACATTGAACTGTGTGAGTGTGGCATGAGGTTAGGATCATGCAGGCCATTTCAAAACCTGACACCGTAGCTCAAACGAAGATACGCTTAAATAAACCAGCCAAATGAATGTTGCATGTGGGTGATGTGGGTGGGTAAGTTGTGTTGTACAGTAGCATGAAGAGGGATATTTTTCCTTCTGTGCTGTGCTGCACCCGTGAATTGCGTTGCAAGATGGACAAACCTTTTATCAGAGATGCTCATTTGGGTATGATGGCATGCTTGGCATGTTTTGACCCCTGATTTTCAGAACCATGTCGTGGGTCAAGGCTGGCAGGTCGTCCTACGCACACACCATCCGAACCGTGACGCACAAACAACACTCTTTTCCAAACAACACCAGGCATTGTGTCCATGAATTTCTGGGCCCCGCCGTTGTTTGTGCAAAGGGGCCGGGTAATGAACATCTCCTCCATCCGCCGTTTGGGCCAAGAGGGGGCCAGGGGGGTTGCGGGGGGGGGGGGGGGGCACCTGCAACTCCCAACACTGGCCACACTTGGAAGTCCCAAGTTGGAGCGCAGGGGTCCAGAAATGCGGTCTGCCAGGGCTCGTGCTGTGCCAAGTCCCCAGCCGTTTCAGTGTTGAGTGTCCAGTCTGAGTCAGGGCGGCCGCATCAGCGCCACGCGGCAGATGTCATCCCTGTGCCGCAGGCGTCCGCTGTCCGTTGCATCATGAAGCCCTGTTGACACCGGGGAGCCGTGGCATGCAGAGTGCTGAAGCTCGCCGCCGCCCTCCCTATCACTCACACCCGAGCGTCAAGGGGCAGTCCGCCTCCTCGTCAGCCTCCCGGGCACCCCAAGGCCACGTTGCCAAAGCACGGCACAGCCCGTCACCGCGACGGCGTGACCCGAAGGCCGGTTCTGACGCAGACGGACCGTGTGTTCCAGCGGCACAGGCCTCGTCGTCACGACCGTCGGCAGCGCAGTGCCCGGACTCTGCGCCCTCTTCCGCAAAGGTGACGCACTCGCTCGACGCCAGGTGTTTGTTTCAGGGGAAGTAGAGGGTTGAATGCGGTGAGTGGGGGTTGAATGCGGTGCATGGGAAGCGGTGGCGCCTCGGCCCGTTTTCCCGGACAGACTTGGCCTGTTCGTTTGTGCAAAGCCTCGCCTCGGGAGCTTTACCAACTGCTGCCACCCCCGTCGGTTACTGCGGTCATTTGCGATGCAAGCGCCATTCATTGCCGCCCTGCGGGGGCCCACCTGGCCCCCCTCCCGGAGCGAAGACTCATGGCCCTCCTCTGGGCAGTTGAAGAAGTAACCACAAATGTCGAAAAGTGCAGAAAACGCCGGCCAAGGTGAGCTCTACCACCATCACAAAGATGCAACAGGAGGTACGAAGCATGCGTCCAAAAGCTGCTTCGCACAGGCCAGCAATGCCAACACAACAGCTTCTGCAAAATTTGATGATATTTCGAGTTGTCAGCACCCCCCCCTCCCTTTTCCCCTCCAGCAGGAGAACAGAAAGCCGTATGGTTAGGCCGAAGGAGTGCATCAGGCTATACGGCCCTGTGAATCACTGCGACACATCAACACAGACGCAGCTTGAGGGCGTGGCTGTCTTTCATGCATCATCTAGCTCAGCAACACACAGGTATTGATCTTTAGTGGTTCGCCGTCCACAGGTTATATAGCATATGCAGCTGCCACTGGCACCGCTGATTGAATCCTTGTACCTATTTGTTGTACATTGATTAGTGGAGCACCCCAACCAAGAAGGGGACACATGCATTTGTGAGAGAACCTCTGGACTAATGGCTGAAAGTGTCTATGGCGGGGACATTCAGTCGATCAGCACCGACCATTGATCCCCCGGGCGCGCATGTCAATGGACTCCCCACCCGCAAAGCAGAATCATGCCCCTCCCCGCCCTTCCCTTCCGCCGCTGTCGCTGGACCACCCCAATCGGAAATAAGAACCGTGGCCCCGGGCCATTGGCATGAGGGGGGGGGGGGGTAACTCCGTCGTCGAGGGCAGCGGACGTACTGAAACTGCCATTTTTTCACCAACTGCTCTCAGATAACTACCGACAGTCGTCGAGTGCGTTGGGGCAATCCATGGTCGAGGCCAGTTGGCCACCAACCGCTTGGGGTTGACCGTTGAGCGCCAGCAGTTGTCCGCCAACCGCCAGTCGGAGGACCCAGAAGATCCTTAAGTGACCCAAAAAAGTCCATTTTGTTCACTCCCCTCCCCTTCCCCGACTGTAGCCGTCAGGCTTTCGGGCCCACCTCCTCTGGCGTGCCTTGCTGCCCCCAACCCCACCCCGAATTTCGCCGGATACATCACTGCTATGACGTACTTTGTGAACAAATCCATTCCGTCGTGGGTGTCCAGTCAGTACCTGAATGTACGTAGTGCGGTGGGTCACCAGCTCCATTCATCGGTGCCATGAGGGGATCCAAAGCGGCTGCTGCTGGGACGGTGTACTGCCCCTGGGCCGCATTGCCGGATGCAGCCTCCTACACACGGGAACGCGGCGGATGGATAGACTGTTTGGCCATAAACGTGCAAAACGGCATGTGCGAAAGGGGCGGGCAAGAGAGGACGGTAGTGGCGCCCAGTTGTTTAAAATTGTTCATCGACGCAACGAGAGTCTGCAATTCACAAAGATATTTGGAGCCAATCTGCCAGCACCGCTTTCTACTTCATTCTGGGGTGGACTAAGAGGTTTTTGCAAAAAAGGCTGTTGCAGTCTGTATGATGGTGCGCATACTCTGGGTTCTCACGTTGTGGCAATGCCAATGCTGTACATTTCATCCCAAAAAGGGTTCGGCCGGCCCAGCCATTCCTTGCGGAGATGACCAATTGTGCGACTGCACAACACCACAGAAGCCACAGCAGCAGCATGACCCACATGCAAATGCAACTGCAGGCGAGGTGCAAGTCTGTTGGAGGTGGTTGTGTGGTGGGACTGGTCTGTCTAGCATGCGAGAACTCTGAAGCGGGTTGGGCATGGTGTGCGAGGATTGTCAAGGGCCCAGGGTCAAACTTGGAGGTTGTGGTTGAGAGCAGGAAAAGGCTGAAACGTTTGCGAGCGTTTGAGAGGAGGGCTGTCACCGGTTGTCAAGGGTTGTTAAGGGTTGTCGGGCCAATCCTCAACGGCTGTTGTCGAAAAATTCAACGACCCTGAACATCCTGAACAAAAAGCATCGACAACCCGAGATACGGTGAAGCTGTTGACCTGCGCGATTCTGCTCATCCATTTCTACGGGGGCATTGCTGCTCAGTCAGAGGTGACCCAAGCCACCGTGGGTGCAACCCCAATGCCTGGCTGTACCCTGCATCGCTATGCAATGCACTTGCGATGCAGTGATTCAGTGCTGCCTCGTCCCTCAGGTGCATAAGTGCCGCCGTCCCTGTGCAGCCCAATGCTCCCCCCGCTCAAGGCACCGCAGACCCAGAGCCGCAGGGCGGTGCTGTTACCGGCGACGGGGACGGGTGCGGTGCGGCACACGCCTTGACCGACAGCACACGTGCCGTGCACCGGGCGCCCAGTCTTCCCGAACAGGAAGCCGCGCTGCGAGCACGAGCCGAGAGCGTCGAACGGGAGTTTGCAGCGCTGCAGGTACGTCCCGGCGCACGGCGCAGGAGATCTCTGTGCGCCCTGGGCCCCTGACGCGCATCGGAAGGGCATTCCGAAGCATTTCCCCCGGGAGCCGTGACACCGAACCCCCCCCCCCCCTCTGAGGGGGATGGTTTGGGGGTGCAGGGCACGCGGGCCCCGTGCAGTTGGTCCTCGTGGTGCGCAAGGCCGGTGGATAGTTGAACAGGACCGCGGGGGCCTTGGGGGAACATTGGCGCGCCGGGTGCGTTGGGCAAAGTTTCAACGGTCACCGTCCCACCTCCAACCGTTTGGGGGCATGTGTCTCGATGGGATTTTCTGATTTAGCACAATGGGATTTCGGCACGTTTTTCAGTGCCCAAGAAAGCAAGCAATGATTCCAAGAGAGGTTAATGTTGTCATCACGGGGGGGGCGACTCCGCGGGTCCTGGGACGCCAACTACCCCTGCCCCCCCCCCCCCCCCTAGGGGCCTTCGGCCAACAGTTAGTTGCCAAAGGTGTCGCCCTCAGGCATCCATGGGCGCCGAAGGCGCCCGATGCTACATGAACACCAAAGGTGCCCTAAGGCAAATTTTGTCCAATTTGCACCCCAACACTATCCTTAAACCCAACGTTGACTCCAACACCCACCCCCAACCCTCAGCCTACTCCTATTCCTACACCTAACCCTAACCCTAGCCCTAACCCTAGCCCTGGCTCTCACCCTAGGCTAGGGTCAGAGTGAGTGTTGGGGTCCAAAATGGAGAGCAATGATGTGGCAAAAGCAGCCATGAACGAAATTTGGGGGATCTTGTTCAGCCCAATCAACATGGCTGGCATGGCCAAACCAACTGGCTGCAAAGGTTAGGGTTAGGTTTATGGTGATGGTATGGTTAGAGGGAGGGCAAGGGGAGGTAAGGGGAGCCTGTGCCCCCCCCCCCCCCCAACACCCCAAATCGCCCAACCTGGACCCCCCCCCCACCACCACCCCTAATTGCCTCACTTGGACCCCCCCCCCAACCGACCCTCCCGGAGCCTCCCCCCCCCAGCCCCTCCTATACCCCCCCCCATTCGCCCTCCCTGAACCCCCCCCTCAGATGCCCCCCCCCCCCCCCCCCCCCCCCCCCCCCCAAGGGGCCTCCGGCCAACAGTTAGTTTGGGGGGTAGTTGGCGTCCAAAACCGAGGGGTCGCCCCCCCCGTGGTTGTCATTACAGTATGTTACACTCCCTCACCACCACTTCTTCCAATCATGCACGAATGAGCTGTGCAATTGTGAAAAGGGCATCCCAAGCTCGGGCAAACGTTCCCTCCTTGAAGCCCACCGAGATTTTTACGGGGGCGGCTCTAAGGGCTGCAAGGGTACTTCTTAACTCTGCGGACCACACCCCTGAGTAGGATCCAGAGTGGGATACAACACAGCGCAATACCATTGATTTTGTATCCACACGTGGACACAATCAATAGCCCCCATGAACAGGGGGGGGGGGGGGGCGAGCAGGGCAGAAAAGGCGCTCCATTGGCCGACGAGTTGTCGATGGCAGAGAAGAGGGGTGGGGTAGGGCAAGAAGGGGCTGCCAGAAGGTGCACGAGGAACAAAGAAGAGAGGCGAGAAGGTCCAAAGGCAACAAAGAGAACACCGGGACCATCAACGTCGGGGCCGGCCTGACGGTGTCAGAGATTTCCATCAGGTGACGCCCGGAGCTAATTCCAAGATGAGACGCACTGTCATACACGCAGGCCTGGTTTGTAGACGTGGTAGCCACAGTCCCCCTGCAAGACCCTCCACAACCCTCATGCAGGAGGCAGCAAGGCCAGCAAGGCCATCGACGGCGAACCACAGAACGGAGAGCGGCACCCTGCTGCCCGCTCTGAAACTCGGTAACAGGCTAAACTTGCACCGTGGACGTTTCAGGGAACCCGTCGAGGTGTGCACTCTGAGAGGATCCGGACGAGCACGTGGGGAAGGGTGAAGCCCCCGACGACCAGTGATGCCATCCCAGGAGCAGGGACGGGTCTTCCGGGGGTGCGGGGCGACTGGACCGTCGTGCACGGGCCAGCACCCCCAACCCCTCCCCAGCGCATCGTCGTGGACAAACAGCGCTGGACAATGGCACACTCGGACAGTAGGCGATGACAGCCGTGAGGCTGGCGCGGCCAGAGCCTAATGCGGAAATTGCAACCTCGCCATTCTAGCCCTCCCCCGGTCCCCCCCTGCAGGGCAGTAATATGATGGCCGTACACCGTAGGAGAAGGGGTACCCCCCCCCCTGGACCCCCCCCCCCCCCAGACCCAAGGTGACCATAGTGCGCAAAAACGAACTTTACGATAAAGGGAAGATCTCGTCGGCCCATTTTTGGTTCACAACCTTTTGGGACCCAAACCCCCTCCCTCCCCCCCTCTTAATACTTCCGTGGCCCCCTTGATCTGCGCTGGGGTGATTTGCGTGCATGGGCAGTTCGGAGGCACGGTCGAGGGAGCCCTCACCCATGATTGCCTCTGGGTCGGAACGGCTCCGTGTACCCCATGATCGACCCTCAGGTGAAGCGTGTGGAGGTGGAACTTGCAGAGTTCGAGCATAAGCT
This sequence comes from Eutreptiella sp. 'Long Island Sound 2002', assembly GCA_964036045.1. NCBI lineage: Eukaryota > Euglenozoa > Euglenophyceae > Eutreptiales > Eutreptiaceae > Eutreptiella > Eutreptiella sp. 'Long Island Sound 2002'. The sequence continues at coordinate 60,436,453 of OZ038387.1, forward strand.
GCGGGGGTATTACAATGCGAAGGGGCAGGAGTTGACGCTCAATTTACAGAAGCAGCGGGACGCACAAGTGCAGTTGCTGATGCATCGCAAAGACCAGGCGAGGGCACAGCTCATCAAGTTTAAGGAGTACACGAGGTTTGTTATTTCCCCAATGCCCACCATTTGTGACCCCTTTCCTAGAGCCGCTGCTGATGCCACACCATCTTATCACTAGAATTCGCATTTGCTCCTGATTAGAAGAGTCATTTACATTTTAGAGACTCTTTGAATATCATGAATAAGAAAACAGTCTCGGAAGGCGAAGTTTCCAAGATGAGACTCTGCTTCATAAAAGGCGAATCTTACTCACCATCGTGACCATTCAATATGGCCCTGCAGCCCTTCGACAAATCGTGTGCCGTGTCCAAATGGGGAACGGACGCCGAGCTGCGACCCCTATCCCACACCTTTGAGGATTGGGGAAACATGTGCCGTCTAAGAGCTGTATGTGTAGGGGGGAGCGGTACGACCCTCGGTCCCCATACGCCCCCCCCTCCCCTCCTTGACACAACCAAAACCGTTCGGGCCCACAGAGGGTCAGAATGAGGAGTGGCGAGAGGCCCATAGGCGCCGCCAAAGGCAAACAATCAGATACCGAGGCCTTGTGCCAACCCCCCTCTCCCCCGCTCCCTGGTCTTCACACTCAGTTGCCAACGGTGTCAGGGTTGGCAGCACATGACAATTGGTGCCGAAGGCACTGGAAGGAAGGTTTTGTCCAGAGCACGAGGAGGGGGGGTTACGTGCCCCCCCCCGCCCCGCCAAGGCAACCCCAGCCCACACCAACCCTCAGTAATGAGGAGCAACCGACTTGGGTGCCAGCGGCGCCCGGAATTTTTTTTCACCTCTGTGGACCGGGGCACAGAGCTTTTCCTTCCATTTGCGAGGCATGGTAAAAAGGGATTGTAACCCCCGATCTGTGTAATTTCAAAGTGCTTCGAAGGCAAAGGGGAATGCCCCCCCAAAACCGGAAAATTTTTGAACCCCCCCTCCTCTGGAACCCTCTGCCCATGCCGCGGGGAGTCCGGAACTGGGAGGGCCGTACGTACACGCCCGTATACGCGTATACGTCGCGTATACGTATACGCATGTACGTTTCCGCGTACAAATGCCCTTGTGCACGGGTAAATGCCGTTAGCGGACCGGTTTTTAGGGAAGGGTGCCGAAGGCTCCCTTCCCAAATACCAGGAGGGGCAAAATTTGGGCGCGGGGAAAAGTTGTTTGGACAAATTTCGAAGGCCTCCCTCGTACCAAATATTTCCTTCAATTTTAAGGATTCTTTGTGCCATATTGAGCCAGAAGGTGCCATAACGACACCTTTTTTTTTTTCACTATGACATGCACACTCTGATGTTACAGTTCTGCTAGATCGTGATGTAGCTTAGTTGGTAGTTGCGCTGGGTTCTGGGTATAAGGGTCCTGGGTTCAAACCCAGCTTAGGGTATATTTTACACCCCTTGACATGGGCGAGACTGTCATCAAGCCACTGTTGCTTATTTGGCTCAGTCAGTGGCTCAACAATCCAGCTCTGCAATCGTGGAACAGGTTGTCATGGGAGCGTGTTCTGAAAATGGTGCCAGTTGCAGAAACAGTCGATGACCTCCCCCCCCCCCCCTCTTGTAATTCCCCTGCCCCCACCGCCCGCTATTGTCATTGTTGACCCCCCCCCTGCAGCCCCCAGAGTGCCAGATGTACTGCAAGATGTTGAGGAGTTGGTGCAGGAGCAAGCCCACCAGGAAATAACAGCAACCATCCAGAGCCCAGCCGGAATCCACAATGAACATCCACTAGGAAGCAGCAGCAAGGGGCCGCATACCAAATTTTTCCTTCATTTCTAAGGAGCAATACCAAATTTTTACCCCTTTAATTTTGGTCATCCGAAAAAAAAACCTCTTAAATTAAAGCCCCTCCCGGTATTGTCTCTTCGCGTCTACAACATGTGGACAGTGTCTGCAATTAGCAGGCCGCGTCTACTTGTGCTGCACAGTGTCCACAGACTATACGTATACGCGTGTATGCACGTATATGTACATATCTGGGAACTGGGGTCCGGAACTGAACTGAACACCTTCGGGCGGTCAATTGGCCTGGCATCAAGTTTGTGATGTCAACATGGCACGAGTTGTCGAGGCATCTGTGTTCTCCAGGCAACATGCCGCTTTGTGTGTGGGGACGGGTACTGGTGCCATTGCTCGCCATTGTCCAAACCAATGACACCGCTCTTGGGGTCCACTGGAAGCACCCTTTCCACAACAACTTTGCAGACGTAGCACCACAAATGGGCCGAGCAACGCATTCACCGTGTGCTGCTTGCACTGCCCTGCGCCCTTGCGCTCTAACAGAAAGCGGGCAGACGAACGGCCCAACCCTACCATATCGAGGGGGGGGGGGGGGGCAAGGCAGCAAAGATGGGGGTAGCTACCGTGCACAAGCCGTACAGTATTGGGTCCCCAAAGCTGAGGTGACGAACGTCTACATAACCCCTTAACCCCTGCCGCATGGGGCCGGCAAAGTTGACCAACAACAGCAGGTCGCAAGACAGACCAAGCACTGGACACCGGTTTTACGACACGGTACGCAACCAGCCTTTAGATATCGCCTCCAGATATCGCACGCTTGATCTTGATTGTCAATGGATGAGGAGAGGGGGCGGATTGTGGTTCCCGAAAGAAAAACAGAGCCCCGGGGTCATCTGCCTGTGAATGCGGCCTCACCCTCGGACCCAACATTTGTGACGTCTTTCCGGGAATCAGAAACTTCTCAATCCCCTTCAACGGACCATGACACGCATGAAATCTCGACCTCCGCCGCGATGATGTCAATGACGTTCTGTTCACGAGAAGAAATTGCAAGGCCGCTCATTTTGCCGGGCCACACGCCCCCTCCGGCCGGCTGCCCATCGCCTTCTCGCGAAGGGGTCTCCGGCCCGCGGTCACTGGGGGCTGGCAGTAGCCACATGTCAAATCCAGGGATCACCCCGCCCCCCCTTGTCCCGTGGTGTGGGTTCATGGGGGTCTTCATGGGGCATTGGCATTAAGTTTGGCTGGTAGGATGCTGGAAGTACGGTTGAAGAGACGCTGGGGTGTGCAACGAGCGAACCCGCAGAGACCTCCCACTGCCTCGTTAGTTGCACCCTTCAGAACATCATCATTATGTGTCCGCACACCTCCCCCGCTCCCCCGCCCCCCTCCCTCCCTCCCTCCCTCCGTCCTTGCCTGCCTGCCTGCCTGCCTGCCTGCCTGCCTGCCTGCGTCCGGTCCTCTCCTGCCTCCCGTTTGGCAACAGGCGCGCGGCGCGACGCTCAAAAATGTTTCCGTGTTCGCCGGAAACAAATTTGGGTGGATTCGGGGTTTGCTTGGCAATGGGGGCGAGAAGTGGGTTTGAAATTATGGGTCACGCTGGGGTGTTCCGTGTTGTACCCAAATGGTGCCAAATGGCCCTCGGTTGATTCTTCCCAGTACCCCCTCCTGCCGCATGCATTGACCTGTTTCTGACCACGTCACCCCCGCGCATCTGCACCTTCGGACCGCAGGGCTCAAATCGCGCAGTTGGAGGGGCTGGTGGCTGAGGTCGATGAGCAGGTGGAGTCCCTCGACAATCAGTTTGCCCACTGTCTACAACTCGTGAACAAGGGCTACGAGTCGCAGCTGCATAGCACTCGGCAGTGCATCGCGGGTCAAATCTCAGAGAAGGTCGCCGCCAAGGCGGAGGAGCTGCGTGCAGCCTCATAGCGCCAGCAACACCCGTGCGTGTGCACAGGCTGCACGCTGGCGGTCGCCATGGGGGCTACCTGTCAGTAGGGGTGCAAGCTGCCGGGGGCGCCGAGTCCGGGGGGGGGGGGGGGGGGCTTGGCTTCAATGGCACTTGAAGACGGGACGAAGGAACGAAAGCTGCTAAACAATGAGTCTCCGATGATGGCACTGTTGCCTGTTCTTGGGTCTACACCTCCATGTCCCTTATTTCTCGGAGGATGGGGGCTGGGGGGCGGGGGGGGGAGGGGGGGGCTGGGCACTGTATGTTATGATGGGGGCGGTTTTGCGGGTCAGCCAACCCGATGATCAGCGGGGGTCGGGGGTGTCCATGCAGCCCTGACCAGGCGAGCCCCGACATGCGACACCAAACTAGTCGGATGCCGTCGCAGGCTCTGTTGATAACACGCTGCCGGTCGAGTACTGGTGTGCACGGCACGCATGGTCCAATACAGCGGAGCACGCAGGCTCTCTGCTCTCTCTCCGGTACTTGCTCAGCCCCCCCCCGCCCGCTCTGGGGCGTGGGCTACTCTCTTATGGGGCGTGTTCCTGACACGTCCCTAGGGCGCTCTTTAATCACTGAGCCTTGTTTTTTTGCGCAAGGAGCGCCCGTACGGATCGCCTCCCAGGGACTAACCCAAGCAGTTGATGGTCAGAACTCTATTTTGCATCGCAGTCTCATGATCTCAGATGCAGCTTCGCACATTGCTCCACAGCAAGGAATGGACATCCCTGTTTATGGAACAAGTGTCGCCAGAACAAAATGCCACACAGCAATTCAACCAATTCAGATGCAACCTTGAGCACCGTGATTTATGACAAGGCGACAGAGCACTTTTTTTTCCCCCCGAAGATCCGAATTCAAATACCAGTTTTGGCACTGTTCGAGATGGTGGGTGTTGGATGACTCAAACTATTTAGAGAGGGGCTGCATGTCCCCTGCATGCAGGGCTGTCGAGCTCTGCGGCATGGCCCATGTGCATCGAGCCCATGTGATAATTAAGAGCTCCTCCCTTGAAGTACACTGAATGGGCATCAATCTCAATGCGAAACATGACGACTCACCACCGCCACCTGCTCAGCCGTCTACACATGCACCACCGGCTACAACGGAATATCACAACAAAATCTGCTTCCCTACAGCGACAGCCCCCCACCCTCCCAACAGGAACTGCCCGTGCCGCTTCAACCGTCATCTGCCAACTCCAACGGGGGTTACAACGGTTTTGTACCCGCCGCCTCCTGCTTCCCGACCGCTTCCCCAACCGTGGCCGACAGGTTGTGCAAGAGGTTGCCGCGCTACCCTGTGGCCTCCCGCTTCAAGCGCAGGCCGCGCCACGGGGGGCTACACACGCATTCTTCGTTCACCCGCTGTGCCTGAGGTACGCGTGGTGCTGTTGGAAGATGTCGGAGTTGCATTTTCGCGAAATGCTTCACTTCTTCTTCTGCACACCTCCAATCCATTTCGTTTCATTGCAATTTACTGTCCATCCGCCTTACGTGACCTCTTTAGACGGACATGTGGAGCGACCCGCTGCACCTGTTCACCAATGCGATGTCTTAGCGATTCCGTGGCCGCCCTTGCAGCAAACTTTCCGTCCCTTCTGACTTAGGGTACCCGTAAGCTCTGACCCACATTACAATGTGCTCATTTACGAGGGCAAGGTCTGTGCCTCAATGTCCATCACCCCCCCCCCCCCCCCCCACCCCACCAAAACCCCAGCAGATACCCTGCGGCCTACAGACGTCGGACACCATCCTACCGCCGGATTCGGTATACTTTTCTTTCCTATTTGTGGACACCCTCCTGTCCTTCTTTCCATGACCCTTATTCCCTCGGCAGGCGGGGGGGCAGTCGGCTGAAGGAGCGTCCATAAGCGGAAGCGGATGTTCTCAGTGACAGTACACCTCCCGACGGTACACACACCGCGCACCACTGCGCTGACAGCATCCGAGCGCTACCTCTGACAGAGGCTTCATCAGTCATTTAGTATTGGGGCATGACCACCTCCCTCTTGGACGGAGGGGGTTCTTTGTCCGCTGCATTATCAGTTCCGCATTCTATGAGGCCCTTCGGCGAATTGACTGGACATTTCAGGCCGTGGTCGTCCTACTGCTCCGCGCTTTCCTTTGTGTCGTTGCGGATGCTTTGTGTCCCCGTGTTGTGTTGCTTCAAGTCTCGCGGCTGTACGCCATCGGAGTTGGTGGATGTGCAACACAGTGCGCACACCATTTGCTGCCCTGTCAAGGCACTGTGTGGTGGGGTTATTCACTATTTTTCCGCTGCCACCGCCCCCCCTTCTCTGCAATTTGCTGCCACCATTACGGCACTGGTGGTGACGCGGCCTTCGGAAAAGACAGCCTGACGTCCCTCTAGGTCACTGCATTTCCGGCCGTCCCCACTTCGAATGGGGAGATCATGGGTTACCCAGAAGGGGGAGCGGCATGGCGACATAACCCCTGCCGTAGTAGGGAATCAAAGCGGCAAGGACTCATGGGTACATACACGGAAAGCAAAAATTACCAATGGCCAAAATTAGCCAACAAACCCCCCCCGGGGACAGGAGGGGGTGCGCGACATGGGCACCCAGCAGCGCCACCAGACAGGGGGAGGAGCAACACAGACACACAAAGCGCGGGAGCCACACCAAGGAGGACAAGGGCGGGCACACCAGACAAGGAGGAGGGGCACAGCAAGGCAGGAGAGGCTACCAGAACGGCGGGAACAGGGAACCAGAATGGAGCAAATGGTGGAGCGTGCGCATGGGAGGCAGCGATAATAAAGGGGATGGCTTGGCCAGCCAACCCCATCGCTACCGGGTGCCAGGGCAACCCCTGCTCAACCGGCATCAGGTGGGGGGTGTCTCCCGCAGCCCAGATGGGCTGTTTGCGCAACAGGAGCGGGAGCCCATCAGGGGCAGACCAATCGTGAGGGGGAAAAGGACATATGGTGGACGGCCCGGACAGCGCGTGGAGGAACAGGGCACCTGGGCCGCACAGAAACGCAGCGAGGCAGGCTATGGACGGCCTGTGGACAGAGGTGTGTGGACAGCAAACACAGTCAAACGACCCCGGCAACAACCAGCACATCCTCAATACGTCAATTATTGGGCGCCGCTGACACGCAAACGGCACACCATGCCACATTCAGCACAGTCCCAACACACCAACTGCTAAGTAGGCCAGGGCAATACTCGCCATCTCCGGCATGGTCGCCGGCCGTGACTTCCAGCTGGCACTCAGTGCGGCACGTGTCCCCAGAACATTGGTTGCCCGCATGCACACCGGGGGGGGGGTCTAGCCGACAGCAGGATTCACCTCACCTGCCCCCCGTCCTGCTGGCGCCCCTATTTGAGAGCGCCATGTCTACCCCGCGAAGGGACAGCACTCAGAGTGCGTCTGATGAGGACCTTTACCTTTCCCTCTCTTCGCGGAGCACAGCGTCTCTGCACGGAATTGCCTGGCATGGCCCGACAGGGCCAGGGGTGGGTTCGTGATCCCCATGCACGACACTCCACCATGCTGTACAGCATGCAGGAGAGTACTCTGTCTCCCAACAGCGCGGCAGGGCTCATGAAGCATGGACGGGCCTCACGTGAGGCAACCTAAAGGACGGAGGGAGGAGCCTCTTGTCATACAGGGCGGCATCTCTCCAAAAACCCGCGCGACTTGCCCCTTGGGTGAGTTTGGGGGCTGGAATGGGTGGAAGCCCCATGGACTATTGCTCCTTAATATGATTTCCTTCCCAACACACCAACTACTGGGCTCCGCGAACGCGGAAACGACCCCAGCAAGAGCACCGGCCGCAGCGGCCGACAGAAAGTAGTGACCCGACGCAACATGCGAAGGGAAGAACGGGTGACCGTCCAGGGCCCCATAAAGGAGCAACAACCAGACGGAATGTCACACAGGGGGGCGACTGCGAGGGTCCTAGGACGCCAACTACCCCTGCCCCCCCCCCCCCCCAAGGGGCCTCCGGCCAACAGTTAGTTGCTGCCCTTAGGACTCCATGGGCGCCAAAGGCGCCCGACGCTCCATGGGCACCAAAGCTGCCCAAAGGAAAAATTTGTCCACTTTGCACCCCAGCACTATCCTTAAACCCAACCCTGACCCTAACACCCACCCCAACCCTCAGCGTAGTCCTACCCCCACCCCCACCCCTACCCCTACCCCTACCCCTAGCCCCAAGCCTAGCCCTAGCCCTACCAGCATTGAATATTGGGACCGAGCTGGTGGGGGAAGGAACATTGTCTAGGAGATTTTCAGGACAAATGAGGTACACACAGGAAAGTGGACGAGAGCGGCTCAAAAGGGGCTCAAAATGAGCTGTATTCATCCGTTTGGGCACCACAACTGGACTAGGATCATTTTTGGAAAACCATGGTTTTGACCCCTTCTTGAGCCATTTGTGGTCCCAAATTGGCCCATTTTCAAGGCCCTTCCAGCCTTGAGAGGGGCCAAAATTGCTCAACCTGGGCTCGAAATAGGCTCATTCCACTTGTTTGTGCACCCCAAATAGTCCAAAGGTATCTTTGGAAAAAACCCATTTTTGATCCATTTTTGACTGATTTTTCATCCCAAAACAGCCCTTTTTCAAGGCATTTTGTGACTTTGGAGGGGCCAAAATGGCTTGCAATGGGCTCAAAAAGGGCCCATTTCACTTGTTTAGGCACCCCAAATGGTCTAGGATCATTTTTGGAAAAACACATTTTTGACCCATTTTTGACCCATTTTTGTCCCAAAACAGCCCATTTTCCAGGCATTTTGGGACTTTAGGAGGGCCAAAATGGGCCACAACGAGCTCAAAACACGCCAAAAACACTGGGTTTGGCATTCCGTGTGGTCCAGGATCATTTTTGAAAAAAGTCATTTTTTTGCACTTGGTGGACCTTGTTGACCCATTTTGGCACCCACCTCTTTGGGCTGCCTCTTGCAGCTTGCCGCAGCCCACTGGGCCTAGGTACGGGAGTCTAGGCGTCGGTTAGGGCAATTCTGAGCGGTGGAAACCACCAAAAATTGGGTGGTTGCAGCTGGACAAATAGCTGTGGAATGATCCAACCAACAACCATCACAAACATATTTGGCGCATGAAAGACACTTTCGTGCAGCCAAAGTCCGGCTAACTACACCACGAGCAATAGATGCAACAAACAGGGGCCTGCAATGAAACAAAAGACCAATTAACAGAACTACCTTCATTTTGTGGTAAATCTTTTTTGGGTTATATTTTTTTGGGTAGTATTTGCCTTGGGTAATTTTTGCTTGGCCTGTAAGTCACCTTCTCCCTACCGTTCCGGGGTCGCCAGAGCGGGGGGAACCTGTGTGACATTGGGGTCCACTGCGCCTGTTGCTGTTGGCAGTAACAGCCTTGCACTGTCGGAATCTAAGCACCGGTTCCTCATCCAATTCCTCCGAACACAATTCAATCAAAGCACGTAAAATGTCTAGAATTCATGAAACTGAGGGCACTGGAAACCAGGGGGTCAATGGTTGGTCTGATGGACTGAATGCCACGGTCAAAGGCACTTCCAGCCATTGGCCCATCAAGTGCTTTCTGGTACCTGCACACAGGCAATGTGGCCCTTTCTACAGCAGAGGATTATCGGAGGAATGCCAGATGATACGCCAGGCATAAAGGCCAGGAGAATAGCCGTCAGAACCAATGTACAATCAAGCGCCAAAGCCTGCACCACCATCAACACATGACCTTAACCCCATCCCCCCATCGGCCTTCGAGCCGGCACTTTCAACGCCAATGGCCTCTTTACAAACAGCAATATCAATAGCACACCACGCCACACAGACATTGTCAAGTTTTTGCATTGGGACAGGCTGGACGTCCTGGGCCTTCAGGAACACCATCTCTCCAACGGTGACGACCTCGCTAGAGCCACAAAGTTGTTCAAGGACAAGGGTATTAACTTTTTCAGCAACATCCAAGTCACAAACAAACGGAGAGCACGAGGGTCCACAGGCTTACTCTACACAAAGTCATGGACATTGGTTGATGCATGGTCGTCTCACCCGAGAATTTTGCAAGTCACACTGCATGATCCTCAAGCTAAAATAGTCACTGTGGTGCGTATTTTTTGGCATCCAGTGCGCAGACCCCTGCTCATGAGACCGGGTACGTTTTGGCCCATTGGTGTACCAATGACAACACTATTGTGGGGTGGGGAAAGAATAACGTCACTCAGTCCGCCGGGCTGATCGCGAGACCTGTGCTGCCCTGCCAGTCCCCTCGGTGTTGCCATGTGCGATGGTCCTTTCCAGTTTTCTTGCGGAATGGCCCGCTCAGACCACGCCGCATTGTCCAGCCGTGCGCTGCGCCTCAACACAGCGGTCGACATGCCCCAGGTGGGGTTTGGGACGTACCTTCTCAAGAAAGACGCTGTCTCGTTGCCTGTTGAGTGGGCGGTGGGTGCAGGCTATCAACTGATCGACACTGCATGGATCTATGATAACGAGAAGGAGATTGGCGAGGTCCTTCACAGACTGGGGGCGAGGTGCAAGACCCACCCAGACTCTGACCCAACCCCTGAGTGCCACAGGGGGGGGGCGGGTTGAGCTTGGTCTATCGTGGTCCTGCATGCGTAGCTAAGGGGGCGCACTGTGCGCGGTGCCCGCGCTGTGCGAAAAGTCGGCTGTCTTCCACCACCAGTAGCCACGGATCCCAGAGTCCTGAATTCTGCACTCTACAGCCCCTGCTGGTACACCAGTGATGTTTTAGTCTGATGATTGCCACGGGTTCCAGGGTCCTGAATTGTGCACCCCCCATGCTGTTTTGAATTGATCCTGCATGCTTCTGTAGGTGGGTGGTTTTGAGGGGTGTTCCCGGGATAATCAACGGAATAATTGGCGCTGTGCCCGCGCTGTGCCCGCGCTGTGCGAAAACGCCCCCTAAGAAGGCAATGGAACAGTATCTGAGTTTGTACAGACTTCTTATTACGTTCGTCCAGCACAGTGAGGCACGTGTGGCAATGATGGCCCTGTGGCAGGCTGCACCTGAGCATTTGTGGAAGTCTTGACCCTTCGGCAACCAACCCCTGACACAACCCTTCAGCTGTCGATAAGCCAAAGTGCATGTGCGGCCTGCACACTTTAGTGCCGTGGAGTAAGACTTTAGTGCCGTGGAGTGAGACTTTAGTGCCGTGGAGTGAGACAGCAGCGCGGGTTGGGACCCAAAGGGAGGGAAGCGTGCAAACAGAGATGTGTGCCGGCGCCGGCATGAATGGTCTCGTTGTGGCCAAACGGTGTGGTCCAACGGCTCGACGGGGCTCGGAAGGCCACTCAGCGCGTCCCGGTTTGTGGAGCATTGTCCGAAGTCGTGCGGGATAAGAAATGGCCAGGGATGTGAAAGGGTGGAGCGCATCCGCTGGTGGGGGCCTAGCAAGGCCGACCACCGGGCCGCCTTCTGTGTTCAATGTGTGGGCTGTTTGATTGCACTTGTTTCAGGGGGCGCCTGGAGTGCAGTGCGCATGCATTTGCGCACACACAGCAGCTGTTCGGCCGGCAAGTCACACCAAGTACTCAGTTTTTAAAGGATGTGGGGAAGGAAGATGATAATTGCATTTTTCCATTCCAGTTTTAGGAAGCATTTTGTGCTCTCATCTTTTCCCGACCCAGTCCCCTCTTTCTTTTTTCCACGGATGTTACACTACAATATGTTTTGAGTGTTTGGTGTGGGGGCAAAAGCCATCAAAACTTGAGTTTTCAAGGCATAAACGTGAACAACGATGAGGATCTTGTGGACTTCAACAACAAGTATGCTATTTCTTCGTCTTGACATTCTTCATTGTATCTGGCAGCACCATGTCACCACTATCTTCCCGAAAGAAGTATATGATAAGTGGCATGATTAACGACTGTGCTATAAGTTGCTTGGCCCCACTCCATTCTGTCCCATGGTTTAATACCCTCGATTCTACTTTATTAGCGGAACCAGTCTCTAAAAGAACGCCATTTTGTGTTTTTGCATGCCACCTTAGGCCAAGGGATGGTCAATAAAAGGATGCCAATGATGGCCTCACTTTGGGGGCTAGATTTGGAAGCATTTTGGAAGGGGGGCTATTTCGAGCTTTTGCTGGCTACTATGCTTCAAAAGTAGCGCTTAGTGCGCACAGCGCGCGCGCAGTGCTCCCTAAGGGTTCCCGTTTATGGACCAGATGTTCAGGGCTAGAACTAGAACTTGCAGTGCTGTGTACTGTGCAGCAATACCACCCGTGCTGGCACACCGCAACATTTGTACCCCCTCCCCCCCCCTTGCTCCCATGTCCCTTCCCCGGTGGGTGGTGGTGGGTAACTGTCACCTTGGTGGTCACTGAAATTGGGAACGGGGCAAACCTCCACAGTGGCTGTACGTGAGAATTGAACCGGGCTGAGATGTGAGCAGAGGTGGAGCGTCGGGCAAAATGCACCCTCCAAAGCTCCCTCAGCTCTTTTCTCAAGCCTCGTGAGCAGGTACCCAGCGAGGAAACATTTGGGCCCCGAAAGCGCTTGAAACAGCTGACATGGAACTCCAAGGCAAAGTAGTCTTGGGGGTCTCAATACTCCCCCGCCCCCCTGCCATGATGACTGTTTTATGACGGATAGAGGCCAGGTGTCATATCCTGATTGTACATAACGTATCCACGAAGAATCCACAAACTGATGCAGTTTGAATGATGATTGCGCCCCCTGCCCCCTGCCGCGATGACAAGTTGCACTCGGCCCCATCCCACTGATGCCATTTAAGGGCATACATACATTTAAGGGCACACAACGCGGCTGCTGCACAATGGCGGTCACCGGTGAACCCCCCCGCCCAACGGCTGTATTAGGGTGTGGGGTGGGATGGACGCCTTGCAAGGGAATCACCTCGGAGCCGCCAGCTGATGTAATCGTTGCTCGTGCTTCTTTTGCCCCCCCTCCCACCCGCCCACCCACCCACCCTCGCCCTGCGCTGCATGAATCAAGTCAAACGACCGTGTCACTCTCTGGGCTAGCGGCTGAGAGTGTCGGCGGGGGCATTCAGTCCATCGACACCGACCATTGAGCCCCTGTGGGGGGGATCTTTCCTGAGGGTTGTGGGTGAGATGGGATGGACCGACAGGGCGGCGAGGGACCAGAGGGGCATAGGGGAGGCACATGGCATCCGAGCGGAACAAGGTCAGAAGCAGGGAACAGTGCCTTTGAAAAGTGGGGGGCTGCAAAGGGCTTGCAAACCAGCGCTCCTCCCTCCTCCCCATCTTCTCCCAACTCCATCCCATCCCCCGAAGGCATCCGCTCTCCGCGGCACCCTCAGAGATTCCGTGTTCTTGACCACTAAACTCTGGAGGTCTCATCAAGGCCCCGACGTGTTGCCGAAGCTCAAGCAGTCCCTACGCCGCCTTCGCACAGGCCATGTGGATTTGTGGCTGTTGCACTGGCCCGGGCCCGGACAGCACCGGTTCAAGCGGCATCAGGTTGTCTACCACGACTGCTTTGCCTGCGGCGTTGACACTGCGGTGCGCCTGGCGGAGTGTGGCGTGCAACTTGCAGCGGGGGTCTTGCAGGCATCATTTTGACTTCCCATCAGGAAAACGTGTTGTCCCGCTAAGGCGGATCCCAGAGCCGGACGGGCAGTGAGGCAAACAAGAAATGTGAAAAACACTTGTCCGGCGGCTTTGGTGCCACCATGACTATGGACCAAACCCGGCAACCCTTTGTGACGAACTATGCCCGTAGGGCGTGGGGGAGTCGTCCCGAGGGGTCGCCCCCCCACCCCCCCCCCGGTGCTCCCAACACTCCTCTCTGCAATCCGACGCCCAGCATAGCAGTAGACCGAAGCGTTCTGCCGCATTGTACAGCGTAACGGGACCCTAGCAAAGTGGACAGGCCCCAGACTCTGGAACGTTCATTGCAGGTCCCGACGGACTGGACGCCGGCCACTCGCGTCCAGACCTGGAAGGCCATGGAGGAGGTGTACAAGTCGGGGATGGCCAAGGCCATTGGGGTGAGCAACTTCACGGTGGCGCACTTGGAGGAGCTGCGCAGGTCACACTTTGCGCTGTGTTGTCCTTCTCTCTTCCATTTTGCCTCTGCCGCCCTTTGGCGTTCCGGTGTTTCTTCTTTCGCCCAGTCTCACGCACACTCCACTTTTATGGGTTTGCTGTCCGGGACCTCTGTTTCATCACCCAGACACTTCAGGCTCCGAACAGTGGGACGGGGAGGTCTGAGGTGTTCGTTGCCCGCGTCGGCAGCTTTTCAGGCTGTCACTTTAACTTGTGTATCCAGTTGGGTACCGCCTTTGAAAGACTGAAAGACCACCCAAGGTGCCCCGCAACTGACAGCGGTTGCCCTTCGATGTCTGTGGGTCGCCTTTCAGCCGGAATTGATCACTTTCCAACCGCCACAACGCACATGTACCCCGGGCTCCCATTGACCTCCCCGACATCCTCCATCTCCAACCATTTCCCCCATGCCCCCCCCCCCCCATTTCCCCCACCTTTCCACCCATTTCCCCCCCCCATTTCCCCCACCTTTCCCCACCTTTCCCCCCATTTCCCCCCCATTTCCCCCCCATTTCCCCCATTTCCCCCCACTTTTCCTAGGAGCCGGGCACTTTTCGGGTACCTTACCGGGCGCTTTCAGGCCTGTACCCGAGCATGGGTCATCTACCATGATGCGGTTACCAACATTTTGGCATATGGCATCCTTCAAATGCAAGGAAATTTTTCGTACCAGGGAAATTTTTCGTACGTCTCTCTGGGACGGTAAGGAAGGTGCCAACACAGAGCGTTTTCAGGGATCGGTGTCATTGTTCAGGGGGGGGGGGAAAAATGCGATTCGCATTTTTTCGCATTTTCCGCATTTTTTTTCGCATTTTCTGGGCAGGTCCCTTAGTGTAATGTTCAAGAGGATACATTCAAGTGGCATTGTGTAGTTCAACTAAGGGTCCGCAGCGGGGTGTGGAGCACAAAGAGATCGCGGGTGCCCTTCTGAGCTCCTTAGCCACTGCGCAGATTCATCCAGACCGCATCAACTTTGTCATTTCCGACGAGGGAAGCACCGTGGTCGCCGCTGCAAAGCACGTGTTGCAGCATGTTTGGAGGAACGCCCGGTGGTTTTTGTGTTGGAGTCACAAGCTAGCTGGCATTGGTGACATCCTCCGGAAGCACGACGTGTTCTCCATGATCAATCTTCTTTATCGCTCATCTTCTCTGGTTAAAGTACCAATGCATTCTGCCCGCCGACGCCGCTGGCGAGAGCGCTCTGGCTTGGAGACGGTCCCTCCCAATATTGGAGATACGAGATGGACATCGTGGCGAGATGGTGCTGATTGGTATTGTGAAAATTGGGAGGCGTGGAAGGACTTTGTGGTTCTGGATGCTGGAAAGACGAAGCGCAACGAGGAGAATTTGTCCCTTATGCATGAGATTCACGATTGCATCACGAAGCAAGGAGTGAATTGTGTCGTACGGTTGGCTTTCATCACGGATCACACTTCCGTGCTCATGGCTGCCATCAACTTGGCGCAATCCGATGGACCACCCGGATTGGGCACCCTGTGGGCTTGGGAAGGCTTCCGACAGCCGCCAACGTATTTGTACGGGCGGTTAAGCTATCCAACTAGGGGCGAATAGTCGGGGGCAACGAACCGCGAAACGCATCGATACGCCAAGCTCACTGGACTGGGCACCCTGTGGGCTTGGGAAGGCTTCCGGCAGCCGCCATTGTATTCTTACGGGCGGTTAAGCTATCCATTGAGGGGCGAATAGCCGGTTGCTTCAATGGGGTATGGGGCGGAGGCAGTATTGGGGCTCTGCTGCTTCTTGCCGAGGGTGTAACGCCCCTCCTCCTAAACCACAGTAGAAGGGTGAGACTTCCCTACCACGCTTTGCATGTTGAGCCGGGGCCGTAGTCTTCACATTGATGGAGCGATGGTGTCAACAGATCAACATGCGTCTTGATAAACATAGGGGTTTTGGGAGTCCTATAGCATTTTAGCAAAACCGCATTTTATGCCGCATTTTTTCTCGCATTTTCCGCATTTTTTCCGCATTTTTCCGCATTTTTTTCCAATCCCGGCGACCGCATTTTTCCCCCCCCCCTGCATTGTTACCTCATTCGTGCCCACTGCGTGTACCATAGGGGGGGGGGGGTATGTGGGCATATTCGGAAAGCCCTCGAAAAGGGCTATTTGGGACACTTGGGTCTGCATGTTGTACTGACGGTATGTTTGAGATTTTTGTCTCTTTTGGACGTTACCTGTGTTGTTTGCTACCTGATTTTGTCAACAGGCAGTCACCATGTCTGTGTACAAATTCTCGCCACGTGCTGTTGCATCCCCAGATGCACCGCAGAAGCCTTTGGTTCGCCAAAGAGCACGCTCCGGGGGTGAAAAGTGGGCGCAGATTAGTGGCATGGCCACCCCCAACACCGCAAAAAGGCCTCGTACACGCGGATCACAGCAACCTGCATGCAACCACGAGGAACAGCAGATTCTATCCGCTTCTGAGGTCGCTGCTTTTGCAGCACAGTTTTTGGAGAAAAAGTCTCGGCCTTTACCGTACAGATTTCAAAATGCATACACATACCCCCCCCGAGATGACGACATTGGCATCAGGCCAAAGGTTGAGAAAACCCTGCCGAAATGCGAATTTGCTCTGTGTTGGCACCTTCTGGATGTCCCAGAGAGATAGAGCATCTGCAAAGTGGAGATGAGATGCAGTGTCAACTGACACTGTGTTCTCTGTAGGCACTCATGACTGTCCACGTTCGCAGCGGAAGACCGTACGGTCGATGGATGTACCATGCTTTGTGTCTGATCAGCTGCGCCAAGCAACAGCGAGGGGCCTTAGACCAAAATTCCCCTTCATCTCTAAAGAGTGGTATCAAATTGTTGCCCCTAATCTTGGCCCCAGAGAAAACCGCCTCAATTTTTTCCCTTGACGGTACACAAAGCGGGGGCGAACGAAGGAGCGGGTCCGCAGGTGTGCAAGCACATGCCAGCTCTAGCTGGGCGCACCGAATCCATCCTCTTCCATGAGTAGGGGACCATCACCGGAGGAGGCTGCCTGCGCATGGCCCGGCGGAGTCGCACTGGCCGGAGTCGTAGGGCGATCTACCTGCAGTGCCTGTGGCCCGGGTACCTCACCAGAGGGCAAGGCCCCAGCACATGTGTTACTGCCACGTGTTTGCACAGCTAATCGGCACATGCGGAATCCTGCCAGACTCCAGGCAGCCAGAGCAACACCACGCTCATATGTGGGAGGAAGCAACAGTGGGTATGGCATGTACTTGATGTGCGCCCACCTACTGCAAGGCAAACCCCGGGCCTCCTGACACATGGGGTGCCGTCATGCAACTGCAACGCTGGTGCAGTTAAAAATGCGCCCGGTGAGCCAATCCTGGTGCACCACGCCCTTGAAACGGTCATGTCCCCTTGGTGCACCTACCGCCATCCGCGGTCCTCCAACATCCGTCGGTCACATTGCAAGTGCCATCGGTATCCCTTCATCCGCCATCGGTCCTTTCCCCAAGATTTGTGTCGCAGACAGTGCCGTTGCTGTGAAAGATTGCCCTGTGTTTCGCTCCAAATTTTCTGCGAATGATACCCTGGGGTCCTTGCCTTCGAAGCCCAGAACCTGCTCCGCTGCGTCTCTGCTATTCACGTCAACACAGTGCTGTCACGCGGGGAAACCTCATCTTCACAGGCACTGCTCCATCGTCCCGGCCGTGAATCAGGTTGAAGTACATCCGCTGCTGGTCCAGAAAGAGTTGCGGGAGTACTGCAAAGCACGGGGCATCGTGATTCAGGCATATGCCTCTTTGGGCAACGGGAGCCGCGTCCTGATCAATCACGAACTGGTATGTGCAAAGGGGATGCGGTTACCCCTAACCCCTCCGTTAAAGCTTGGGAAGTCGGGCTTTCAACTTCGGGAGGGGGGGGGGGGTTGTTCAATACAGCCCCCCAAGACCCGGGGGGAGGGGGGGTTCGGGAAAAGGGATCGATTGACAGGACCGTTGATCAGGTATTTTGAAATCTGGCGCCGAGGCGCTGACATATTTTTTGAGCGTTGAAAATGATCTTTTTTTTTCACCAAATACATGGCAAATGGATGCCTTTTGTTAGCCCCCTCGACGCGCTGATTCCAAAGGTCCCATTTTCATTTTTTTTTGCCGAATTTGGGGCCGGGTCACCTCCGGGGCCCGGGGGTCAGTCTCGGTAGGATTTTTAGGGGCCGCGTCAATTGCGCCCTTTTTGGTGGCGGGGGAGGGGGTCTAGCCAGAGCGCTGTATCGAACCTTCCCCCCCCCCCCGAAGTTGAAAGCCCGCCCCCCCAGTCCATTTGGTTGCGTTGCAACAATATACGGCGTCTGGACCAAGGGTACCCGGTTGCGATACACCGCTCCGCCATGAGTAGATCCGCAGGTCTCAGGCACTCCAGAGACCGAGGGTCCGAACTGAGGCTTGACATCGGAACGGGATGTGCCGTCCGGTTGGGTACCACGTCTGCGTGTGGGTCAGCGTGTTGTGCGGCCTCTGTGTGTCGTTGCTCAGACGCTGTGTCTGGGAGCGTGGGCTTGCTTTTTGCCTCAAGGCCTGCGCGTCACGCCACAGAAAAACTTTCCTCGGGGGAAAACGAAGTTTAGCAAAGATTCCGGAAAATTTGAGGCCGACTGTAGGTCCACGCTTTTTTTTTTTTGGCGTCTGAACACCCCCCCCCCCCGCCGGGGGTTAGGGTGTCCGCCACACGAGGCAATAGCCTGGAAGATGGAGCGGCAACGCTGCGGTCAACTTGGGGGGCGGGGGCGGGGGCATCGGGTGGGAGAGGAGTGCACCCAACAGCAGTCTCGAGGGGAAGTAGGGGTTGGGGGGTGGGGGGCTTGGGAAGACCCCAACGCACATCGTCATACTGATCACTGCCCTGGTCCTTCAGATACGCATGCCACACAGCCTTTGCCACTGGCGGTGGTGAACTCGCCCCCACCGCATTGAGTCTGGGCCGTGCACGTTTTGTTTCCCCTCGGAGCTGCACGGCACCACGAACCAATGCCGGGGGGGCGGCCAACGATCAAAACACACGAAAGCCAAAAGGGCGTTCAGAGGGTAAAGATAGCCCTGGCCCTCCTGCAGCAGCCGACTCACAAACGCAGTTGCCGGTGGCCTGCAACAGGCATTGCCTGGGGGTGTCTGCCGGAGCTGCCACCCCTCGGGTCAGTACGCGATCGGGACCGCTAATTCTGCGGCGCCTGCGTCGCGCCCTGCGGCGCCCGATTTGGGTAATTATCAGAGAACATGGGAAGTTGTTCCTTTTGTGAACGGTACTTTTGAATGGGGAGCGGTCAGCGCAACATTTATGTCCGTTTTGAGTATTGTGCCTCGCCATTGTCCCCGTGTGACCTACTTCCCTCACCCAAAAATGGAGGAAATCAATGCACTGCCATTTACCCCACAGCTAACTGCCCTTACCCTGCGGCGCGCCCGCCGCGCGCACGAAGCATTTCCATAGCCTGCCCCCCCCCCCCCCCCTCTCATCTTCTCTCACGCCGTCGGGGCCACACACCTGTGCCTGCCTCGGGGATGGGCCCAGAGTCAGCGCCGTGTGCTCTGCTGATATTCTTTCTGCCTCAGGTGGGCACCATCGCTGCGCGGCACCACAAGACCCCGGCGCAGGTGCTGCTGCGGTGGGGGCTGCAGCACGGGATGGCGGTGCTGCCGCGGTCGTCACAGCAAAGCCACATCGCCGACAACATTCTTCTCGAGGACTTCTGCTTGAGCCCGGAGGACATGGCCCTTCTCGACGGCCTGAGCGCCGGACGACGGTTCTGCTGGAAAGGGGTCGACCCGGCCACGGTCCCTGTCGGTTCAGAGGCAGACAAACCGCAGGGGCCTGCTGCACCGCCGGACTCTGATCCAGGAATTCAGTCGGAGTCGCAGGGCAAGCGGAAGCCTGGCACACGGAAGCGGTCGGGCAATGAAGCGTCTGCAGCAAAAGCCAAGCGGACGAAAACAGACCCCTCAAAGTGAGGGACCCTTGGCTCAACCCCTGAAATGTCGCCGCTCGGACCATCAACATCGTGCGGGCCTGGGGCGCCTCCAGCCACGCCCCCCCCCCCTCCTCCCCCGCCCCCCCTCACCCGACAAGGAGCCTGCGCAAGTGCCTACAACGCTGGTGACCTGGCAGCAGTATAAAAACCCTCAGGATGGTAGCTTTGTGGGCGAGGGAGCCCACTTGCATTGCCCGTGGACAGAAGGAGGCTGCGAGTAGCTTGGCGAAAGAGAGCGCAGACGGCCACACAGAGGGGCGGCGTGAACCACGTGCCGGTATGGTCGTTGTACCTCAGCTTGCAATGGTGGAACCTCAATAAACCTCGCTGCTGGCGAGGCCTGGGTGACTTGGAGACTCATCTGTTGGGTTGTTGGGGATTATTTGTGAGCCGGGCACAAGACGTGGCCGCAGACTTGCACATTCAAGTTCACAGATTGACCGAGCAAATCACGCACTCCTTCCAAAGAAGGGAACGAAGAGGAGGTGGCACCAACCGTTTTGGAGGTGCTGTGTCGCTCTCCTGAAAGGTGACGACACTGCCTCGCCCACAGCCCCAAGGC
The DNA here is from genome assembly GCA_964036045.1 of Eutreptiella sp. 'Long Island Sound 2002'. Lineage (NCBI taxonomy): Eukaryota > Euglenozoa > Euglenophyceae > Eutreptiales > Eutreptiaceae > Eutreptiella > Eutreptiella sp. 'Long Island Sound 2002'. The sequence continues at coordinate 60,456,813 of OZ038387.1, forward strand.
AGCAACAAGTCGCACGTGTGTCAAAGGAGGTGAGATGCGGCGTTGCCATTGAGCCAAATTCAGCACAGAATTCAGCACCCCTGCGCCCTTTGAAGAAGAATCCAACGATCTGTACACGAGATTTTCGGCGGAGAAGGAGGCGGAGAAGAGGGCCGAGGCAGATGAGGCACGGGCCAAATACCTGTGGTCTTGTGGCCACTCACGAGCATCTGTCTTGTGTGCTTCACGCGCGTGCCATCGCACTGCCATGGCACAGCCTTCCAATCGGGGGGAGGGGGGGAGGCTTGTGCTTGAATCGGAACAAGGGAAGGAGGAGCCCCCCCCCCCCGGGCCCGGGGGGGGGGGGGGGGCGGTGGCCTCGTTCGTCCGCTGTTTATTGGGGTTTGTTGGGGCTGTGGGAACGCTCATTCTGAGGCGCGCATATTGGGTGAGTATCATGAACGCAGGTAAATTGTACCCTTTGTGAACCGTACTTTTGAATGGGGGGTGGTCATCGTAACATTTTTGTCCGTTTTGAGTATTGTGCCGCATCATTGTGCCGGTTTGACCTACTTCCTTCGCCCAAAATTCGAGGAAGATTAATGCAGCTGATAACCCTTACCCTGCGGCGCAGGAAGCGTTCCCTGTGTGTGCCCCGGTGCCCCAGGCCCTGGTGGCCGGACGGGGGGAGTCACAAAGGCCGCCGGTGGAGGCATTGCTCGTGTGGCCTCAGGGCCCCTCAGGGCAACCGATGAGTGCGCAGGAATTTCCCCCCCCCCCACATTTCCCCATTTTCACCCATTTTCCTCCATTTGTCGTGAATGGTAAAAGGGGATTGCTCCCCCGGACTTGTGTATATTCTATAATTTTATATTCTACAATTATATGTACATTCTATATATATTTCTATATGTGTGTGTGTGTGTGTGTGTATGTTTATGCTCAGAATGAAACAGGGAATTTACTAATGATGTCGCCGCTCGATCCATCAATATCGTGCGGGCCTGGGGCGCCTCCAGCCACGCCTCCCCCCTCCCCCGCCCCTCCTCACCCGACAAGGAGCCTGCGCAAGTGCCTACAACGCCACATTCAAGTTCACAGATTGACCGAACAAATTAAGTACTACTTCCAAACAAGGGAACCAAGCCCCCTGCCCACGCCGCGGGCTGGGGTTTTGGAACCGAACTGAGCATTCGCAGCTCAAAAAACGTTGGTGCTGCATGGGCAAATGCGTGCAATGTGATATGAATCAGTGCCCGCCCATCAGAGGGCAACTGTACGTGTACGCCATTCCCACTGCATATGCAGAGGCCCAGTCCATCCATTCATGCATTAGTGCACTGGTAACCATGGTACACATGAAGTGGGGCCATTTTTGAAGCGTATGTCTGGGACGATGTACACCAGACACCACCTGAACCTTTGTCTGCAAGCACACCTACTTTGGTCCAGTGCGCCCTGCTGCCGCAATACATGTCCAAGTACCGGGGCGGGAGGGAGGGCAGGGCAACCAGGGATGAATAAACCAGCCCCCAGGCCAAACTTGTGGTCACATTTGCCTCTAATGTGGCATCCCCAAGGCGCTTGCTTGGCACTACTTGCATCGGCTTCTCTCCGCATGTATCGAAAGCCGCAAGGATCCAAATTGGAGCACCTCATGAGACAGAGGGTGGGCCTAAGGCATCCAGACAAGACAGACCTGTCGCTACCCCTGGCCCACTGTGGACACGAATTGTCTGGCCTGTTGATCTGACAACCACTGGCTCCGTCTCAAGTCGCTTCGTCAGATGAATCCTCTTTTTGTGCTTGTCTTTATATACAGCATGCGTTGCAGCAACAAATGCGCTTCGGAGAGCATTCCAACAGAGATATGGTTCCGTCCCCGGGGGGGGGGGGGGCTGGGCCCGGTCCTTGTATGAGACACCCCCCAGCCCCCCCCTCCCCCCCCCGGGTTTTGAGAGATAGTGGGTTGGGGGCATGGCGCCAACAGCGCCCCCTTTTTTTAGTAGATGCTTCCTTTTCATCAAACCATCACTGCTTTTGCCCAACGGGAGCTTCAGTCGAAGCACGCCCGCCGAGACTCCTCCTCCTCCTCCTCAGAGGGGGAGCTTTTCAACGACCTCTAAGCAGAAGTCCATCCATTTTTTCTTTTAACCCCCAACTCTAACCAAGCCTCAGGAATTTTCCTCACAAACTAACCGGGGGGCGCGGGGGAAGAAGGGGGAAGGGGGAAGGGGGGAGCGGGGATGGGGTAGGGGGGATGGGGTAGGGGGGAGGGGGGAGGGGGGCAACACGGCCACCCTTAAGACTTTCTTCTCGGCAATGACGAGAAAGCACTATTATCGCATACATACCTCCATACCCCCAAACCCCCAGACGCACATCCCTCCTGGAGGTATGCATGTGGTAGTCGTGGGTCGCGCGCAAGCCCCCCACCTTGGGAACCCCCCCCCCCCCCCGCGCGGCCGAAATCCCCCCCCATACACCCCCCAGCCGACCCCCCCCCCCCCAAGTTTTGACAGATAGTGGGGGGGGGTGTCGCATCAGGACCGTTGGTAGTCGCCCCCCCCCCCACCCCCCGGGGTTCCGTCCAAGGCTCCCAGAATCCAACAATCATTGAAGCTAGTCCTACATTTCAGCTTTTCTGCTCAAATGTTTGAAAAGTCCCAACCAATAGCAAGGATCCTTCTGTTCGAAGGTTCAATCTGTGGAGGGCCCATATGATACCATGGCTTAGGCTCCTGACGAGCCGCGTACCCAGTCACAAGCCATTGCATCATCAATTTGCCATATCGGTTCATAGCTCACCAGAGGCACAAATTGTATCTCGACCAGCATACCTGGTTTCTACATCCCCAGAGACAGATGTTTCGGCATGGGGTGGTTCGACACAGCAAAGAGAGTGACAGATAGCCCTCTGGAATCACGTCTTTTTTCGGTGGGGAGATAAGTAGGCGACCTGCCATCAAATACACAACACATGTTGTACGATATGCCTTCCTTGTCATCTCTTAGCATCACTGCTTCCTACGTCGACCCAAAAGTAGCGTGCCGGGCGCGTGCTGGGCAAACACTCCCCCAGGGATAGGTCTAGTAGTCTCAAGACTGCACGAGATGGTGAGATTTTGCAATGAGTTTGCTTAGGAATGTGACACAAGGGGGGCATCAGCGTACTGTCGTTTGTCACATTTTGCATCCTTCTTGTATTGTGACCGACGCTGCTTTGTGTGCTACCACACTCGTTGCACACGACTGCCGGCTGTACAGTCTTGCACTAATGGACCCCATAGCCCCACAGCTTCGAACAAAGACCTTCACGACACCGCCAGGGCATTCCAGCTCCGCGACGCCAAATCACAGCCGCACGGCCTTACAGCCTCACAGTGCTGCATTTTTTAAAGGCATATGGGGGACTCGTTGTCTGATCTCTCTTTAGGTCTCCATCAGTTTTGTTCCACAGTGCGCTGTTGGATGTCCAATGCCTCAAGCAGTGCGCGCACGGATTCCCCGATGCTGACGCCCAGCCATGTCCCCAGTTCTGAACGACGGGGACCCTCACCCGATTCGAACGCTTTGATGAGGCACCAACAGGTCTGCGAGGGCTTGGATACCGTACGCAACTCCACCGACATCCTGCTGCGCGTCGCTAGGAGTCAGCCTCGTGCCAAGGACCCAGCCCATTCACATACAACTCAGCAGGAGACAACTGCGAGGACCTCCGACGTTCCGGGCATATCTCTCCGTCTCCGTGCAGAATGCCACGCGTTGTCGGGCCCCCATTTCTTCTTCTGTCCTCATTCTTTTGCAGGAGGAGTTAGAAAGATTGACGGGCCTCATTCAACAGGATGACAGGGTTGATGCTGCCACACAGGTATGTGGCATGTTCTTTTGGACACACACACACACACACACACACACACACACACACACACACACACACACACACGACTCCAGGCGTATGGGGAGTAGAGATGGGCGCAGAGGCAACGGTCTAAGCAGGCACAGAAGAAAGCCAGACGCGACAGGGCGCAGGGCGCCAAGCCGCAACGCAACCCAGCGACGCCGGCGGACAGGAGGCGGTGCCCGGCAAAAGGGGGAGCCAAGCGCTCTGCGCTGCACTACGGCACGGACTTCTATGCGAAACCCACAGTACCGGACGGCAGGAGGCACCCCCCCTTTCGAGTGGTGGACATGGGGCCAGAGAATGGGAGCCAGGAGCCACATACCATACGCTTCACACCACAACACGCGCGCACACGGCAACGCAGGCCGGAGACACACAAGCGGCGGCGAAAGACGTGGGTGTGCGAGGCACACGGACACCCACCGTGCAGAGCATGCGCGCTGGCGCACAGGGGAGTACGGTACTGCTGTGCCCGAGGGCACCAGGGGCACCCGCGGGTGCCTGCGATGTGCCCCCCTGCCGCGGGGCGAGCCCCCACCCCACTGCGCCGCCTGGGGGCGCGCAGAGCCAGCCAGAGGACACCGGGTCGGGGGGAGGGGGGACAACCCCCAGCCCCCAAGAGACGCGTCACGCACACGCCGTTGAGGGGGGGGGGGGGCACGCACCAGGGGCGCCCGGCGCCCAGAGCCAGCCCCACCACTGGCGCACGGGGACGAAGCGACGGAGGGGAGAGACACCTCCCCGGGGCGGCCCGCCGGGCAAACAAGCACGCCGGCCGGAGCGGCATGGGCGTGCAGGCACTGAGGTCTCATAACCCTGAGCCGCCAGAGGCTCTGGCCTAGGCAAGGGTGACGACACTCAAGGGGGGCCAGTGCAGTCATGATGATTCTCATCAGACATCCTCTTTGGCACAGGCCCCCTCCGCTGGGCACCCACCCCTGGACCCATGCAGGCCTTCCTCTTTAATATGGTATCCCCCCCCCCCACACACACACACACGCACACACACACAGGGACAGGTCGATGACTGTCGGTTGTAATCTTCACCTACCCCGGACTGCCTAATCTGCCCGATGATTGTGCCCACTGCCTCATCGCCTTTTGAAGTGGCGCCTCTGATCTAATACGCGCGCGCATGCACACCGGTGCAGAATATCCACAGAGGGAATCCAAGCAGTCCAACAAACATGCTGTGGCTAGGATTGCCTGAGGAGATAGTCCGAGACACAGACACGCGTGGGCCATGCGTCGCGCACTGTGTACTTCGTGATTCAACACCCTAACCCCACGGGGGTTGTTGCATTTGCAGCACACACACACCACTGGAGGGACCCACAACCGGTGGATCTTGCTGCAACGTAGGATTGCTATCAGGGCAGACACGCTGTGCATATTGGGCGTAGTCCCCGCGCCCCCTGCATGACAGCGTGGTGCCCCATCTTCGTGGAAGAGGGCGCAGGATGGCTGTCGTCGGGTACGGAGGCGTTGAGCCCATCGCACCCTCACTGGCTAGTCCCCAGAGAAAACACATTAGTTCGACGTGGTGCGGTTTGGTGGGGCAAGTTGTATTTTACCCGGAACATCCCGCAGGAAAAGTGGATCCCTGAAAAGTCAGTGGCACCGATTGTGCCCAAACCTGCACCCAAACGTGCAAAGCAGCCCAAAGCGCAGCCTGCTGCACCCAGCTCGTCCATCCCTGTCGCCAATACGGAACATGTGCGGCAGTTCAAGACTTTTTGGGACCGTAGGAGGCAGTTTTACACTGTTCCTGTTCAGAAGTAGGTGCAGCGGAAAAAATGATGGATGGCTGCAGTGCGTTGAGATTTCTGCTTGTATCATGTGCCTCACATGATGCGCATCAATGCGTGTCAGCGTGGACGCCTTTGGCAAACAGCAGCAAGCAAGTGCCTGGCCGTGAATTGTGCACCATATGGGCCAATAAGCTTTTGTCTGCTTTTGTTGGTGTTGGTCTGCGGTGGTGTCCACCCTCCCCCCCCCGGGGTGGAATGGGGGTGGAACCGTCACTTGGCGACAGTCCTCCCCCCCCCCCAAGGTGGGGGTTAGGGTGTTCTCTGGGGGGGGGGGGGGCAAGGGGGGATGAGGGTACTCACCATGCGCTGGCCCATTGGACGTTAAATGTAGAGGCTTAGTGTCCCAGCGATGGACAACCATCGTAACGCAAGGGACCATGGGAGTGGACCACCGACCCTGAGCCGCGGTCCGCTATGCGCTCCATTCGAATTCCAGGGACCCACCCGGTGGCCCATTTCAGGACATCTTTCTCAGGTGTTCAGGTGTCCTGTGCCCACCACACGAGTGTCCCCTACGGCAGTCTGTATTCTGTTTCTCTTTTGTCCGTCTGTTGCCCAGGCCATATCCGACGTGCTGTTTGCCCACAACCGTCTCCCCTTTCGCAGATGCTCGTGATGATGCTCCAAGTGCAGAACTCCAACCTCATCCGCCGTCTAAATCTCTACCGCAAAGAGGCCCAGCAGCTGCGGGCCCTGGTGCGATCTGAGGACGGTACCCCTCGAGACACAGACGCTCCGCTCGTGCCTTTCGTTGAGCCCCCCGATCAGGTGTGCGGCAGATGGGCAGTTTGTACGCCCCGTAGCGCCTTTGCGGCTGGTTTGTGACGCGGCCCGTGTCCAGTGCCGCATGCTCCTTGACGCCAGAGCTTCGGATGTGTGGGTTACCCGCCGCTGCACCACGCTCGCCTCCCTTCCCGCTGCCCGCCAAGCACTTGTTTTGAGAACCCTCCCCCCTCCCCCCTCCCTCTCCTGCACGTACCCGCCGTGCTGCACGGATCAATGAAATGCACTGAGGCACCGAGGCACTTCACGGACTAACGAAAGTGTCTGTGGTGGGGACGTTCAGTCCATCGGTAACGCCCTTTCAGTCATGTCCCTCCTGCACCTGTGTAAACCAATCAATACCTTGTCAGTTGGCACGGCCGATCGGGTGCCATGGTCCGCAGCCGCCGACCGCTTCTCTTTCAATGGATGTTGGATCACCTGGAATACCCCGAAGAGCAATGCAGAGACACGAGGGCAGGATTGTTGCGCCCACTCGTGAAATGATCGCCCACGCCTACTGTAACATACTTTGAAACTGTGACCCGTAGTGGAATATCCCAACCAAGAATGGGGCCAGTTGTGATGTGTGTCTGCAGCCATCGCTTCATGGACCAATGGCTGAAGGTGTCAAGGCGGGGACATTCAGTCGCTCAGAGCCGACCATTGATCCCCTGCCCGCCACGGGGGCGCAGGTCGTGGTACAATGGCACGCAATGGGATCAACATTCCACTCTGACACGCAAAACTGTGCTTGTGCTCCCCGGCTGTTGAAAGATGCTGGCTCCCGTTGCTTCTACACCTCTTTTGGGGGTGCTCTTTGTGTCGGTGACCCTTGCCAGGCAAATGCCTGTGGCCGGGAGAGGAAAAGGCCAACAAGGGCCATGGATGCACTGGCAATGCACTGCATGCGTGTGACACGCCACCCATGACCCAGTCCCCTTTTGTCCCAACACCCACCCAGAAAGGGGGGGGGGGGGTTCGCCGCCATCCCCGTGCCCCACCTTCGTCGTACCCGTCCCCCTCTGTTTTCTCTATTCTTCTTCCCCCTCCTGCAACCTCGGCCCAATGGAGCCCAGTCCGCACTTTCCACAGTAAACCCTCCAAACTTCATGGTCTGACAAATTGCTGATTGTTGGCCTGTCAGTGCTGGCAGGGGAGGTTGGCGCCAAGGGCATAATGCCGCAATCGTGCAATGGTCCTCTCTCCCTCACAAACTTGCAGCCCCCGTCGCAGCCAGAAAGCAGCGGGAAGCTGTTTACGGCCATGCGGTAGTCTTTGTTGTCATCAAGGAAGTCAAGGGGCTGTATGCATGTAGACAACAAGCAGAAATCAGATATGCAGGAGGTTCTTGCTCTGACATGTCGTTTTCGACAGTCCGTGGGCCTCACCAATGGGGGGCGGCCCAACCCAAGGACGCCAGTGTGGCCATACAGGCTCAACCGGGATACCTGGTAAAAATGGTGAAACCCCCCGACAATGCGTGTCACACACACACACACACACACACACACACACACAGGTCAATAAAGTGGATGTGCCACCCATGGTGCGGGCCGCGGGGAGTGCGAACAAGGAGCATGCACAAGAGGCGCGAGAAACGACCGTGGACTTACTGGAGGCCGACGACGATGAGTCAGTGCAAGTGGATGGCTTGGTGCCACCGAGCTTTGTAGAGTGGCGATTGAAGGGCGTGAAAAAGGCATGGTTCGCAGAAATGGTGCCCACAGACAAGCAGGACGTAGCGGTCTGGCCAGCCCTATGGAAAACCAACCTCCCAACCATCACACACGAGTTCATCTACAGAGTACCGTGGAAAAAGCTCCAGGTTCGTCAACGGGTGAAGTTGGTCAAGGATATAGAGGACACATGTGTATGGTGGGAGCGCAAGAGACCGAGTACCATTTTGTGAAGAGCTGCCCCATGGTGCGGCTACCGTATGCGGCATGCAGAGACGTGGCCACACTGGTGGTGGCAGGTACGGACATGGGACGCTAGGTCTCCAACGACCCCATCATAGCGCTGACAAATCCCACAAGCCTGTGCCTGTGGTGGGGACTACATCGGTTGTGGACATTAAGGTGCCAAACGGTAGTGCGGGGCATGTGGTGCGGGGCATGGGTACTCTGAGTCTGAGTGTCGTGATAACGTTGGGAGTCACCTTCTCGGAGGCAAGAGCATGGTTTAGCAACACGGAGCAGCGGGAGGCAGCCCAAACGGCGGAGACTCTCCATGGGGTTCTGTCAGCACAGACAACATATGCTTGGGGAAGACCTAGCAATGAATGAGGCCAGGTCTAGAGCCTTGAGAAGAGCAGTAGCGACAGTGGGGCAGCAAGAGGCACAAGAGAGGCGTACTAAGAAGAGAAGACAAGAGAATGCTTGACAGCGCAAGCGCAACAGGCAGCGGACACAAAGGGACGCCTGGGCTTAGGTGTCGCAGGAACCAGAGCAATGGGCTTCAGCCCTCATGGCGGCACACCACCAACCGCCCGCAGGGGTGGTAGCAGAGCGGGCAAGAAACGATGAGCCAATGGGTACATCGGACGTGTACGAACAAGGAGAAATGGCGCCTACGGGGCGTGTACAGTGGTCGCTGGGTGCACCCATATGGCTACATCAGACGAAAATGAGGTCAACTACATGGACCGGGCACAATCCGGTTTGGAAGGGGAAGAGCTAATGGATTCCGAGGAAGTGTGCGAGCAGTGGTTGCCAGGGTGCACTCATATGGTCACATCGGATGACGACGACCAGTTAATGGCGAGTGGTACGCACACACACACACACACACACACACACACACGCAAGCACGTCCGATGCAAAGGGTCTCAAGGAGTTCCTACAAGACATGTCAGATGTGGAATCAGTGCCAGATTTTCTCTTGGGCGACGAGGCAAAAGGGCGTGAGAACACGAGGGGTAAAAAGGCAGGCAGCCGTGCAAGCATCAGAAAGTGATTCAGGCAATGACAGGCCTATATTTATCCGCCATAGGCGGCAGCAATTGCGCAATGCGCCAATGGACATACCGGACCCTGAGCCACACTAGAGTCAGACAGGCTGCCGAGACACAGTGTATTTATGTGACCCACGAACCGGCCCCACTCTGTACTCAAATGCACTCAAAGTATATACAAAGTCACCTCAAGAACTGCCACAGGCATGAACTGAATTTGAGTGAATCACCCCCGTTGCGGGGCAATTGGCACACACACACACACACACACACACACACACACACACACACACACACCAATTTGTATCGTATCTACTTCACACTCCTCTTTGTAGCTATGCTGCCATGCCCCTGCCCTGCGTCTAGGGGGCGTGCGGGCGTGTCCCATGAACACTGGTTGGGTACCACATTGTGTGACCTTTTGTGCGGCCAGGCCATTCGGTTGAGGGCAAGGGGGGTGTAAGACGTAATGAAAGTAAGTGAAGCGAAAGTGTAGGTGGAACCTTTGGTAGACTTGACCACCTTTCAAGAGCTGCTGCATTGCAAGCACTCAAAGGCACGGGATCGCGGAACGTGCCAATCGAGGCCTGGCAGAGCGACCGCACGTGACGGCGGATGTGTACTCGGCAGCGCCAGCAGTGCAGTACCGTTTCTGCAGCGTCTTGCCCCAGAGCCGTGCACATCCGAACTCTGGGCCTGACGCCGTACCTTCCACAGCCCACACACTCCCCGCCCTAATCCCCGCACACGTTCTTGTGCCTCCTTCTGCGCATGTGCCTGGACCCCGCGGGCCGTTCTGCACGCTGCTCCTCTGCAGGAGGCGCGGCAGGAGCCCACAATCACGAGCTGCAAACGAGTGCACTTTTATGAAGGGGTGGACCATTGCATGCACCGTCTACGCGGGTCCCTCTTCGACTTGCGGCGGGAGGTCAAACGGCAGATGGAGAAGTCTTGTGATTTTATTGCAAGTTTCAAACAGCCGCTGGCTCAGTGCATTGCCGACATTGACGATGACATGTACGCCCTGTGCCAGGACCTGGCGAAATGCAAGGTTGCCATGTGCCCGTGTGTGGTCCGGTCCCGGTGTGGTTGCACAGAGCTCGAAAGGTGATCCATCGGGGTCCACAGTGTGTATGACAGTACCCAGCCCACTCTTCGCACGGCTAGGCGACGTTTTGCCCGGCCAATCGATATTTTGCGTGGCCAACCGACATCTTAGACCGCAAAACCAAAATACCCCCCCCCCCCCTTTTTGCCCTTTTTGGGTGCTGTCGCAAAAACTTTGCGAAAATAAAATCCACAACACCCGACGCAAAAATCAGGATTCCGCGAATCATTAATATTTGTGCGGTATTTCGGGGCGTGTTCTCTGTCTGAGGACCAGTCGCCGGCACGATAACTTGTGTTTGCAACCTTCAGTGTCAGCCCTTGGGGTCTTTAGGAGTGTGCGGGGGCCGAGCCTCTACTCTGGGCGCTGTTCGTGTGGCTCCTCCGAACTGCGGGGTTTGTTGCACCCGGGGCCATGGGTGCAGGAGATATGTCCCCTGGCCCCTCGACTGGTCAGGGTCACTCCCACGGAAGGTAACCGACGGCGGTCGTACAGTTGCCCCCGGTCTTAGTGAAATCTATGGCTCGTGCTCGCATGCTCGGTTCCTCTTCCCACAGGCCCTCTACGCCAACGCTGCGTTTCACGCTGCAGTCAAGCACTCCGCTCCCAACTCCCACGACTGCGGGGACTGGGCCGCCTGGGGCCCTGACTGAGCGTCAGCACACGGCACACGTTCGAATGTCGAGGCCCCAATGAGGGCTGCGGCGGCGCCCCTCACCTACCGGCTTACATTCGTCGGTATTCAGTTGTCGCACGTTCTGGCCCCCAGATCGAGATTGCGTGCGATTGGACTGGGTACAGTAATGGCCCCGCTCCTCTCTCTCTGGCCTGCGCCTGTGGTGGGGCCCTCAGTGACTGATTTGGACCCAATTCCTTTTGAGCCCCGGCCCAGTGCTCTGCCGCTGAGCGTACCAACTTCCGTTGGAGCGGTTGGGCGGCCGTGTCGAGGGCTGAGATGAGGCTGGGGTTGTGTGTTTCTGAGAGTTTGGGTTGCAGTTCTGGGGTCCAGGGATCGAGGGACTGTGTTTGCGGGGTCGGGTCCGGGGTTGCGGTTGCGTTGTGGGGGTTCATGGAACCGTGCAATCCTTCAGTGAATCTGATGTCGGCCTCGGGGCTTCCAGGACGAAGAACCTCAACTTGTGCTTCAGGGGTTCTGCTTGGATCTCCTCTTCTTTTGTTTCTGGGGCGAATGGGGCGATGGGGCCAGACACTGACCAAAGCCTGCCAGCCCTTCATGTTGCATAATGTCTCACACTTGCTTCTATCCTGTTCCCTGGCAGTACATTTGTTCCACTCGTGAAGAGCGCAATTTTTGCGATTCATCACATAATTTGGCATATTTTTTTTTCTCAGAAGAGGTGATGGGTTTGGTCAGTATGTTTGTATGGCAACAGAATGGTCGATTGGAGAGTAGAAGCTCTTGACGCTCCACCTGACCTCAAAATGGTGCCGAATCCGGGGAATGCGGTCCGCCGCGAGATTCAGCCTGAGGAGCGAATCGGGGCCGTTGCTTACCTCTTTGGATACGATCATAGGATCGATGCTCACTCCACACCACTGCAGTGTACTGGCAAGAGACGCAAATCAATGGGAAGAGTCTTCAATCCTCGGTACATACCCCCGCATATGGAGGCACGGAATTTCGCAGGATGCCGCACACCCATATGCAACAACCAAAATCACCTCGAAGAGAGGTTGTTAGATCAAGCCCAGGTGCGGACGCCATACACCCTCTTTTTCTTTTTTTTTGGGTCGTTCGTGTCGCATACCCAAGGCATAATATTGGATGTCTAACCCCTTGTAAAATCATTATTTTTGCACGACAAAACAATCCCCCAATGGGTTTTTTTTTATTTCGAGCCCTCTATCCCCCCGAAACTGGATACCACGTTTTAGAGGTTGTGGGGGGGGGAGGGGGGGGTCAAAAGTTTGTGCTTCGAAGGATTTGAACCAGGGTCGAGTAAAACAGCTGATGGACTGACCGACCGGCGCCGGCAGTTGCTGGCCGGGATTCGAGCTAACGCTCGGCGAATCGGGCGAATGTTCTACCACTCGATCACTGATTGTTCGTGCGGAAAGGCTGTTCCCCACTGCTTGTAGATGTAGGCTGCCACCAAAAAAAGCCGAACTGTGTGCTGTTGCCTGCCTGTCTACCTGCCTGCTTGCCTGACTGATTGCCTGACTGACTGCTTGCCTGCCTGACTGACTGACTGACTGATTGGCTGACTGTCAGCCAACTGACTGACTCTAGTCTCTCTTCGAGGTGCCTTGCCGAAGGCAATATAATTTCAGGCACTTTCCGGCCTGTATAAGTGCCATGCTTTCTGTACAAGTGCACATCACACGGCATCGACCCCACGACGTGGGTGTTTACTGGACCCAGACCCGGTACAATTGGGGAGAATGCACCGCATGTGTAGCGGGAGGTAGAAGCCCCACGATATGCCGAACCGTCCAGACTGTCCGACAGTCGCACACAACCACCGCCATAGTTCATAGCAGGCCACCGGCGCACTGCACGCTCTTTGAGCCAGCTGCGCGCCCCCTTGGGCGTTGCTTGTGGCCTCAGGGTGCGTTGGCCGCGGCCATGAACATGGCCCACACGCATGTGCGCTTTGGAGTCATGAGAGTGCGGATGTGGGGCATGTTGTTGGTGTTGGCGTCCAAAAACGAGGTCGTGCCTTCATCGGGGCGCGGGCACTGGGGATCAGGCTGACGAACAATGGGGCTGGGGCTCGGCCAGGCATCCGGTGTATTGACCCGGCAGTGACTGGGGCATGGCAGGATGTATGGCGTGCACAGGTTCTAAACAACAGCCGTTTATAGTTTCCTCCCTCCGCCCTGACCCAGGCTTTCCTTTGGGGACTTCCAGGCATGTTTATGCTTCGTCCCCGGGAATCGAACCTGGGTTTTGTAGAACAGTGGCCGAGCCCGAGCAACGGCATTCCCCCAGTCGGACCACTTTTCGCTCTGCTGACCCCATGTCGAAGCAGGCTCACGTATGGAGGTTGCTTGAGGGAAGATCTGCCATCCGCGCGGACACCCGCCCGAAAGTCCGGCGCAGCTGGAGGGGGTTGGGAGTAGAGTTCAGACGGTTTGTTGGTGCACTACGCTGTTGCAGTGCCCTGAATTTATCCCTAGACATATTCATGTCTTTTAACCTTATTTGTGGTGACGTAGCCACTTGTAGAGTCGACCTCAACCAGCAACAAGTGTACGTCTATGCTGACTGCAGTTGTTGAATGATCGAGTTGTTTGTTGCAAGTCTTCGAAGTTACGGGGGCATTTGGGCATGACCTTTCCGGTGGCAATACCCCCGCCCCTCTTCCTGTGAAAGCCGCACCCCTACCCCACGGCGCTGAGTAGATTGCCCGAGGGCACCGAGTGCAATGCCCCCTGCCTGCGCAGACTGCAGAAAGGTGTTGCATGAGCCCGTAAGCAGAATTGACACTGGATGCGAATGCGATTTTTGTTCTCCGTCTGCATGACGTCGGCGCTGAGTGAAACCCAGAGGATGACCACGATCTCCTTCCCCAGGCGTGTCTGACGTGGGGCATTGCCCGGCATACAAGGTGCTGATGGCGTACCTTGACAAGTTTGGGGCTTCACGCGCGGTGCGGAGACGGAGGTGAAAAGGGGTGAAGCGGTGGAGTTACGGGAACGCACCTGCAACTCGGAAGCAACTGGGAGCAAGTGCAGAGGGACGGGGGCGAAATCGATTCCGTTCAATCCATGCAGGTGAAAAGGGGGAAAGCAATCACGATTCTTTTGTGCATGAAACTCGGCAGCCATTGCAAAGGAAGGTCCTTAGTGCACGAATCCCTGACACCCCATCAGGTCACTCGATGTGCTTTGTCCCTAGGCAGCAGCACACCGGAATAACGTACGCTCAGGGGAACGGAATGGCCAGTGTGTGTACATTGCCTTGGCAGCTTTGTCATGCGGGTGGGGCAGTCTCAGTGTGCCCCAAGTCAGCATGGGCCCTTAGGATAGAACGTATGCGTAGGTGTCTACCCTCGTGGTGGCCCGTGCTGTGCATCTTAAGTCAAGGACTGCACAGTCACTGTGCTTGATTGCCAAAAAACCAATTAATTCACCAGCCTTTGTGGGACATCCCTGCCGCCTCCTGCACAACCAGCCAATGCGCACATGGGGTCAGCGTTACACTGGGGGATTCTGACGCTGCGGATCGTCGTATCCAAGTGCTCCATGCGGAGTCGAACCCAGACGTCCGTTCAGTGCTGGGGGCTGGAAGACACCCTGACGATCAAACACCACTTCTGTAGCTTGATGCACCCCCTTTTTGCATGGTGCTCACCCATTTTGGTTGTCGGTTTTTTGGGGGGAGGGTCAGTTCCTACGGTTGGGGTGGTCAAACGTCGAAATTGCCCAAACCGAAGCGCGGTGGCACAGGCTGGGGTCCAGGATACACCGGAACAAAGGGGTCCTCTTCAGTGTGTTATTTTCTCTCTTGAAAGAAACATCACCCATCAAGAGGTCGACGTAACACTCTTTTTGCTCATTCGCCTCGATGGACTGACTGCAACAAAATCACCTGTCGAAATGTCTTTGGTTCGTCGTTTTTTGGTCTCTGTAACCCCCCCTCCCCCATTTCCGAGAGCAATGCCCTTATCGGAGCAACAGTATGTGCGGTTCCCGCATTTTTGGAACCACGGAATTGGGTGGTTCCTTTTTCTGGTGGCCCTTGAATATCACGTTTGTTCTGTGGGTTGGGGCTGGGGATGGCATTTTTGAGATACTGGTTTTTGTCCTGCCACCCAGTTTCACGACTTCCTGTCCTGGAGATTGGGCAATCACCTGACGACTAGTGCATTCACGACACAACGGTAACTACGCGAACAACAGCCATGTCAGGGCAACAGTAGGTGTCGTTTCTGTCAAATTTTAGTGTGCCTGTCACAAGGGGGAGGGGCGGTAGGCGTGCGGAAGTCGTCCAGTCACGGTGGACCCACGCCAAGAGGCGGATCTGGGGCAGCGCGGGGGGAGGGGGGGGGGGGGGGGCACGTACCCCCCCAACGAATGCCTTGTCCAACGAACACTTCCGTTCGGGCCGTAATTTTTGGGACCTAATGCATTAGGTACCGGGTTTAGGTGCCGAATGAATTAGGTTAGGCGTGTCCAACGGGCACTCCTGTTCGGATAGTATTTTTTTTGAGGATTTTGTTGTTCGCTGGACACGGTGCGCGCGCGCGGGGGGGGGGGGGGTGAGCAGCATATTGCAAGGGTGCGCACGGTGTGCACTGCTCTACATCGGCTGCTCCCAAAAGCACGCAACGATGGCGCACCGGATGCACATGTGCACAAGTGTGCACGGGCACATCTCCCGCTGGGCCTAAGTGCGAGCTCCAGGCGCGCGCGGAATGTAAATCTTCTCTCCGGCCGATGGCACCCTCGTTGCCTCAGTTTTTCTGTTTTACGGACCAGCACAGGACCGCCATCACTGCAATGTGCCAGTGAACGGGTGCGTCCCGCGCGGCGTTGCGGTGCGTATGGCGACGTGCGTGCAGCAGGACTATGAGACCAGCGACGGGCTGTACAGCGGCGAGATGCGCGAGCACCCGATGCAGAAGTACAAGGGGCAGTGGCTGAAGCACGGCCGAGGCAAGCTCACGACGCCGGGCGGCGACGTGTACGAGGGCCAGTTCGACTTCGACGCGATGCACGGGGACGGCACGATGACGTACGCCAACGGGGACGTGTACGACGGGGAGTTCCGGGGCTCCATGAAGGACGGGTGCGGGGTGATGGACTACGCGGACGGGGGCTGCTACGAGGGCCACTGGAAGGAGGACCGGAAGGAGGGGGACGGCACGGAGAGGTATGCCAATGGTAAACGGTAAATGGTGAAGGTTAAGGTGGGGTACCTGGGCGATCTCCACGTTCCATCGTAAAGTTACCCATTATCCCTCGCAGCGTCCCTTCCAACGCCGGGGGTCACAGACACCCCAGCGCCTTGGCCGTGCGTTCCTGCTTATGTCCCCCCCGTGAGGTTCGAACCCGGGGCCTCTAGTTCAGGCGTCAGGCGCATGACCGCTGAACGACGCGACTTCGTTTCAGGTACGCCAATGGGGACCGGTACCACGGCCTGTTCAAGGCCGGCAAGTGCTCCGGCTACGGGCAGCTGACGTACGCCAACGGGACCCGGTACGAGGGGATCTTCGGCGACGGGCTGCCCGACGGGGAGGGGGTCTTCTACTACACCAACGGGGACACGTGGGAGGGCCACTGGCGGGCCGGGCGGAAGCACCAGCGCGGCATCCACTTCAAGCCGGACGGCGCGCGGTACGTGGAGGAGTACGAGGAGGGGGCCTGCGTGCGGGGGGTGTTCACGGGGTTCGGCACGATCCTGTACCCCAACGGCGACGTGTACACGGGGCACTGGCAGAAGGACCCGTCCGGGAAGACGCTGGGCTGGCGGGAGGGCGACGGGACGCTGGAGTTCCGGACGGGGGAGAAGTACGAGGGGGCCTTCCATGAGGACCGGATGCAGGGCAAGGGCGTGTACACGTTCGCGGCGCCGCCCCCCGCGGGGGAGGGCCGCGCGGGGGAGGGCCGGCGGGAGGTGCGGTACGAGGGGGACTTCTACGCCGACAAGATCAACGGGTACGGGACGATGTTCTTCGACAACGGGGACCGGCACGAGGGCTTCTGGACGGACAACCGGAGCCACGGGCTGGGGTTCGACGTCCGCTGCACCGACGCGTATGCGGGGGCGTGGCAGGCGGACCTGTACGAGAACGGGAAGGTGGCGGTGCAGGGGAAGTACAACGGGGCGTTCGCCGGCAACCGCCCCTCGTCGGCAGCGGACTTGGATTGATCGGCACCGCGGGTTCTGGAAACGTCCGCCACTGCCCCGCCCCCTCTCCCTCCACCGGCGACGCGCGGCATTTTAGGTCAAGGAGTTGAAGGGAGGGGGGCCTGAACGTCGTCTGACCCGGGGTTTCTTCATCATCATTCCACGCTTCCCAGCCCAAATAGATGTTGGTCGCCAAAGACTCTTGTATCCAATTTTCACACTCGCCTCCGATTCATCTCGAGTCCCACCTGCAGTCCTTTGCTATTCCACGTCCCATCCGCCTACACGCCACCTGTTGTGGCTGCCATGGAGGGACACCCTGAAGGGCCTGGTGCCAGTAGGAGATGCATGCCTCCGCTTTCTGCACATTTGCAAACGAGACACACTGTCGAACAGGGGCTTCGGATGTTTTTGTTTCTGATGTCTTGTGCTTTTGTGCAGCGTAACTAATCTGGCGGTCCCCGGGATTGACGCCTCAAATGGTGCGTGCGGCGTCCGCGCTCCCCGGCTGTCGACTGATAACCCTCATGCACACTCATGAACCTTCCCGAGTTCTGAGCCTCACCAGGGTTTCTAGGGCCCTGCAACAGATTTGGTTTCTGATACAGAACGTTGCCCAGTTGTGGTGGCTTCGGAGTAGATCTGATCCGATTCCAAGACCCTCAAAACGTTTGCATTCCCAGCGTCATCAAAGGTTTTGGTCGCAATTGTTCCAAAACATGAACTATTTGTCTCGGGCTCATCAATCGCAGAAACGAGGCTTCATCTAATTGGAAGCACCGTGAGGATTTGAGGAACCCCCGATTTGTAGTTAAGCAATTATGGCTCCCAGACTGGTAATGTGATCTCAGCCCCAGTGATGCTTCCTAAGTCCGGGAACATGTATAATCCACGGAGCAACATTGGCATGTAACCCTGTATCGCGTCTTGTGACACCACTGAGACTTCGAGCCTTGAGACTTCGAGCCTGACCTGATTTCTGGACCCGACCTGACCCCTCCAGTACTCACCGGTACGGCCTCTTGCAAGCGCCTGCCACATTGCGTTGCATGGTTCCATGGCATTCCTCTTGCGAGTCCCCAACACAACCTGCACCATAACAAGGAGCGCCAGGGAAGTCGGTGGTACAGGTGTTTGCCCAGGACTTCCAAAATGCCTTTTATCCCACAGCACGGGAAACAATGGCCCCTGTTTTGTGTACATCTTGTCTCAGCGCTCGGGACTTATCAGTCCACGTGGGGCATTGTGTACGCATCTTCGGGCTGTTGTGCCTGAAACGTGTTTCTCAGGATCGAAAGTGATCCTGCACAGTCTGTTGCTTCCACTTTGAGACATATTGACCAAGCGTTTTGTTGTGTACTGCATCCGAGACTGCTACCTGCACTGTTCGTGCACCAAAGATCCCAGTAAATGATGATTTTCCCCTCCTCCAAAGGTGTGCCCCCCAAAAGTTGACCCCCCCCCCTCAACCCTTTATGGGCATTTCGCCAAAATCTGCACCACCTGGAACCACGAAGCAGCACACCTAACAGGAACAAATCCAGGCTACAGTTTCAGCAGCACCGCAAAGGGCACTTGAAGAACAAATAGATTGTGGTTTCACAAGTTGTTTTTTTCTGAGAACAGTAGGCAACAGGCAAAGCGTTTCACAGAAATGGTCACAAATGGACCATCCACGATTATATGTATAGATCCCTTCGAAGTCAAACCTTACGGTCAGCGGATATGGAAATTTCTGTTGACCCATATTCCCGACCAGATATGGATCAGATTGCCCCATACCCAAGGCGACCCAAAAATTGCTCCGGGGGGGGGGGGGGGGACGAGCGCCGTCTGAATGGGGGGAGGGGGGGGTGGGAAAACGGGCCTCCATGCCGGCCCCCTTGTTTTATGTTTATTTTGTTAGGTTTCATGCAAAGTATGCCGGCTACAATGTGTGCCGTGGATACCCCTGCCAATGGTTGAGCAAATAGTAGGCCTTTTTTTGTGAATGAATGTCAAGGCCTGCAATCTTGTGAGGCAATTGATATGCCCGAAGGAGAAGATGATGCTTTGCTTTGCTTTGTTTGCCTAAAAGGTGATGTTTCTTATGTGACATTGCCATTTGTGATGGGGACCACTCAGAGCCACGTGCTTGCCATCAATTGTGCTGCCAGACTTCTTTGCAGGTACTTCTTGATGGGCCCTTGGTTCTGCCTTGATTGCCAATAGGATGAGGCATTTGCACCACCATCGTGCGACATTGATGCAGATTGAACAGGGATCATTGTACCTTTGAACAAAAGCACCACCCCCGTTGGCAAGTAAGAAAACACTATGCTTCTGGGCCATCCATACACTGCCAAGAACTAACAAGAAGTACAAGCAACCCCCAGAGTCCCCCTCCGTAAGCCCAGAATTCATCCCCGCACGACAACCAAGGAGGGGGGGCGGGTTCCATGCCATCTCAACCCCCCCCCCCCCCCCCCGCAAAGCAATTTTCTTCCGGAACAGTCTAATGTCAACACTCAAAGTTGCAGCACGTCGAAGGGAGTGGTGAAATTTCTGGGTCGCCTTTATCGGTGCGCCATCCGCATGTTTGACATAGCATTTTGTGCGGACAAAAGATTTGTTATTCTTGTATTCCAACTTAGTAGCACTTTGTTGGACAGCTCATTCTTATTGGTCAATTCCTTCAATAGCCGGGTTGCGCGCTTCACAAGTCGTTGTTGCGTAACCTTTCATTTTTGTGCCTTCATCTCATTTACCTTGTCGCTACTTTGGTTGGCGGCCCACGCAACTTACATGCCACACCTTCCTCTTGCTTGCCACCATTTTTGCCTTTAAGTCTTCTCTTGTGCCAAGTAGTCACATACTTGTGGTAGTGGAGTTTCAAATTTGCAAGTAGCGGCCTTCTTGTTTTTGCACTCACGAAAATGTCGCCCCACATGTAGGCGTAATGCAACATCTGTTCTCGCATACTGTTGTCATTTTTCCCAATATTTTTGTCATCAATGTCCATCACGATCGGTCTTCTACACAGCATCAACATCATGAATGTCCGTAACATCATTGTCATTGCCATTCTCCACATTGTCACTATCAATCCCTAGCCCATTATTAGTTCTTTACAATATGCCTCAAATTGATCGAAAACGCCATCAAGTCCGTTGTCTACCTTGTGGAGTCCAAAATCAGATTCAGAATCTGAATGTTCCATGCGGCCAAACCCCCCACCCACCCACCCACCCACCACCCCTATACGGCCAACCCCCCCAGCCCCCAACCCAAGCATCGTGCACGCTGTGCCTGCTTTGTCCCAATGTCCGTTGAGGTATAACGGGGGGGGGGGGGGCGGCTCCTCGGCTGTTTGTTGATTCTCGTATACAATCAATATGTACCTATTCAATAAATTAGCAAGCGCCGACAAATGTCCATATGGATTCTTCCTTACTCACTGAGGGATGGGCCCACAACCGGTGCATGCACCCGGGCAAGGCACACCCCGGACTGTTGCTGGTGTATTTCATCGGGGGCGTCTTGCATGTTGTGCATAAACTTTGTATAGGATTGTACCCAAGCTGCAAAATCGTGCCTAGTACTAGTAACAATGAGCCTTGTTATGCATTTGTATGAGTTCCTTGCATGCATTGCCTTTATTTCTAGGGCATTTGAGAGTGCCGAGCACGGAATTTCATCCATTTTCACCTATTTCTCACCCCCTTTTGCTACATGTTCCTTGTTTTGTGTGTCAAATTATGATGACGTCGACCTAGTGTGCCAAGTTGTAGGCCAAATGATAGTCTTGTCCCTGTGTTGGGGACCCCCAAGAAGGCAGGGGTGATGTAACCATTCCGCCCACATGGGCACCCTAAGGCTCTAGCTCATGCTGTTTGTTCCAATGGGTTGTGCCCGACGATGCCCATGCCGGTGCTTGCCAGCGCTTTGCGTTGACTGAGTGCTTGTGAGGGTGTCCTCACCTTGATCACCACGTGGCACATGGGCATCGCCCTAGTGTTTGCGAACCTCTAAGAGCCAACAAGGGACGGTGGCTATCTTATCCTTGAGGGGATTAAACAAAGAACAAGGTGTGTTTACTCAAGGTGGGATTCCCTCCTTGGGGGCACGCGATCCCTTGGTTAGGACCTCTAACTGGCCCATATCCCAAGGGCTCTTCACCCCCAGAAGTTGTGCCAACGAAGAGGTACACCACATGAAGAGCTCTCGGCCGGGCATTCGGTTCAAAAGAACGCACTAGCTCCCTGCTGCCATTGCTACAAGTTGTTCCCTCTTTCAGATATGAAACCTTACCCACTAAATGTGTGTGTGAGTGTGCTAAGTGTGTGTGTATCTTGTATTTTGCACAAATGGTATCCTAATTATACGCGAGTTTGCAAAATACTGTTTCCCTGGCCTGCCCCAAAGCCTGCCACAAAGGGCGAGCATGTGCAATTGTTCAAGATGAGGCGCAAGGTTGGGAAGGGCTTATATTCCACAGCCCCTGATGCCCCTGATGGGCAGTGAGGACCTCCAGAACTTGCTGAAGTTTGCCTGCACATTCTGTTCTAGTGCCCTGTTGCAACAATTGTGCCTAAAGTGAGGTATGGGCAGGTTTTCGGTGACAGATGGTTTTTTGGTACCCCTCAACGTGCGCAAGCACGGGCTTGTCTAAGCACGGGAGCCCGTGTGACCATCGTTTTGCTGACTTTCAGGATGCTTGCGCAAGGGGGGGGGGTAGGTGTCGAGTTTCAGGGTACAGGATTCAGGCCAGAGGATTGGGGAAAACAAGGGGCTCTTGTGATGTGTCTTGCAACAATGCTTGTGAAATTTGTAAAACTGGATGTGAGCTACTGGTATCCCTACACTCTCGGATTTTGTCCACCATGGCTGATCTTGTGCTTAGGGAGGTGTCATCGCCATTTCATAAGGTCCCTGTGTGCGCTGAACCTGGGTGGGAGTGGAAGAGCTGGAGATCTGCCAATCACAGACCGCGGGGTTACAGGGTACCAAAGGGTCCGCGACGTGGACCCAAAGAATACGTCGTTGCCCCGTGCAAATTCATAGATGATCAAAACGCGTGTAATCTTACACCCGGATGCGAGTGGAAGAGGTGCAGACAGGCCAATCACAGACCACGGTGTTACAGGGGATCAAAGGGCAATGAAAAGCGGAGCAAAGCACCGGGGAAGGTCGATACCATGAAAGACTGTGCCGCTAAATGCACCAATCTGCATAGGAAGAACACACAGAACGCCTTGTCCAACGAACACTTGGTTTTCGAACCGTATCTTTTTTGGAATGTTCGTGTTCACTGGACAAGTGGGGGGGGGGTAGTGTCTCATGTGGGGAAGGGTTTGTGTGTGCCGTGCCTTACGGAGAGATGATTTGGGCCAACAGCTTTTTCAATACCTCATTCTTGTGCGTGCTTCAGGCCCATGCCCTTCAGTGCTGCTGCACTCTCCCGGCATTGGGAGCGGCTTGTTGTGGCTTCAATCGGCGAGTGGCAAGGCATATGGACCCGCTACCACATGGCAGACGGTGCCCTTTCCGCCTCCCCCGCCTTCTCTGCAGTGTGTGAGCTCCGGCGTGGGGGGGCTGACCATGAGGCAACCCTTGAGCAGACCAACACGTTCTATGAGGGTGAGACCGGCACAGCCCCACGCGTCGCAGCAATGCCACCGCTCTCTGCTGCCGCGTTCGCCGCAATGCCCGATCGCAACAGCGTGCTCCTGGTGCCCACTACTGCCGCGGTCGTGTGGTCCACGCTCGATTTCGCCGCAGCTGCGCCACCATCCGGCACTGGGCGCGGCGCCCTGCTGGAGCTCATTGCCCGTTTCCAATCTCGCCGGGCACGCATCGTCCTGCAGTATGGCGCGGCGGAGGGTGCCGCTGGTGGGACACGGTGGCGTCTCCAGGGTATCACTTCGATCCGCGATGGCTGTGGGGCCGCTGCGCCCCAAGCGACCCCCTCCAGCACCGGAGCGCCACGGTTTTGGGAGGAGGCACCAGCGACAACACGCGGGTGGATGTGGGAGGCTCATAGGGTGGCGGTGGGCCCATCCAAAGGGGAGTCCAGCAGCCGAGGGCACGGATGGGCAGTCGATCTGCCAGAGGAAAGCAGCACCGGAGCGCTCAATGGCACCCTTTCGGCTGAACTTGATACCGCCGCTGGACGTGTTGATGTCCCGGAACCGGATCTTCTGGTCCACGCACCCGATGAACTGAGCTTCAATGGCGGCGGGGGTGTGACACTGTCCATGGCGTGGGCAGCCTCACGCGACGCATGCCTACGTGTGGGCGCAGGCTTCGATGCCTATGGCAGGTTGCATCGAGTGGGTTGTGAGTACTGGAAGCACCTGCATGGGACCGAAGGTAGTTAGCAGCTCGCTAGGCGGGTTCCGCACTTCCACCACTGCCGCATTGGAATGCTCAAGCTATTTTGCCGGTCGAAGCGTGTGTGTGTGTGTGTGTGTGTGTGTGTGTGTGTGTGTGTGTGTGTGTATGTGTGTGTGTGTGTGAGTGTGTGTGTGAGTGTGTGTGTGAGTGTGTGTGTTTGTTTGTGCTTGCGATTCCTGAATTTGTGGCGCCATTGCTCGTCCCTGTGGTGGTGTTGGCGGTGAGGCGTCGGCTGATATGGGGCACGAAAGGTGCCTGTATACCGAAGCGCGTCCATGCATCTGAACATGAACTGCTGCGTCAGATGCTGTTTGCCATGGCTCAGAAGGCAATTGTTTAGGCGTTGCTTTCCTCTCTTGAGCACTGCAGACGCACATGTTCAGGTGGTCTCCCACCCGAGTACCGAAGGCCGCAGAGCAGACTCAACTTCCGAAATTGGGGGCTCTCATGGAATATCCGCTGGATGCTGCTCCGTGCTATATTGATGTGCCACTGCTCATTCCGCACGCCTCGGCGAATAATGCCTCGGCTACAGGGACGTGGGGTTTTCACTCAGTCACACCCTCTGTGGTGAACGACTTCATGGTGTCCCTTTGTATGCCGCAATCGTCGTCGGGCCTCGAATACGCGCTCCATGGACTTGTGTCGGGCCCCATTGTCTTACGTGTGGGTACGCGTCCTTCATCAGTCACTATCAACTTGTGGGCCTCGGCAACAATAGGCTTCACAACGGATGGGAAAATCTGTGTCAAACACAAGGCACAGGAGGACTTTTCCGAAACCCCTTGTCGCACTGATTGCGGAAGTGCTGCCTTGCATCGTTCAGCATTTTGTGGTCCGGGTGACGTCCGGACCATCCCGGTCTGAGATTCGGGGTCCGGCCCATTGAGCCACCTTTGAGGATTCCGGCAAAGAGCTGTATGCCGTCCCAGCCCCCCGCCCCCCTCTCCTCCCCAGGCAATTGCAAGCCAACACAACTGGTTGGACAAAAGGCTGAAATTGCCTGTTGCGGGGGACCATTGCTCTCTCTCTCTCTCTCAACTGCAACCCTGCCAACCGCAGCCGTTGTTGAAGGTTCGGCGTTTGGTTTGTGCTGTGGTGCTGTGCGGTCACGTTCTCGTTTGCCGCGGAGACCTGCTGAGGGTGCCGCGTGCTATGCCGAAAGTGGCTGCCAACCGTATGAGAGCGTCGCAGCAAAAGTCTCACACAGGTTTATTGTACAATATTGGGCCGTCTTTTGCCCTTTTAAGGGACTGTTGATCAAGGTGGAGGCCGCATGCCTCTCTGGACGCTTGTATAATGGGTAGGAGTGAGGCATCATTGTGCTTCTTTGGTGGTCGTCCCCGACACTGAGTAGCATTCACAAGTATTCGCACAAGTTAACGCCCTTCTTTTCATTGAATTGAATTTGTTGCCTGTAAATTGGAGCCGGATGCCACATCTCATCCCATTTCTGGACCGAGCTCACCGCAAGCATTGAATTGGGGGACTGAAGACGAGACTTGTGATAAGCAGCAACAGGGAAAGGCAAGCTTGTGGTTAACCATAAGAAGGACGATTCGACTCGCACAGTCGCCACCCGTACTGGTGCAGCTGGGGACTTGCACATTTTATGACGATGATGAAAGCCGTAGAATAGGACCACTAATGGTACAGCTTGTTCAGTAGCCTACGACGGAAGGTGCCCAACAGAAGAAACTCTGTTTGCCCTGTTTCACGATGAGGAAGACTGAAACGGACGGAGAATAAGAGCCATTTGACTAAAGGAGGGTGCCATTCTTTCCCTCTTCATTTTGGGAATCTTGATACTCTTCAGCACAAAGTTGTGGTATGCGGTGTGCGACTGGGCAGCTACGACAACCAAAGCAACCAGAGCAACGAAACCCCTGCATAAGTTGGGGCTATCCAACACCTCAGACTCGTGGATCTTCAGTTCCTTGCTCAGCCGCCATGGCCCAAATCTTTGCCTCCATCCAGTCTCAGGCAGCCAGACACGGCGGGGCATCCGTTGCTTCATGGCAGCATGGCCAGCCAGGCAGTCAATTGCACCCAATGCCATTGAATTTGTTGTGCTTCATATATCCGTTGCTTCTGGGGATGGGACTCACGGTTGGCAGAATGAGCGGTGGCATGCAATCCAGCCCAACAGATGTCCTTTGCTCTTTGGAAGCATCTTTGCATTGTGTACGAGGGCGAAGATTAACGGTAGAAGGGTAGGGGGTTTGGGGTCGACTTGGGATCAAATGGGTCATTCTGGAATATCCGTGAGGACTTGGGAAAGGGAAAATCATGCAAAGTGGAAACGGCAGGAGATGTTTGCGTAATGAATGGAATCCCCCCCCCTCCCCTTTCTCCAAGCTGCATTACCGGTGGGAATAATGTGTTTTCAAACCCAAATCAATTCAATACCACCTTCGCTGTCAGCATAGGAGGCCAGTTTTGTTGTGCAGTCTTCCCCGTTGGCTTGCATTTGTGGTGGTCTGCCTTGTTTCCACCGTTTCCAGAAGAATGCCCTGTTCAGAGCCCGCCTGTCGGGACTGCCTTTTCTTTTTTTGGAACTGAGAGTAGCCGGGTCAAAGGGGTGGGTAACAATGTACTAGACCCCGGGGCTGCCGAGAGTGCGTTGCCCCTGCATCTCCTCCCTTGTTTCCCCCTCATTTTCACCGATTTCTTCAATTCCTCCTCAATCCTCCTCAGTTTTCCCTCCACAGTCCTCTGGAAAATTCCCGGTGCAATAGTAGGGCAGAATAACAGGCTGCCAGACATGGTCTTTGTACCGGCTTGAACGCGGAGGTGGTGCTTGTTTTTGCACTGGCGCACCCGTGTCGCAGTAAGAGGCATTCGGCAGGAGGGGGCACGCAGATGCACAACAGACGGGAGCAGTGGGCGATATCAGCATTCCACTCCGTTGCCACAGCCCTGCCAATGGTCCATATCGCATTGTAGACTCATTCTTCGTGTTAGGCTGGTGGTTGGCCGAACCGTGTGCCCTCGGTTTCGCCATTTGTGTTCCCCAGCCTATTTGTTGCTGACTCGCCGCGGGGGCCATGGGGGCCACAACGTGCAAGCTGCTGCAACGAGTGGGCGAGGCAGAGGAAAGCATCGATGATGTGATTATGGAGGTGTTCGAGAGCTTCGATACTGACGGGAACGGCCTTTTGGATGCCGGGGAATTCAGCGGTCTCTTCCCTTCGCTGTTCTCGCTCCCAACCCCAACAGAACGCGCAAAGAAATGGCGTCTGCTGGTGACGGAGGGTTCGCAGCTCAGAAGTCATTCGCACGGCAAAGGCTAAAAGCCATTGCGGCACAGCCTCGGGAGCGGGAATCCCAATTTTTTTCATTTTTGTTGAAAGCGGAGTTGGATCTGGTGCGCAAACTGGCCTTGCCAATGGCACCATTAACGCTGGCAGGAATGGCACTGGCTCTGGCAGTTAGCGTCAACACTGTTGAGGAGTGACATCGGGCCTGCCACAAGCGTTTACGCCGGCATCCCGCTTCCTACAGGCATCGGGTCGATAGGGAGTGAAGGCACTTACCGTCCTGTAGGCGGCAGTCGGTCAGCGCCGATGGTCAGACGTCAGTCAGCGCTCTGGACTACACTGCGTTGTAGAAATGATGGAGGGTCGGAAACCACATCCGCACAGCTCTCCACCGCTGCTCCCCAATAATGGTTTGTCTTCCTCAGATCTGATGGATGCGTTGTCCGCTTTGCTGATCGAAAGAGTCAAAGCGTCCGGAGCCAATTGGCAGGTACTGTCACAAGGGGTCAGAGATGTGGGACGCCTGTCCCTTTCCGCGTTACAATGGTTCACGGAGGTCCCGCTCAAACCCGCGCCACCGTGCCAATGGAAATGTGAAAGGTTGCCAAAGAACGTCAATTCCCACCGAAAATGGGCCCATGGTGCTCACGGGGCGGGGGTACACTGCATCTCACTGTACGGGGCTGAAGCGCAAAAGAATGCAACAACCTCTGCGAATCGTCGATTGGGACTTTAGTAGGCTCGCACCCTTCTTCACGTGCAGTTGCAGTGTTCATGGTCATGTGTCTGGCCGGGCGGAGGCTCCGTTTCACACCATTGGTCGCTTATCTTATCTTCCTCCTCCGTTGCCCGGGATTTCTCGGCGGTTGTCAGGAGCTCTCTGGCGGGAATCGAACCTGGGGATGTTGGATTGTGACTCGCTCTATAGGCGGAGTGCGGGCGGTTGGGCAACCGGCCCTAGTGGGGTACCTCGCCACACAACAGTGGTTTAGACCTTAATAGGACCGCTCTGTCCTTCATACGTTTGCCCCCCGAATGACTGCCCTCTACACATACTGCTGCTGCGCTCACAGCACCCCCGAGCCCCACCCATGCAACTCCAAAACCCAACACAGCATTGCCATTGTTCTGCTGCAGGTGCAGGAAATGGCAGAAGCCAATATTCGTAAGTTTACTGGAATTGAGAAGCGCGACATCCGGAATCAGATTGACAAGGACAAGGACGGGTCAGTCAGCATTGATGAGCTAGCGGTATGGCCACAGGCGAGGGGCACACAGGGCCTGGGCTTGGATTTGTGTCTGCCGTTTCTCTCCCTGCAGACGATTGCCCATACACTGGGGGCTCACTGAAATCGTCGACATAGTCTCTCTTTCACCTGCAGCCCCCCCCCCCCCCCCAGGAAAAACGGGAAAGAATCATTGTGGTTGTTAGCAGCCCGTGTCAGGAAAATTATCCTGCAGATGCACACCCCAGCGCGCTCAAGTCAGTGCTGGAATCGGCAAACCCAGCATGGACTCGGAGTGTGCATCTGGATGCACCTGGTCAACGGCACGGGCAACAGCCCGTCTCTGGGACAGCCGACCCCGGAGTAGTCAAACAGGACAAGTCATCCAAGGGCTCCGTTGACACAACCAAAACACGTTCGGGCCCACAGAGGGTCAGAATGAGCAGTGGCGAGAGGTCAATAGGCGCCGCCAAACGCAAACAATCAGATACCGAGGCCTTGTGCCAACCCCCCCCCCCCCAAGGCAAACAACCTAATACCGATCCCAATCCCCACCCCCCCCCCGACGTTAGCCACAGGCCCTCGATCCGGAGCCGGAGTTCCCCACGCTCCATCTAGTGATCTAGGGCCTATTCCTGTTGTGAGAATTGTGTTGTTTTTTTTTTTAGGGCACGAACACCCACGGGCACTGGCCCACGTGCATGCTGCAAACCCAGAAAAGGTCTTGAAAATTGCCCATTTGGCTCAAAACTGCGCAAGAACTGATGTTATCAAACCAAAACTGTCCTCGGTCACGGTCGGTCCAGCACGCTACAGGGCCCCCAAATTGAGCGTTATTGGACGAGGAGAGCCCCATCGCGACCTTATTTCTGAGAAATGCACACTGCCCGGGGCACAGTCTGCAGAGTTGGGCGGTGCGATGCGTATATTGTGTAGTGTGGGTGGAGGATGCAAAGTGCGCGGTGCAGTGTGCATCGTGCATGGAGCACCACGAGCAGTGCGTGGTGCGCATTGTGCTGTGTGCACAGCACGTAAGTTGTGGTGTGCAGACCGCGTGACGTGCGCGGTGGGCTTTTTTGAAGTGCAATGTGCATTTTGCACGCGGTGCACAGTCTGCAGTGTGCAGTGTGCAGAGTACGCAGTTGTAGTTTGCCAGTGGATTGCCAGTGCAGAGATCGCACTGTGCACGCAGTGTGCACAGAGGACAGGGGCAGGGATGCATTAGAAGGGAAGGGACCTCAGAGGCGGCCCCGGAGGCCGTTAGACAGGCGGTTGGAGGAGGTTGCCAAAGCGGTTGGGGTCGGTTTCTGTCGGTGGCCAATGTCATTGAAGCTGGCACTTGCCGTCGGAGAGATAGTGGCTGGGCAGATGCTGGGCGCCCTGGACGGAGGGGTGGCTGCCCCCCCCCCCCCTCCACTGCATCCCTGGACAGGGGGTGGTGCAATGTGCTGCGTGTACAATGTGCAGCGTATCAAGTGCAAAGTCTCTGGAGCAACATGCACACGGCGCAGTGCGTGGTGCAACGAGCACACAGGGTAATCTGCAAATTGCACGGTATGTAGTGTTTAGCCCCCCCCCCACCACCTCGGCCGGGTCATGCAATTGGGCTTCGTTCATGACCCCTCGTTCAGTTGCGGCGTATGTCCCAGCGGAACGGTGTCTGGTGTTCTCCGCACGACCATGGGATACAATGGCATGCTCGTTCGGCTGCCCCGCGAGCCGGAAGGGATACGCCTGCGGGAAGGGCAGGCGCGATAGCAGTGGTGTGCGGGAGTCTGCAGATCGCCCAGGCACTCTGCGTCTGCCATTCGTCTTGTGCGATTACGTCTTCAGGATTGCTGGTACGCTATTTTGAATGGGGAGCTCTTTGGAGCCAATCAGGTTTGTGCTCCGTGCTCAATTGTCGCCTGCTACTCCTGCGTGCATCGGCAACCCGCTGGGGCCCTCGGTTGCAAACAGCCAATCGGTTTTGCCGCGGCCCATGGAATGGAGGTAGAGCACATTTCGAGGACCTGCCCCTTGAGCCCGTGTACAGCGGACGGAAATGCACTCTCTTGCACCCCAAACCGGAACATGCGTCATTCCGACTCACAGGGTGAGGTATCGCCTTGAGGTACTCCTTATGCATGTTCTGGTCGTTCTAGCCGCCCGTCAAGAGGGCGCCTTTTGGGTACTCTCGGACTCGGATCGGCCCAGAAGGATGGTCCAAGCACTGGGGCCAAGGCAGGGACACCCCCTCTCCACATGTGGACTCCTTCTGAAACTACACATTGTGGGCTGCCACCAATCTGTCAACCGCCCTAGAGCGCAGCCACTACCTGACCCCCGATGGGAACAGCTCATGATAGTACCTGAGTTTCTGCCGCACTGCAAAGGCCAGGGGTCTACGAAGGACCCGGCTTTGCTCCTCCCTTGGACCCTCCGTGGTGGCCACATCCGCCCGCTGGTTTAGTTGTTAGAGGCGTAGAATCGTGGGCGTCTCGCAACCGATTCGATTCCTCACCCACTCCACTGAATGGCATGCTGAGGAGGAGGGTCGTGTTTGAGCGTGGATGGGCCGCCCAACCTCATCGCCCGTGCAGGTAGCTCAGTGGTTAGCCACCCCGGAAACCCGGTTCGAACGCGGTTACCTGCCAATTACCCTCCACGACTGGAGTACATACCTCTATCCCTCCCTGTACTATGCGGCCATCATAGCAATGCAGGAGATTGCGCAGCAACAAGCAATTGAACGTGAAGGGATGCCACCGCACTACATGGGAGACGTGAGGTATCATCGAGAGTGGGCCGCGGTAAGACCGCGACGCCTTCTGGGCCGATCCGAGTCTGGGAGTTACCCCCCCCCAAAAAAAAACCGCTCTCTTGAGGGGCTGCTAGAACTAGCAAAACACGCAAAAGGGCTGCCTCAAGTTAGTACAGCAGGCACAAGACTTACACATCGGCGTGTGTTGCCCCGCTCGCAACCTGCCACCCAACTGTTTTCCCCACTGCCATCATCCCCTTTTGCAATCGCCGTTGAAAACAAGCCTGCAGCGACCCTACCCATAAAGCGCAGCCTATTTCGCCTCGGCCTCCACCGTCGGTCGTCGCGCACAGAGCTCGGGTCCCGCACCCCCGGGGGGTAACAAGCCCAAGTTCTGCTTCGAATGCGGTGCGTCCCTGGCCAACGTCGGCAAATTCTGTCCCCAGTGTGGGAAGCCCACGACAGGTGTCGCTGTGTGTTCTTGATGCCGGCAGATGGCAGCAAGGAGCGGCCGCAGCACAGAGTAGCAGTTTGAAGGGGTTTGGGAGGCAGCAGCCAGGAAATGTAGCGTCAAGCAGCTGTGGTATCGAGCAGTGGCAGTGGTAAGTGGTTGCGATTGTACGGAAGGCTGGCTGCAGGCAATGCGTTGTAGCAGCAAAAGGAGTGGCACTTGCAGTCCAGAAACTTGGCTGCTGCAGGGCGACGTGTGCCATACGTGAAGGAGGCCATCAACGCTTCACGTTTCGAGCGCCAATTCGGTTTGATCGGGTTGGGTTGTGGTGCAGCTCGAAGCTTTGAATTCCAGGGACAGTGGCGTGAGGGTGACTCTGTTGCATTTCAGGTCCTGCGCCAGCGCCGGCATCCGCTCCGGCCACCGCCACCGCCCCCGCCCCCGGCCCCGTTCAGCATCCGAAGAAAGGAGGGCGCCCCCAATGGCAGCCCAAAAATCCAGCGTCTGCGTCGCAGGATATGCCCGCGTTTAAGCCAGGGTCGGTCCGCACGAGCGCCAGCAGGGGTGCCCCCTCTAGTCCAACGAAGCCCAGTCCCACGAAGGGTCGAGGCGGTATGCACCAGCGATGGGCTCCTTCCTGGGGCGATGGGCTTCTTCCTGGGGCGAAGGCCGTTTGCCGGTGTCACTGTCATTGGTGCGGTTTGAGTGTGCGCGCCGCGCGTGCGGCTGTGGTTGCAGTGACTCGCTGGGCCAGAGGCGGAGTATTGCAGAGGTAAAGTCCCTCGCCATTTACAATGACCCAGACGGTGGATTCCGGAAGTACGGTGGAAATTTCCTGAGGGGTCGTTGTATGTGCAAATGCAAAGTGTCACCTTTCCACTGTGCTCACTCAAATCGGTGGGTGCCCAAATGGGTGCTCTCCTGAATGCCTCCTTTCTTTAGCCCACAGCAGTGAGCAAACCGTTGCACACTACCATTTCAATGAAGCCTCTCGGCCGTCCGTTTGCTTCATGGCTTTGGTTGACGATTGCTTTGGAAACGGTTCGGTTCACTTGGGCTGCTTGCCCCTGGAGACCAGAGGGGCCCTTGTATTCGTTGCAGTGTGGCGGGTTGGTCCTAACGGCGTGGGGGGATCGATGGCATGGCCTGTGTGGTGGAGTCAGGTAATATGGTACAGGTTTACTGGTGCACGGATTTGTGAGACCACCGCCTCCTCGGGTAAGGCGCGCAATCGAGCTGCCCATGTCTCACGGCCCCCTGATGCCCCTAACGGCTTAACCTTTCGCCTTGTGACCACCATATCCATCCACAACGAGCACAGATACCACAGTCTTGAGGCACACCCTCCCAAGGGACCTCGACTTTACGTCGCCACTGTGCGCCCTGCCATTGTCCCCCCTTTTACGGTCCCCTGGAGCATTCCGCGGGGGAGACCAGAGCTTGCAGTTGATTTGGGTAGTGCAGCAACCGAAATAAATCTGCGTTGCTGTCCGTCTGCAAAAGTTGCGTGTCATTGGCCTGGACACTCAGCTCAGCGTGGGCGGTCTCATGAACGCAGGAGATCACGAATGACTGCAACGCAAAGTCGCAATGAGACGAGCCATCATCCGCTGTCCACGAAAGTGTGGAGCTACACGGTGCGGGGGGAACCCGCGTGGGAGAACGAGGTAGACACACCGTAATGCCTGCTGACGCCGCCCCAAAAGGGAAATGGTTTCTACTCCCCTGCCTGAGCTTGTAGAACGGCTGGTCAGGTGAGCAGCATCAGTGAATGCCCAATGCCGCAACCTCTCAGTGGGCGAGCCCATCATTACGGGGGTCGCAGCACGAGTCGGCTGCTGACGGTGGGTCGGGCATCGGACCCGACAAATACCGGGGAAGGGGGGGGGGGGATTCATTCCACAAGGGATGAAATGACCAAATGCTGCACGAAGGTTATGTTATTTGTCCGGCGTTTCGAAGGATTTTTGCACATCTTCGCAATACCCCCCCTTTCCTACCATGGGTTGACAGTGTATACATATTTGTGTCCGGTTTTTTTTAAAATTGGTACAGGTTTTGTTGCGTTTGCATAGGCTGCCGCACACTTTCCATCGCACAGCTTAACCCCCACCCCCCCGGTATACTAAGCGCGCCCGGGGGTCCACTGTGACACACCTCACCTGAACGTGAAGAGTGGTTGCCCCGGTGGTTGACAGCCCCTCTTACGTGACCCGTTGCACTGCACTGCTCAAGTCCGCCTTCACCTGAGCTAACGCCCCGTACATGTCACACAAGGACGTCGAGGGGCACCGTCTTACAAGCCGGACCTCAACGCCAAGAGGGAGTACATTGACAGTCACGGGCAGCAGCAGGTGTCCGGTTTCCGGCCGATGATTACCGCGGTATGTCCCGTTGGAGGGGGAGGGTAACGTCGCGGCCGTCGAACGTGGGCAGGAGTGCAAGATGCATCGCACCAGCGCAAGAGCCTTGGGCCACATGTAGAGCTGAGGGAGTCGGACCCGGCGACATTCAGTGACGTCTGGCCGAGTTGAAGGTGAGCACAGGTCGTGACCCTGGATTAGGCCGACTTCCAGATACAGCGGGGGGGGGGGGGGGGCGGTTCGCGACGGGAATATTTCGTTGTGGGAAATTTCGTATTTCAAAATGTGTGCGAAACTTCCCGCTCAATTGTCAGGCCGCTGTGCGAAATAAAGTCGTGTCGAAATTTAGCCACTTTGGCGCGTCGCCACCCCGCCGGCGCTTCTTCAATTAATCAATGATCCGCAATACATGGCCCTGCTCAAGCCAAATCGGGGGCATAGTGCTTGTACCCAAGGGTGCCACAACATCTGCACCTGCACTGGGGACACACTGCGTGGTCTTTTTTGCAGCAGGCTCGCTGTCACTGTGATTTGCAGACCTGGAGGCAGAAACAGGTGCAGAAACAGATACAGAAATAGATGTAACAGATGAGCTGTCGTTGGAGATTGCTGGGGACGAATAAGAAGCGCGATCAGTATCAGAACCTGGAGGGGAAATCTCAGCATTTTGTGCTCTCAAGTGCATTTTCGCAAACAATTTTTTTGAAAGGATTCCTATGTGCATTCGGCTTCTTGTAGCTGTGTTTGTGCATGGAAAAAAAAAGCTATTTCTTCATGAGGCTGATGGGTCATCGGTTTGGGGTTGCCAGGAATCGAATCCAGGACTTTTCTGCCGACAGACCACTGCACATCCACTGGAGAAGGCCTGTCACTGACATATGCCAGCTCAAGGACCATTTACAGACCGAAGGACGGAAGTTTTTTTTCGAAATTTGAGGACTGTGGCTGCACAGCAACCAAGAGGAAGGTGTGCTTGGGGCCTGGGATTGAGATCCAGGTCAGGCAGGAACCTCCTGGGGTAAAACCTGCCGGAAGCATGCGAAATTTCCCGCACACTTTCAGACCACTGTGCGAAATAAACCCGCTGCGAAATTTTCTCGTGCGAAAAATTCCCGGTGCAAACCCCCCCCCCCCTGTATTCGTATCTGTGCCCCTATCAGTTTCGATACGTGATTGGGCAGCAAGTACGAAACAGCAAGCGGCAAAAGCTCTACTGCCATATGGATCTTTTACATCCGTTGATGGGGACTCTTACTTTTTGTCTCCATCAAATATTCTGTAAGCGCGGCCCAAGGCCTCCCGCGGTTGGATGAGTGCTGACAGTAGTCGTAGTATAACCGACGTTGCATTCCGATCAGTGGAGTCCGATGCTCACTGAGCTTTTACCATCTGATCAGCCCTCTGACACTGTTGTCGACCGTGGCGCACTCTGAAATTACTATTTTTGCACAGCAAAAGCTGGTCAATTGTCCCCGTTGCTGCTCCGCAGCAGCCCCAGCTGTACACACATCCGCTTCTGCTGCAGCCTGTGATGCGGTCCCCGATGAATTTGGTTGACAATCCGTTTGATTCCCGAGTAGGTGTGATGCCGTCTGCGTAGGAGGAGCCAGAACTACCGGACCCTCCAAGTTTTGTGGCGATTCAATATATCCGGAGTGCTTGCCAGGGCCATTATGGGTGTCGGACTGTCGTCTGTGGGTGTCAAACCGCCAATGTCTGGGCGTCGGCGTCTGGATCTCAATTGCCTTCGAGGACCGATCATCCCACGCTGCGCCCGATGGCAATAACACAGCAGAGCCAGCAGAAAGAAAACAGCAACGACGTCACCAAACAGCACAACGGCAATGCCCGCATAAGGGGCACCAGCAACAGCAACACCACAAAACAACGGCAGCATTGGCGGCAGCAACCGTAGCAGCAGCAGCAGCAGCAACAGCAGCAGCGAAAGCCATTAGTACCGCGACAGCACCACCAACAGCAAGACAATTTGTGCGAACATGAATCAGCTGCTTAGTGTGGTGCATGACAGAACCCGTTCCAATGGACCCAACTCAATATCTGCTTGCAGACTCATGCCGCCTGACACACGTGTTGAAACGTCACCACAGTCCAATTCGACTCTGCTGGGCTTAGCGACACCCTCCGTGTGAAACCCATGGAGAATGCCACACGCCAGTGCATTTCCAACCAAACGTCCAGCCCACGGCTGTTGCTTGTGCAATCACAGAAAATTGGGCTGTCTGCTGCTGCTCATGCTGCAGGTGCCCCTGTTCCTGTTTTGGTGCTGTTGACTTTGGCCGCTGCGATTAAACCCCTCCGCTGTATAAGAGGATGCGCGTTCTCTTATTTGTTTGCGTCTTCTTATTTGTTTGTGTCTTCTTATTTTGTTTGCGTCTTCTGATTTCTTTGCGTCTTCTGATTTCTTTGCGTCTTCTGATTTCTTTGCGTCTTCTGATTTCTTTGCGTCTTCTGATTTGTTTGCGTCTTCTGATTTGTTTGCGTCTTCTGATTTGTTTGCGTCTTCTGATTTGTTTGCGTGTTCTGATTTGTTTGCATGTTCTGATTTGTTTGCGTCTTCTGATTTGTTTGCGTGTTCTGGTTTGTTTGCGTCTTCTGATTTGTTTGCGTGTTCTGATTTGTTTGCGTCTTCTGATTTGTTTGCGTCTTCTGATTTGTTTGCGTGTTCTGATTTGTTTGCGTCTTCTGGTTTGTTTGCGTCTTCTGATTTGTTTGCGTCTTCTTATTTTTATCTGTTTGCGTCCTCTTATTTCTTTCCTTCTTCTGATTTCTGCCTACGTCTGCTTATTTTGGCTTCGTCTTCTGATTTGTTTGCGTGTTCTGATTTGTTTGCATGTTCTGATTTGTTTGCGTCTTCTGATTTGTTTGCGTCTTCTGATTTGTTTGCGTCTTCTGATTTGTTTGCGTGTTCTGATTTGTTTGCGTCTTCTGATTTGTTTGCGTCTTCTGATTTGTTTGCGTCTTCTGATTTGTTTGCGTGTTCTGGTTTGTTTGCGTCTTCTGATTTGTTTGCGTCTTCTTATTTTTATCTGTTTGCGTCCTCTTATTTCTTTCCTTCTTCTGATTTCTGCCTACGTCTGCTTATTTTGGCTTCGTCTTCTGATACGGGGGAGGGGTTTATTTCTGTCGGTGATGCAGTTGCTCATGTCCTGTTATCACTGTCATTACTGCTGACACTCATTTGTGCACAGGCAGCGGTGCAGTGCTTGGCAAAGGGGCGGACGATGCAAAAGCGAACTACACATCGATGGAGAACACGCTGCACACCTCCCACTATGCGCGACACGGGGCCGGGCATGCGGTGGCCATTGCAGAGCGAGAGCACGAGATGTATGGCACGGGGCCCTACAGTTACGGCCGCAAACACATGGCGCAGGTATATTGCGTTAGAGGGTGCGGTCATCAGGGGATGGGGTCGCACAGGCAACACTATGGCCGTTTGGGTCGAGGACAGACCTGGTCGATGGGATGAACAGGTAGTGGGTAGCAACTAGCTACGCTGGCAGCACGCAGCAGCCAGCATTCGGCACACGGAGGGTCCAGGCAGCACACCGCATGCAGCACGCAGGATACGGCAGCACCAGGCAGCACAGAGCACGTGTGACACAGCACACCACCAGGAGCACGCAGAGGATCGTGTTGCTGCTGCGGCCGGAGCCTGGACGGGCGGTATCCCCAGTCCTCTGGGTCTTCCGTCAAGCTGTGGACAATCTCAGGCAGCCCTGGGACCCACGGCACTGCGGCGGGGTGTGAGCCACCCACTCGGTTGCGGTGGCCGGTAACACCGATAGACGGCATGACAACCGATCTATGACTGAAGATTGCGCACGCGGCGCAGTCACCGCCAGTGCCGGTTGGTGCTCTCTTCGCTGTGTGCTGTGTGCTGTGTGCTACCTGGTGGTGCTGGCTGCCTGTTGAAACTGTGCAAGGCTCACAGAGATCCCCGTCCATTGCTCTGGCCCCAGTTGCCATCGCCCCATTTCTTTACAGTCTACCCCCACTTCCGGTGGTGTTGGTCTGCGCGGGATCCAAAACATGGCTCAGCCCGACCCCAAGTCAAACATCACAAGCTCCGACAATCCGCTGGCGATGGGCGGCCGAATGCCGGTGCCCGCTCCCGTCCGCGGTCCCGTCCCTCAGCAGGGGCCCTTGGACCCCAAGTCCAACTTCACCAGCGCCGACAACCCCCTCGCCCGCCCCTCGTACTACCGCTAGCTGCTCGCAGGAGTGGGCGGGCCGTTGCAAACACCGCCGTGCCACTGACGGGCCTGCCACAGGGAGGGTGCCGCTCCGTGCGGCGTGCGCTTCGCGGCCCGTGCCTGCAATCCGTTTGGATTTCCTGCCCCTGATTCCTGCCGGTCCGCCGAGCCTGCCCGTCTGCCTAACCCTAACCCTAACCCTAACAAGGACCGATTTTTTGCGCAGGTCGTCTGAGGTGATGGTCGCAGATGCGATGGCTACATGGCCGGGGGGGGGCAGCTCTACTGGTCCCAGGACGCCCCCCCCCCCCCCGAGGGGGGCTTCCAAGCAAAGTCAGTTGCCAAAGGTCCTACCCTGAGGAGTCCATGGGCACCGCAGGTGCCCGACGGTCAAAGGCGCCAGAAGAAAATTTGTCCATTGCTGCCTACAGCAATCAGCAGGTCCACTGCCTCGTTCCTGCCAGTCCGCTGGCTGTCGCAAAATTTTTGTGAAAATAAAAATTCAAAACGCCAGACGCAAGAATTAGGATTCTGCGAATCATTAATACTTGTGCGGTACTTCGGGGCTTGTTCTCTGCCCGGTGGTCTGCTCGATGGTGTCTGCTGCTTCTGAGTGCCCATGCAAACGTGGCGCTGAAGGGGCCCTTGGGCTTCTGGACAGGCTGCTTTTGCAGTGGCATGTCTCGTGTTGTAGGACTGTTTGGTGTCTACACATCTCGGGTGCGACGTCCACCTTCTAAACTGGGCCGGTCTGCTTGAATGACGGTCTCACGGAACATCACCGGACCCACCGGCATGGCAGGCCTTCGCCATCTTGTCAAAAACAGATTGACCCGGAACGGCAAACAACCGTTTACTAACCACCATCCGCTGTCTTGGTCTCTGCATTCTCATCGTCCGTGCTCGCCGCTGTAGCTCACTGTACATTCATCACCCACATTCCAGGTACTCAAAGATACGGGGCCGGGTCGCGCAGGTGCGGGTGTCAGGGGAGGGGGGTCCGCAAGAGGTACAGGGAGTGCGGCTGTCCCCTGTGTTTTCTGTGCCAACAGCTGTTGTGCGATGAGGTTTGCACCGGCAGCCGCCCAAACAGTCGTGTCGCTAATGGAATACCCAGTCTCATGTGCATGAGCGCGACCTCGAAAATTCTTTGAAAATTCTTTGAACTCGGCTCTTTTGTCAGGGCCGATTCACGGCAGCCCACGCTGTTCTGGGCTACTGGGCACAACCTGACGCCTTGGGCATGGCCTCTGGCAGAGATGCCTTGGGCACAGCCCTTGGTACGCGACTGCAGTGGACAGAGCCGTGGCCCACGTCACTGCTGTGTACCCAGGCAGCGACATGAAACCCGTGCCTCCTCCCCAGTCCAGAGGTCCAGCCCGGGCGCTACCGGCAGGTCTCGTGTAGGGCCAAATCCTCGTCTTTGGGGGGCCAGCACGTACTGCCGTTGCGGGTCGTAACGGATGCGGGGCTTTGAATAACCTGAACCTGGACCTTGCCCGTAACCATCACCACTACTCTCTGGCCCATGACCTGGCTCTGTTCTCTATTCTCTGTTCTCTTATCAACTTAAGAGCAAGGCACAAGCAGACTGCACTGTGCCTCTAACCTGCATTGTATGTGTGTCGGTCAGCATGCAGAAAGGTACAGCAGTGCCACCTATCGCGCCCGTTTTCGCGTTCTACTCTCTGTATGGCTTCGCTTAGGTTGTGCCGTGGCAAGATGACACACGCCTAGAAGTCCAGTTAACCCAATTTGTAGTCTCGGGCACGGAGCACCGCTTGCAAACCCCGGACAATCTCCTGCAAGTTCCAAGTCTGTGAGTTTGTGTCCTCAGATGAGGAGCATGCCTCACCACAAATTAGTATCTTATTTACCCGACCCTTGTGATGCCTTGCAATCAGTAACGGCGGTATATGCCGCCCGGAATCGCTGGCTCTGCAGTCCTAGAGGCCTTGAGGCCTTGTCGGCCTGCGGGGGACCCCATCCCTCAGTTGCGCTGTGCCCGGAAGGTGCAACGATCAATTATCTTTATGCAGAGATATCTTCTCAAATATTCGCGTTTTGTGTCGCACATGGCACAGGAACGGCAGTTTACCCTACGGCCTTAGTGGATTACCACCCCAGCCGACTGGAGGAGATGGCAAGTCCTGGTCCACATAGGGTTGCGCAGGAGACAGAGCGTCCATGCGGCCATGCGGACAGCGGCACAGGCGTGCGGGTCCCAGCAGGAGGAGGAGGGCGAGAGGCCCACGGTCATGCAAGGACGGCCAACCCACTCTTGCCCTCCTTTGCCTGCGTGGATGAGGTTAGTATTGAATAAAGCTAACTCCCCAGTGTACTGTGCAGTATTTCAGTGGCGGATACTGCTGTGTGTGCGGTGCATCTGCAGTGTGGCTGCGTGTTTTGATAATGGTTTAGGGTAAGAATGCAACCAACGGGCAGGTACAGCGCGGTGTGTGAACAGTATCGACCAATTGCTGGTTTGCAGTTGTGCGCAAGCGTAGATCCTTACACCAAAAAAATTGGCACTGTTGTTTCCGGTTTGAACCGGATGCA
This sequence comes from Eutreptiella sp. 'Long Island Sound 2002', assembly GCA_964036045.1. NCBI lineage: Eukaryota > Euglenozoa > Euglenophyceae > Eutreptiales > Eutreptiaceae > Eutreptiella > Eutreptiella sp. 'Long Island Sound 2002'. Next base: position 60,497,344 of record OZ038387.1, read on the forward strand.
ACGCCTCTTTTGAATGGAATCTGAACAACTCTGCACTGTCACTGCCAAACTTCCGCCGCCCCTGTGCAGTGCTGCCCAGAAAAGCTAAAGGCCACAGTCAGACCAACCACCATGAGATGCTAACAGGGCATTGTTGTGCATCGCGGTTCACAACAATGTTCGTAACAACACGATCTCTCGCGTCATTTAATGCCATTATCCACCACAGCCCGTGCGTGAAGGAAATGCTCTGCTCTAACAGACGTCCCAAGCCCTTTAGGATCATTTACTCGGAAATGTTCCAGGCTGTGGTCCAACAATAACAACACCGAGCTTCATTCATGAATGACCAGACACAGGGCGTGTCCATGTTCTCTCTATCCACAATGTGATCGGCTATGGCAATCAGAGTGTGCGCTCCACAGCACAGAGCAGTTGCATTCCAAAACTGGGTTCCAGAAAAGTGTCTACAGTGCTGCATGTTAATCACAGCTTGTCCGACCCGCATGAGGTGCAGTTTTCACACCTTTCAGTGCCTCTGCGCCTTGTACAAGAGGTTTTATAAGAACAACATAGATCAACGGATAAATGGTACAATGGTACAACTTTCCAGGGTTCTCCCGAGGACACTCAATGACACCTTGGGGGGAGCGGTGTGCACCATGCATCTTTTTTATTTAGATAATGTACCTTGACGCCATTGGGGGTGCACCGTGCGCTGTGCGTGCGCTGTGCCCGCACTGTGCAAAAAGTCGCCTGTTTTTCAGCACCGGTAGCCACAGGTCCCAGGGTCCTCAATTCTGCACCCTACAGCCCCTGCTGGTACACCAGGTATTTTGTTTTAGTCTGGTGCTTGCCACGGGTCCCGGGGTCCTGAATTGTGCACCCCTGATGCTGTTTTGAATGGATCGTGCACGCTCCAGTAGGTGGGTCGTTTTCAGGTGCTCCCGGGATAAACAACGTAATAATTGGCGCTGTGCGCGCTCTTGGTCCGCGCTCTGTGCGCGCTGTGCGAAAACGCCCCCATTCTTTTGCTTTTTGGTGCCCCATTTCACCCTGCATGCCCTGAGTACTGCATTGTACATGTTGTCCCTTGGTCTATAGCTCAACAATGTACATGTTATCCCTTGGTCTATAGCTGAGCAACACAATGTCTTTGTCTTGGGTTTGAGCCGGTACCCCTGTCTTCTACAAACGCAACAGTGCAAATGAGCAGGTTCTTGCTACTATTGTGGCCCCCTCACAACGCCATGGTGATTACGTATGCATACAATATGAGGTGAATGGGAAGGCGGTGTGTCATGATGCTGCTGCACTCCACCACCTCGAGTTCCACATTCTGAGCCCATCCCCGTCACCCTCAATGTCTTCCAAACCTGAAGCTAATGGTCAGGACGCCCTCCAGGAATGAAGTTGTCCAACAGATTAGATGGGATAGAAGGTTAGATGAGTACAACCACTGTCTATACTATACCTTTTTTGGCAACACAGTCCACAGATCTCATGCCAATTGCTTCAATTGGCGGGGCATTGAGTGACATACTTTGATAAGATACCCAGCTCTTGGCTGTTTTCTTGGTGCCAATGTTGCTGTCCAGTACCTTTCTGTGAGGATCCAATTGGGGGGTGGTGAAAGTTGTGTAATTGCCCCAAACGGTGCCCACCGTGCGCACACCGTGCACCGGCACCCACTTGAGCGTCATGAACGCAGAAAAAAAAGATCAATGGATAAATGGCACAATGAGCAATTCCTCGCTCGAATCACCAAGCAGCAAAAAGAAACAGATGCATCGACAGTATCTCCATCGACGTTCACAGCCACTTGCGGCTGTATTTCTAGCACCGCTTGCTGTAGCATGGGGTGTGCATGCGCATCAATAGAGCAGGCACATGGGGTATGTGACCATGCCGGGTGCACAATGGGCACTTTTTTCGGCTCGAACAAACCCGCCCGCGCCAATATCAGGGCAGTCCAATATCAAAGTGATACGCAAATCCATCCTGAAGAACAACGGAGCAGCGAACCATCTCAAGCTGCAGCCATGCACCAATCGGGTCTTACACCAATTGGCACCCAGTCAACTAGTCTAGGGGGGCGAGCAATCCATGCCCTCAGGAGAGCACACTAAGGTTTGAGTGGATCGATGGGGCATCAAACGAACTGGGCCTGCTAAGCTCCCATGGGTGCACAAACCTGCCCGCGTGATATGGACATTCGCTTTTCTGGACAATTGGTCCATTATTCCCGTTATGGAATATGTTGTCCCTCATGTGTTCCCCTCGTGTCATGTCCCCTCATGCTGATGCAACCGACAAGCTGGTGGTGGGGGATGAGGTTGATGTTTGTGTTTTGTGTTGTCAAAAGCTTACGACCACACTTTGTAGCGACTGGAAAATTGTTGTACTGGATGTATTGACCCCCACACTTGTGGCGACAGAGGTGAAGCCCACAAAATGTCACGCTTTTTGCGCAATTTGACTTGGCAGATTTGGTGTTGTGTTGTGTGGATGGCTTTGCGGTTGATTTCGCTGATTGAATGGCAGTTTTCTGGTTTGCTTCGGGGTGCTCCCAGGTATGATGAATCTGGGATGAAAGTCAAGGACACTTGCCCAGAAGTAGCACACTGGGCAAACATAAGGCCGTAATATACAGCAAATCAAACGACACACTGCGCTGATCAAGCTGTGCTTCATGACAAAAAAAAGTGGGCCCCTGTCCATCAACCCGCTAGGTCCCTTGCTCCAAAAGAATCCCCTTGCACTCAGACAAAACACTTTTGCAGCATAGACCCACGGGTATCACCGACACCAATCTGCCCTCACAACACACAGGAAAGATTTCATTTTGTGCAGGTTTGGGTGCGATTTGAGTTTGTAGCGATTTCCACATTTCCAGTTCATGCAGCACTAGGCACTGTCATGCAGGGGGCATATGGAGCACGGAAAAGGCATGAACACAGGCCGCAGGGCATGCGTAGCTCCAGGTCCAGCTTTGTGTTCTCACATGCCTTCGCACAAGCCGCTGACCGAAAGCAATTGTGGCGTGCAGCACGCAATGCACTAATTTCAAACCCCCACGCCTTGTGCATGTCCGCAGCCGCTCTGCACCCCGTAAAACCCTCCCATTCTTCTTGCAGTCACCATCCCAAGCCCATGCGGCGCCGCCTATTATCCCACACATGGGCGTATGCACGAACATGTACCTGTGTTGCGGGCAATGCACCAGCCCGGTGTTGGCGTGCACCAAGTCTTCTGAGGTGCGCGTGCATTCCACGCTCTCATGCTGTGTGACTTGAAGGGGCAGGGGGCATACTTATACCGTCAAATGCTTTGAATGCTTGACATCTCAAACGCGTTTGACAATGTTTCACAAGTTGCAGAATTCGCGTCCGCGGTCGGTCATCATTGTGTCTACAAACTGCGACTAGGGAACACGTCGCTCACCCCGTCGCTGCGTGGCACTGCAGATCAGGGATGGGGTGCACGGGCAAGCGCTTTGTGCGAGGATTTTCAGGGAGGGCGCCTCCTTCAACGCTTAGCGCTTCCAACATGTGCACAGGAGACCCCTCGGAGGAATGAACCATGGGTGACCCCACCCCGTCGCTTGCACCAGGCCATAGCCTCCCCAACACAATGTTCGATCAAGGGCTGACGCTTTTTGCGTAGGTCCTCTGAGGTGGGGGACGAGGGGGGCTTCCAGCCACAGTCAGTTGCCAAAGGGGCGGCCCTGAGGAGTTCATGGGCACAAAGGGCGCCAGAAGAAATGGTGTCCATTGCTGCCTACAGCTACATTATTGCTCTCCACATTTCACTATTTGGCCATCTGGCCAACCCAAGGAGCTGTGGCTTACACCACTTGTAGGGCAAAGTAGACACAGCCCCCACCTGCCCCGCCCAAGGGGTCCTCCAGCCAACAGCAAGTTGTTGGGGGGGTCGGGGGCATTGCGCCACAACTGAGGAGTCGACCCCCTTCCCGCCCCGTGAATGGCAGTTGGCACTGCGACGCCGCCGCCGAGGGCGCTGTCAGAGCAACAATTCGCTCGGACTAAACATGCGAAAGTAAGAGACAACAATGCCTCGGTGGTTTGGTGGCAGGAATTGGCCACGGACTTGAGGGACACAAACCGGAACAGCGCACCTGAAACGTCTGGCCTTCGGATGCGAAGATGGCGCATTGCCGTTGTGTTGACTCACGGGACTGTGCACCTTCAGTCCCCTTCAGGGGTCCTGCTGTTGATTTGAACACGATTCACGGGCCCCTTGGCCCCGGCGGTGCATGAGCTACGGATGGACGGAGCGGGCGCTGGTCTGGGGGTTTGGCGTAGCGACCACCGGGGGATAGCCACAGGCCCTGGGGCTGCTGCGACCGGTGCCCCTCGCCACAGCAAAATCCGAACGCCACACGCCCCGTCTCCAGGCGTCAGCCGCCCGCCGCCTTCGCCCCGGCGTGGGCACGTCCGCTGCACACCGCGGCTGCCCCGGGGCCCTTGGAGGTGTTTGAGGGGATGGCACGCGAAGGCAAGGTCCGTCCCGACGATGCACAGATCCGGGGGCTGAAGGAGCTGGAGAGGCTGCACCAGGAGCTGCTGCGCGAGGACACCCGACCAGGTAACCCCCAGACGTTAGCCTGGCCAGTGCCCAGACCTGTGCTTGAATTGGGTGACGCAGCCCCCCTCCCTTCGGGACTGAGAGTTCCGCCGCAACCGCTTCCGTCCGTCTCCAACCGGTCCCCAACGGTTTTGTAACCCCCCAACTGTGTGTACAACCTTCATTATGCAATCCTCTGCCCTGCCGGCTGGTTGCAGTTGCTGCTTGGGACATGCTGCCTCTCACTCCATGTCCACGGTCGCTCCATCGATGGTCTCACGCCTGCCGTTGCCCCCCTGTCTCCACCCCAGGACACTTCATTTACTCAGGCACCGTTTTGCATTGGACCTTGACAAGGGTTCTCCACCCTGTTTGCCCCAAATTCCCTGCATGTTTCCGTTGCACCATCTATGGCACATAGTCCTCAGGCCCATCCCCATGCACGCAAATGGCCCGGCCCTCTTTGCACCACGCACAGAAGGATGACCTCTGACCTGCATGCATGCCACTGATCATGGAATCTGGAATGTAGAATACACCACCACTCTTTGCAGTGGGAGAAGAGCAGACGGAAAACAAGCGCACGCCAGGGATGAATATGATAACCTACAATTATTTTGGTGGGGGGGCTGAGGACCCCTGAAATGACGAAATGACGACTACGAAATTGCAATTTTCCACTGCTTTTTGCTTTGCAGGTATGCCTCACCGTTGCATGTATCATCCTCTAGCAGCAACCAGTCCTCCAGTTCGTCAAGTGACTGAGGATGAGGCTGAAATGGAACGCATTTTGGGAAAATGCGTCAAAAAGACTTTGTAAAACACTGTTCACATATAGTTTTGTGGGCTGCAGCAATGACCTACGTCCAGTGCTTCATCTTGTGTTTCAAAGAGGAGGGACCCAGGGCTGTGACTGCACTGTATTTTGGTTGGCTGGCATTTTGTAATCGTCATTTCGTCATCGGGGGGGGAGGAAGTTTTGGGTTCTCGTTTTTTTTGAGCCTCAGCAGTGTGGTTGGACCGCGGTTCATAGCGATGGGATCCAGCATAATGCCAGCGGGATGCCCCACATTGTGAATCGCGAAGAACTGCTTTCGTGTGTGTTGCTGCTGCTTTTTGGGTGCCAGGCCTTTGCACCTCAACTTGCTGGTCTTTGTCTCTTGGCAACGATGTAGGCTCCGTGTATCCACACAGAGCGCTTATGCAACCTGGCTGGTGATAGTGACACCAAGAAACGCCTGAGCAATAACACCACTGTCGCGCGAGGCCTCGGTGGTTATGCATTCAAAAGTGGTGTACACTGGGTAGTGATTCAAAGAAGTTCCAGATTCTACAAATGTCGTTTTCAGTGTAGTGGAAGGGTGTTTTCGGACATTTCTGACACCACACATGATCACGAAAAATCACAAAGCAGCAAATGGCCACCAAAACTCGCCAAATATTGGAGGCCTCCGCACAGAGAGCAATGATAGTTTCTGACCAAGATCTGGCCCGGGTGTGAGGGCCGAAGGCTGCAATTTGCAGATTTGTACCGCAAAGCTCTCCCGTTCCCCCGCAGGTAGTACCCCAGCCGCCGGCGGGTGGCTCTCCTCGTTATTCGGCACCGGGTCCTCGACGGCTGACCCTCCGCCCCCCGCAATCCAGGGGGTGTACCTGCACGGAGGCCCAGGATGTGGCAAGACCTTCATCATGGACCTTTTCTTCGACGGGGCCCCGGTGCAGCGCAAGCGACGCACGCACTTCCACGCGTTCATGCTGGAGGTCCATGACCGCTTGCACCGACTACGGAAGGCCGGGGGTTCTGCAGAGGTCGACGTCCGACACCTGCACCTCGGACTTGAGTCACACGTGGCAATGCATTCCTGTCTCCCCCCGATTGCCACTATTTGCGATGCCGGTGGTACATCTGTACAGCCTTGCATTCCTGGTCGACGTACCGCAAGAGCCTGTTTCCCTTATTGCTTGCAGCTTAGCTGTCCAGATGCACGACACCCATTCACAAACGGCAGGTTGGCAAACGTGGGCTTAGGTGTGCATCAGGCACAACCGTCGGTTTCTTGCGTTCAGTCCATGCAAATTTGATTCAATTTTAAGTATGATTTGATGTCATGCAAATTTGATTCATATTTACTGAAGATTTGATTGAATACACATTTGATTCTGATTTTAATTAAGATTTGATTTAATGCAAATTTTCGTTCAAATTTGGTGGAAATTTGGTATAATGCAAAACGCTCACGGCCGCTGACAGCTAGACGGGGCCTTGGACTGCCTCCTACGCCGGTCGGCCCCGATGTGTGTACCCCAGCAAAACAGCTCGGAAGTCCGAGGTTTGCCGTTTCCCGGCACATGGGCTCGAGCCTCACCCGCACGCCATCCGGCGATTACAACGTCGTTCTAGGCTACTACCCACGCGCGTCGGTCGGTTTGGCTCTCCTGTGACATGCACTCATCTGGTACCAGGACAAAGATAGGTCCCATAGGTTTGCCCTGTTTAACGCACCAGCGCACTGGACAGAGGGATGCCAAAGCCCGTATCGAGCTTCTGACAATCCCAAACGGCGATCGAGCCAACACCCCGCAATTCGGGCCGGAGGGTATCAAACCTCAATGGTGGCTGGACTCTGAGGCCTCCAATTGGAGCGTTCCTTGCTGGACGTTGCTTTCGCAGTCACTGGGGTCCGATGCTCACTGCCGGTTTTGTCCTTGGAAGAGCCGATGGACGGAGTTTCCTGCGGCCCTTCCCTTCGGGGGACAGAAGTGGTGATGGAGCAAGGACGGAGAAAGGGAGGGAGAAGCGGTCGTCATGCAGTGGTAGTTGGATAGGCAGGGGCCGTCGCGTTGCATGGCGCCCCAAATCCCCAACCCCCCCTCCTGGCCTTGTGGCAACTAATGGTTTCCGACCCCACCAAAGGACTGGGGCGGCATGCCACATTAAATACGAAGGGCTGTCCTGCACCGAGTGATGCTCTGGAACAAACGATGAATAAAAGACAAAAGAAACGAAGACTGAGGAGTCCCCCCCCACCCACCCCCTCCCCACGCTGGTCCAACAGACAGTGCTCAGGTAGACAATCGAATTGTATCGAGAGAAGGTCTCGGGGTACTTGCACAAGCCCTTTGGTCCTCAGCCCCCCGTCCGCTTCGTTAACACAACCCACCAAAGGAAAGGAAAGGGAAGTAGCGTGGGAAAGCTAGGCCAAGGAGGCGGAAGGACACCGGGCGGTGAGAGGCCGATGGGCACCACCGCCTACGAAGGGAAAGGGTCCAAGGGAAGGGCAGTAATCGGCCATTTGGCGTCGCCAGCTGCAGACCAAACCGCACCATGGCGTCATACCAAACCCACCTCCGCCCCGCAGTGTTCCGACCCATACCCGTTCCGCAGGCCAACCCATGGCTGAGCCCCGTGTTGTGCAGGTCACGGCGGTGGCCGACGCCATCATGGAGGACAACGGGCGTTTGTTCTGTTTCGACGAGTTCAACGTGACGGACATCGGCGACGCCATGATACTGCGTGTGCTGCTGGAGGTCCGCTGCGTTCCGCAGGGGGAGGGCACCGCGGCCCCAGGCCTCTTCATGTGCTCCATGACGGGTCGGGCTGCTGCTGTTGCTACAGTCTGGGGCATTGCTTCGGGACGCAGTAGGACGAGGGTGGGAAGGGGCAGACATGCATCCGCGGGAAAGGCCGGCGTCTGGGCCTAACACGCATCCGCACTGGGCCATAGCGGTGGGTGTCGGTGAGTGTCAAAAAATCCCATTTTTCCGTCGGTGAGTGCGGTGAGCTGATTTTTCCGAAGGGAACTGTTGGGAAGGTCTTCAACCTCCGGAAAAATGGGGAAAATGGGACTGTGGTAAATGGGTATCTTGTCCCACTTTTTTCCCATTTTTCTCCCAGTTTTGTCTCATTCTCTTCAACCGCATCCCGCCACAACCCTCCACAACCCACATCCCGTGTGCTATACCCGCCATTTCCCCGTTTCCCCGCGTTCCCCCCATTTTCCTCCATTTTCCCCATTTTTCCGGGCTCCAAAATCCTAGTTCAGTGAGTTGGTGAGTTTCGTGGCGGGTAGCGCGGATGCCTAGCCTAAGGGGACGCCTCCGCAAGCAGTGCCACGTTTTTGTACCACCTGAGGTACTGGGACCCTATTTCAGGCCTCACTCTGCTCCGGGTATGAACCAGTAGCTTGGGGTAGGGGCAGGTGAGGATGCCGCCGCAGGTGACGACAATGATGATGAATTGTGTTTTGGTGCCTTTTTTTTTGTGCTCTTGGTTGCGGCCACCGGGGGGCGGGGGATGCAACGCTCATATGCTTCGCCCCCATCCCATTTTATGTAGGACCTTTAGGGGATCCGGATGATATGGGGGTTGATGAAACCCTTGAGAAGGTAGAGGACGAGCAGGACGCCTGTGTGGAGCATAAGGACTCAAACGAGTCAAAGGAATCCGAGCCTTTAAGGCCCTTTAACGCCAGTGGGGGGGGGGGGAGGCTATACCGGTCGTAGGGTGCGATGCCCCCCAGGGGGGCCTCTGGCTGACAGTCAGTCGGACGGGGGGGGGGGGGCGGCGCGTCACGACCGAGGGGTCGGCCCTCCCAGGCCCAGGGGGTTGTGGAAACAGACGCACACGCCGTGCCCACGCAGTACGCACGCGTTTATCCTCCAAAGGAGAACGGTGGGGCTGGGTCTGGCCCCGGGCAGAGGGGGTGCCGAGGGCAGGGCTGGCTTTGAGCCTCGGATTTAGGCCGCGCTTGGACGTGGGCTACTGCCCGGCACCGGCCTCGACATGCACTTTGCCGTTCGCCGCTTAGCGCATGGTGGCCAAGGGGGCGGTGCTGGTGACGACGTCCAACCGCTATCCGCGGCAGCTGTACCGCAATGGGCTGCAGCGGGAGCTCTTCCTCCCGTGCATCGAATTGATCATGGAGCGCTGCGTGGTGCACGACATGGACTCACAAGTCGATTACCGGGTGTGTGCTCGTTCATAAGGAATTCTGTTGGCTCCGGGGGGGGGGGGGTCTGAGTGGGTGACCCGCGGGAGGGCGCTTGTTCAAATTTGATTGTTCCTGAGCCAAACTTCCGGTCAAGATTTGTTCTGGGGGGCGGGGGTTGTGTTTGGAGGCTCAGCCCCCCCCAAACAATTGATTGTTGGCAGGTGGCGGGCCTGGGGCCGCTATTGCAGCTTTGCAGCCACGGGACGGCCGATGCGGCAGTACAGTGTTTTCACAGCGACTGTCGTTTGGCATGTAATTACATGGGGAGCCCCTGAAGCGGGAAATACGGTGGCGACAGTTCGGTTCGGAAGGGGCGGGGGGTTCAGATATCGCAGTGAAAGATTGTATTTCCCGCGCACGATCCGCAGCACAACAAGTCTTCCAAACAAAAAAAGAAAGACCAAGACCGGACGCAGTCGAGCACCGTGAATGCCACGTGAAACAACCGCTGCCCCATTCCTCCGCCAGAGGGACCGTGGACGCGGCGTGTTCGCCGAGGCGCCCTTCTGTGTCCGCAACAATGCGGCGTCTTCCGGCCGCGGAGTGACCCGGTCCGAGCCATTGTGCATGCCATGCCGGGCGAGAGTTACCCCCGGATATCGCGAGACCCCGGGGCCTCGGGTGCAGCATCCGTCTTTTGGACTGAATGCCCGTCTTCAAAACTGTTCTGAGGGACGTCGCATGTGCACACCCCACCCCCACAGCCCCAGGTCGGTCTCTCTGATGTTCTCCGTCGTGCAGCTTCGATGCTCCGGCTCGTTGGGGCCGTCCGGCCGAGGCACGTGCCCTTGCGTCCTGTTCCGTCCCCTTACCCTTTGTGCGGGCAGGGCACAGGCCCGGGACCAGCGGAGGGGGGGCCAGCACGTCATGCTGCGGAGGGGGGGTGGGGGGGGGGGGGGCTCCCTCCCCGGGTCTCAAAAAGGCTGTTTCTGGAGCCCCTCGCTTCTGAGGCTCAAAGCAGCTCCTGGCACTCCAAAGCAGCGGTAATGGAAGTAGATGTTGATGTGTGGGACAAAGCCTGCCACCCGTTGTGCCTCTGGGACCCTTCTGCCTCTCCTTCTCCTTCTCTGGGCTGATTCCCGGGGATGGACTGGTCACGGTCGTCCTCCGACACAGACCCCCAGTGCCTTTTGGGGCTGCCGGGGGGTGCAGGCCGCCAGGGGACTCTTCGGGCTGCCCCTGATCTCCCCCCCCATGTCACGTCTTCTGCGCATTGGGCAGGGGCCCAAGCGGGAACGCGGGGACTGGCCAATGACGGCCGCGGGTTGGGGCTGGGCTTTTCATGGCCGTGGACACCGATCGCTATCCGGTCCGGCGGTTCCCGGGGCAGTGCCGCGCGCTGTGGGGGGTCTTGGCGGCACCGCGCGGCACTTCGACCCGCGCGGAACCAACCGGAAGCCTTCCCACTCTGCTCCGGGCCAAACAGGGGCTTTGGAAACGGGTGCCCACGACGGCCATTCGGTTAGTTCACTGCATAACCCCTTCCCCAAGGGGGCGCACCGTGCGCTGTGCCCGCGCTGTGCGCGCGCTGTGCGAAAAGGCGGCTGTTTTCCACCGCCGGTAGCCACGGGTCCTGAATTCTGTACCCTACAGCCCCTGCGGGTACATCGGGGATTTCTTTTCTAGCCTGATGCCTGCCACGGGTCCCAGGGTCCTGAATTCTGTACCCCCGATGCTGTTTTGAATGGATCATGCACGCTTCTGTAGGTGGGTGGTTGTCAGGGGTGTTCCCGGGATAAACAACGGAATGATTGGCGCTGTGCCCGCGCTGTGCGAAAACGCCCCTCAAGTTTACCTTCTTCGTACGTGACGTGATCTTCAACAACGATTTCACTGTTTCTAGCTCCTCCTCCGGAGGTATGGGTCATGGGTCACCCGCATGGCCAAACGATTGCTGCCTGCAACACCTGCCCTGCATCGCCCCCCTCCTCTCCATTCCCCGTTCCATATGCCCCCGCGCCGCCACTCTCCTTCTGCCCCTCTCCTGTCCTATGCTGCCCCCTCCTCCGACCCTTGGCCCCTGCCTGTGCAGCTGCTGGGCACCGACTCCTCCGCCTCGTATATCCTGACCGAGGCCACCTCCAAAGAAGAGGCAGATGCACAACTGAACCGCACGTTCAGGAAGCTTGCGAAAGAGAGGTTGCCGCACAGCATCATGCTGCACACGCAGGGTATGTGCCGCCCCTGAGGAACGTTCTGCCGCACCCCAGAGTTCTGCTCAACAACCCAGGATCTCCTTTAAAGGGGTCTAAACCCCCCCTCCTCTCGGACCCGGATTTCATTGTGGGAAAACATGAAAATTAGAAAAGGAAATGTTGATATGGGCTATTTTTGGTACACCAACTTTTGGACTTTTGTGTTCCAGACCCCTCCCCACCCCACCCCCTTAAGCAAAGCTCTGCTGCACCCTCCCGTGTGTATGCGGCGCGCGCAGAATGTGTGCGGCCCCCGCACACCCGCTCAGCCACAGGGACCCGCACGGTATCACGCTGCGCATGTGCTCAGGTTGTTACTGTGACCTACGTTACTGCCCGGTCGTCGATGCATCGTCACGCTCGCCACACTCCTCGTTCTTTGTGGATCTGGCCCATCGAGCTCACCCCCCCCCCCATTCCTCGTCGTCCTCGCGCATGGACTGCCACCTTTCGCACTTTAGTTCTATCCCTTTCTCAACCCCGTCCATCTACTTATCCAGGCTTTGCTCCTTGGGCTTCTGCATCACTTCGGCTTCAATCCAGGGACCGAGGCGCGGGGGGGGCACCACCGACCGCTGCTGCAGGGCACTCGATCCGGGAGTCCCTCCGAACGGACCATCGAGACCCTAAACACCACATGCACCACGCAACCGACACTAGCCACACCACACGGGCCATGCACGACACACGCGGCGACCACAGAACAGGCCACCCAAAGGATTGTGCGCAAAATGTTGGACCTCTGGTAACTGACGGCAGTTGGCAGGTACGCAACGACCGGCGGGGCGGCATTGCGTAATGGTTCTGCCTTTTGCAAAGAAAAGGAAACCCCGTTGTTAAGAACAAAACACAAAAGTCCCGGGGTAGCGAAATGGAGAGCGCAATTGGGGCACCCACTGGGGACTCGGGGATAGCACCGATGGACGCAATGGATGGCCCCCAAAAGGCGTGCCCTCCGCTAACCCGTTCCCCCGCACCCGCGTCGCAGGTCGGAAGCTGCGCGTCCCTCGCATGGCTTCGGGCGTGGCTGATTTCCGGTTCGAGCAGCTGTGCGGCCAGCCTCTGGGGGCGGCCGACTTCTTGGCCCTCGCGACCGCGTTTCATGCGATCATCCTCCGCGGAATCCCAAAGATGAATGCGGAACGCATGGCCGAGGTCTGTTCGAGCACAAACAAGGGGACAGGCAGGCGCCTCCACGGCCGTAGGTGGTGCCGGGTTGGAGGGCGAGGTTTGGCACCGCAGAGGTGCGCCCCATCCTGCCGGGGTGTGCAGGAGGTGGCAGTGCATGCCGCCCCCCCCCTCTGCTGCTGTAGGTTTGTGTCAAGGACCATGTGGTAGGCAGTTGGCGCCGCACGTGGTGTGGCTTCGGACGGCCAGCCGCTCTTGTCCACGCACTGACAGCGACTTTTCAGGGGTCGTGCTTGTTGTTTGTTGTTGTTGTTGTGCCACTGTTTGCAATTTCGGTACCAAATTTATTGCAATTCTATGTTACAATCGGTACCACAGTTTCCCGCCTCAAGTTCCCCGGGGCCGAATTTTTCCACCCGCAAGCCACCCCGCCTCGCCGCACGGCAGTATCTCCCCCTCGCTCGCGCTGGGCGGTCTGGGGACGGTCAGCAGTCTGGCAGGCCTTAAGACCGGACATTGCGGCGGTCACTTATCAGCCGACATGGAATGCCCAGCCCCGGGTCCCGCCCTGTTTTGAATCGGCGTCCTCAGATATTTTCCGGCGCTCCTTTGATTTCCGGCACACCATCGACGGCTGGCAAGAGGCAAACGTGCAGTGCCTTGTGTTCCATTGCTTTTCGTTCCCTTCTGCGATGTGATGTCGAATCACGAGTGCCATCTGCATGTCATCAACGACTCGCGCTCCAGATATTTGGTGAGGCCGTGTGTCCAATCGATCCACATGCCCCGACATTCTTCGCTTTTCGCTGCATCGCAGGTACGCCGTTTGATTACGCTCGTGGACGTTCTGTACGACCACCGGGTGAAGCTGCTGTGCTCTGCAGCCGCGGAGCCTTTCCAGTTATTGGAGGCGGAGGAGGGGTCCCTGCAGGTCTGTCACGATGCAGCACCAAGGGCTATGACAGGGCGCGGCGGGGGGTTAGGCACGAGGCCATGGTGTTAGTTTGTTTGCCTTTGGCGGCGCCTATTGGCCTCTCACCCTTGCACATTCTGACCCTCTCTGGGTCCAAACGTGGTTCGGTCGTGTCAACGGAGCCCCTGGATGAGTTGTCCTATTTGATTACTCCGGGGTCGGCTGTCCCAGAGACGGGCTGTTGCCGGTGCCGTTGACCAGGTGCATCCAGATGCACACTCCGAGTCCATGCGGGGTTTGCCGACTGCAGTACTGACTGGGGCGCGCCGGGGTGTGCATCTGCAGGGGCTTCTAACAACCACGATAATTCTTTCCCTTTTGTCCTTTCTTTTGCCTCCTGCGCTCTGCACCCATTTCGGCGAGCACGGTCTGCTCTGCCCTGTTACCTCCCCTTGTGTTTCCCTATCCCCCTGCCCAGCTTCCTCTGGGCTCGCCATGTTCGTCCGGTCCTGGGGGGTAACGGGCGGCGGGGGTACGTGTTGCTGTGGGGAGGTGGTAGGGGAGGGGGAGGGGGAGGGTGCGGGCGGTGGGGGTGGTGGCCGTTGCGCCCTGTCCCCTCCTTCCCCTGGAGGAGGAAGGTCCTGGCTCAAGGGGCTCCTTGTTGGTGTCGGTGTACTCGGTGGGCGGCGGGGGGGGTATCAGCTTTTTGCAGCGCCCAGAGCCGACAGCCGAGGTGCTCTTCGTGGACGCAGTTTTCGTTTTTTTTTTGCCCCGTTCTACGCAAGGCCGCCCTCGTCCTGACGTGGCAACAGCTCTCAGTTGCCCTCCAACCACCGGTAAGTAGCGGGCATCGTCCGACAGTTGGGTCTGGTCACACATGTCCTCCCCTCGCCTTTGGATTTGGGCAGTGCCGTCGGCTGTCCTGTGTATTTGGTGTGTGTGTTTCGCTTCCGCAGACCCACACGTCCCTTTCATAAAGCTGTTGACGCTATGGTCTTGTTGGCAGAGTTGTTAATACGTATGGTCTTTTTCTCTGAGTCTTTGTCCTGGATTTCCCCAAAAAGAGCGCAAGCCCAGTGGTTGCTGAACACCGTAAAACATGCAAAATGGTCAGTACAGCGCACAGTCTGAAATCAAGAGTATAATGCAGGTTGGTCCCCGAAGTATGGATTTTTGCTGTGACATTTCGTATTGTAGCTATTATACTGTACTGTTTTGTATTGTATGGTATGGTATGGTATGGTATTGTGTTGTGTTGTGTTGTGTTGTGCTGTGTTGTGTTGTGTTGTGCTGTGTTATGTTGTGTTGTGTTGTGTTGTGTTGTGTTGTGTTGTGTTGTGTTGTGTTGTGTTGTGTTGTGTTGTGTTGTGTTGTGTTGTGTTGTGTCGTGTCGTGTCGTGTCGTGTCGTGTCGTGTCGTGTTGTGTTGTGTTGTGTTGTGTTGTGTTGTATTGTGTTGTGTTGTGTTGTTGCATATTATCTACAACCAAGTCAGGGCTTTAAGCACACACGCCAATGCAGTTTTTGCAAAACGTGTTTCTCCTGGTATTAACAGATTCGCTCAGGTAGTGCGTATTGAAGTCCAGAACCCTTGACTCCTTACACATGATACCACTTCGGAAACAACCAAACCCCTGCTGAAACTGCCCACTTGTTTTCTTGATAGTTGGAACTTGCAATGGTGATGTGAAAGGCTGACGTTGAAGCACGAAACACCAACAAGAAGATTGCAATACAAATCATCTGCCAGCACCATTGTGCCTCACCATAAGATTGCTAACGCACTGTGGTAAGAAGCAACGCTGGAAATTGCACCCCCAAGAGGGTGTGGCATGGACAGTCGACCAATAAAAATGGGGGGACGAATGCTCATGGACAGTTTAGAAACTGGGTTCCAACATCCATACAGTGACCTCGAGGAAATATCAGCATCCATCCTCTGGGTATTGACAGCATTCAGCCAGGGACATCCAGGATTTAACGTCCATCCAGAGACCTCCAGGAAATAAAGGCATCCATCCAGCCACCTCCAAGAAATAACAACACCCATCCAAAGAAGTCTAGGAAACAACAGCACCCAACCAGAGACCTCTTTGGATTTACAGCATCCATCCTGCAACCTCCAGGAAATAACTACATCCATCCAGGGACCTCCAAGAAATAGCAGCATCCATCCCGGGGCGTTAAGAGCATCCAGCCAGGGACTTGTAGGAATTAGCAGCATCCGTCCATAGACTTCCGAGAACCAAGAAGAAAGATTGTTGTAACAAACTGTAATTGCAAAGGTAATGAAATGGCATTATCAGAATGACAAGAATCGTAATCCCAGCCCCCCACCCCCCCGGTAGTCGTTGGCCAACAAGTTGCACAAGGACCCCATTAACCGGTTACCCTCCAATCGCCATCAGTCACCACCCTCTCACTGCCGGGCTTTGTTTGCTGCCAAAGGCCGCGTTGCGACGTGTGGTGTGCGGACAAGTCTTCGCATCGACGCACAACACCCCTCGCTCATATGACGCCAAAGTGCGTATGCAGGGGGGCATGGCATCTCCCGAGGGAAAGGGGTTCCGAACAGGGGCGCTGACGGCTGAGCGGTAAAGCGGTGGAAGGCCGCTACAAAGGCAGTTGGCAGTGGTTTGGGGAGGGCATACACTCCGCTGGGACAACGTCCACTCTGTTGTCAGGATGAAGTTTTTGCGTTCGACCGTGCGGCCTCACGGCTGCAGGAGATGCAGTCCGAGCAGTACCTCCTCCAGAGCCACCGCCCTCCCCCACTTCCGGATGCCTCGTTCCCGTTTATCAAGTCGCTCTCGCCGGAGTCATTAGATGCGCTGTGGGAAAACTACGACGAAGACGGCAACGGCACCATCGATTTGCAAGAGCTGCAGCACCTCTTGGAAGACGTGTACGAGGCGAAGGTCGGGCACCGCTTTGTGCCCGATGACGTATTGCAGGTCTGATCATGTCCGATTCGGCGTTTGGTGCCGCTGCACAGGGCGCTCGTACGAGCAGTCTAACGAATGGGGGGTGGCGGGCCCCAACCCTCCAGAACACCGCACCCATGCCCACAGTGGGACCGACAGGAGCGTTACGGCTCGCTCAATGCCTCCGTTGGTTTATCCATTCGTCTGCCTGAGATTCCTGTTTTTCGTTCCACTGATGCTGTTTGCCCTCGCATTACTCTGCCCTGGTAAGGAACCTTGTACAGCTTGTGCAAGGCTATTGATGGGTTCTATATACGGTGGATGGAACAGTGCAGTGCGGTTGGCATTATGGAACAGTGGAATGGAAACAATGGATCACGTTCACGTGCCACGTGTCTTACACTGACAGCCAGGCGCCTTTGCTGGTTCAGTTGTGCGTCTGCGGAATGCCCTATTATTTTTCATTCGTGGTGAACGGTAAAACTAGTCTCTACCCCATTTGTGTATACTCGAAATGCTCGAAATGAAACAAGGAATTCAAAAATGCCCCAAACCCCGAACAAAAATTTTCACTACTTACCCCCTTACCACCACCACCCTTACCCCTGGGACCCCCTGCCCACGCCGCGGGGGTTGAGGTCCGGAACTGAATCAAACGCTTCCCCATGGGACACACCCATTTCTATTCCAACCGAAGAAGGGGACCGCACAATCCACGAATCCAATCGTTGCGGACACAGCCCATACCAAATGTAGTACGACCCGCTGGTTGCGCCAGGGCGAAAGGGGGGGCTACAATGGCCTTCAATGTACAGTAGGATTGCTGACATACCGAAGGAGGGGGGAGGGGGGGGGCGAGCTGAAGAGAGAAAAGGCACATTGTGTTCCCACGAGGTGTGTCAGGGGCTCGGACCGGTCGCAGGGTCGCAGGGAGGGTTGAGCAGAGCATTGCTGTGCACCAACGGAGAGGACAGAGGACGGAGGAGCAGAGAGTCTTAAAGCACGTGCATTCGGGAGGGGGGGGGCGAATTTTCCGAGGACTACGACACGCAGGGCCCGCCGCCCCCGGACCACGTGCCGCAAGGGTCCCCACTCCGCCTGCTCTGCCCAACGCTGCCCCGTCCGGCCACAGGACACGATGAAGGCCATGGACACGAATGGGGACGGAGTCATCTCCCGCACCGAATTCCGGGTTCACTGCGAGACGACAGGGCTCAGCGTGTGGTACTGGGGCTGAGGCGGGCCTCCTCCGCGGCGTCGCGCCGCGGCCCGTTCTGGCTGTCGTGGGAATGGCATTGCCTGCTCCGTGGTCTTGGAGACGGCGTGCCCCGACCTGACGTGCCGTGCCGCCGGCAGCGGGTTTGTGACCGGACTGGCAATGCCGGGGACTGTGCCTCGCGTTGTCCCCTGGGCCGGTGTTCCGAAACGGGGCCAAACGGGGCCGGAGTGGAAGCGGATATGGCGTGAGCGAGGCAGCCTGCCACAGACGATGCGCTACACTTCACACACCCGAGGTATTTCAATCGTTCTGCGTCTGGATGGCGGAAACGATGTTCGCCGTAGTTTCCGCCGCGCACCATCCCGTGATGCATCCACAAAGCCCCGTCGCTGGGTACCGCTTTTTTTTTGGGGGGGGGGGGTCAAAAATCGAAAAATGGGACACCCACCCGTTTTTTTGACCCTTGAATCGGTGTTTTTTTTTGAATTTTCGATTTTGAGTCGAAAAGGTTTTGGGGGTGGGCGTGGGTATCAGTAGACAGAAACATGTTTGCCGGGTCTGAGCGGGCCGGGAAAAGTGGGGCCCCGCGTGCGCGTTTCCGGGCCTGGGATGTGCCAGCGTGCCAGACCTCCAATTTCGCATCGCAAGATACGTTTGCCTGGGCAATATGGCCCTTTCGAAACGTGGTGTTTTCCGGCTGTGGAACTTGCCGCCGTCAAAGCAATGCGTGGCCGCAGCGATGCCCGTCTCCGCGGCAACTCGTATTTCCAAGATGGCTGACTGAACCGGGGGGGGGGGGGGGGGGCAGACCACCTGGAGGAGATTTGGTGACCCCCCCTGCCATACCATTGCTCGCCACCGTGACACAATGCGGTCGGTCCTCATATTGGCACGAACGGAGGTGGAGACCCAACCCAACAACAGGAGAGGGTTCATGCCACAATGTTCCGCCAACCGTATCGGACACATTCTCCTATTTTCCCCCGTGTGCCATGGGCCTTGTGAGGCGCACCCTACCAGACACGCCTTGTGAGACACGCCCTTCGTCTTCAATTTTAATTTACTTTTGTGTTCTGCGTTCAGTTCCAGGGAGTTGCAGTTTCACGCCGGACGGTCTGCACAGATAACCCTTTGGTGGTGGTGGGGGGGGGGGGAGGGGGAGCGGGGGGTTGAACACTGCCTGTCAAGACCCGAGTCTCTGCTGACCACTGTTGTCTGCCGCCACAACCGGCATCCACCCGCTGTATTTCATGCAATGAACCAATTTTGTTTCGAGGGCTGGGGGTTCCAAGATCGCTTTGTCTGATGCGGGGTTGGGCTGTCGTCATTCCATGCGTCCAGATGTTGGTCAGAACGACCTCGATACACCCTTTTCAGACTCGCCTTCAATCCACCTGCAGTCCCCGTCCAGTCCACGTCCCGTCCACCTCTTCGCCTCGGATCCACCTTCCAGGCAAGAGGAACAGTTATTGCCGGGAAGGGGGCTCGGGAAGGGGGCTTTGACGTCCCCCTGAACGGTAGGGGCGCAGGGTTTGGAAAAGGGGCTCCAAGGGCCCAAGGCAGTTGGCCCGGCGTCGGTGCTGCGGAAGGGCCCCACGCACAGTCAGCCCGAGCGCAGTAGCCAGGGGCACCAGGGCGGCGGTACAAATGAGGCTCCAAAGGCAGGCGACCTCCAAAGCCTGACTCATCTGCAATCCCATGATCACTCCGAGAGTGGTGTCTGTGCCAATGCGACACTGTGCGGGCGCGGCCCTGGGCTAGTGACCGGGATCAGCAGGCCGCCCCGGTCGTTGCGCACTCTACCGCTGTGCTGCTCCGGTGGCAACCCAGTGACCGTATGCCATTGTGTCGCTCACGTGTTGATTGTGTGCTATGCCCATTCGCAGCAGCCCTCGGAATGGCCAAAAAATGGAGAGGAACATGCCCTCAGGCCTCCAAAAGAAACACCCCCCTCCAAAGAATTGTATTTCTTGCGGGTATGCCCCCCCCCCCGATAAGAAGATGTAGTGTTTATGTCGTATCTTGGCCAAAGCCGCATTATACATTCTGTTTGTGTGTACACGTAGTAGTGGCGTGGGGTTGTGGGCACCCATTGTGGTGCCCCCGCCCCCCCCACCTCCTCCAAGGGGCAGGAGCATGTGCCGTCTAATGACTGGGCGACCTGAAAATTGCTCTGCGGGGGGGGGGGGGGGGTGACATGGACGCCCGCCGAAGGAGGGGGGGGGGGGGTTGGAGAAATGGGGTTCCGTGTCAGGCCCTTTGTTTTGTGTAAGAACGGATGTTGGCGCCGAAGGCGCAGGAACACAAATTTTGGCCCGAAAAAGTTTTTTCCACCAATAATTTCCAACCCCACATTTGAGTAGTCAAAATGATCAGCGCGACGTGGGTATCATTTTGAGCCATAAATGTTGGGTTGACACCCCCCCCCCCGGCACGGCAGGTCGGGCACCCTTGCCCTGAACCCCCCCTCCCGTCACGGCGGCCAAGGAGGGGGGGGGGGGGTTGGGAAAATGGGCTTCCGTGTCACCCGCCCCCCCGCAGAGCAATTTTCTTCCCGCCCTGGAACCAGATTTACCGACCTAAGGGACGTTGTGTCCCTTCGTGGCAACTTCGCCAGTGCGGCGCGCATGACGGGGATGCCTACACCACCGATACCGCTTTGCGTCAACGACACTGTGTTCTCCACTTGCGCATGTTATATATCACGACCAGCGCCTTGTGTCACTGTCTGGGTGGCCGCACGCGCGGATGTTGCGGCGCTCACACAAGGAGTGCTGTCGCAGTCCGTTGGGTTTTCGAGTCGCAGTTCTTTGCTGTCGCAATCTCAACTGGTGGCCCCGGGGCCGGAACCCGTTTCCGTCGCACGCGCGCGAGTCTATGCTGGACCATTTTCGTGTCTGTCCCAGGGAATAGTTTGTGGAGATGGTGTTGATGATATCTTCTTTTGTTCAATGTTCCCCAAAATCCGGTTTTTTTTTGGCGGTTTGCTGCAATCAAGAAATCGGGGTTGATTACGGCAGCCCGTCTTCGATTTAAGTAACTGACCGCAGTCCGAGTGAAAGGGCTGTGACTGCACCCCCGAATGGAAGTGGGTCGGTGGTGGCGGAATCGGACACTTGCAGTCGACAATGTGGTGGACCGCCACAGCGCTTGTGCAAACCAGTGGCGCGGCAGCCGCGTCAGGTCCTTGTAGCCGAGCACCCGAGCGTTGTGCAGCGTCCCTGCCTGCACTTTGTGAACCAATGTTTCCCGCAGTTGTGCCCCTTTGGAAGAACAGGAGCAATGTGTGTTGCTGCACTGGCGCTTATGTTCCAAAGGGCGTTTGCGTGTTTCTATCACAAAACGCTTTTCGCGTCCAATTGTGCAAACACTCGTTTGCCATGTGTTGCTCATGGCCTTCCACTGGCCTAATGGGCCGCCATGTCCATTGTGGTCCTTCGTTTTCGCACAACCACACTTCAAATGTGGCCATGCCATCAGTCCCGAGTTGAGAACCAAGGACTATATCCTACAGTCTCTCCTCCGGGTGTCAAACGGTATCCTGACCGGGCTACGTAGCTCGTGGACAAGGGCCTCAGAGTTACTGGTGTCCACTGTGAATGGCCTTTGTGAGCCTAGGCCATTTATTGTGCTTGCATCGCCGGAAGGAGTTGATCTCGCTTGTCGGGCTTCGCCTGGGCTTGTTTTCGCGGCTGCTGGCGTTAGCTCCTTTTGCTGCATTGCGCACTCTGGATGGATGTAGTATCGGCTTCGGTCAGCATGACCTTGACTCCCGTGGGCATAGATTACACAGCAAGAGCTGAAGGAGCACAGCGACACACGTGGCAGCAGAACCCGGAATTGTAACCCGTCATGTGCCGTCTGAGTGGCGAACGATTGTTAGCTCTGCAGTAGAAGTGCATAATCCGCTCGCGAAGGCATGTTGACCCGACCCAATTTCCTCAACCAAAGCCACAACAACAGCCAAGTGTATGCAAATGGTCCAGAGGCTGGGTTTGTCAAGTTGCCTTGCCCCACCCACCGCTTGTCGAAGCCCACG
This sequence comes from Eutreptiella sp. 'Long Island Sound 2002', assembly GCA_964036045.1. NCBI lineage: Eukaryota > Euglenozoa > Euglenophyceae > Eutreptiales > Eutreptiaceae > Eutreptiella > Eutreptiella sp. 'Long Island Sound 2002'. The sequence continues at coordinate 60,519,318 of OZ038387.1, forward strand.
CATCTCGAGGGACCGTGGTATTCCGGGACCTGTTTGGATTTGGTACCATTTGCATAAAGTTGTGAACAGCAACCAACTCCGAACTGTCCAGACAGTCGTTCGGGGACTACACTCAGACAGCCACAATGCAAGCACTCTCAACAATTGTCTTGTTGCCTTGTGGGCGCACCAGCCACACATCATTTGAGGTGGAAAGCAGGAACCAGCCGCACTCCGCCCAATCCGAGCTCAAGATTACTGTGCCCTGTTGTGTGATTGTCTGCCTTGTTTGCACTTGCTGCGAAACGTACGGTTGCACAGAGGTATCAACGGTTGTATGGGATGCATTTGTCGTGTTGTGCACCGCCCCTTTGTGCTCGCCAAGAGGCATTCCCTTTCAGTAAAATAGTGTTGCGAAGCCAGAAACACCGGCTTCATGATGATAATGCGGGACCACACATCCATCGCTGATTGCTGCTTCTTTGACCGTTTGTTTCTTCGAGAGGAAAAGATTGCTGGCTTCCCCGTATTAACTATTGCAAACTCTTTCCCCTTTTGTTGCCACTCTTATCCTAAATATTGATTTTTATATGGCATGTCACCCGCCTTGAACCTAAAACTAGCTGCCAAAACGAAGCACGAATTGTAGTCCAACTCTGACAGGGGGCACCAAGCCAAAAAGGGTGTGCATTATGTCCGCATCATGACCCTGCCAGAAAGTGGGTATCTCGCGGGTGGCTATCCAAACAAATAAGTTACAACAAGTACAAGAAGAGCAGGCCCGGAGACATTGGTAACATGAATATACCCTGGAGTCAACAGCACAACGCTCAACCAAACTAACCAAACAAACAATCATATACCTACCACATGGCTGTGAAATAATCCACGAACATTGTTCCCAAGTTTTCTCTTGTTTCCCCCATTTCCCCCAATTTCCCCCCATTTTTCCGCGCTCCGTACACCCACCCGGCCCGTGCCCAAGATGTACCAAAAGTATGTTTTTTGTGCTTCTTTTTCAGAGGTATCCCCAGTTTCCCTCATGTGGCCAATTTGGCAAATATTCCTGCTAACTTCCGGAAGGGGGAAGTTCGTGGCCCTACTTATGGGCCGGAGTAGGCACCATAGCATGCCGCGGAAAGACGCCTGTTGCATGTGCGCGTACCACACATTCTCGTCTTCCCAAAGTAAGAAGCAATATGACATTCTTTTGCGTCGCAAGCCATCTTGCAATGTTTCTTTGCCCGATGACGAGCAAGTCCACGTGATTAGTTGTGGTTGCGACCGTTCAACAACACCTGTGTCGTACATGTTCCGTTCTTCAATTGCTGATTCGGTGCTATGGTGATACATTCAGGTACCTTGTTCGAGGGCATCCACTAATCTGCCGTTTCACATACCTTCATGTCCACATCAATGGAAAGGGAGTACCGGGTGCGGTCACCTTCACCGCCACCCTCTCCCAGTCAGCCCGGCCGCAGTCTCCTCACATCGCCAAAGGCTAAGCGGCATGATCCCCCACCATCGCGGCTCTCGAATACACCGTCTACGTTCGTGTCACAACCACGGGGGGCAAGCCAGCCGGCATGGTCCCCCTCCGCTTCAACCGCCTGTAGTCCATCTCTATTGGCATAGCAGACATCACGTTCGCGGTCGGCATCGGGTTTGGGGCGTTCACGCTCACAGGGTAGATCGCCTTTACGCTCAACATCAAAGCCGAGGCCCTCCGAAGACTACGGCATGTTCCCGTCAAAACGAGAAGGAGCACAACACTGTCGTTCGACCGATTTGCCCGTCTATGGCATCGGAAGGTTATTCGAGACATTTGGATGGGTTCCACCCGCGACCGTGGGTTGGGGTGAAACATCAGGTTGTGCAACATTGTGGGGGTGTAGTATGGTCCATAGAGGCAAGAATATTGTCAATGGTTGCAAAAAAAACGCAATTTCCCCTTGTAATGTGCGCGCACTGAGCACAAATGGCCCCCACAGCATGCTAATCATTCTGTAGAGTTTGCATATACATGATTGTCATTGAAACTCGCCAAATGCAATCCACTTCATTAGATGTGGATTTTGTAAATGCAATGTGCACCCTACATTGAGGGCATTTCCTTGGCAATGTTCTGAAATTACAAGTATTAGGCCATTCCCTACATGTTGCATGGCATTTTTGGTCCGTTTTTGTGGCCGTCCATGTGCCTACATGATTGCCACCCCTCTGTGAGGTGCCATGCCAATAGCAGTAGATTGTGCCTCCGGCGCCTTACACTTCCACGGATTCTGTCCAGGGGGTAACTGGCGGGTGCCTAACCAAAAAGATCCGTGGGTGCACCGCACCGCCTCATCGAAATTTGAACGCATTGTACCGGTTTGTCGAGGGTTTTGGGACCGAGGACTGAGCATTCCGCCGTTTCTCAATAGCTCTCTGTCATGCACGGGTACCAGTGCAGCACATGCTTCTTCTCCTAATTGGCACTATTGCCCCGCTCGTTGCCGAGCAGTGCGGGATGATGGGCTGCTGGCGCTGTGACTCGAGGCGCGTTTGTACCCAATGTGCCCAGGCTTCCGCTTTGTCCGGCGGCGAGTGCGTCTTTTGCAGCGTGGATGGGCAGTGTCCGAGTGGTGAGTGCGCCAGTGGCTTCCTGCGGGTCAACGGTCAGTGCCACGCTTGCGCGGACAACTGTGCACAATGTGCCAGCACGGGTCCAGGGCAATGCGACCCGGGCATGTGCCGGCCCGGGTTTACCGTGAACCCCCAAGGCACCTGCGAGTACTGCGCAAAACATGTCAAGAACTGTGATGAGTGCGTTCATCTCGGGACCTGCCGGACGTGTAAGAGAGGCTACACATTGCAGTCCTCTGGCACCTCCTGCGCGGCCTGCGGCCGGGCGTGCAACACGTGCGCTAGCCCCGGGGGGTGTGATGTTGGCGGCTGTTGGCCGCGATGGGGTCTGGATGTGGCGACCCGGGCCTGCGCGCCGTGCGACAAAGCGGCGCATTGTCTGAGCTGCGACCGACGCGGGCCCGGCACGTGCGACGCCCCGGAGTTGTGCGGCGGGGGTCGAGAGCGTTGGATGGCCGAAGAGGCGTGGGTGCTTGACGACGCCGGGGCGTGTGCCAAGTGCGCCCCGCATTGCCGCAGCTGCAACGCCTCCGGCCCCGCGAAGTGCGACGCGGGGTTCTGCACCAGCACCTCCGCGTACGTGGCCTACGGTTTGTCGCCCGAAGGGACGTGCGCGCCATGTCCCGCGGACTGTGCCGCCTGTACGTACGCGGAGCAGTGCACGCGCTGCCGTCCCCCTCATCAGCTCGTCGACGGCGCGTGCATTCGCTGCTCCGATTACTGCCTCGCGTGCCGTGTTCCCGGCGAATGCGACGTGGACCGCTGCCACGACGGGTTTGGTCTCTCTTCCGCGGGGACCGCCACGGTCGTGTCCGCCGACGCGCCAGAGCCCCCAGCGCAAGTACCGCCCCGACGCTGTCTGCGGTGCACGCCGGGCTGCCGCAAGTGCACGTGGGCCGACCGGTGCGAGCCCGGCCATTGCGAGACGGGGCTGGCGGTGTCCTCGAACGGCACGTGCGCGGCGTGCGGCGAGCACTGCGAGGCCTGTGCCGCGACGGGCCCCGGCAAATGCGACGAGGGCCGGTGCCGGCCGGGCTTCCACAGGTCGGCGGACGGTGTGTGTGAAGTGCGCATCCTCCCGGCCAATGTGTCGCGTGGGGAGCCGAGGGAGCCCGCCGATCAGGGGATCCTGGTCGTGCCGATCGTTGTCGTGACGTTCGGCGAGGAGCATTGCGTGAGGCTGTTGCACATCGCCACGGGAAGCCTCGTGGAGGACGCGGCTCCCTTTTGCATGACGTGGGACCATACCATTGGGCTGCAGTGCTCGTTCGACAGCTACCGCGGAATGCTGTACCTGCAGGAGCATCACGCGGTGCGACAGATCGACCTAGACACCAAGACGCAGGTGGAGGGCTTGGCTTGAAGGGGAGAGGGGCGATCGGGGGCTGTTCCAGAGCGGTCACAGGGGATTTGGAAGCGGGTTGGGGGGTGGGGGGGGTAATTGGCGGTTGGAAATGCGGTTGGGGATGGCTCCAGTACCACTGGTGACGGTGCCAGACGTGATGCTTCGGGTCGGGATGGCGATGGAGCTGACGGCGATGGAGCTGTCATCTATGGGACTGAGTGCACTCCGAACAGCCTGGGCATCCCCAATACCGCAAACAAGTGGACCCTTGCCCCCTACCATGAATCGCGGCCCCGCGGAGGCTGGATTGGTGGTCAGGGCTGCAATGCCAATGACGCCGACTCCCGCTGCGGCACCAAGGAGCCGTACTTCAAGTATATCAAGGTGGCGAATACAATGGTCAGCTTCGACCATCGCGGCCACAATAACATCGTCCTTTGGCTGTTGGTTGGGTGGTTGCTCCTGGGCTTCATCGGGGGGCTTGCCGCTGTCTTTCTCCAGAAATTCATGCCTCTGCACCGACCTATCGTTCCCCCACCAAAGAAGGCACAGAAATCCTGGCGAGGATATTTGTATGACACGTTTGTCCCGCGCACTCCGGGGCACATCATCGTCATTGGATGGATTGTTGGATACTTGTTGCTGTGCTTCTTTTACATGCTGGAGCATGCTGCCATCAACAATCTTGTCGGCAAGACTGGTCGTGCGCTCGGGTCCGTGACCGCTGGACTGTTGTCTTTGATCCTACTACCCGTCAGCCGGAAATCCATTTTGTTGGCCATCTTCGGAATCCCTTTTGAACGGGCCCTGGCTGCGCACCGCACCCTCGGCACGTTTGCTTTCTGGATGGCATCAGCACATGGTTTGGCAATGGAAATCTCTTACATCGTGGTATACGGCAACTATGTGAATTGCAGCAGATGGTATGGGCTCGAGTACATGTTCCGCTGGAAGGTGCAGTACCCTCACGGGCCCCCTCTGGCTGGCGTTGTGGCGTGGGTTTTCATGGCCATTATCTTCGTGTCCACTTTTCTTCGCCGGTACAAGTGGGAGGTGTTCCTCGTGGTCCATTTGGGCTCATGGGTCATCGTGCTCATCTTCTCTATCATCCACTATGAAACATTTTTGGTGATGCTTGGGTTGCCTCTGATCGTGTACACCATTGATGTACTCTACCGGACCATCAACGTCATGGTCCCAGAGACCACACTAATGGAGCAGACCCCTATTTCGACCGCTGACGGTGGGATGACGATGCTAAAGATTCGCAAGTCTGGGCTTACTTTTCGGCCTGGACAGTGGGTGCTCCTCAAAGTGAAGCCCATTGACAGGTTTGTGCAGTGGCACCCGTTCAGTATTAGTTCATATGATGGGCAGTATGACGATGGGACCTTCACTGTGCATATCAAGAACATGGGGCCCAACACGTGGACTGGGAAGCTGCACCGGACGGAGCTTGGAGCCAATGATGTGCAAGTGGACAGTCCTTTTGGCGAGCTCTCTATGCCACTGGAGAAGTACAGCAGCATTCTACTTGCCGCTGGAGGCATTGGTGTGACGCCTTTCATGAACATCATCGGGACTGCCTGCAAGCAAGGCCGCCTGCGCTCCGATGTCAGGGTCAATTTTGTTTGGGTTGTCAAGGACTTTGATGACGTAGCTCCGTTCCGTGACGCGCTGAAGGCCTTCCCATTGATGCTGCCGGCCCATCAATACTCCTGCTTTGTGTATGCCACTCGGACGAAGGACGGCAAAAGTGCAAAGGAGTTGCCCACCACCGACATGGATTCCCTCAAAAAACAGCTGTCGACAACTGGTGACGTGGACTTCTCCCACACTGACCAGACTCTACCCCAGGCCGAGCCTCTCCCTTACATGGCAAATCATGGTTTACCAGCGCCAACCCCTGCCCAGTCTCCTGCCTCGCATTACGTCCCCATGCCCAATACTGAACAGCAGAGGGGGGATACGCCTTTGGACGGTCTTTCAAAGCCAAAATATGTGGATTTGGAGATGGCACAGGACACTTACGTCCCATGCTCAGGTCGTCCTAATTGGCGCCAGGTTTTTGAAGACCTGCCGGAGGGCCGCCAGACTGCCGTGCTCACATGTGGCCCCGGTCCCTTGGTTGCAGAGGTTGAGCGCTTGGCCTGGGATTGTGGGATGGATTTCCACAAAGAGGTATTCTCATTCTAAGACGGGTGCCATGTAAGTGAAAAGACTTTCACAGCTTCTTTATCTCTCTTCATATCCTCTGCTGAGAGGAGCAGGCCAAATTAAATACAGCAGAAGGCTTGCCATCCACCAGAAACGGGTGACAAAGGGGATTTTTTTGCAGCACCCAATGCATGTGCATTGCGCATGTAGGTGCTGCGGTGCTGAGTGGTTCTGTAGATCAGGTCGTAGGTGTCAGAGAACGATTCTGGGACCGGGTGCATTGGGATGAGTGGACACTCCCTCTACCTCCAAGCCCGCAACCATGCTGTGCATGTGTCCCCACATGGTGGTGCTGACGTGCCAACGGCGGATGTGCCAACATCACCTTGTGCCTGCATAGGTCATAGTATGGGACGTGCTGGCCTAATTTTGCAGTTCGCGCTTGCACATGTGCTGTGCATGTGGATTGTATGAATTGCAATAGGCAAGGTATGAGGGTAGTGTTTCATTGCACCATTCTCTGCCACTCACGGGCCCCAATTTCTCACACTGCTTTCAGTTATTGCCTTTCTCCCAGGTTCATTGGACGTACATAGCAGTCTCAACTGCAGGCCTGACTGATCTCTCATCCCATGTACCGTTTGGGGCTGGCCATCATGTCACTGCTTACATGATTGTGAAATAATCCTTATGATTGCTATCATACTGCACTGCTTGTGCTGAGTAATACTTCACTGTTAGTGCTGAGTAGTGCTTCAAGAGTAGTGCTGAGCAGTGCTTTCAATGTGCCATTTCAGTGTTCCTAGCGTTTGTCTCTTTCGATGCTTCAATAATATCATGATATGGCTAAATTGTTATTGCATTACTATTGTCATTGCATTGCTCTGCAACCCTCAAGACCCTGTTGCCACCAGAATGTGGCGCAGCAACACCGTTTGTGCAATGCTGTTCATATGATTGTCCCATAAGATCTCTCCATGGCCACATGCTGCAGGCTTTCCTGATTTCTATCCGGTTTGCCCACAGATATTTGTTGCAGGTGGCCATCATGTTTTTACGTTTCTCCATCGAACAAATATCTCTTTGAGCCATTGAAGCAAGGCTGTACAGCTCTAGTGCCTGTTACACGCTCTCTCTGATCTATGCTTATGTGCCCGGACAATGGAACAAATTGCTGCCGCTGTCATTGCCCTGCCTGTGGCTTTTGTGCAAATTTGTCGGCACACCAAACCATACGGGGACAGGGACCTGGAAGAGGTTGTTGGTGTGCAGTTCTGAACTGTTGATAGGCAGCCCAGGTGGAACAATTCCTCAGTGGAACCACGCTATTTCGCCAAAAGGGATAGCATTGGCCTAATTGCACACAGCATGAAGCAAGATCCGTCTGCCTGGGGTGTTGGTCAGGCCTAGTCTGGGTTCAGCACCATTGAAGCCAGAAGTTTTTGAAATTTTTAGTTGAGAGAAAAGGTTTTTGCCTGTGCCATCTGCCCAACCACTTTTTCCAGTGATGTACATGCACAGAACAGGCCACTGTACCTTCTCCAAGGAACTTCCAGAGTCACTCTTTGGTTGTTTCCTTGTTGGTCTGTGCTCCCCTTCCAAAGCTTCTTTCCACTCATGAGGGATCTTGCAGCACTTGGCAACCACAACCAGGTGACCTGAAAGAAGGAGCGACGTGTTGTGTGTGTGGACAAAAAGTGAAGTGTTGCTTTGTGCGACAGCGGCGGCGCGTTCCATTAGCGACGCGCCGCGTTGTGCCGCGGCGGCAGCGCATTCCAATAGCGACGAGTTGCTTTGTGTGACTGCAGCAGTGCGTTCCATTAACGACGCGTTACCTTATGCGACGGCGGCAGCACATTCCATTCGTGACGCGTGTTGTTTTGCATTTAAATGAGGAAGGGAGCGGGCTTGCAGAACACGTACCTATATCAGTTGCAATTAGGTGTTGTGGCTGTCTCACAGACGAGGAATTTTTCAATTCAGTGCTGCAATGATAACAGCTCCACAGCAATGCAAACAGCTCCACAGACGCTTGGTTTTACCTACCAGCGCTACCTCTCTTGTAATTGTTAGACCTAGCGGCCGCGGCAAAGAAAATTGCAACAAATAAAAGCATATAAAAATGATTTAAAAGTTACAAGTGAACAAATTATGACCTCTTGCAGGCTATTTTCTTTTTGCACCATCCCACAGCACCTGTGTCTTTGCTATCTGCCGTGAGAGACCATCTTGTCGCCTCTGCAAGTGCAGGTGGCCGTTAGACTCGTTTCCGTCTAAACGGCCGTCTGTGGCTCAAAAACAGCGTCCGAGTCCACCATGGTGCGGAACAAGCAGTTTTGACTCTGATTTATTGAATACGCTTTTTCACGTTTATCGAGATTTTTCATACCCTCCTAAATGAATTATACGATGTGAATTTAACCGTGACGTGATTATGCAGTGTACACCATGGGTCCAATGAATCGGGTCTTACTACTCACACCGGGTGGCTCATGGTGGGAGTGTAGATTTCCGAGTGTCATATTACTTTTTGGCATGCTATGTGTCATGAGTATGTAAAATGATAACGTCTTTCCTTTCACAAGTTCGTTCTGGAGTATAAGCTTGTTCATGGGCTTTTCAACTTTTTTTCAAACCCATTGAACAGCTTGTGAGGGCTCTGCATTGGGATTAGGCATTTTAGTGCAGATTGAGATGGCAACTCGCCAACCCTGTCGATGTGAATATCCTAAAACAGCTTGAGCTAGGAGGGTTAAGTCGCCGCCGGAAACCCGGCTTGAGTTGGGAGGGGGCAATTGAACCCTCCTGAAACGAGGTTGCTTTTTAGGACACTGTTTTGAACTACATCCGGATACTCGTGCTTCCGGTGCACCCGGTCGTATCAAGTGCACACTGTTGTTGGAGGCGTGAGCACTGGTGAACTATACTGCCGATTCCTGCTGCGCCCGGTGAAAGTATACTATGAGCATTTGTCCCTCCGGAACGAAGATTTTAAAAAAAGGGTTGCGTCGTTGGTGTCGATGAAGTGAAGTCTGCATGTGCCTCCGTTGCATGCCATTCAACATCATGGCCCGTTGCTGGGAAAAGAGGTGTGCACCTTGATTTTGGTTGTTGTGCCTGTTATCTTTGCTCGTAGCATCTTTCTAGCATCAAATGACCTTGAACCAAAGGCAGCCTTCGCCGACGGAACAAATTGCGCTCACGAAGAAGGAGCAAACGGTGACTGCGGAAGAGCTCACTCAAGGCTAGCGTGAGCCAGCTAAGATGATGTTTGTTCCAGGCCGTGTCTCCTTGAAGGAGGAGGAGCTAAACCTCGTAAAGCTAGGCGCCTACCGAAAGGTGACGCACCGCATGCCCGTAAAAATACCATTGGCGCACATGCAGTCCCGACTAAGGTCCCGTCAACGGTGTTTGGGTTTGACAATGAGGTGAAGGCCATGGGCATGGTGGTCAGCGGAAACGACCAATTTAAAGAATTTTGTACCGACGCCGGTACGGTCACTAGGGTGAAGTACCATTCGCGGTACACGACTTGGGAGTTGCTGTAATTGCTGGACATTCCAATTTGTGACACGCCGCCACTCATTGATCGCGTCCGATGGGATGATGGCAATTTTTTGATGATGACGTTTAAGGGCCCCCTTTAAGGGCGGGATGCCGCAACCTGCCTACAAGGTCACCTACGACAGCATCTTGATTAAACAGCTTGTACAACCTATAGATGTCGCAGGAGAGGCCGCCAAGGCAACGTTCGTGACGGAAGAGATGGCCGCTGGTAGTGCCATCTAGAAGCGTTATCTTCAGGACTTAGGCTTTGAGATTCAGCACCAGCTATCGAACTTGGATGCCGGAGGCTGGATCGGCATTTTGTGTGAAGACTTGGCGGTCACCAAAGGCGCACATTACACAAGCATTGAGACCTATGGCTGCTGTGAAAGTAGGTGGTGTTTGGCGCTCGCCCCCATACAAAAATTGAATGAAAATTGAATGAGACCTGTAAATCCCCTTGTCGTGAACATAACACCGCATATTGGGCCTTGAGGTTCCGCTTGCCACTGGTCGACGGCGCTAGGAAGAGATACAATGCCGTGTTCGCTAGGCATTATGCAAGGAACGCCTCTTGGGCCCTATTCGGTAGAGACAACCGCACCTAGAGAAGGTGCCCACTGAGGATGAGATTTTTGATGTCGTCGAGAAATGGGTCGGGGCTAAGATTTGGGTCATAGGTTGGGCTCAGCCACGAGAGGGCAAGCACGCCTTCATTCATGTGGTTAGGTTTGGCGTGTGGACCACCAACAGCCGCGAAGCAGGATGAGTACTCCAGGCTCTTTTTGGTGTCGTTTCAATGCACGGCTTCGCTTTAAATACCTGCTTGCAATATACGTGCGCATGGTATGGGTCCCGCCCTTTAAAGCCGTTGCATTTTCTTGGCCTTGGCCATTGCCTCCATGCCTTTTTCAACTATTTGTGCGTTGTCTTCGACAAGTTGTAATACACCTATCACGGGGCGTTGGCCACCCCGTGATACCCGATGTGGTCCCGTGTACTCAAAGTACCCCAAGGTACCCCTAGGTACCCCATGCTACCCTATACTACCCCAAGGTGCGGCAAGGCATGGCCAGAATCACATGACTGGACGTCCACGGCTGATGTGGGTTGTATGTGAAGTCCTGAGCCTCAGATGCACTGAAATGGACTCGGAAGTGCTCGTATGCCACGAACACATGGCGCAACTGCCTATACAATGGGCTTCAGCGCTGCTAGTTCTTGCCTCGAGTGGAGTGCCGGCCGAGGCTAGCACCTCTACGAACATCACCACCATGCAGCCGACATCTCGGCCATCTCAAGATGATTTGAAAACTCGTGGAAATAGCAAACATGACCCGTTGGTTGGCTCTTTGTAGCAAATGGGAACCATTGGGAATTGCTAACGAGGAGGGAGCCCTGATTTGTAAATATGTAACTGAGCCGAAGTGGTGAGGTTTGGGGTGAGGTTTTTTCCGTCTGAAAGTGCTTTTTATGACCTGAACAACAACCTACATCCGGCATGGGCCAAAACATGGCCACATAAGTATGTTGTGTTGGAGGGGTCAAAAAAAGACAATTTGGGTCCCAATGTTTGCAAGTGTATTACCAAAGTGCCCCAAAAATAAGAAAGTCATATCTTGGGTCTATGGTTGAGTTTTAGGTTGGTTCCTTTTGTATTTGAAAGCCCTTGCTTTACTCAACAAAGTGTCCAACTCAAAGCTGTGTCATGATGTCAGCAAGGCAGCCTAAAACCACTCAAAAAGAAGCAAACCTCAACGCTGCAACTTTGGAATGACCAAGTTGAACACAACAATTGGTTCCTTTCACAAGACAATATGGAGAGCATTTCCCAATTTGACTAGGAAATGCCATGGCTGCAAGAATGGTCAAGTGCCACAAGCCCAACAACAACAAATTGTTGTTCAACACTTGTAGACTTGAGATGAAGAGCAAAAAACCACTGCACTTGGTGTTCATACAGTTAAGAACAGCATTGCAACACACCATGACATTCTTTGTCACTTCAAAATGGCCTAAAATCCTAAATGGCCAAGGCTAACACACCTGACTTGCATCAAAAGGATGGTTTTTGTCGTAATCCCCCCCCCACCCACCCAAACAAACAAGGAACAAAGGCTAAGAACAGTGCTTAGACGCTTTCTCAGTGGCGAAACCATGCTCATGTGCCTCTAAAGCAACAAACCTCATTGAAAAAGAAAGCGGTGGTCCAAAGTTGTTGAACAGGAGGTTTGGACACTCAGTCTCATTTAAGTCTCATTTACTGAGGTTAGGACCCAAAACAACACTCTTGAACACCCCAAAGTTGGATCAAAAAATCGGGGGTGCTTGTGCTAGTTGGTCGAGGTGATGCAACCCCCTCCAAAAAAGGGAGGAAATCAAATGGCTGTGTATCCCTTGCCTTCTGGGGCCACACCCAAAAAGAGATGATAAACCCCGTAGCAAAACCCCCAAAGGTGTGATGCTCCCCCTAAAGATAACCCCAGCCCCCCGAGGTGATAGCCCCCCTCTTGCCCCCTCGAGGTACCAAAAAAAAATGGCCAAAAACAGGCCGGGGGGGGCCTGCATGGACACTGCATTTCCCCTGTTTGTGGGTCAACAACCGATGTGGTCATGGTGCAAGTACTATCCATCTTCAACTCATTCAGTGTCCTGCATGAAACCTGCATGAGCACCTTTCTTGTGCTTTGTGTGTTGTGCCTTGCCTTTGTGCCTTGTGTGGGGTGGGTTGGGGGAATGGGGTTGGTTGTCCCTCAAGAGGGGCTATCACTCCCGTTGGGGTAATTATATCCCTCCAAGATGGGGTCCTATCACCCCAAAATTGCGGGGGGAAACCACCCCAGGGGTGGGGGCTGGGGTGTAGGGTTTAATACGCCTTTTGAGGTGGGCGTTCACATAGCCTATTCTGCTGGGTTGGGGGGGGGGGTTGCACACTAGGGGGGGAGGTTTCGAGGGGGGCAGGAGGGTACCGAAAAATGCTCCAAATAGTACGGTGCAGCATTTGGTACAACACTTGAAGTGCAATGCGCCCCTGAAGCGGAAGTATATGCCATACAAGACAGGGCAATCCATGGGCAGACTCGGATGATGCATAGAAGGGGACAGCAGCTGAAATTTACAGTCCCCAATTTATGTTATTCATTCATTTGCATTTTTGTCTTTCCCGGCAGACTTTTGTGCTCATTTGGGACAATTGTGTTATGAATGAGACAGGGACTTCCTCCTTCAAAGAAAAGCCGAAAGAAGAACCCAATTTAGCCATCATGACGAGGCTTGCAACCCCACGCAACCCTACCACATGATTTCTGATCATCACTCCCGGTTGCCACACAATGGGTCCAACAACTCTTGCCATCAGTTTCACTAATGCACTTCAAGCGACAGAGGCCATCCCCCCTTTTTTTCTCACTTTGCTGCCAGTAGCGATGAATCCCATCCCAAGCGGCAACATAAATGGCATTGGAACGTTTCTTGAACAGCTATGATTCAGCTTCTACACAAATTATCCCAACACAATGTTTTATAGGGGGGGGGGGGTCTCGGCTTGCGCCAAACGCGGTGTCCCACGGCTTGTGTGACCTTACCTTACCAGCACGACTGGGTCCCTGCCTTCGGCTGTCTGGTCTTACAGCTTCCCAGACTGCTGACAATCCCCGAACCTCACCAAGGCGCTAGCGAGAGGGAGATACGCCATGCCTGTGTGTGTCAGTCGGGCCCCGGGCCTGGGGGGGGGGGGTTCAGGGCACAGGGTAGGCACAGTGGCACACCTTTGTTCTTCTCCAGCCGGCTGTGGTCCTCCTGTGGGCAGGGGGAGGGGGGTTGTGTGTGCCCGGTGCTCCAGGCCCCAGCAGCGCGGCATGGGTGCCCTACCACAAGGCTACTAGGGGAGTCTGTGGGTCGGGTGACCTGCGGCTTCCTAGACTTTGCACTGTCAAAAAGCCCGCTATATATGGGCATGGGGACACTTTGCACTCTCAAAACACCCCCAATATATGTGCATGTGGACACTTTGCACTGCCAAAAAGCCGCCCCTGCAGGGCCTAGGCCATACATGTGGTACAGCATATGGTCTGAGACTTCGCTTGAGTGTTTTCCAAACAATAAAAAAGGTGAGTCCTTCGACCCTCTTTAGAAGGTCTGTTAAAACGGAACGTAAAGCAGAAGTGCATGCCCAATTCGTCCAGTCCGGTGGGTGGATCGCATCTACACCGTCCCCTGGCTTGATCAGAATCGGAGCCCGTTAACGAATGCAGTGAGGGGTATCCTGTGGTACTATAACAGAACGAATTCTGGTGCCAAAGCACATCATGGAACCGTCACTCTGCAGCACAGACGAGTCCTCACAGAACAAACGGACACGCTGCAGCATTTTGTTCCTGAGCAATGGCCGTTGGAGCCCCTTTTGTGTTGTCCGCAGACAAGGGACAGCCCCGCCGCAACGAGTTCTGTTTTCTCTGCCCCCACTGCCCATCGCAGTTGCTGAGCCCACCGCTGTCCTTCTTCTTGTCGTTCAGGCACGTCCCATTTCTATCTGCCGTTAGGATGTTGCTCCGATTCACCTGCACAGTGCTACTGTGCCTCGTCGCCCCCGTTGTGGTGCACAGCGCCTGCGGGCCGACGAAGTACACTCCCGACTGGCAGTCCCTCATGACGCGGCCCCTGCCGTCGTGGTTCGACAAGGCCAAGATCGGGGTGTTCATTCATTGGGGGGTTTTCTCGGTGCCGTCCTACAAGTCAGAGTGGTACGTTCAGGGCGTTGGCGGGGCCACTGCAGGTTGGGCACCGGGAAGGCGGGTTTTCAACTCCGGGGGGAGGGGGGGGGGTCAATAGAGCCCCCCAAAACTGGGGGGGCAGGAAGAGAGGTCTTTTGATAGGGCCATCAATCAGTCATTATGAACTCTGGCGCCGAAAATTTTTTGAGCATTGAAATGGTCAAAAGGAAGTTTCACCAAATACATGGCAAATGATGACTTTTCTGAACCCCCTCGACGCGCTGATTCCAAAAATCCCATTTTCATTTTTTGCCGAATTTTAGGTCTGGGTCTCCTCCGGGGCCTGGGGGTCAGTCTCGGTAGGAATTGGGGGGGGGGGGTCAATTGAGCCTCTTTTTTTTGGGGGGGGGGGGGGCGGTCTAGCCACAGGGGTGTATCGACCCCACTCCACCCCAGCTGAAAGCCCATCCACCCCTATGGGGAGCACCGAGCACTGTGTGCGGGCCCGCACCCTCACACGGCATCTACCGGACCCAGCCCTACCGTGACAAGAGCGGGATGGGGAGGCCCCAGTTGTGGTCTCAGTGTGGTCATTTTTTTCCTCCCCTTTTGCTGGGGATTGGGGGCGTGTTCATCGGCGTGTACCCCGCCACGTTTCGCTTTCTGGCCTACAACAAGAGCCTACAACAAGGGCTCTTTGCGATATGAACACGCGTCCAAGACTGGTCCGGTGTTGTGCTGTGGTGTTGCAGTCGGGTGTGACTGGTACCCCCCTTTGCAAGGACAACCTCTTGTCAGAACAACAATATTTGTGTTTCCGCAACTTTTGCCGTTGTTCTCGCAAGAGGGGGGGGGGGGGGGTGCCTCAGGTAGCGGCGCTGTTGCCGTATTGTGGGAGCACAAAATGCGAGAGCTGCTTGCTGACCTGTGGTGGTGGGTCCCATGGGTCCCGACTTGAGGGCGAGTGATCGCTGCATTGTGACCAACGTCTTGGTTCGTGCGGCGTGGCTGAAACCGAGGGCTCATTCAATGGCGCGCGGTGGACGTGCGTGCAGAATCGAACGAGATGCGACCCAGGCTCCGTCGTGGGCCCAACGAGGTTTTGCTGGTCAGAGGGGCCGCCCAAATCCCTGCAATCCGGCCTTTTCTGCGGGGGGCAGGGACTGCCGCTGATCGCCGCAGGTACTGGTGGCTGTTGGACGGCTCCAAGGACCCCGAGGTCGTGGCCTTCCACAACAAGACCTACGGCGCCAAGTTCAAGTACGCAGACTTCGCCCCGATGTTCACGGCCGAGCTCTTCGACCCCGACGCGTGGGCGGCGCTGTTCAAGAAGGCGGGCATTCGATACGTGGTCCTGACGTCCAAGCACCACGAGGGCTTCACGAACTGGTGCTCGCCCCGGTCCTGGAACTGGAATGCGTGCGACGCGGGCCCGCACCGAGACCTCGTAGGTACCCCGGGCCGCGTGTGTCACCGCATTGGCGTGTGGGGGGGGGGGGGGGCGCCTGCAGTGAAAGGCCAGAGTAAAGAATTTAAAGGGAGGCCATAAGGGGCACGGGATGCCAGACAGAGACAAAAAGAGTGATGAACTTTGATACCGTGTGAAAGCAATTGATTTTTTCTCTGCCGGTGGGGGCGGGCGGGTTCTGCAAAGTGGTTGGAGTCAGGACATCCAACTCTCGCGCATTGTCATTGCATGTGCTGGGGTACCGGTGCGGTAAGCTACAGAAGTCTGCCCATCACTACAAATTCCCAACAGGAATCCGAGAACTCATCCGGCTCCAGATCGCGATCCGGGTCGGGCTCCGAGCTTCCGTGTCCGAGTGGGGCCGGCAGTCGACTCTCTCAAGTGGCAGGTCTCTCAGCCATCAAGACCAGGTGGGGGATTCGACGTCCCCCGACACCGCACCGGAACCCGAGGGATGGGGCGTGCCAGGGCTGAACTGTCCCTGACAGCGGGGGCACACCAGCATCGCCCGGGGGGGTGCAGGGGGCATCGCTGACTCCCGCATTTGTACGATTGGACGATAATACGATTGCAGCCCCCCGCCCCCCCCCCCCCCCGTCGCTCCGCTACGAGAGCCGCACGGCAAAGGACATTGTAATTGTCACATTGCACAACGATGAACCGAGTGAGTCTGGCCTGCGGTCAGGATCGTGCGGGTAATTTCAAAATCTGACGTCATGGCCCCGCCCCGGAATGTTCCCACTGCAGCGGGAGCCGGGGGTCATGTGTTGAAAAGGTATCAGTTCCCCAATGGACGTGCGGATCGTTGCATTGGATGCCTGGCCTCGGGGCACGCTGCCTGAGGGTGCGCATGCCGGGGCTGAGGGGTAACCCAGGGAAGTATTAGGATGGCCAAACATGGATTACCCCCCCCCCCCCCTCCCCTGGACCCTCCCCCCCGGACTAAAGTGACCATCGTGGGAAAAATATGCAACTACGAAATTTACAATCGGGAAAATCTTGTCGGGCCATTTTGGTGCACAAAATTTTGGGTCCCAGACCCCCCCTCTCCCCCTCTCCCGCTCCCCCACCCCTTCTCATACTGCCTTGGGGTATCCCCACCCCCTTTGATGGGGTGACAGTCAGCCTTACCAGCCGTTCTGCCGCCCCTAGAGGCCGTCCAACCGATTTGTGTCAGCCAGAAATGGCCTCCCAACTGCTTTGTCAACCGCCGGTACCTGCGCTTCGAATGGCGCTGCAGGTGACCTAACGCGCAGCGTGCGCGCGGCCGGGCTCCGCATGGGCCTGTACCACAGCATCTTCGAGTGGTTCCACCCGCTGTTCCTCGAGGACAAGGCCAACGGCTTCCGCACCCGCCGGTACGTCGACGAGGTGTACTTTCCGGAGGCGCTGGAGATCAACCGCCGGTACAAACCGGACCTGATCTGGAGCGACGGCGACTGGAACGCGAACTCCAGCGTCTGGCGGTCCCCGGAGCTGCTGGCGTGGCTGTACAACGAGGCCCCCAACTGCCGCGACGTCCTCGTCAACGATCGGTGGGGGAGCGACAACCCGCCCATCGGCTCCGGCCGCCACTTCGGGGGCTACTTCTCCGGGGCCGACCGGCAGCAGGCCGACCCTAAACTGCTGCGGCATAAGTGGGAGAACGCCTTCACGATCGATGCCGCTTCGTGGGGCTACTCCCGCAAGTCCAACATCGGAGACTATCTGAGCGTCAGGGATATGCTGCACCAGGTGGCCCTCGTTTCGTCCCCCGCTGCCCCTCAGCCTCCCTCCCTTCCTCCCAGACAACGCCAGGGGCTGTCTGGCAGGCTCAGCCGCTTTTGTCGCACTCCTCTGGACGCTTCTTCTTCCAGTCGGCCAAAAATGTCACAGTGGGGCACGAACTGCAGCGGTGACGGCAGTGGCATGCGCAGGCGTAAACAACGAACGGTAATGCAGAGAGGGCGTAGGCCTGTCGGTGCATAAAGGCGCCATGCTGACCTCGCCCTGAAAGGGCGAAGGGGTCGGGAGGGTAATCAAGAGTACTGGCGTACGCCGTACCGGACATTGCTGGCATTCGTGACGGCGCTTTGCTGTACGTTCGTGCTGGTGCCTGCCAGTGCGTTGCTGCACATTGTACTGAGTGGCAGGCCGAGTGATTCCGAAGGGTGATGGCCATCGTTGCAGTATGGCCAAGCTACGATCTTGCCCAAGGTACAGCGGGCGCAGGGAACGTACTAATTTGGGACCTGATTTGATTTGGTACTAAATGCAGTGCAGCCACATGAGACATGGGTTTGGTGCACCTGGAATGTCTATATTTCAGTCTGATGCTTCCCACGTGCCCTGGGGTCCCAGTTGCTGTACTTTTTGCCCCATGCTGGTGCCCACATGCATACATCCGTTGCCCTTGCTTTCGGCAATGCCAAGTTGTGGCGTTGCATTACTGCCCCTAAGTGTGGGTTGGTATTCTGGCCTTGTCTGAGCTACAGTAGACGTGAGGCCCGTATGAATTTTGGATCGCTGCGTATCTTGGACACAGGGGGGCAGGGGCTGGTACACACGCACGTGAGAGCAACACAGTAGACCAAATGCTAGACGTCGCAACACACACACCTCTACCCGGTTTGCACATCGATTTATCTGCTCATTCATCATTTCCCCGTCGATTTCTGCATCCTTCCCCATGTCCTTTACTGCCTTTCCACCCCCCCCCCCCTCCCTACCTCTGCCACTCCTTTCGTGCCTTTCGCTCCCTTCAGTCGCCCCCGTGCACCCCCCCACCTTTCTCTTCCCTCCCGCTGATTTGAGCTCCTTATTTTTTACCCAATTTTTCTTGATCAGCATCGATTTCTCTGCTTCCATCCCTCTCTCCTGCCCTCTCTGCATCTACATTGCCCTCTCTCAGTCCGTCTCTCTGGTCCTCTCTCACACCCTCTGTTTTTGCGGTAGACGGCAGTGACCCTCTCAAGTGTGGTTATGGTTGCGGTTATTGAGCAGTGGAAAGGCCGCGAACCCCGGAAAAATGGCTATGGCCGAAGAGCAAACCAGTAAATGGTGAAAGACGGGGCCCGTCACACCGACACCATTCGCTCCCGCCCTCTCTCTCTGCTCGCCTCTTATCCTTCTTCCATGCCCTTACAGGTCATCTCCACCATCGCCTACGGTGGCAATGCCCTCATCAATGTGGGGCCCACGCACGACGGCCGCATCCTCCCCGTCTTTCAAGAACGCCTCCTCGCGCTGGGCAAGTGGCTGGAGGTCAACGGTGCCGCAGTGTACGGCTCGCGGCCGTGGCGGGCCCAGAACGACACCGCCAGCCACGGGGTGCACGAGGGCGTGTATTACACCGCCAGTCCGGCCACAGGCAGTGTGTTCGCTTTCGCCATGCACTGGCCTGCGGACAGTGTCCTGAGGCTCGTCCAGCCCAAACCCTCTGCCGGCACGTCCGCGCAGCTGTTGGGCTGTGCCAAGCCGGTGACGTGGTCTGCAGGCGCGGGGGGCACCGGGATTGACGTGCATATCCCGAGCCTCACGCCGCCGGAGCTGCCCTCGCAGGAGGGGCCGTGGGTTTTTGAGCTCCGCGCCGTCAATTAGACGCACGCAGAGGCGTGCGGGGGGCGTTCCTAACGAATTGCGCACCTCTTTTTCGACAGGAACATCCCTCGGACAGGGGAACCGACAGAGCGGGCACGAGTGCGGCGGGCACCGGCCAACGTCCTTCTACAGAGATAAACGATCCCCAATGTATATTAGTATTCCCAACATCACGGGGGGCGGGGGGGGCTGGATGGCAATTGGACTGCCCGGAGGACTGCACGGAACGTTTGCCCGGGAAGTGCAGGGATCAGCACGAATGGTTGAATAATACAAAGACTGACGACGGCTCCATTTGGAGATACATGGGAGACATGATGATACGATGATGCAATTTTGTTTGGATTCGATGTGTCAGTGATGTCCTGCAAACACATGTACCGATATTTCAGGCGCCCACAGGCTCCCGGACTTTGAAGTTCCGTTTGTAACGGGCTTATCATTCAACGTGCCCATGTGGCAGGCACCGTGATGGATCTTGCTGCTATTAGTTGAGACCACATTTTTATCATCCCTGTCTCACCTCTATCCCAACCCTGTCTCAACCAGTCTCACAGGTGTAGCTCCAGATGGGTTGGAGTGTCTCAATTAGTTACGCTGAACTCCATCACCTGGGGCACTACTGATGCAGAGACCGGGGATCTGAGTTATTGGTATGGCCTCAAAATATTGAGACAGTACATCAAGGACATGTGTACAGATCCAATCGAACGACGCCGGGGAAATCGACGACCTTGCATTGAGATTCAATCGTGGCGTTCCGCCATCTGGCGTTCCAACATCTGTGTGCTGCTTTTGGAATCGCCACCACGATGTCCTGAATCATGGTGCCATGGTGTACATTGCATCGCCTGCATGATTTGATAAGGCCAACATACACACACCCGGGGGACAGACGGGGGGGGTTCGAATGCAGCCGCGAGACCGTCCGGGCGCTGTGGACGAACAAAGGTGAGAGCAAGCGCGAGTCCAGAGGACACAGGAAGAGCGGACTCGGACAGTCCAGAGGGACACGGGTGAGTGCTCAGGGTCCCGTAAGGCAATGGATGGACGACGTATGGTACATGGCGGAGGTGTGGAGGGAACGAACGGATTGGATGGGATTAGAAGGTGTCGTTTTGGCCGTTATGAGCACGGGTTCTTGGCTTTTCGACACCTGCAGCACCCTCCCCCCGGGTCCCTCCTGCTTGTGCCCACAATTGCTTTGCATGTGCCATTATGGTGCCGTGCCCGCAGGGAGCAGCAGTTAGGCTGTTTGCAGCCAAGGCCATCGCTCGGTGTGGGGTTCAGAGGTCCATCCAATTTGCGTGTCTCATTTTGGCCCCAATTTTTCCGACCCCTTCAGCAAATTGCTTCTCCCCTAAGGTGGGCTGCTCCAAGGCGGAACTACACTCTGCACATGGCCGTTTCGGCCTGTGCATTGTTAGTGAACGCGTCTAAGTCCGGCAGCTCTCGGCTCCCCAATCCTTTTCGGCGTGTGCCCGACGTCTGCTCATGTTCGGCCGCGTCCCAACTTAGTCCTGCAAACGCATTGCCGGGATGATGAGTAACACATTGATGAGCCGTATCGTAGAGGCCAGCGCCGCAGCCTCTGTTCCGCTTCCGCTGAAGCCTCATGTGTCTGCGCGCCTGCGTGCGTGCGTGCCCTTCAGTGCAACTAGCTATTTTACCAACCGACGTGCGTAGGGTTCATAAACTTGCAAGTGTGTGTTGCTTTTTTTTGCCTCATGATAATGATAAGTGCTCAAAAACTCTTCAAGCTGCTGCTACTAGCAAATTGGATGTTTGTGTGTTCTTTTTTTTTTACTTCATGATGATGATTAATTGCCTAGCAATTGTTCAAGTTGCTGCTTTCAACCAATTGGATGTAGGAATAAAAGAAGGTGACCAGTAGGTTCACCAATAGGCCCATAGCTCACCCAAGTTGATGAAAGAAAGTAATTTTTCTCAGGGAAGGCAAGAGGAAACAGTTTAAGAGAGAGTTCAAGTATGGGCAGAGAAGAGAGTTTGTATCAACAATAGATATCTGAAATGGTGTACCGGTGGCTGAGGTGTGGTAAAGCAGTGTACAATGTGCTTTTGTTCTGTGTGCAGTTTGAAGCTGGGTTGTGTATGCGTGTTTAAGAGGATTCAGTAGAGAGCATTGAATCTTAGTGAAATCTGTGCAAATGGGATACATGTGCACACCTTTGCACAGGGTGGGGGCGCACAACTGCAGAATAATTGCAAGAAGAGGAATAGTTGCAGAGGATCCACAGAATTGTACAACGCCGTGATTAATTGAACCCACCCGCAATTATACGCCCCCCGGTTTTAGACACGAGGGCCAACCAAAGATGCCTGAAGATAAGTTGTGACAGTTGGCTTTAGCAACATTGGGTGAAGGTAAGACAAACCCCACCTGTGATTGCGACAAAGCAGAGGGCACATAATGTGATCAAATGAACATAAATGTTCCGTTTGATTGGGAGTTGCTCATGGCTCACCTTGGAACTAGACAACCTATGCACGCATGCCCATACGTCGCGATATTGCATTGCATTGTAACTTGTGATTGTTTCATTAATTTGCATCATTGCATTATCACATGCACATTATTTTTTATGGGTTTTCTACATGCTTTTGCCTTTGTGCTTTGCCCTACGGTTCACGGTGCAGAGGGAACCCACAATCTTTGGAGGGAGACTCATTCATTCATTCATTCTATTGTGGCTTAAGCCCCCGCCTGGGACAGTCCGCATGTGTTCATAAAAAGAGAGAGGCACGGAGTGGTGCGTGCATATGTAATCTCGAATATGAGGGTGGGTGGTGGCTTTCGCTCTGTGTTGTTGGTATCTGCTTAGCGAGATGCCGTGTACACTAAGCATCTTTGGACGGGGATGATTGCCGTGCTACTTTGCTACTTTGCAACAGAGCAAGCTCGGGCTAGCCTTTACGGACATCATGAAGCCAGTGGAGCTATTATCAATTTCGAAGGGCAGCAGCTGTTGGGGGTGTTATTGGAATGATTGGGTTTAATGGTGTCTTTGGGGTATTCGGGAGGGCGGATCTAATATCAGGGGGCGGTAGGGCCAAGAGTGATAGTTGGGAGGTTTTTTATCTTGTGCCATATGGCGGGCTCGTCCCTATTTTGGGCTCCAAAACATTGGGTTTGGAATATTGTGTTGAGATCTTGTGGAATTGAAGGTGACACAAATCCGGCGCATTGCCAACTTTGAGCACACCAAGGTGCGTTGCGGAAGTTTGAAAGCATGTTGGGGAGGGGGGGATGAAAGAGTGTGTATACTTCTTTTCACAAGCCATATTCATTTCTTACACCACTCTTCATTTAAAACAGGCACATGTGACAGCTAGCCTTTGCTTTGACCTGCTGACTCTGTAGGCTCCTTAAGCCTCTATAGACTTGGTCCACTGTCTAATGGGGATGGGTTCCACTGAGTTGTTGTAGATGGGTACACGCACGGCTCACGTATCATAGGACGTGCACTTGTGAATATCAGAATCTGCTGCCCAAGGAAGAGGAATATCATGTTTTGTCGTGTATCGTATATTTGCCTATTTGCGTGTGGATGTCTTACTATAGACGTGAGATGACAACAGATGAGGACCTGTCAAAGGATTGGACGGTTTGGAACTACAATGTGTACTTTGACTTGGTGTGTGTTGGTTCGGATATGCTTTAAAAAGGCTGCGGTGAAACGGGAACTTTCAAAACGAGGCAACAGAATGCAGTAGCAGACAGTGGAAAACACTAAGTAATAAAGAAAATATGGCCGGCGTTGAAACAAATGCAAACAGCTTTATGTCACAAGAAATGGTTGAGAAAATTACAACCGAAGGCACGTCAGGATTAAAATAGTATGTTCGCAGTGCAAACTTCGGTTAAGAGAACGGGCAACGGATGGAAGCACAATAGTTGTAGCACCAAAACCCAGCTTTTGGCACCAATGCCGTACATGTATATTTTCGAACTGGAAGTGTCGTTTTCTTTGAAGTATGGTCTACGAGTGTTTGAGGGAGAGGACCTTCATAGCATTCTTTATTGACGTGTCCAAGCTAAAGATCTCTTCATGACCGGCCGTGGCAGCAACAAGCATTGCATGAGTTTAAGTACAATTGTGCGGCCAACCCGGAATAAGCAAAAAAGTGCTAGCAAAAAGCACAACCGAATTCACAATTGAGTCCACAAGCGGTGTTGTGTCAAAGAATGACCGCGTACAAGTCAAGTCAAAAGTCAAGGAGTCTTGTGGTAGATTTATGCAATAGTTTAGTGAAACAGAGCAAGCAAGGAACGAGAAGAAATGTAATGATCTTGTCCTTGGTTTGATTTTGATCATCCTTGTCGAAATCCTTCATTTTGCTCTATCTCCTTCTAACGTCTGCGAAGCACTCAAGAACAACAACCAAAACTTAATATCATCCCATCAATCTGTACAAACATTTTGAGTGTAAAATACATACCTAAATTATGCTTTCTGATATGCCTACTTTATTCTGATCTGGCCTATGCTACGCATGCGCGACACACGCGATCGCACTAGCGATCTTTACTCTGTGTCCTATTACACTCCCTTCCCAAGCTATTTGCTGGAGTTTACCTCAGCAAATGGCTGACTAAGGAAAATAGACACTCATATCTTTACTCTAATGTGAGGGGGGGGGGGGGGGGCATGTGCCAATGGCCGGCTGTTGGAAGAATCTCCAAAGTCATGGGGCCTAGTGCAGTGTTCAAGTTCAAAAGCCAACATAATCTATTGTCAAATAAGAAACACGATGGGTTCCTTCCTCCGCGTGAAAGAGGTGATCTCTTTGCTCCTTCTTTTGTGTAATCCTGAACTTCTTTTGTTTATTTAGCAGTTTTATCGGTTCGGACCCTGCATCGGCTCATACAGTTTCAAGTCTGGCAAGTGGTCTAGTGGTTTAGCAAAAGGGTTCTTTTTTCATTAGAAAAGGGTGTAACCTTAATGGACTCTTTTTTTTTAATATTTCTTTGTGTCATTTTGTTGCTTGTAGAGTAGGAGTCCAACTGAGCGTTGTCGCTGAGGTAGATCCCGTGAAACTCATCATTTAGCTTGCTACCAAAATGAGGGAAAAAAACTCATTTTTGCGGTTTTTTGATTTCATCATTAAACGAATGGTTCTTGAAACATTTAGAATGAATGAAGATTATTGATGTATCAACATCGAAGTGACTTGTAAATGCATTTCACAAGATAAGCACCTTACACAGACCATGGTTGATTGTTCAATGGTTCATTTTATTTTTTGGCCATTTCTATCGCTCTTTCTTCTTCAAGATTCGTGCAGTTGCATTATCATCAACGATGCTCATAGTGTAGCTCTCCAAGAGGTGGGCTCGTTGCTCGTTGGAAACAATGAATCTACGTGTTTGGGCAAATGCTTGACAAAAACCTACCAAAAGCTTGCCGCATAAAGCAAATGTCTCCGAGCGGTGCTCCTCAACAACTTCAACTCGGTTGTGGTATTCTTCCTGATCCGCTCGGATAGCCCGCCTCTTATGTGTTCTTTGTTGCTCCGAGCAACTACATTCGCTATGGGGAATACGCGTACACCGCCAGTGCAGAAATCACATTCACCGACCGCTTGTGCGCCTAAAGCTAACATTACATTCGTAACCAATGAGACAAATATACACCATCTATCAATTCTTCTGACCTCCATGTCTACACCATTTTCTCTTTGATAGAGATGAACAAACTTGAACCTTTTTAAATGCATAAGGCTTCGTGACCCTCCGGATGAAGGCTTTCGCCACCAATGTTGCCTGTCACATTTAATGACGTACCAAATTAAAAGATAAAATTTGGCGACAATTGATGCAAAGAAAAATTCGAAAAGTACAATGGTTTACTTGAGTTTTCATGTACGCTACAATGGTACAGCAATTGGAGCGACCCTGATCTAGACTTTCGTGTGCGACACATTGTAGGAGAAATTGCACATGCATCCAACATTTTTTCATTGCAAGCAAGATTTTAATTTCAAATTCCACTTTTTCTATTTACTATGTAACCTAGCCAGTTGAAATCCCAAAATCCGTCTGCAGTTTCGAGATCGCAAAAGTTGGTACACTTATCTGTGATTTTGCCTTACCTTGCGCTTGGTGTTGTTGGTGTACACACACACACACACACACACACACACACACACACACACACACACAAACACACACGTGCCCCGCCAAGTTTTGTAATCTACGCAGGGGCCAGCAGAAATGAACAGCTGGTTGCACATTGCGCATTCATCAACTTGGATGAATCATGGATAATTATCTTATCTCTTTGGACTAGCAGGTTTGGTGGGTGGTACACTTAGTGGTTGTATAGGCGGTCCTCCAAACCGCCGTAACCGTAGGAAATCGACATTCTTCTCCGAACCCATTTTTGCCCAACAAAGTAGAAAAAGTGATGTCTTTTTTGGTACTTCGACCTGCTAATATTTGGCTTCATTTTCTTCTTGTATTGCCTTTTAAACTCCTTTGTTATCTATCACGGCAAAGCCCGCGTGAGTGACTTTTGGGGGCAGGACAACATATGCTGCCGTCCGGAGCACCATCCCGGATGGGGGGCCTTGCCGCTGCCTAAAGCGGGGCTTAAAAGCGGAGGACGCACCCCCCCCCCTCTAATGGTCGTAATGGCGCCCCTTGACACCGATGGTGAAGATCCATTTTGCAAAATTATAACCCAATCTTTGCTATAACCGCTGGACCCTCTAAAAGCATTCTTTCAAAACGTTTAATATTAAAGCAACATCCCTTGAGAAGACAATCTTTGCAACACAAAAAGAGCTCGACTTACACGAAAAAATGAGGAGAACATAACACACATCAACATAAACGGAATAAACAAATCACACACTAAAATTTGCCAGGTGTACACTAATAATGGACACAAAACAATGCAAACCGAGCCGCGGCAATTGTTTGTGAAAATGCTTTGTGTTTGCAGCCTCGGATACACCGAGCCTCTGGCCGTTTCACTGCCTAGCTCCCTGTGACAATCCATGTTAAAATATTGTGGCTACCCACCTAGTCGTGGTCACTCTGTCTCTCACGTCCATGCGTGCGGCCCTGGACACTCCATGTCTTAGGCACACACACCTCCCGGAACAATGCTTGTAAACACAGTGCAGCACAAATGCAGTCACCGGGTCATTCGCGTTCGTCACAGCCCAAGCCGAAGGCCACACTATGACATCTGCGTGCACTTGTTTTCCCTTTATACACTTTGGGGGGGGGGGGCAGCACCGTGAGACACACCAACACGGGCTCATGGCCGCACACCCATTCTTGGGCACCCCATGTCGCAGGCCCATTTGCATGGCCCTGGACACCCCGTATATCCCGCAGCCCCTCCAATTGGCAGTCCTTACCCATAGAAAGAGTACTCGCACCATGCCACATATTTGAACAACTTCCCCAGCAAGTGGTCTGCCGGGAGAGGGGTTGTAGATGGTACCTGGTAAGGTGTGAAGTGTTACCATTCCCCCTAGGTGGTTCTCAATGGTTGTTGTTACATCCCGGTGCACCTTGGATGGTCACTGTGAATTCCTGGCGTTCCCATGTGGACTCCAATTCGATGTGCCGGTGCCCGTGGGTGATGAACAACGCGCCCATTGACTTCATACTTGATTTCCACGAACTGCCCACATTGGGACGGTGCTTCTGCAGTGGCTGCAACTGGGGTGCCAGTAAAACGGGTGTACGTGACAGTGACACCACTAGGAAGCCATGAAAGAGACATTGGTGTGTGGGAAAACAAAATAAAATATGTGAGCAGACAATTTGTGGCCTTTTGCCCGAACAACGGCATGCAGTACCCTCTAAATTAGAAGAAATGGCCCCGAGTTCTTGTTCTTATTGTTGGACACTGCGGGCCTCAAACCCGCTCCTTTATCCAGGACATTGCGTGTGTCAAATCCGTCCCCCGCCCCTCTTCTGGTGGTGTCCCTAACCACTAGGCAACTGTATGTCGTCCTCGCTGCCCTTGTCCTGGGCATGCCCCCCCTACCTTCTGTCATATTTCGCCCATCCCTGGCTCCTGCGCTTGTGCAGCAGCCTCCTGTCCTCAGCATGTGTACTGCATGTGTACAGTCCGCCCGCAACGGCACTCTGATGCGCCATTGCTCATGCGTCCAACTGATAGCAGCAGCAGCAGTTTTGACTCCTCAGGCCCCTTCCAGACAGTGTCTTGCACATGCGCCCGGCTCATTCGGTGGCCCTTGGTACATTCCATTCAGCGGGGCACAGTCCACAGTCCCAAAGGTTTCTGCCCCCACTTCGGGAGCCGGTCACCTGATTGCCAGATGCACACATGCAGCCGCCCTCAGTGCCCCTCTGCCGCCCTCCCTCCCTCACTTGCCCTCACCAATCTGGATCCCTCTCCCTCCTCCTCCCCTTTCTCCCCTCTACCGCTTGATGGATCGCCACCTCGAACTCCTCGTCCGGCATGCCAAGCCCCGGCCTTTCTCCTCCTCCATTTCCTCCACCGCCACCATGCTGGCCCGCTCTCTAGTCCCTTCTCCACCCTTCCATCACAGCCTGCACCTGCATCCCTCCGCCACATTCCATCACCTCAGCCACACTCCTGCCCTCCCGCAGCTTGCACTGCAGTTACGCTGACCCTAGAAATCCCTGCAGCAACATCCGCCGTCCATCCCCAGCTCTTCCCCTAGCCTATCCCACACCTACCTCCCGCCCTCCTTCCCAATCTTCCACGCTCCTTCCTCAACTCCCCCATCCCTACATTCTCACTCACTGTCCAGTACGCGCGTACTGCCCTCCTCCACATACCACTCCACCCTCCGCTGCAGCTCCTCCCGCACTCCTGCACGTGGTTCTCCAGGCCCCGTAGGGCCTCCCCGTCGTCCCCTCCCTGGAGGTGTCCCGCCCAGGCGCTCCCAGTCCGGCGGCCCTTCCGCCCCACCGCTCCACCTCCACCTACCCCTCCCACTGTCTCCGCGGCCGCATACTCCCAGTCTCCACCTGACCTTTCCCCTTGCCCCTTTCCCTGCCCACCCCTCCTACCTCCCCGGTTACACTTTGGCAAACACATCCAGTATGACACTAATCCGGCCCTTTGCGCAAAGAAAGAGCAGAGAAGAACAGCAGCCTGCACATCAATCAACCAATATGTAACGTTTAGAGCGACCCTGTGCCTCAATGAAGGTGCAACAATGTGGCTTGAAAAAACGTCGAAATCAGTCATGAAGTATCTGTTGTCGACACAATGCCCCTTGACGCAACGCACAGCACGTTTGGGCCTCATACTGACACTTGCAGGTAACAGTACACCTCATTTCACACATCAGCAGTCGGCCAACCCAGCCTCACCTGAAACATGCTGTGTGCAAACGAGGGTGTGCAGGGCTCCATCTAAGCTGTGGTGAACGGCGTCGCCTGGCCACAACACTCTGGAATTGCAGCAGAATTGCATTGGAGCAGCCTCCTCACGAACGACCACAACTTTCAACAAGTTTTGGAAATGACGCTCCAAACAAAAACCTGGGAGCCATATGCTGGTTCCTTTTTTGAATAACAGATTGCACCAGGCAGTCTATGGGATTTTCCAATTGCAATCATTTAAAACCCATGACAGACATCCTGAAATATCACCCCAACCTGCTGGACAGAACTGAGCAAGTGAATTACCATGTAAGTTGAACGCAGGCAAATTGCCTCTTGTATGAAGAAGATCAATCCAAATGTGCCGTCCTTGTAATCCGCAAAAATTGGCATTCTGGTGGACAAGTTTTCACAGGCATGTCAGAAAAATCTGCCTTCTTTGAAGATACTTCGGCTCCTGCAAAATTGTTGGGCAAACCAGAAGAACAGCAGGTGTATTTCCCACTTTCGTGGGCCAGCGGGGCGCAAGATATTAACTTACTTGGTGTGCTCCCAATCAAGATCAGACCAGATCTCAGCGGAAGCCTGAAGCAAAAATGGGCTCCGGCTTGTGTTGCAAGCGCTACAGGGCCCAGATATATAACATTTCTCCGGCTGTTGTTTAAGAGTTTTAGGCTTACACGCAGACCGCCTGCGAGCAGAGAAACAATAATTGCACCAAAGCGGACCAACCTCAAGCTTCGAATGCACCCATGAGCTCCAGAGGCTTGGACCAAACGCCCCGCAAAACGAACTCGGCCGCATAAAGCTATTCGGAATGGAACGAATTACCTGTTGAATGCAGGACACCATGCACAATATCAGCAAATCCATCCAAAAGAGCACGATCAACGCGCCCTACAAACTGCGCACGGGGCACAAACCACAAACACCAAACGAAAACCGACCCAGCCTGCGGGTCGATGACCTCGGAACAAACAGGCCCTTCAAGTCTTAAGTCTCAAGTAACGAAAATTCAGAGTTGGTTCCGCATTCACGGGCAAAAAAAAATCCTGGAAGGGAACTCTCTTTGCTGACCGAGGATACGTAGCCAAGGAGAGGGTAACAGACTATAAAACTGCCAGAGTTTACTCAGTGGACATGATCAGGAACATCGAACATGATTTCAACAATCCCTGAAAATCCCCAGCTTGGTTGGCTTTACCCGTTCCATTCCCACCGGGGACCAGACTATACACGACACAAGCTAACGGTAGGGTTCCCTTGACCAATGAATATCTCAGCAACAGTAAGCCACTTCCGAACGAAATTAGCACACGCGTTCAACATGGGAGGGGCCTTGCCTCTGCCTTTAAGCAGTGTTTGGAACCCCCTTTGCACCTCAAACTGGCCTGCCACAGGGCTGGCAGCTTGAAGCCAGTTGCGCTCTGCGAGGCAGGGGTAGGAGAACCTACATATGGAGAGCAGATGAAGAACCAACCGAGGACATTAGAGCAGGTGAAGTGAACGCACAACAATGCTTCGAAGACTTCACGGCAAGTTTACTTTCCAGAACGTCTTCTTAACCAGCTGCATTACAACCACTCAGAGGCAGGCAGATGACTTTGAAACAGAAAAGGAAAAGCGGGGGGGGGGGGGGCAAGTATGCACAAACGTTGGCAACGCAATACGGCACTTGCTTTTCGCAGCTTGCTCCAAAATGGCACCGATTCCCTTGTTTCACATACAAACTACATTTCGCCGTGGGTGAAGTGTGTGTCGGTTTTTGGTGTTGGCGCGGAATGCCCGGGCAAAACATGCGGTGCACGGTGAAGCACATTTTCACGGTGGCACCTAAGCTAACCGGGCTGACAGGGGGAATATTGTGAAGCAGGGTCCAGCGGGTTCGGGAGGGACTTCAGCACTCAACCTCAGCCTTCCCAAAAACCTGGGACTGGGCAGCCGTGGGTCCGTCGGTTTTGCCATTGGACAAAGGTCCAAAGAAGCCCCGGCCGATCAGAATTTCAGTAGGTGCGGTCGGAACAGGAATGTGCTTAACCACAGGCGGAGGGGGGGGGGGGGGGTGAGACCTAATTAAGGTGAGCTAAGCGAAGGTGTAGGTGGAACCTTGGGTAGACTACACTGAAAGCCGCGCCAGCGGTCCTAATCTGGGTGGGCGGGTCTGTCAAATCAGCCCCCACCGTCGTCACACCAATTTGCGTCGTCTTTCATTCCCGCTTCTTTTTGAAGTTAATGTACCTTTGAATGGGTGCAATCCAGCAGCTCTTCTTGGTAGGCGACTGTGTTAGCCACGTCAATGATCCGAATGTGAGCTCATTCGGCTCTTACAAAACCCCTTGTTGCTCTGCATCAATTGAGGTGAGGGGAGAGAATCATGGCGCGAAGGGGGGCCAAACCTGATCCCCTATCACTCGTTGTCCGACCAAGTACCACCCTCTTCCTCCTTCTCCCAGTACGCTGCAAGTGTCTCCTCTGCCTTGGCGAACACCGCCTCTTTATCGTTGATCATGTCGCCCTCCTCCACCTCCAGCTGCCAGGTGGAGAGACCAATACGGTTCCTCTCGGTATCCTTGGACAACAGCATGCATTTGACCGTATCGCCAACCTGAAACACATTGTACACGCTATCAACCCGGAGGCAGCTGATCTGGGAGATGTGGAGCAGCCCCTGTGGTTTGCCATCTCCGAGGTCAACAAATGCCCCAAAATCCTTGACGTTAACCACCTTTCCTTCGTACAACTCGCCCTCTGTGAGACCCTCCATGGACGTTTCCTGTCTACTGGCAGCGGCAGGCCGCTCCTTGAATGCAGCATAAGTCGCCTCCGCTTTCTCGAAGACCGCTTGCTTGTCCTTCTTCATATCCCCGCGCTCAGGCTCCAACTGCCACGTGCCGAGCGAAATGCGGTTCCTGTCCGCGTCAACAGAGTCGACGACACATTTCACAGCGTCGCCTCGTGTGAAGATGGCGGACACAGAATCAACCCGTTCATTGCTGATCTGCGACACATGCAGGAGTCCCTCCACACCACCCAGGTCCACAAAGACCCCGAACTCCCGAACGTTGGTCACAGTACCCTCGTAGAGCGCTTTCTCCTCAATGTCCGCCAAAGTTTTCGCAGGTGGTCCTGCAGCCTTCTGGCTCACCAGGAAGCGGGTCGGGATGTCGAGTTCAAGGAGCTTGACCTCCACGGTCTTGCCAACTGGGCTTCCAGACAGTGTTGAGGGGGCGGTTTGGCTTTTGGGCATGAAGCCGCCCATGCCAAGGAAATCGACCTCGAATCCCGCTGGGTTCTCGGACAGGATGTCAACGCTGAACACGACATCGTGGTCTTTGTACTGCTGCAACAGCGACCACCGTCTGTCCTCTTCCGCCGGGGCCGCGTCGGTTCCAGCAGGCGACTCTGTCGTTGCGCACATGGCGACTTTGCGGGGATAACGCATCAGCAGTGCGCCACCCAGCAGGGCAACGACGCCGCTTACGGCCGCCGCCGATCGCAGCAAAAATTGGGAACTTTCACGCAATTTGGATCCCCCGACTGGTTGCTGTGCAGGGATTCCTGTGCCAATCTCCTTATTGAGTCCAGAGAAGGAATGCAGTTTGGTTGCGGAGGCTGAGCGGCGAGGGGACGCCATGGCCGCATACGGTGAGGCCCGGATGCCCGCTGTGCGAGTGACGACGGTTGCGCTAGCTAATTGACTGGACCCAGCTTCTTGCGCACCCCATGCGAAGCAGACTACTGCGGCGATCGAAAGCGCTACTACAGCAACGAGTGGCCGTTGGCTTCCACCACCCACCAAAGGCTGCTGCTCGTTGCTCGGAATGAAAACCATGTGACTTACGGACGACATCGGTTTGTTTCTCGATCGACAACAACCTGCAAAGAGGCGAAGTAGTGGGTCCCTGAGACGGTCGTCCTCTCGGTCGTGCTCTCATCTGCGCTGAGGTGGTATTTTAGCATCCTATTTAGCCAGCTGCGAGTCTTGGCCGCTCTGCCCAACAACCTTCCACTCGGCTATGCCCTCCCTGCTTGAGGGGTCTCGCTGTGTCGTGACGGATTTTCAGGTGCCAACGACAAAAAGTGGTAAGACCCCGGCTGGGTGAAACGTGCCCCCTGCGAACTTTCGTTACACCTGTTGATTCTCTAGGGGGTGCAGACACCCACACGGACAGGTGCGATTTCAGGCCAGAGTGGGTTCCACTTGCCACACACAATCCACGTTGTCAGGTAAACTTTGGGACCTGGGCACAACAAAGCAACAAGGGCAATGGGGCGCCACAAATATATACATTCGTTGCAGCAAGCGAGAGCAGTTTTTCACCTTATGCTCTCGTGTGACCTGCCCTTGCGTGTTTGTTTACCGTGTTTTGTTATTCGCCTGATTCAGCTCACATTTAGTCGGACATCTCCTGCTTACCTCTCCGTATGAACCAGTCCTGCCCTGCCTGTCAGTTGACATCGAAAATCATCCTGCACGTGGGCTGTGGTGTCGCCACATTAGTGTACTTGTGGCATACAAACATCAAAGCGGTGCTTTGGTACAGCCATTGAACATGACACGACCTGGCAGCAAATCGTGCTGTTTCCCTTCCTCCACACCCTCTGATACAGATTTCCACGGCCCAATTTCTTCGTCCCACCACTGCTTCCAGTTGGGACATCCGTGGAGTTTGCTCGGGGGGTGTTCTCTGGGTGCTTGTGTAGATTCTGATGGCTGTACACTTCGGTGCTTGTGGGGTGATGATGATGGAGGCTCGGGGGCTGCACGCAGGGGCTTCGCAGATCGTGATGAGGCCGCTGGGTGTTGACTGATGTGCCGGTATGTTTCGCTTGTGGTGATTTCGTAGCCGCTGGTCGCTTTCCGTCTTTCTGGCTCTGGGTTTTGCCGGGTTGGCCGCTGGTTTGGTTGTACGTTTGGGGGTGGTTTGTTATATTTCCAGTCTAGCACCCAGTTCGCTCCCTCGAAGGCAAATATGCGCTGCCCTGGAACCTCACGTACTTCACGTGCATGCATTTGACATTCAAGAATACCGTGGACCGGCGCACCGGAATCTGCAGTGGCTGGAACGCATTCTCGCCGCTGAGGTGCCAAGGCAGACGGCAGAGGCCATATACTACTGCGATTTCTTCTGCCTTTCAGGATTCACTGCAGTTATTTCATTCCCCTGTTGTTCACGGACAGATTCACAGTTTCAAGCCCGACAAACGCCGCAACACGTGCCATCTTCAAGCCCCAAATCTGCAATGTCAGTTGCTCATTTATGTTACACCTTTCATGCAGCAGTGCAGTATCTCAATTCGAAATCGCATTTTTTCAAGTTGTTTGATTGAACGTGTCAGATGTCGCGCAATCTGATCATTTCCTGTCCAATAATGTCCCAGGAAAAAGTCTCCGTAATGTCACAAATGGCCCTCGTAATGTCCCAATACTTCAGATTCTGACGTCTACTAATGTCCCAAAAGGCCTGGTCAACACGGGGGGAGAGAGAAAATGTTAATGTCCCGGAAAAAAGTCTCGTAATGTCCCAAATGGTTCCAACCAGCCTCATGTAGGAAAGTCTTGTAATGTCCCAAATGGGAGGCCGAGAAGTCGCAATATTGTCCCAGGACTTGATTCAGGCTGGGACATTCCTGGACATTTCACTGTAGATCGAGGTGTTCAGCGCGGGGCAGGGGCCCAAATGCTGCTTCCCTGGCCTGCCCGCTGGCCCTGATGAAGGACTGTCGGTGTGTTTTTCTGACGTGGTGGAGCCCACTGAAAATGGCCATCTTTGACCTCCTCTCTGGCCACTGAGACCCGCCCATGACTCGATTTGGGATGCCGGAACCTGGGGAGGGGGGATCCACCACATTACTCAATGCCCCCCCGGGGGGTGGTCAAGAAACCTCCCGACCCGGGAATATGAACCTCAGGGAAAGCACAGGCCAAGGGCAAGAGACCGGATTTGGTGGCGACGTCTTGTGGCCTCTCAAAAGATTACGAAATGTGTGCAAACCTCCAATTCGGACCAAGAACTGTGCCATTTTTGATGTTGTATGGGTTGTTTCGATAAGGATGCGATCCCGTTGCAACCGTGCCTCTTGTCTACAGGTTTCCCATGTCTCTCGGCGGCCAACTCTTCTCTCTTACATTTGCCACCGAGCCACCACATGGGGCTCCGGGAGCGCACGTCACGTGCGATTGCGTCCTCCGTTCCATGGACAATGCGCTCCGCTTTTACGTCCACTCCAACATCCTCCGGGCCCGTGCACCGCCATTGGGGCAGCTGGCGGTCGGTACAGACCGCTCCCACGGTGTTTGTGTGCCCAGCAGTGCCCGCGTGTTGCGGGCGCTGGTGGAGTTCGTATACACGGACCACTGCCCTCTAGCCCTCTTGAAGCGAGTGGAGCTCCAAACACTCAGTGCACTCGCGCAGCGCTACGCGATGCCCGCATTGATGGCTCATGTGAACCGTCGCATCGCCCCGATGATTATGACAATTCCCCACGGCATAGAGGCATGTCTCGCTGGGCTCCGTGACCCGTTCGTCCTTCACCTCCTTTTTAACCGGACCGAAACCCCTCAAAACTTTGCACCAAATACATGGGTATTTTTTAGGCCCCGGGCATGAGAGCCCATTTCCAAGACCCGCCACCCGACAAATTCTCTCAAAAGCCATTCGCACATTTTTCAGGTTTTGATACTCGGACACCCAGGCCGTTTGGGCCACGGAAGCGGGCAAAGAGAAGGCAGAGGGACATTTTGATGCGGTGTCCCCTCCCCACGGTTCTTCACGTGATGATAAGCGTTTGGTGATCCAGAACCCCCTCGTCTTGCGTTGGGTTTCCCACATCCTTTTCGCTGAAGCCCCCTCAGAACTTCACGGTCCTAGGAATGGATATATGAAAATGCCACGTGGACAGTTTGCACAAAAACTGCACTTTCACTGCCCCACTCTACACCTTGCACAACAAGCAGGTCACCCAAAGACGTGGCACTGGACACCGTACCACAAGGCACCAGCCTTCATGGAACAACCCCTGTGGTGTGCCGTGTTGCCCCGCCTTTTCTGCGTTTTCCCTGGATGGGGTTTTGCTCCATGGGAACCCATGATGAAGCAACGGCCTGGCCCCGTCCTCCGCCGCAACCCATCATCCTTCAGACCTCTGGCGGTGATGCCCACGCCGTCGCGAGCGCTGGGCCCAGGGCGGCACCACCCTCCCTCCACGAAGACATCATGGCCCTCATAGACCACCCAGACCTCACGGACGTCGTGTTGCAGTCCCCCGGGGGCGGCTTTCAGGCTCTCACCTGCTGCTCGGTCTTGGCGGCACGTTCTGAGTTCTTCCGGGAGCTGCTAAGGTCTTTGTGTGCCGTTGTATTCGTTGAACACGCGTGCAACCAGGGCCATCGCTGGCGGCGACACTTTGGGCCATTCGCTCTTCGTATTTCAGTTGTGCGGTTTTGACGCACTTTTTTTGCCTTTTTCCAGCCTGACCACAGGGGGGGGGGGGGTGCGCACCCCCCCCATCACCCCCCCCCCCCCAAATTGTCGACCTTTTCCTTCATCATTGTCAAAGGGCGGCCTTTTTGTGAATCTATGGTGCCCGACCCCCAAACCCCCACCCCCCTTTGGGGTGGGGCAACGAGGAGGGCCAGATGATCTCCATAAGGGGACGCGGGGACGGGCGGAATCGGGCGAGGCTCGCCGCACCTGCCACCACTGGCAGCCGGAACTCGAGCGGTCCCCAGTCTTCGGAAGGTCCAGTGAGCTGCACTGACGGAGTGAGGGGCGTTATCCTCCAACAACAAAGACCCGAGAGCCCACCCAAATGCATAACTCGGATGGTAACCCTCCACAAACACAAACAGTAAAACACACAGAAGCGCGCCCTCGGCCCCCGGACCATGGTTGTGGCGACCGGGCACCGAGCGTGGCCAGTGATTTTGTCTTGTGAAAACGGCCTTTCAACCGTGCTAGGTACGGCCTTGTCTTTTCCGCGCGTCCCCACTTGCCCAACGTGTGTGGGGAATTTTCCCAGCGGTGCGTATGCAGAGCATGCGGGTTGGCCCTGCCCACGGACCGCAGTGTCAAGAAGGCAAAATGTTGCACACCACCGATGTGTAGGAACGCCTGGCCTGATGTTACGTTTCCCACATCAGTGGTGGTGAGCACCCTCCCAACTTCACTTTCATGGCCCAAAGGGACAGAAGCAGCATTTATCAGCAGAGGGACGACTGCCCCACTCACCAAAATACTTTTCACCAGTGGTTCGGGACAAGCAGTGTAGCCCATTTCCTCATTAAGACTGAAGTCAGTACGTACACCCGGAAGTACCAACTGGCACTCTAATTGAAGCCTTGCTGGCAACCTACATTCCCGACTCACTGCTGGCTATGCTTTGGTGGGGAAGAGTGTAACCCCTCTTTTTGGGGTGGTGATTCCACAAAATATGTTTCAGAAGGATTTGAGAGCGTGTTGTTCGCCTATTATTCGCCTTGCGCACCCAGGGGTGCGCAAGGCGAAAGACAGGGGATAACACCACTGCAGCACCCCAACAGGAGTACTATCAGCAGCTCGTTTAGCCCTTGAAAATTGCTGTGATTCACGGTTGGTGAACTTGATACCCGACCAAAGCCATCTCCCAATTTTCGAGGCTGGGTGTACACCCAGCCTCGAAAATTGGGAGGCAGGAGCGCTACCCTTACCCCAACCAGAGCGCATAGAGTGGTTGGCCAAGAGGGAGGAATGGTATGTGTACTTGTCAAAAGCGCCCGTCCACAATAGAACAGGCCCTTTTGTTGAATTGCGTTCTTGTCGTCAGTGTCATTTAAAATCACATGTTCTAATTCATCATATTCATTGATCCTTTTCCAGTTTATTTCATGAAAAAATTAGCGATTCCCTTTGCTGTCCATTCTGTTTCGCACCCAACAGTGGCCGATGGGGGTTGCCGCAGGACGAC
The DNA here is from genome assembly GCA_964036045.1 of Eutreptiella sp. 'Long Island Sound 2002'. Taxonomy (NCBI): domain Eukaryota; phylum Euglenozoa; class Euglenophyceae; order Eutreptiales; family Eutreptiaceae; genus Eutreptiella; species Eutreptiella sp. 'Long Island Sound 2002'. The sequence goes on from OZ038387.1 coordinate 60,557,039, forward strand.
ATGGGGCGGAAGCTGCTGGAATTGCCTGCAGAGCTTCCAGAGCAACCTCTAAGGGACCTGCTCCAGTACCTGCACGGCGGCGATGTGGGATTGAAGTGGTTGCCTCCCATGGCCTTGGAACGCGTGCAAGGCCTCATGGAGTGGGGACGCTTCCTGTTGATGCCCGAACTGGTGGACCACTGCCAGGAGTATTTCCGGCGCCGTGTGCAAGTGGGCAGCATTGTGACCGTGTGGAGCATTGCGGAGCACTTTGAGCTGGAGGTCGCCACGTGTTTGTGCTTCCTCTTTACCTCTCTCTCGTTGCATCTCTCCATCCTTCTGCCACCCTCCCTCTGCCCCTCCCCCCTTCTTACCCACAATGCTATTCATCTTTTTCGCCGTTCCCTCCCTCTGCTCAGCTCTAGATGAGCGCCACCTTTCCCTCACTCTTCTCTACCTTGCCCCCGCTTCCCCAGCTCCTCCCCACCCTACCTTATTGCCACTCTTCGCTCTTCTTCCCCATTTTGAGCAACGTGGCCAAGAGGTGGCGAAGGGCGGGGACCAGGTAGGGAAGGGCGGGAAAGAGATGAACAAGCACGGTGAAGAGGTAGGGGACCTCCGTCAACCCTCTCCCTCCCTGCAGACAAATGCGCAACAGTGTGTGCAGTCGGTGCAGGCGCAATCAAGTCAGGCAGTTGGTGCCTCACGCACGCACGCACGAACGCGCCAGCCCTCAGCCCCTGTTTCAGAGAAGTTTGTGATGTGGTATTCACGTCAGGCTGTGCGTCGTCGTGCCCCATCTCCAACCTCGCTTTAACCCAAACCAGCCCCATCTGCTCACACGCCCCATTTGCACACGCTCAGGAGCTTCAGGAGTGGATTGTGCACTACTGCATCCGCAACTTCCAGGAGCTCGCCGGCAGCGACGAGTTCGCAGTGGTGCCCCGCGGCTTACTCCGGCAGGTGCTGCGGACCGGGCGGCTGGAGGCTTCCTCCGGGTGGTTGTTGGCGGCCCTGGAGCGCTGGGCCCGGCTACAGCTGCAGAGGGACAGCCAGGCCTTCTTGCAGCTCAGTTCTGAGAAACTGGCGGATTTCCTGCGTGATCTACTGCCACCGTGCACCATCTTCAATGCAGCCAACCGCGCATTCCTAATGCAGGGCTGGGAAATCACCGTCTGACGCAGGCCCATGCCTGGGGCGCCTCAATGGGAACCGGTTGCGGCCCCGCCCAGCGTGCCGTTGCAACGCTCGCTGGCATGAGAGAAGCCGATCTGTACATAGAGAGGCACGCAGCCTGAGGCTGGCAGTGTTTGGAGAGCCCCCGACAGCGTTTGGAGCGGAAGCAGTGGAGTCTGATGCCGACTGACGGTGTGGTCGACAGTGGCGTAGTGGAAGCCTGGAGACGTTTTTTGAGTGGTTGAGGACAACCAGCCTTGGGGAGGACACTGGAGTGTCCCCTGCACTGCAAACGCCCCGGCGTCATTTTTATTGTGGGGGACCACGAAGCCCCCTTCTGGATGCGCCACGGTCACTGGCGACAGAACATGAACGGGAGGCAGGGCAAGGTCCGGCTTGAATGTGTGGCGTGGCACAGGGGACGGTTTTCCGCAGCCCTGACTCCCCCCTTCAGGCGGGCTGTCCCTCCTACTTCACCCAAAAAAAGGGACGGCCACTTTGTCGCCTTTCTGGAATGTCACTTAAATATTTCTTCCGCGACTGTCAGCACCGAAGGATGCGCAAGCACATTCTCACTGCTTTAATGGGGGCGTACTGCGCGCTGTGCACAAAGTTTGTACACGACTGTACCCAAGCTGCATAGTAGTGCCTAGTACCATTAACAATAAGCCTGGTTATGCATCTATATGGGTTGCTTGAGCTCATCGGAATGAAACGGTGGCGAGGCTCGGCGGTGGTCCTCGGCCGAAAAACTCGGCGTTGGTTCGGCCGGCCGATTCGGCCGGCCGAACCACCGGGCGGTGGTGTCGGCCAAATTTTCGGGCAAAAATCCTCGGCGGCGGTCTCGGCCGGCCGAACTGCCGGCTCATTCCGATAACCCCCCCACCCCATGTGCCTCTTCAAAAAGCAGAATCCCCTTCTTAGACCCTTTAAAGAACATGACTCCTGCGGTGCCTTTTGTGTGCACCGCCTTGTGTAGGCACAGCGTTCTGTGTGTACCGCCTTGCCTGTGGCCCCTTAAATAACATGACTCCTGCGGTGGCCACAGGCCGCCTTTTGTGTGCACCGCCTTGTGTAGGCACCGCGTTTTGTGTGTACCGCCTTGCATGTGGCCCCTTAAATAACATGACTCCTGCGGTGGCCACAGGCCGCCTTTTGTTTGCACCACCTTGTGTAGGCACCGCGTTTTGTGTGTACCGCCTTGCCTGTGGCCCCTTAAATAACATGACTCCTGCGGTGGCTATAGACCGCCTTTTGTGTGCACCGCCTTGTGTAGGCACCGTGTTTTGTGTGTACCGCCTTGCCTGTGGCCCCTTAAATAACATGACTCTTGCGGTGGCTATAGACCGCCTTTTGTGTGCACCGCCTTGTGTAGGCACCGTGTTTTGTGTGTACCGCCTTGCCTGTGGCCCCTTAAATAACATGACTCCTGCGGTGGCTATAGACCGCCTTTTGTGTGCACCGCCTTGTGTAGGCACCGCGTTTTGTGTGTACCGCCTTGCCTGTGGCCCCTTAAATAACATGACTCCTGCGGTGGCTATAGACCGCCTTTTGTGTGCACCGCCTTGTGTAGGCACCGCGTTTTGTGTGTACCGCCTTGCCTGTGGCCCCTTAAATAACATGACTCCTGCGGTGGCTATAGACCGCCTTTTGTGTGCACCGCCTTGTGTAGGCACCGCGTTTTGTGTGTACCGCCTTGCCTGTGGCCCCTTAAATAACATGACTCTTGCGGTGGCCACAGGCCGCCTTTTGTGTGCACCGCCTTGTGTAGGCACCGCGTTTTGTGTGTACCGCCTTGCCTGTGGCCCCTTAAATAACATGACTCCTGCGGTGGCTATAGACCGCCTTTTGTGTGCACCGCCTTGTGTAGGCACCGTGTTTTGTGTGTACCGCCTTGCCTGTGGCCCCTTAAATAACATGACTCTTGCGGTGGCTATAGACCGCCTTTTGTGTGCACCGCCTTGTGTAGGCACCGTGTTTTGTGTGTACCGCCTTGCCTGTGGCCCCTTAAATAACATGACTCCTGCGGTGGCTATAGACCGCCTTTTGTGTGCACCGCCTTGTGTAGGCACCGCGTTTTGTGTGTACCGCCTTGCCTGTGGCCCCTTAAATAACATGACTCCTGCGGTGGCTATAGACCGCCTTTTGTGTGCACCGCCTTGTGTAGGCACCGCGTTTTGTGTGTACCGCCTTGCCTGTGGCCCCTTAAATAACATGACTCCTGCGGTGGCTATAGACCGCCTTTTGTGTGCACCGCCTTGTGTAGGCACCGCGTTTTGTGTGTACCGCCTTGCCTGTGGCCCCTTAAATAACATGACTCTTGCGGTGGCCACAGGCCGCCTTTTGTGTGCACCGCCTTGTGTAGGCACCGCGTTTTGTGTGTACCGCCTTGCCTGTGGCCCCTTAAATAACATGACTCCTGCGGTGGCCACAGGCCGCCTTTTGTGTGCACCGCCTTGTGTAGGCACCGCGTTTTGTGTGTACCGCCTTGCATGTGGCCCCTGAAATAACCTAACCTGGGGATGCTTGGGGGGGGGGGGGGGTGCGTCGGAACGGCCCGGTGGTTCGGCCAGCCGACCGGCGGGCCGGACCACCAGCCAGTTAGGTTCCGGTGGTCCGGCCGGCCGAGTCGGCCGGCCGACACCACTGCCGAGCCGAACCACCGGAACCTAACCGGCCGAGCCGAACCACCGCCGAGGGTACCACCGGTTCATTCCGTCCAGCCGGTTGCTTGCATGCTTTGCCCTCATTTCTTGTGCATTGGTGTGTGTTATTTTGCATCTTTTCCGATAGTTTCGTTGTATTTATCAAGAATTTGGATTTGGATTGGCCCCTTTCCAGTTGGGGATGCGGACCGGCACGTCAGGCAAGCACACCTATTGGCGTTGCATGCTTGACAGGATGGGTCGAGTGCAACTCCCCAACAGTCCTATCTATGTGCTTGAGGATTCAGGTGAGACTATGCAGGCCCCGGAGTGGGCAAGCTATTTGTCCATCATTGATGGGGATCATTGATGGGGCTCTTAACCTTGTACCTTTGTGTGATCTAGATCAACCTATGCTCAAAGGGGTCATGGCTGAATATCGTGGCCTGGTGTCCTATACTCCTACCAGTACATATTTCACCAAAAGAGTGCACATCAAATGCTGGGGCTGTCCCACAGTGTAGGGGTGTAGTATGGTCTGTATGGGCAAGACTGTTGCCTGTTGTAGCAAAAAACCCCAATTCCTCACTGTCATGTGCGCTCTGTGCACGCGCTGTCCGCACGCTGTGCCGACACGCCCCCAATGGCGTCACGAACCCTATTGTGTTGTTGTTGTTACTCTCAGCCTCACCCTACCCTTCCAGCAAAATCCTAATGGAAGGGGGGGTGGAAGGCAATTGGCAGCATGGGGTAACGAGTTGCGGGCAACACGTGTGCATTCACATGGACAGTGGCATGCCCTGAGGCGCACAGGAGTGTTGGTGAGTCAGAGGGTCATGGTACGATGCAAAGATGTGTCAGAAATCCACCAACGGGCGGCAGGCCGTTGCCCACAGCCACTTGCAGCCCCGGCTGTCTTCGGCAGACAACCTGCAGCTGCTGATGCGCCTGCAGACGTTATCCCGGGGCAGTGTCCGCTGTGTGTCCATACGACATCCGTGCCACACACGCGCAGTAATGTCTCATTTTGTGTTAGGCCGGACGCATGCAGTGGTGTACAAAATATGGCCCAAGCCGCCGCGTCCGCAGCCACAACCACAACCACAACTGGCTTGATGCATGTTTACACAATCACCTCCAGCGATCACCAGAACAGCGACATGCATAGGTACACTGACGTGCAGCCACATGCTCATTTGCACGTGACGGGCCAGTGGGTGGTTCACTGGAAAAGGGCCAGCCCCGTTCCCTCTGCCCAGTGCTGGGCTGTTGCAGCGCCTCGACAATGCGCATCAAGGGTCGGCCTTCCCCCAGCCTTTTGTTTATGGGTTCCAGGGATGTGCCGGTGTGCCAACCTCTGCCACCATCCTTTGGGATGGTTCCCTCTGGCTGTATCTCTTCCCCCATTCTCTGTGTTCAGGGTCAGGGTTCGTGGGGGACATTCATTTCTGGGCGCCTGACCCGGTGCCAAAACTTTTCGAGCGTTGTTGTGAAGTCCCAAGGTGCCAGCAGTCACATGTACAGTGTTTTCCATCCGTCTTTGCTGAAGTGGCAGTGGATGCATAATCGGTGCTCAATTGGGGCACTGACTCAGAGGCACCCGCCGAGCCAATTTGCACACTGCTCCTTTCCTAAATAGAAGTTGTACGTACAAGACCGTTGGTCGCTTCTGAGGCCAGGTCATGTTTGAACGACACGAAGGCCAGTGACCAGGAGAGATTTGGGCTGTGATGGTGCGGGAAGGAGACGAATGGCCTGAACGCACGCGAGTGAGTGTGTGGGTGTGCACATAAAAAAAAAATGGTGCATGAGCTGGACTCTGGGGCAGTCGGCAATGAAGGGCTGGCAGCATGCCCTCTACTACGACAGCAGTGTGCTCGCTCACTCACTCAGTCGCTCACTGTTCCCGACCTCTGCCCCGCTCTTGACTGTTTTCGCTTGCGTTGTATATCTTACAGGGCTCCAAGCTAAAGATAGTGCAGGTGAGTCAGACAAAACAGCGGATGCACGACACTGGCACATTCGGCCTGCTGGGCCGAATTGGCCAAAGCTCTAGCATCTTCATTGCTTAAAGCCACCCATTCTGATCCATTTGTGTCAATTTGGGTCCCTGAAAATGCTGCAAGAAGCCGAATTATAGTTATTGCTCAGGGCCCAGATCCCAACCGGGCCCAAAGGTGCTTGATGGCACAGGATCGTTGGTCTGTTGCAAGCACCCTTCGGAACAGGCTTCGTCGAGCCCTGTTTGTATCATATGTACAATACATGTATTTTAGCCCCAAGCATTCCGCCCCATTGCTGCACTGCATGACTGCAAGCATGACATTACGCACGCATGAAGTCAGTTTCAGGCGGCAGCCCTACTGAGCCCTATTGCACGCTGTGGCCTGGACTGTCCTTCGCCCATCCTGCGCCCAGTGGCCAGTGACACCTTTTCTCCTGTCACCCAGCATAGTACGTGGAGCCATGCCCAGCAATGTACAGCCCCCCATGCCTACGTGTACCTGCACTGTTGCATCTTTTGCAGTACACATTTGTCTCAGTGGTTTTACTGTATGTGCCGTCCGCCCCCGCTGTTTGATGGGTTTGTGCACGCTTGATGCGGTCTGCTTAAAGACCCATTTCCAGCAGGGAGCATTTCTGTCACAGTGCATACACAGCTCGGCGTCTGAGCAGCACCCACTCCTGCTCGTGCTTCACCTTTTGGGCAGTTCCTGAACTCGGCCTGCTCTTCTTATTCCACCCAGTTGCATGCTGTCTATGCCATGTGATACTCTATCTTGAGAATGTTTAGACTGCACTGTGTGAATATGGCTGGACGGCCTATGTGTTTCTGTTCAAGCAGTTTACCATTGCCACGTGCCATGTGTGCGTTTTGTGCTTTTCGACATTGCAGTTGGTGCATGCCAGCGAGTCAGGCCGTACCTCGTGTACCTGTACCTCGTGCTCAGCGTGGATCTTTGTGCTGAATCAATGGGAAGATTTTTGAGCCTAATCTGCTTCGCAGCCGGGTCTACGTTTTTCCATCGAAAATTGCATCGCCTCCCAATGAATGACTGTAGATTCTCGGCATACCCTACCTCCCCTACCTCAAGAATGCATGAGGTCTGCACAATAACCTGGAGGGGTCAACGTAGCGTGGGTCTTGATTAACAAAATTGTGCCTCTGTTTTGTTCAATCAGTTTTCCCTCAGTTTTAGAGTTTTCTACTTTTTTTTTATTCAGAAAAAAAGGCTTGACAGAGGAAGAAAGCGAGTACAAAAAAGTTTTTTGGGGGGAGTTTTAGATGCGGTGCGTGCGCGGTGCGTAAAGTGGGGTTGTTTCGCAGACCGTTTCACATAATTTAGAGGCGTCGCTTGCCTCCATTTGCTCCTTCAAAGAACCCCGATTGCTGCCGGGACACCAGCCACACACAAACAACCACAGTTGAAGTCCACAATGTGTTACAGACACTTCTTTGGCTGAAACGGTGTTCAGTAAAAGGATATTTTTATCAACCCATGATCAAGCAATAGTAGTAGCCTTTGATGGGTGAACTCAAGGCAACATTTGGTAATAGTGCAGTCTTTGCAGGACTTGGATGATAGGATCTGGCATGAGGGTAGCACATCGGTGATTTCTACTGGGGCGGTACACAAATTCGCCGTTCTGGGCACTGCCCAACCCCCCTCCCCTGTTTGTCCAAGGTATGGTCTTGTCCAGCCTACAGCGGGCGTAGGGACCGTGATACTTTGGGACCCAATTTAATTTGGTACCAATTTTGCTGCTACCACATAAAACAAGGGTTTGGGGTCAAAATGTCACGTTTGTGGGCTGAGGGACATTTGAGATGTTCTTGGTGCCTTCCAATGGGGGGCGTTTTGCGCGCTGTGCACAAAGGTTGTACAAGACCATGCCCAACCTACATAGTAGTGCCTAGTACCTGTAACAATGAGCCTTGTTACGCATTTGTATGAGTTGCATGCATGCTTTGCCCTCATTTCTAGTGCATTGGTATGTGTTGTTGTGCATCCTTTCCTATAGGTTCGTGGTATCTTTTTCGAGATTCGCCCAATACATATCCAGTGGCTCTACTGTAAGTGGAGATAGTTCTGATTCGTCCTCCTCATGAGCCGGTAGCACAGAAATCCCATCGCGAAGCAAGAGGTATCGCCGTGTGGCTGTACATAGCCGAAAGGAGGTTGTGGATGTGGACGCCATGTCAAGTGATGCATATCCTGTACGTATGCTAAGCAAAGGGGAGTACGGCGTTCACACTTCGAGTTAGGGACAAACTTTTTTCTTGCCTTTTTTTGCATGTGTCTTTGTTGTGGCTGCGTACACTGGCATCTCTTATGCCCAGGGTGGGGTGAAACATCAGGCTGTCCACCGTTGTGGGGGTGTAGTATGGTTTGTATAGGCAAGAATATTGCCAATTGTAGCAAAAACCCCCAATTTCTTCCTGTCATGTACGCGTTGTGCCCGCGCTGTGCACACACACCCCCAGGGTGTCGACAAATGTTCATTTGATGCGTCCTGGGTGTTACCCTAACCCAAAGGAAAAGTGGGGGGGGGGGGGGGGCATGGGGGAGAACGGAGGATGCTGGTGCCGGAAATATAGGTGGGGCACAGAACGCTAGCCTAGAGCTGAGACTACACGTCTATCCACACCCTTGTCCCATTCCGCTTTTTCTTCTATTTTGACCTGGTGACCAGGGGCAGGGGTGGCCCCCTATTGGGCCACACCGGTGAGCATTTTACTGTTTTGCCTGCCAGCTACGGCTTTGTCTAAGCTACAATAGGCATGGGGACTGCATTAATTTGGGACTTTCCCATAGCTTGCACAATGGGGGCGAGGGTACACAAATCTAGCCGTTCTGGACCCTCCCCCCCCCCCAATCGCCGCTCTGTGGCGCGCTTCATGGACGACCAAGGGGGCATGCTGATGGCAAACGACATGGCCAACGTGTACCACAAGCATGGGCATTCCAATGTGGGCAGGTTTGTGTGTGCAGCTTCCTATGGGGGCGCCTCAAGCGCAGTGCGCGCGCAGTGCAACTATTTGGGCGTCTGGCCGTACTAGAGACCCATACTTTGAGATACTAGGGGCCCCTAGGGGCATCATGGTGACCCCTAGCGTACGTTTTGACTTCTGATTTTGTCCCCCGTTGTTTGGGGACCCCCGAGAATGCAAGGGTGACGTAGCATTTCCGCCCTCTTTACTACAATGCCGTTTGCGACTCTCTTGCCTTGATTGTGTTTATGCTTTACATTATATCTCTGCAGAGTGGCGAAGAGCCATTTCCACTCAGGGGGGCAAGCACGCATCGGACGGCCAAAGATTCCATAGGGAAGTGGAAGTATTGAAGCAAGTCCGATTATCCGATACAAGGACGCGATTAAGGCTCGTGTGAGTACCATGTACGTAAGGGAAAGGGCATTCATGGATCATGTTACATGCAAGTTTGCCCCAACCCAACCTCCATCGCTAAAAATGGTGCAACCCACGCCTGTTCATGGCTTTTCCAGTTGTGCATGATGTGTGTAGTGGGAAGGGAAGGTAGTTTGCAACTTTCTTGAGCTGGGGCAGTTTGGGTCACCTAATTCTAAGGGCGTTTCTAAGGGGTGTGCTTGGGGGCTCTTCGGGGGGAACATAGTCTAAAAGTTGCGCGCAGTGCGCGCGCGGTGCAAAGGTTCCCCCTATGTGCAGCTTTTGCTCTGGGCATGTGCGGTTTTGGGTGGTTGGTGGTTTTGAGGTTGGATCCAGTAAAGTCACTCCAATAACCGGCGCCGTGCGCAAATTCCCGCGAATTCTGCTGCGGTCTCGTTGGCATGCCCCTATTTTCTGCAGCCATGATCTCCAAGGGCCTGACTCGCCAGGCCTGGGCACAACGAAGTGCTGCTGCCCCGCTTCGTTGCACGCTTCTGGGAATCTTTTCACATGACTTGGGGAACGCTGGTATAGGGCAAGCGCTCAAGCATTGGCTGCGTCCCTGCGGTCTGCGGGGCTACACTACTCTGCCTTTTGATGACGGCATGGGGCAGTGGCCCGTCGGAGTGGGGAAAGGAGCTGCATCCCCCGGCTATTCAGGGGTCCATGATGTCGGGGGAGTGGAGTCACTTCTGAAGGGACCGCTGGACGTCAAAGAGAAGGACTACAATTTCTGGGAACGGCAAACGCATGCACTCGTGGTGCTGTTGATAGGCAGTGGGCTCCTGAAGGTGGATGAGATGCGGCGGGCCATCGAGGCTCTGCACCCCACGCACTATGCCTCGTGGGGGTACTATGAGAAATGGGCTGCCGGAACCGCGCAGGTCCTGCTGGAGCAAGGCGTCATCACCGAGCCAGAGCTGGACAGCGCATTGGGAGGCAGTGAGCACGATGAGCAGCCCGAGGCGGTCTTCATGTTGGGGGAAGTGGTGCGGGTCAAAGAGGAGCAGCTGGCGTCGAGGTGGAGGAAGCCGCACCTGCGGACCCCTGGGTACGTGTTTGGGGCACAGGGGGTGATCGAGCGCTGCTGCGGGGCGTTCCAGGACCCGGAGTTTCTGGCGTTCCGAGGCCGGGGCAGTAAGCAGGTGCTGTACCGCGTGCGCTTCCGGCAGCGGGACGTGTGGCCTGACTACGAAGGGGGTGAGGAGGACACTGTCGATGTGGAGGTGTATCAGAGTTGGTTGGAAAGGGCGGAGAGCCGCGGCGACGATCCCGAGGGGGGTCACGGAGAGGGTGATGGCGTGACCGGCGACGCTGCAGTGAAAACCCCCGGCAGGCGAGCCTTGAGGCAGACGGCGAGGACGGTAGCGCAAGCAATGCATGACTTGCACGCGAAGGACGGAGAACAGCTATGCAAGCAGTCCGCCGCCCACAGTCATGGCCATGGCCACAGTCACGGGCACGGCCGTACTCACGCCCACGATGATGGGGAGTTGCATGTGCACGCCCACGAGGATGGGGGCTGGCACGTGCACCTCCCGCGCGGTGCGATCGAACAGGGCGCCGTGGACAAGGAAGGCGCGGAGGCCCCTGGCCAGCGGGTGGCCGAGGCTCTGGTCCGTGTGCTGACGCGGAAGGGCATTATCAGTGCGGAGGGGCTGCACAAAACCATCGAAGCCGTGGACTCGGTGGGCACGCGTGCTGAAGGGCCCCGCCTGGTCGCGCGCGCTTGGGTGGACCCTGAGTTCAAGGCGCGGTTGCTGACCGATGCTGCGGCGGCGGCCGCCGAGCTCGGCATTGCTGCGACGAATGCCACGGCCCCTACGGTGTTAACTGTGGTGGAGTCCACCGCGGGAGTGCACAACTTGGTAGTCTGCACGCTGTGCTCCTGCTACCCCCTCAGCATCTTGGGCCTGTCCCCCCCTTGGTACAAGTCCCGTGAGTACCGCGCGCGCGCCGTCAGGGCCCCGCGCAAACTGCTCCGCGAATCGTTCGGGGTTGCAGTCCCGGAACACGTCGCGATTCGCGTGCATGACTCCACGGCGGACTTGCGATACTTTGTGCTGCCGCAGCGCCCGGAGGGCACCGAGGGGTGGTCTGAGGAGGAGCTCCAGGCCATTGTGACGCGGGACAGTATGATAGGGGTGGCGACCATTAAAGCGCCCTCGCACACGGCGGCGGACTGAGGGACATGTGTGGGCTGTGGAACACAAGACCAGAGGGTTTCCGGATCACCAGATGCCCGGCCCCATCCTTCAGGACCGTCCTGAGTTAACGAAAAAGAACAGCCCTGGTTTCGAAGGATTTCTGGGCAGACCCGCGGACCTCATGACGCCCTCTGTCCCCATGTCTTGC